>CM065734.1:30457266-30469766 GCA_033310375.1 Conus canariensis | reverse complement strand
AGGATGGAGCTTAGCAGTGATCGCCTTTGAATGTGAGGAATCATAAAATTGATTTTCATACACTCGGAAACCATTTGCTAGGGAATTAACCCATGTCGGGTTCCAAGAAGCGAGTCCTCATGCTGCTGTTGTTTTTTACCAGCCTGGCAGCCGTTTTGAAGGGGAGCGGTCCCGGGTCGAACGTCAGCTTTGAGAGGGATTGAGTCTTTAGACGGGCTGACTTCTACAAGCATGGAAATCGTCTGCAACGGGGTTGACGCATACCAAGTTTCATCTTAATATGAAATAAAAATGATGGTTTTATTGTTATTATTATTATCATTATTATTATTATAATTATGTCTTCTACGTCCTTCGCCAGCACGTACCGTTCTATCACCACGACGTTTTACCACAATTATTGCCGAGGCAGTGCAAAAAGTAGGGGAAAGTCGTGCTGGTTGAATGACACGCAAAGTACAAAAAAACGTATGGAAAATGCTGTACCAACTTAACGCTACATGTAGTAAACATTGGGACGGACAATATATGTAGCAAGAGGTACAGAACTAGCCATACTATATGAAGAACACATGTAGCAACTAGTGAGGAATCATCAGTGCTGTATCCAGATTGTACATAATGATAAGAAAGGAACTAGTGGTATTGTGTGTACAATACATGTAAAAAGAAGGGAACGTTGAGCAGTGCTGGATAAAAAAAAAAAATACCTGTTACAAAACGAAACAAGCGGCGCTGGATAAAGAATGCCTGTTACAAAACGAAACAAGCAGCGCTGGATAAAGAATGCCTGTTACAAAACGAAACAAGCAGCGCTGGATAAAGAATGCCTGTTACAAAACGAAACAAGCAGCGCTGGATAAAGAATGCATGCAGCAACAAGAAAAAGGAAAGACAAAAAGAAGAAAAAGAAACAAGCAGCGCTGGCTAAAGAATCCATGTAGCCAAAAGAATCAAACAATCAATGCTGGATGAAGAATCCATGTAGCCAAAAGAATCAAACAATCAATGCTGGATGAAGAATCCATGTAGCCAAAAGAATCAAACAATCAATGCTGGCTAAAGAATCCATGTAGCCAAAAGAATCAAACAATCAATGCTGGATGAAGAATCCATGTGGCCAAAAGAATCAAACAATCAATGCTGGATGAAGAATCCATGTGGCCAAAAGAATCAAACAAGCAATACTGGATGAAGAATCCATGTGTCGAAAAGAATCAAACAAGCAATACTGGATTAAGGACTGTGTGTAACAAAAAGACAGAAGCAGTGCTGGAGAATGAATTCGTGCTGAGAAGAGTAGGGAGTGTGAGGTATACGTGCTGAACGATGACAGTGCTGTAGAGGTGACTGTTCTTTGTTACCAGTCATTTTCATGGCAAGCAGGGTCGAATGACGGGCCATGTAATACAATGATACGTCCACGGTTTGCGATGGCACATGCCACTATAACGCGGCTCAGCCCACTACAGGCGTGTACTTTCCTTGATGGATTTGAAAGCGTGGAAACTGTGTACGGAATGTGGGACTGACTAGAGCTGTCAAGCAGAGGATCAATAGTCAAGGAATGTAAAGCCAAAGATCGATGGTCGAAGAATGCGGGCACGAAGCGACAACACCGTGACGTTTGTCGTGTGCATGAGCATGACGTGCCATTCCTTTTCTGACCCTCTGTCTGACGCAGCCAAGAGCAAACACTGCTAAAAACCCTCTTGAAAGCTTGAAAGATGTGACGCCTCCGCTGCTTGCGTGCGTGTGTTCATATTTATGTGCGTGCTCGCGCGCGCCCGTTTTCTGTGTGTGTGTGTGTGTGTGTGTGTGTGTGTGTGTGTTTGGAGGGGGGGAGGGGGCGGTGTTCCCTCTTCCATTCTTAAATCTCATTTGCAAAGTTAGCTCATAAGGACAGACTGGAAAAACACGCCATGTGTAAGATCTTTGATGGAATTCTCTCTCTCTCTCTCTCTCTCTCTCTCTCTCTCTCACACACACACACACACACACACACACACACACACACACACACACACAGGGTCACGTGAATTCAGGGCATAATGATCTTATAGCATCGTGTCGTTCGTGATTTGTGAATATTTTTTCATAAGTTTGCCGTTCCTTTCCCACCCCTTCTCGCGTTAAATGGGTCATTCCCCCCCCTCTCTCTCTCTCTCTCTCTCTCTCTTCTCTCTCTCCTCTCTCTCTGTTGCGTGAACACAGGACGCGATGATTTTAAAACATCTTGTGTTGTTCTTAATTCGTCAATATTTTCATCAGTTTACAGTCCCTTCCGCCCACCTATCCTCTCGTAAAACTACCATTTCCTTGCCCCCCCCCCCCCCCGTCCCCACTCTCTGTGTATGTGCGTGTGCGTGTGTGTGTGTGTGTGTGTGTGTGTGTGTGTGTGTGTGTGTCCCTCTCTCTCTCTCTCTCTCTCTCTCTCTCTCTCTCTCTCTCTCTCTCTCTCTCATTTCTTTACACTCGGTTCCTTGTCTTCTTTCTTCATTTCTTCTTCCTTTCATTAACCGCTCTTGCCGTTCACTCCTGTCTTCCTCCTTTCCTCCCCCCTCCCTGACAGTCTTCCTTTGTTTCTTATGCTTTCTTTTTTTTTTTGTCTGTTTTCTCTCCTTTTCCTTCCCCTACAAGATTAAACTGCACAGCATCGGCGTTTCTCAAGCACGTGTCGTGAATTTATTTTCCTATCAGTTCACCAAACATATGGACTGCATTACTGGCAAAACGTCGGAAGGGGGTGGTGGAGGTTGCTGGTGGGGGAGGAGGACGGAAGGTTTAAAAAAAAAAAAAAAAAAAAAAGAAAAGGAAAGAACCGAGTGTGGGCGTGTGCTTGGGGAAGTGATGGGAAGGGGGATGGGGGTGGGGCAAAAAAAAAAAAATGAGGGAAGGAGAGAGAAAAGGGGGCGGCGGGGGTGAGGTTGGGGGTGGAGGTGGGGGCAGGATTTAACCAGCTGAACTGCCAGTCACTCAGAGCCTCGATCTGAAGTCGGTTCACGTTAACAAGAACTTGGCAAGGAAACAAGTAACCCCCCTGCCTCACGACCCACCCACCCCTACCCCCTCTCCCTTACCTTACCCTCCACCCTCACCACTCACTTAACTTCCATCCCCCACCCCCCACCCCCCCACCCCCAGTTCCCGTCATTATTTTTTCTCTCCGCTCACCCCTACATCACTTTCCGAAGCCGGAACCATCTTGATCTGCGTTCCTCATACCCCTTCCTCCAACTACTACACCCACCACAAATCTTGCTCTTTTTTCTTTAATTCTCTGTCTACATGCGCGCTTACCCCTCCCCCTCCCCATCACTACCACCATCCCACTCCTCCCCGCTTTCCCCACTCCTCTCCCTTTACTCCCCTCCACTCTCCAACCCCCCCACCCCCTCCCCTATCTCCACCTCACCACCCTCTGTTTCCTTCCACCTCCAGCAGTGTACTAATGGCACACAGTGCATCACAAGGATGGCGAGGAATAATCACAGCCAGACACCAACCCTTCGTAAACACCGAAATGCCGGGTGTGCCGGGGTGTGTCCCGAACAGAGCAGAAACTTGGATCCTCCTCTCTCTCTCTCTCTCTCTCTCTCTCTCTCTCTCTCTCTCTCTCTCTCTCTCTCTCTCTCTCCCCTGTGTGTGTGTGTCTGTCTCTCTCTCCCTCTCTCTCTCTCTCTCTCTCTCTCTCTCTCTCTCTCTCTCTCTCTCTCTCTCTCTTCGTTACCTTCTTCGTAATTGTCCTTCTTCTTCTTCTTCTTCTTCTTCTTCTTCTTCTTCTTCTTCTATGGCTTCTTTTTTCGTTTTCTTCTTTCCTATCCACCTTCTTCTTCGTCGTCGTCGTGCTCTTTAATTTTTGTTGCTCCTGTCTTCTTCGATTCTTTCCTTTTCTCTTCTTCTTCTTCTTTGATTTCTTGTTCCTCTTTTCGTCGTCGTCGTCGTCGTCGTAATGTCTGTACCTAGCTTCTAGTCCTCCTCCTCTTCGCTTCTTCTTTCTCCTCCTCTTCTTCACTTGTAGCTGTTTTTCTTTTTGTTTGTTTTGTTTTGTTTTGTTTTTCCTTGTTCTTTGTTTTGAGTTCAATTTTCAATGTGAAGACCTTAACTACTTTTTCTTTCCCCCCCCCCCCCCCCCCCCCCCCCCCCACCCCCCTCCACTCCCTATCCCTCGTCCTCTTTCTTCCTCCCCCTTTCGGCCTCTACGCTCTTTGCTGGGGAGATTAGCTCCCTTGAAGGCATTCATAACGTGGAGAAGTTTGCCTGCGGCGAACTTGTTTACGCACATAAGTGTCTTGTTGTGTACAAGTACCGATGGTATTTTTAGCGACCTCCACGTTTGTTCCACCCGTTCCTCTCTCCACCAGTTCCTGTGATGGCTACACACGTTCTCCCCTTCCCTCTAAACCCAATCCTACTGTTTCTCTCTCTCTCTCTCTCTCTCTCTCTCTCTCTCTCTCTCTCTCTCTCTCTCTCTCTCTCTCTCTCATGCATCCAATACCAAACAACCTTTTCTTCGCCATAAAAAGGGAGTATATGAAATATTCAAGACTATGCCATTCAGGCTTCTTCCAAACATCTAAATAAAAAGAAGAAGGGAGTACAGAACACACACACACACACACACACACACACACACACACACACACACACACACACACACACACACACACACACACAACACACACATCACTGATTCGGAAGCGCCTGCCGTGTAAGCCGAGCACCCTAGTTTAAAAAGGAATCCAGTTTCAACGCTCATCGATCAAACCTCTCTCCCCCACACTGTTCACCACCACCACCACCCCCACTCCCCCTGCTACCTGTCTGTCCGGCCCTCCACAGCGACACTTTTCATCTGCTGATCTTCGTCTGGCATCTTGTTTACCCGGTTGCTGGGAGATCAGGTGAAGGATGGGGGTGTGGGGGAGTGGGGGAGTAGGTTGAGGACAAGGTGAGGGGCGTGTATCCTGTTCCGTTATGGGACGATCTTTTCTGCTTTGCGGCTGACATATGGTCTATCCAGAAGGCATGCGAGCTGCAGTGTGCGTGGGCTCATGCACATACATACCTGCGTATATGCACGGACGGACCGATTGGCAGCCGAGGAAAAAAAAAAAAAAGTAAAACTTTAGAAAGAAACAGTCAGGCAGCCATCTGGACAGACTGGGGGGGGGGGGGGCGGGGGGGAGGGGGGCAGAGAGAGAGAGGGAGAGACAGACAGACAGACAGACAAAAAGACAGACAGATAGACGGACAGACAAACAGACAGAGAGACAGGGACAACTCGAACTTCTTATTTACACAAATATACTGTTCCAAAAAAAAGTTAAGGACCAACATTTCACCGACTTATAAAAAAGAAAATTGGGAAGTGATCAATCTCCAAGTGTAACATGAATTTATTATATATGTGAAAAGTGTGTAAAGACAATGACAAGTCCGAGGAATCAACAAACTGGAATCGAGCGCAGTACAAACACCCCCATCCCCAAATTTGAAAGTCACAGGAGGAGTGTTTGTTCAATGTCATGGTCAATAACGTGTGTGTCCCCCGTTATTGGCAAGGCATTCAAGGCAGCGTTGTCGCATGGAGTTCACCAGTGTGCGCAGAAAGGCCTGGGGGACAGCAGCCCACTCCTGCTGGAGTGACTCAAACAGCTGACCCAGGTTAGCAGGAGGAGGACGACGCTGCTGCAGTCTCCGGCCCAGCTCATCCCAAAGATGTTCGATGGGGTTCAGGTCTGGGCTGTTTGCGGGCCACTGCATTCTGTTGACACCAGCAGCTTGGAGAAACGTGTTTACTGCTCTGGTGCGATGGGGCCGTGCATTGTCGTCTTGAAAGACTGCCTGAGGTCCAAGCTGTTGAAGGGCTGGCAGCACCAGGGGTTGCAAAATCTGTTTGGTAGCGAACACAATTCAAGTTCCCTGCCACATTGTAGAAAACCGTTCTGTAGCGTGTGCTTATGCCGCCCCAAATCATAACGGATCCCCCACCATAGCGGTTCCTTTCCAGGACAGCTTCTTCTGCAAAACACTCCCCACGGCGTCTCCAGACCCTGTTCCGTCTATCGGTGGGATCCAGGCAGAACCGCGACTCGTCTATAAACATCACGTTAACCCACTGTTCATGTGTCCATCTCACGTGCTGCGTGCACCATACTCGGCGTGCTGCTCTGTGGGCATCAGTCAAACGAGGTCTTATGGCTGGTCGTCGAGCACGGAGGTTAGCGGCGTGTAGGCGGTTTCGTATGGTCTGATCACTGACAACAGTGTTGGTGGCATCTCTAAGGCGACGTCTGATGTTGTTTGCACTTGCTGTTCTTTCTTGTGTGGCCTGCCTTTCAATGTATCGGTCCTCTCGTGGTGTTGTTATTCTGGGTCGATCAGAGCGTGGTCGTTCTTGCACTCTTCCTGTGTCTTGAAAGCGTTGTCTGAGTCTGATAACAACAGAGTGTGATACCCCAAGTCTCCGTGCCACTTCTCGGACTGCAACTCCTTCTTGGAGCCATCCTATTGCTCTTCCTCGATCCAGCTCGTTCAGTCTTCGACGTGGAGGCATGCTGTTGCATTGCATTTTTCGCCAGTACAGTGGCTTTTAAAGACATTTGGTTGAGCATACTTCATGACCTACAGCCTGATTTAGCTCGTGCTTCACATGATCTTGATTCAGCACATGCTCCTCGGATCCCAAACACATCAGAAATTCACCCCAATTTGTTCCAAGTCGCGACACGTGTTTTTCAAGGCGCGTGAGAAATGTGTGCCACAAAATTGCAGTTGCCGCATTCACTATCAATTTGTGCGTGTGGTTCAATTTGTTTGGACCACAAAGGCGGTACAATTGAATTTTTATGAATTTTTAAAAGTTTTTGTGCATTCTCAATGTTGGTCCTTAACTTTTTGTGAACAGTATATGACGTCCTCATAAAACAAAATATTAAAGCGCTAATTATATGCGTAGCGGAATTCCAATCGTAGTGTTGTGACTAAAGGTTTTTTCTTAATCGTATGTCGGCTAGGACGTAGAGTAAGCATGTAATTGCATGCAGAATAGACAGACAGACAGACAGACAGATATAGATAGATAGATAGATGATAGATAGATAATAGATAGAACACACAGACAGATAGATAGCTAGATAGATAGACAGATAGCTAGATAGATAGACAGATTGATAGATAGATAGATAGAGACACACAGACAGGCAGAAAAATAGATAGATAAATAGATAGATAGATAGATAGATAGATAGATAGATAGACAGATAGACAGATAGATAGATAGATAGATAGATAGATAGTGGTGGACATAACCGTGACTACTGTGTTCTGTTCTATCAATCGTCTCAGCCGAAGGACCCATGACTGTGTATCATGTCAATGTTTGTTGCAATTGGCTTCCTTCATCCCAAACTTCAGTCTAAATTGACAGACAGTAAGCTTGCTGTCGTGTTCATACAATTTGTCTGCCCAGTTCGCCATGAATCACCGCTTTCGGTGTTCTTTGACTGACTGATAATGGATACCCATGTTCTTGCAAGCGCACATATAAACCCGTACTTTTTTTATTTCCTGATCTCTTGATCCCATACAACTCCGGTGCAGATAAGATTACTGGTCAAATTTGGCGAATAAAATTTGAAGGAGAAAACTTTGACGGCACTGCCTCCTATTTTCTCATCATTAACGTCACTTTGATGTCAATGATTAGATGTTCCTTCATAGCTGTAAAAAATGCAGGGCATGGACACACGTGCAAAGGATTATACAGAAAACATCACGGTGTAATGATGCCTCTCATTTATCACAAAGTGCTGCGCTAAAATACAATGTTATGCCGTTAAACTGAAGACGATTTCTGCTGTGTATGTCTATTCATATGTACATCCTCTGTATTTCTCATTAACTGTCCCATTGCCATTGAACATGACTTGTTATTTTTATTGTTATTTACTGGTATCCCTGCTGACAGAGAGAGAGAGAGAGAGAGAGAGAGAGAGAGAGAGAGAGAGAGAGAGAGAGAGAGAGACTGAGAGAGAGAGAGATGACATGTTCATATTCTGTTTTCTTTTTGTTTTGCTATTCTAAAGAAGAAGAATATATATATATATATATATATATATATATATATATATAATTCGCTTTTATTTTACCTAACGGACATTCTCCATCTTAACAATCACTGCGTTCGTCGTTTATAAGAGAGAGAGAAAGACAAAGAAACAAAATTTCATCGAGGATAAGGTAAACCCTCCCACTCACCCCCTCTCTTGTTCCATCCTCTACCACTGACCACCACGACCACCATCCATCCCATCCCCGCTATGAGGGGAAGAAAAGACAAACAGACAGAGAACAAAGTCACCACCATCCATCCCAGCCCCGCTGTGAGGGGAAGAAAGCGACAAACAGACAGAGAACAAAGTCACCACCATCCATCCCATTCCCGCTGTGAGGGGAAGAAAAGACAAACAGAGAACAAAGTCACCACCATCCATCCCATCCCCGCTGTGAGGGGAAGAAAGCGACAAACAGACAGAGAACAAAGTCACCACCATCCATCCCATCCCCGCTGTGAGGGAAGAAAACGACAGACAGAGAACAAAGTCACCACCATCCATCCCAGCCCCGCTGTGAGGGGAAGAAAACGACAGACAGACAGAGAACAAAGTCAGTTCTACATACGGATAGGCACAGGGAAGGACAACAGGTCAGAAGAGGGTGGGGGTGGGGGTGGAGGGGCGAGAGAGGGCGAGGTGGTGAGGAACTCCGAATCATGGCGACCGCAAGACGTGCCGTTGTGAATCCAGATCTGACCAAAGAATGGGATTCCTTCGGCGCTCCCCGCCCGCTAACAATACACCATTGATCAGAGATCAATGCATTAGTCAATCAGGCACTGGTCCCTGCAGTGTAGAGAAAGGACCGCTTTCTTTAGCGTGTGTGTGTGTGTGTGTATGTGTGTGTGTGTGTGTGTGTGTGTGTGTGTGTGTGTGTGTGTGTGTGTGTGTGTGTGTGTGTGTGTGTGTGTGTGTGTGTGTGTGTGTGTGTATGTGTGTGTGTGTGTGTGTTTATGTGTGTGCGCACGCGCGCGCGCGTGTGTGTGTGTTTTATATGTGTGTGTGTGTGTGTGTGTGTGTGTGTGTGTGTGTGTGTGTGTGTCGTGTGTGTGCGTGTCTGCGCCACGCGTGTGTGTATGTGTGTGTATGTGTGTGTATGTGTGTGTGTATGCGCGAGCGCGCACGTGCTACTGTATAACTCTCTCTCCCTCTCTCTCTCTCTCTCTTTTTCTCTGTGTGTGTGTGTGTGTGTGTGTGTGTGTGTGTGTGTGTGTGTGTGTGTGTGTGTGTGTGTGTGTGTGTACATCAATGTGTGAGCACGTCTCTGCATGTTTTGTTTTGTTTTTATTTATTTCGCAAGGAGACAAACACAAGGCCTAAAAGTCTGCTACTGCTGCTACCACTCCTCCCGACGAGGAATGGGAAGGGAAGGAACGGGGAGGGACAGGAGAATGGAAGTGTGTGTGGGGGGGGGGGGTCTCATGTCTTATCAACGCGGGAGACGTGCCGATGGGAACCAGGGTGGGCTAAACGGGGTGGGATTCCTCCGACACACCCTGCCTGGTAACAAGACACTAGTGACGGCAGCTAGATCAATGCGTCAAACAATGATCGATGGCTGATCGGAGATTTGCTGCTTAGGAGCTGGAAACAACATGGCCTGGGATTCTTTGGTCTCTGGTGTTCCGTGTGTGTGTGTGTGTGTGTGTGTGTGTGTGTGTGTGTGTGTGTGTGTGTGTGTGTGTGTGTGTGTGTGAGCCTGTGCGCGTGTGTGCAGTGTTTTTGTGTGTGTAGTGTATGTGCATACCATGCGAACGCAGGCGCACGTACCCACTTGTGCGTGTGTCCACTTGTGCGTGTGTCCGTATGTGAGTGTGTGTGTTGTGTGGTGTACGCGTGCGTGCGTGCGTGTGTGAGTGGTGCGTGCGTGCGTGCGTGCGTGCGTGCGTGCGTGCTGGTGTGTGTGTGTGTGTGTGTGTGTGTGTGTGTGTGTGTGTGTCACTGCCTCCCTCCCTGTATTAAGCGCATCACGTATTCCCAGTTGATCAACCTTTCCAATTTTCTAATGTAATTCTCTAGCAGTAGCTTTATACTGATTATCGCGATTGAACGCCAACCGTACTGATGGGCGCTTGAGCGCAGGTACGTGTGTATGCCTAAGTCCGTGTGTTCGCTTGTCTGTGTGAATATGTGTGTGTGCGCATGTGCGTGTATGGGGTGCATGCGGCGAGCGCGCGCTTGTGTGGCGCATGTGTGTATGTTTGTGTGTGTGTGTGTGTGTGTGTGTGTGTGTGTGTGTGTGTGTGTGTGTGTGTGTGTGTGTGTGTGTGTGTGCGTTCGTGCGTGCGTGTGTGGCTCATGTGTGTGTGTGTGTATATTGCATGTATGAGAGTGGGTGTGTGTAAGGGTGTGTGCGTGCGCGAATGTGCTCACACGCGAGCGTATATGTGTGCTTGTGTGTGTGTGTGTGTGTGTGTGTGTGTGTGTGTGTGTGTGTGTGTGTGTGTGTATGCGTGTGTGTGTTAATGTTAGTGGGCGTTACATGCCAGCGCCCCAGTGTTTGTGTGTGTACGTGCGCCGTGTGTACCTGACTGGGTTATATGGAGGTATGTCATCGGCAGGTCGTACTCGTGGGCGTGTCGTCCTGTCACTGGCGCCCACTTATCTCTGTTCCAGTGCACTTGCGACAGACACTGACACTACTGCTGAAAATCACGTCGCTTTCTTTCTTTTATTTCTTTTCTCTCTAAATTTCCCTCTTCTTATTTAGTCTCTCTCTCTCTCTCTCTCTCTCTCTTCTCTCTCTCTCTCTCTCTCTCTCTCTCTCTCTCTCTCTCTCGTCTTTTTTTTTTTTTTTTTTTTTTTTTTTTGGGGGGGGGGGTAATTTACTCTCTGGCTTCTGCACTCCCAGTCCTATCCCTCTTGTACTCCTCACCCCCACCCCACCCCCATGTATTCTCCCCCTCTCCCTTCTATCCGCCCTCTTCCCCACCCTCCCTTTCCTCCCAGTCTTTTGACACACCTGTGGCTGAACATCTGAGGGACATTACACGGGATTACCTTTGCCAACTCTCACACACGGACATTCTATGCACGGGCGGGCTGCCAGACCTCGGGCACTGAGAAACGCCCAAAACAACTTTGCTCCAAACAGCACCAGGCATACAGGACATAAATCTTCTTACCACCCGCTATGTGGATATAAAGACACCGCATATGGAGGCATGGGAGTTTCTTGAGCCTATGATCACCGTGTTTCATCATTTTCCGAGAAAAAAAAAAGAACTGTCAATACCCTTCAAGGAAACAGTGGTGAGACCTGTTTTCCTGGGAAATCTCTTACTGTCACTATTTGCTTAACGGATATACGCTGTTTTCCTCGGGAAAACAGTGAAAGTAACTGCTTTTCCGGTTATCGCTCTTCGTCGCAGGATAACACCTGTTTTCCTCCGGCAAACAGTGACAAGTTATTTCTCTATCGTCACTGTCGTCTTGAAGGATAATAACTGTTTTCCACAGGAAACCGGTGGTGATTACTAATGTTCTTGTTATAACAGCTTCTTAGCAGGATAATTGTTTTCTTCAGGAAAATAGTGACGATAACACATTTCCTTCTTATCTGTTTCTGTGAACGGGACGATAATAACTGTTTCCTGCGGAAAATAGTGATGATAATTGATTTCACGATTATCACTGTTTTCTTAAAGAATGATAAATGTTTTCCACAAGAAAACAATGACAAGAACTGATATTTTACTAATCACTGTGTTCTAGGAAAATGCTGACTGTTTTCCTATGGAAAATGGTCACTGCATTCCTTATTACTGCTGTTCTCTCAAAGGATAACAACTGTTTTCCTTCGGAAAATAATGATAACACATTTCTCCAAGATCATTGCTTCCTTGAAGAACAATAACTTTTCCCATAAAAAAAGACAGTGATGTTAAAAACCTGTTATTCGGCAGTCGAAAAATCAAATTAGCAGACAGTAGACCAGAAGTTGTCGTCTCATTGTCCTGAAATGGTTCAATTTAACAAAGTTTAGCTGATCACTTTTACCAACTGATCAGGAAACGTCAAAGTTTAAACACTGATTCAGAGTGGGCATGTTAATTTGGCATATGTTTCTTTATAAGATTCGAGTATTTCGAGAATTCCATGAGAAAATGAAAATCATCTCCTAATGCACCCATGTCAATTTTTTTAACAAATACGATTTAAAGGGCGAGCTCCACTACCTCTGTACACACACACACACACACACACACACACACACACACACACACACACACACAAATGCGCGCGCGCGCGTGTGTGTGTATGTGTGTGCTCTAAAGCTGAAAGTTTCAAGACGTCATATAAAACTCCTTTGAGTCTGACATCGGACCTAACCTCGAAACCAAATAGCCCCCAAAGGAATTTATTGTGCAAAGGCAGTTG
>CM065734.1:30444766-30454766 GCA_033310375.1 Conus canariensis | reverse complement strand
TTTCCCTCATGACAAAGTGAAAACCAGAGTTCAGGGGTTGTCAAAGATATCTGGCAAGAAAACTGAACACGCAGACGGATAACATTTTTCTTTACAAATCCGTCCAAGCCTCAAAGAGGCTTCACCATCCACAAGTGATGGTCGTAAAGAGGAGACAGCGTTGAGCTGTTAAAAAACAGACCAGTCGTTTTACACCAATGACCACTCCTACCTTTTCAAATGTGAGAAAGCTCCGTGGCGTATTCCATAGAATGTACCACCCACAATTAAACATGTTCTTATAGTCTGTTGGGACTAACATTATGTCAACATGATGTCAGGCATAAACTCTTTACAACAGTCACATACACAGACAGAGAGGCGGGCAGAGAGATAAAGGCAGAAACAGTGTCAGAAATACCAAAACATGGGTAACACAAGGCAAATCCTCTACCACTGAAGATACTGGATTCACAATGCGTTACGTCAAGTCCCTAAAAACAAGGCACATTTTTTAATCAAGAAATTTGAATCAGCATCCTTGTAGCTCTCTAACTAAAATTGATACGGAAATCTTAATCTACGACTTTCTTCTCGCAAAATTAGAATTCTCTGAGAGACAGAGAGAGAGAGAGAGAGAGAGAGAGAGAGAGAGAGAGAAAATACAGACAGACAGACAGACAGACAGACAGACAGAGACAGAGACAGAGAGAGAAAATACGAAAAGGAGGAGAACAGGGGCAAAGTGAAAAAAGGATTAGCCAAAACAAAAAGATACCGAAAGAACTAAGCAAGTCCTTTACACATGCACAGGAGCATGTTTTGTTACATCATAGCCCAGTCGTAAAGGTCAAGTCGTAACATGAAAATGAACTGCCCGTTGCAGGCAGTGGCACATTGTGTTCACCAAACGCCACACTGGAGACCCCAACTCCTCTCTCCCTGTAGCCCAGCCCCGATGGCAGTGCAGCATCGTCTTCAGGACTACGCCTTCCATCACCAGTGGATGGTCCTGGTCCACGGAGACCACAGCACAGTAGAGGCAAATCTTCTCGCTCCTTCACCCTCAATGTCTTTTTTTTTTTTTTTTTTACTGACAACGTCAACTTTGGTGTGTGGGGGGGGGGGGGGGAGGGGGTCTTCAGTCAAACGTTTTCCACACACACATTCTCATCTGTAATTTACTCACAGGATTTCCAAAGTTCTTTCGGAACCCCCGCGCTCATTGCCCTCCACCCTTTCATCTTCTCTTACTTTCCATCATACACCACGTCCCACTGTGACTTTTTTTCTCTCTCTCTTTTTTTTTTAGCCCTATCTTCTGGATTCATAGCTATCTGACCCCTTCCTGATCATACCATTCGGCCATTTGCCACGCTTCCATGCGCCCACGTCTCCAGGAGGTCCTGCTAACTCTCCCCATTTTCCCTCTCCTCCCCCCGCCCTCCCATTTCCCCTTCCATTCCATAAGTGTCGGTTCAGTCGATCGCCCATTATGGCTCGTATACGTGCGCGCGTTCACATGGTTAAACTCACGTTGCAAAACACAGTGTCAGTCAAACCGTTTGCCGTCTGATCATCTGAGGTGGATGTGGACGTTAACAACCTCGATAAAATAACTTGAAAGAAAAATTACTGTCACGCAAATACGAAAAAAAATGAAAGAAAACAGCGGAATAGTTTCAAGTTGTGTCAATTTCCGCCTGCAGTCACCTCACTTTGAAACTAACTCCATAATTAACAAGAACTCAGTCATGAACAGGGCTTCTGACAGACAGACCTTCAGACAGTATATTCTGAGAGAGAGAGAGAGAGAGAGAGAGAGAGAGAGAGAGAGAGAGAAGAGACAGAGACAGAAGAAGACAGAGACAGACAGACAGACGACAGACAGACAGGCAGACAGACAGACAGGTAGGCAGACAGAGAAACAGAGGGACAGACAGACAGACACACAGACAGACAGACAGCTACATAAATGCATACACATAAATGTGCATAAGCTCACGCACAAGTTCATTTTCGAATATTGCTTGACTGGAAGATTGATCGACACAATCATTCATTTATTCATTCACTCATACCACAAACGGTCGTTAAACCTGAATTAATAATAAAAAGTAATTTCGTTAAGCACCTTGGTCTTTTTATTGAAAACTCAAAAAGTTCCTGAAAATGTAAAAGTGCTTTTACAGAAAAGAGTGAACGGTCTTTGCCGCTTAGCGTTCGATTTTAATGGCTTTTTTTTTTCAAGATGTTCAGAATGCACGGAATAATGCGACAAGATTGAATGATTTTTTGATACGCAATGTGCCCAGATTACATCGCTGGAGACTTTTATAGTCCATTAGTTATGAATGAATGTACGTTAACGCTAACAGGAAAGTATTGTATAAAATACACTTTTTTACATCTTTAGAAAACTCACATATTTACATAGATCGCTTCAGTTCATAATATTTACATACTTACATACGTGTATACATAAATATACACATGTTCTGGTTTGTACATAATACCCCCTCCCCATTCTCTCCTATTCACCACCACCACCATTCTCCCCTCCATCTCGCATTCCCCTGAAACGTCTCAAGAGGAAAACACGTCCAAACATGGCCGAGGGGTGATAGGACGCGAATCTGACCAATTCAATCAACTCACCCGTGACAATTACGGTGCAATCAACCATGACAAACAGGAAGGTGCTAGAAAATCACACGCCTCAGTGAGCACGGCGAGGGAATCGATGGTAATGTGTCGGTCGATATTCCAGAACACCCGGTCCGGTCCAAGCCGTGCTGGTATTGGACCACGCTTAAAGGTGTCAGGTGTGAAATTTGTAACCTAACCGTTCCCTTCCCTACCCCCTCATCACTCCCTCCACCACCACCCCAGCCTCTCTCTCTCTCTCTCTCTCTCTCTCTCTCTCTCTCTCTCTCTCTCTCTCTCCTCGACCCCCCTTCTTCCCTATCCCTGCTCTCCCGCCGCTTCCCCCATCCTAGTCAAGTCACAAAATGGTAGCCGTGAGGGCAGAACAGGTCGATTTCAGAAAATATCACTGATTTTCCAGTAATTACATGAAAATAATATGATATAATGACAACAACCAAGGGATATTAATAGCGCTCTAACTCGGATGACCTCAGAACACTTACATCCGAGAAAACAGAACATAAGTATACATAGTGAAAAGCATACCAATCACAAAAGCCGGTAAGGCTCATGAATGCAAACAGTCGCACGCACGAACACCGAACCATAAGGGCACGAAGAACACACACACACACACACACACACACACAACACACACACACACACACACACACACACACACACACGTGCACGCACGCACGTACGCACGCACACGCACACACCAAACCAAACCAAAATGAAGTACGGCAGGAAGAACTAATTATGGCTGCTGCGGAAAAAAGAACATAGCCTAGAATGACGACAAGACTGCATTTGGCGGGCAGAACACAGTTTGTTCCAGACGACAGGAGCCAGTGTTGGAAAAGACACGCTGCTTCTCTCTCTCTCTCTCTCTCCTCTCTCCTCTCCTCCTCTCTCTCTCTCTCTCTGTGTGTGTGTGTGTGTGTGTGTGTGAGAGAGAGAGAGAGAGAGAGAGAGAGAGAGAGAGAGAGAGAGAGGATACATTAAAGGGAACATGGAGAAGAAAAAAAGACAATGCAGTTCAATTAGGGGGTCTGTAATTTGATCTTGCCTTTGCGTCCCCACAACGAGGCGTGCTGCGGAGGTCAGTACCTTTCGAATGTTCTTAATACATGCCAAACCGGATACCATCTAACAGTGAATGGCAATAGTCGACTCCAGAGAGTCAACAGGGGACATAACCAAACAGCTTCAGCTGTGAAATATCTGACGATTGAGGCTCTCCTGCTGCTCTGAAAGGATAGACGTTTTGGCAGATCAGTGACACTTTTTCCTTGATGGCAACAATGACACTCAGATTACGAGCTGTTTCAGAAAATAAACCTTCACGGTATAAAGTGGAAAATAAAACATGTGTCAAATCGAACATAAAGGTTGTGTATACAAAGACTTGCCCGAAGCACAGTGGCCCCCCCCCCCCTCCTCTCTCTCTCTCTCTCTCTCTCTCTTCCTCTCTCTCTCTCTCTCTCTCTCTCTCTCTCTCCAGACGTTGTAGGTCTAACCATGGTTATTCCAATTATTTTCCGCTGAAAAGTGGTGCATTCGTTTCCACGGTTCCTACTCGTTAGGGAAGTGATTACCAAACAGCCGCAGGCGCTGGTCAATGAAAAGATACCAATACGCACGCATACACACACATTCCACCCAACCTCTCTTCACCCGCCCATTCCCTCCACACACACACACACACACACACACACACACACACAAACACACACACATACACGCGCGCACGCACGCACGCACGCACGCGCGTGCGCGCGCACACACACACACACACACACACACACACACACACACACACACATCTCCCCTTTTTGCTATCATCCCCTTCTTAGACAAGTGCTAACATTTCGTAACCCGAAACGTTTTGTCTACGATTTTTGTACGTAAAAAAAATGTGTCATTTATGTACAATAGGTAAAATCAGTCAAAAATTTGTTTTACATACAAAATAGATCAGAGTTTGTTAGCTTTGAAACAAAAAGAAATTGTAAAACGATCCGAACATTTGGTTTTTGTTCGCCCAACTAGATTTTCGTGCATTCACATGAAAAACATATATTTGTATCAGAAGTGAAAAAAGAAATATTGTCAGTAAACCATTTCCTGTCATACAGCAGATCCCCGCTGACATCTACTGGAAAAAAAAAAAGTTCAACTGAGTTTGAAATATTCACTGCACTCGGTCAAGCTAGACGATCGGAATACATGATCATTCATTCAGAATAATCCCGCAAAGCGAAGGAATCCATTAGTCAGCGTCGTCGCCCTTCACTCAGAAACAAAACATAGAATATCGTATTGCGAGACTGATGTTGCTTTTGTTAAAAACGTGATACAATATATTGCCACACAGGTTTAGGGGCTGCACATACACGGAACGGATTCAGTTAGATTGATGTAACATCGACAGAGACATAAGAAAGTTCTGCGCAAATTAACACTCCTTTCTTCGACGATGGATTTAAGGAAGGAGTAAACAAAATACACCCCAAATCTGTTTTCTTCAGTGTCTGCTGGATTTGTGTGTGTGTGTGTGTTGTGTGTGTGTGTGTGTGTGTGTGTTGTGTGTGTGTGTGTGTGTGTGTGTGTGTGTTGTCTGTCTCTCTCTCTCTCTCTCTCTCTCTCTCTCTCTCTCTCTCTCTCTCTCTCAGTGTGTGTGCGTGTGTGTGTAGTGTGTGTGTGTGTGTGTGTGTGTGGTGGTTGTGGTGTGTGTGTGGTTGTGTGTGTGTGTGTTGTGTGTGTTGGCAAGATTACGCAAAAATGACAGAACTGATCATAACCAAACTAGGTAAAGGCCCATGGACGCAATCATTAATTTTTGGTGCCAATCCCGGATCAAGCGACGGATACAGGATCCATTCCGCAAGATTAATGTAAATTTCCACTGACCATGAACACCGTGGATTTATTGTTAGGAGCTGAAAATAGTTCTGGGTTTAACTGTTTTCACTGTCAGCCCTGACAGTCGACCGGGCGGAAAAAAAAGAGAGAAAAAACAAACGAGGTTGACTTCGCCTGACTCATCCCCATTAGCTGACCAGCATGCCTGTCAGTCTTTGATGTCCCTGGACAGACACGCCGTGAACTGACGACCGTGGGAGAACTGTGGCAGTGTTGGGTGTCGTTGTGAGGTGTAGAGGGGCTAGACCAGGGTATCGGGTTGTTCAAAGAAGTCCTGGGTAGTGTGAAGACGAGTGCTTTACTTGACTGGCTGGTTGGGTTCTCTGGCTGGCTGGCTGGCTGGTCGACTGCTCGGTTGGCTGGTCCGCTAGTTGACTGGTTCGTTGGTTGACTGGTTGGCTACTTGGTTGACTGGTTGCTTGGCTGTTGGTTGGCTGGTTGGTTGGCTAGTTGGCTGACTAGTCGGCTGGTTGGTTGGTCAGCTGGTTGGTTGGTCAGCTGGCTGGTTGGTTGACCTAGATGGCTAGCTGGGTGACTGATGGGCTGGTTGGCTGCCTGTTTGGTTGACTGATCGGCTGGTTGGCTGGCTAGTTGGCTGATCGGCTGGTTGGTTGGCAGGTTGGCTCGATATCTGGGTGTTGCGGAGCTGCTGTTGTGATTGCTCTTTTCTGTCTTATGTTCTCGTTTGGTCTGTTTGTTCGCCTCCCTCGTTATCTTTAGTGTCAGATTATACTACATCTTTTGTTCCACCCCATCTCTCTCTCTCTCTCTCTCTCTCTCTCTCTCTCTCTCTCTCTCTCTCTCTCTCTCTCTCTCTCCCCCCCCCCCCCCCCGATTTTTCATCTCTATCTCCGCTTGTCTGAGCACTTTTTGTGTTTACACACACACACACACACACACACACACACACACACACACACACACACACACACACACACACGTATGCATATTGTTCAAACGATAGCTCGAATTGTCCAAACCATTCCTCTCCAATTTGTGTAAGAGACCGAATTATGATGAATCGAATAATCCTGAAATTTTTCTTTCATTTCGTATGATTGATCCATTTGTCCTGAAACTTTCCTCCACTTTGAATCACAGACCGAATTATTCTGAACCATTTCCTTAGTCTGAACTTAATTCAGACCGAACTATCCTGAACCATTTTTCCAGTTTGAATGACAAGCCGAATTTTTCTGAACCATTCCTTTGGTCTGAATCACAGACCGAAACGAACTGTTATCAACCATTCTTTTTGTTAGAATGTTGTGAGCAAATGTCCATGAGCATCCTCGCTGTTTATGATAATAGCCCGAATTGTCTTGAACCATACCCATGTTTTGTACGGCAAACAGAATTGTCCTGACGCACGTTTGTCTTGATACCACTCAGATTATTGGATAGCAGGAAACTGTGCTGTTTCACCAGCTTGGTCAGTGAGATGGTTTGACAGTCTTCCATCAGTTCGTTTTTCTCTGCAAAGCCTAAGCCCTTTTCTTTGTCGAAACGTGGGAACAGATCTTTTCTTGGTTTGCCCGATTGAAATGTTGACTACTTTTTGCTTTTTAATCTCATGGCTTCTTTTCACCAGGAGTCTGGATCTGTTTTTAACGGGAAGAAAAACAAAGTTCTAGTTTACAGAGCCCTCTCCCCCCACTCTCCCTTGCCCTTCTACCTCCCCTTTGTGTCACTGTCATTGATTGCCGGTCTCACGGACAGCATGACTTCTCTTCGTGAAAGCACGAATCAATGAGATCGACCCAAACAGGAGGGAGAGAGAGCAGAAGGGGGGATGGGATGAGAGGGGGAAGCTCCACTCCAGAACAATGCCCCAAAGCAATGTGATTCCACTCTCGAAATGAGAACTGGCTGAAAGGCTCCGGAACAGACCTGACAGCAGGCTTGGATTCGCCTTTCTTCTGCTCCCATTGCAGCATATCAAACAGAAACAGTGACCTCAACCACACAAGTTCTGCCTTTCAGGCTTAAACAAACATGGCGACGCCCTGAGGTCCACGAAAAGGAAAGCCGGATATACAATAAAGAATTCCGCTTAAGCCCAAGGAAAGATTTTAAACAAATGAAACGCACACAAATGGGGAAAACTCATGCTCACGATTACGTAAACACGTCCAGACTGGCTTGAAAGGTTTTCGGTGTCCATCTCCGTATGATCTCACCTCCGGACTGGAGACTGGATTTCATTCCGAACGAGTTCGCTGCGGGGAGGCTTAGCTGGCATCAAAGGAAAAGCCTACAAAGCTGTTGTACGGTCGGCATTGCAATAATCCTCGACAGTATGAGACCCTACACAGCCAGAAGCCGCAAAATTATTTTAGAAAAAAAAAAGTGCAGCGGCGTGCTTCCCGCTATGGGTGGTAAATCGCCCCACCCCCTTCCACCTTTCATCCCCCTACCTCCCTCCCCCACCCCCACCACCCCCGTTAATCGAGCGTGGAACACACGTTCACCCAGCTCTACTGGTTCCTAGAAAGATCGAGGACACTGTGCCAGACCGGCAACATTTTTCAAGTTCCACCAGGGAGAAGTTGCCATCAATACTCTATTCACACCAACCCCCAGCCCACCTACAAGAACGATCCACAAGTCCCACCGGTCTGTCATCCCGCTCCCTGCAGGTCAGATCTTGAACAACTCCTTGTTTCCACGTAAGATCGACGAGTGGAACTGTCTTCCACCAGGAGCAGTGTCACCGCCCACAATGGAAGGCTTCAATACACTTTTCGGCGCTTGTCTGAACGTGTCCCCCACTGAAACGAACGGGGGCTGACCAGTGGTCAGTGATCATTCAGACAGATGCTCACCCCTTCACCAAGCTAACAAGCAGAAACCCTACACATGCAAGTGTCAAAACCACCAGCACGGTGGTGGAAATTTTGCAAAGAAAAAGAAAACGGAAGAGAGAGAGAGAGAGAGAGAGAGAGAGAGAGAGAGAGAGAGAGAGAGAGAGACTGATTGATTGATTGATTGATTGATTGATCTTTAATACACAAGGATGAAGATTTTAGGCCAAAGCCTAGTCTTACAATCTGTCCTTGTCATGCATACATTATTTCAACACATATCATTCACACTGACAATTCAACATAACAACATGGTAATCTAATTCTACAATGATAAGCAAACAATTCATAAAAGCACTAATGAGATGGGGAGATGGTAAAACAGAAGGAAACTTACAAACAAACAAAGAGAGAGAGAGAGAGAGAGAGAGAGAGAGAGAGAGAGAGTGATTGATTGATTGATTGATTGATCTTTAATACACAAGGATGAAGATTTTAGGCCAAAGCCTAGTCTTACAATCTGTCCTTGTCATGCATACATTATTTCAACACATGTCATTCATACTGACAAATCAACATAACAACATGGTAATCTAATTCTACAATGATAAGCAAACTATTCATAAAAGTACTAATGAGATGGGGGATAGTAAAACAGAAGGAAACTTACAAACAAACAAAGAGAGAGAGAGAGAGAGAGAGAGAGAGAGAGAGAGAGAGAGAGGAGAGAGAGAGAGAGAGAGAGAGAGAGGCTTGCTTGGATGAGAAATACTGCCGTTCTGCAAAAACAATCCGCATGACGCGTCAAAGAAAGTTGAGCACGTGCTGTTTATTCCGTTACCCTTTCACGTGCTGTTTATTCCGTTACCCTTTCACGTGCTGTTATTCGTTACCCTTTCAGTTGTTTATTCCGTTACCCTTTCACGTGCTGTTTATTCCGTTACCCTTTCACGTGCTGTTTATTCCGTTACCCTTTCACGTGCTGTTTATTCCGTTACCCTTTCACGTGCTGTTTATTCCGTTACCCTTTCACGTGCTGTTTATTCCGTTACCCTTTCACGTGCTGTTTATTCCGTTACCCTTTCACGTGCTGTTTATTCCGTTACCCTTTCACGTGCTGTTTATTCCGTTACCCTTTCACGTGCTGTTTATTCCGTTACCCTTTCACGTGCTGTTTATTCCGTTACCCTTTCACGTGCTGTTTATTCCGTTACCCTTTCACGTGCTGTTTATTCCGTTACCCTTTCACGTGCTGTTTATTCCGTTACCCTTTCACGTGCTGTTTATTCCGTTACCTTTCACGTGCTGTTTATTCCGTTACCCTTTCACGTGCTGTTTATTCCGTTACCCTTTCACGTGCTGTTTATTCCGTTACCCTTTCACGTGCTGTTTATTCCGTTACCCTTTCACGTGCTGTTTATTCCGTTACCCTTTCACGTGCTGTTTATTCCGTTACCCTTTCACGTGCTGTTTATTCCGTTACCCTTTCACGTGCTGTTTATTCCGTTACCCTTTCACGTGCTGTTTATTCCGTTACCCTTTCACGTGCTGTTTATTCCGTTACCCTTTCACGTGCTGTTTATTCCGTTACCCTTTCACGTGCTGTTTATTCCGTTACCCTTTCACGTGCTGTTTATTCC
>CM065734.1:30434766-30437266 GCA_033310375.1 Conus canariensis | reverse complement strand
GCTGGATAGATAGATAGATAGACAGATAGACAGACTGATAGATGGACAGATAGACAGACAGATAGGTACGTAGGTGGGTGGATAGATAAATAGATAGAGTACTACACCCACGAAAAACAGAGCAACAAACGTGTACCCCCCAAAAAGTGAAAACTTCATCATTACCTGAACGACGCTATCAGTGGTCTGAGACAAGCAGCGGCAATTTATGTGCCGTAGAAGTGGCCTCGATGAGCCCCCAAGTCGCTCTCTGCCTGTGGAGTCGTCGCCACCCACCCCAACACTGTTGGACTTGAGAGCTTTTAACTGAACAAACGGCTCCAGCAGTCGGCCAGTCACAAAAAAAGCTTTTGTTTCTCCCTGTGCCAAGGGAGCAAACAAAGCTGACACTAAGTGTCCCAAAGTAGGGAAAACGACGTATCAGATTTCCGAGGGAAGAAGAAAAAAAAAAAAAAAAACACCTGGCGTCATACGTCTGTGCGTTACCGTGTTTCTCGGCCGCCAGGTGGGGCTCGACTAGACAGTTACAGTCATTGTCCCAGACATGGCAGTTAACCGTTTAATTGTCGTCTGCTTGCTGATCACCGGCATCCGGGTCTTTTTATTATTATTTGTTTTTGTGTTTGTTTTTTCAATACTTTCTTTTTTGATCTGCTATATGTTTGATGGTTGCAGACGATCCAAATCTTGACTGTCGCCGTGTGCTCAACAGGCCGTGGGGTTGTGTGGTGTTGTTTGCCGCGACGTTACGAGGGCTCGCTATGCAGTCAGTGATATGTGGAGGTCTCCTCCCCCTCTTCGATCTGAACGTGGGACCCATGCCACGCCTACACAACGCACGCTCCGCCACTCTTACACAAGGCCTGAAGCGATTGTCCATGTGTGTGTGTGTGTGTGTGTGTGTGTGTCTGTCTTCTCTCTCTCTCTCGCTCCTCTCTCTCGTCTCCTCTCTCTCTCGCTCGCTCGCTCTCTCTCTCTCTCTCTCTCTCTCTCTCTCTCTCCTCTCTCTCTCTCTCTGTGCGTGCGTGCGTGTGTGTGTGTGTGTGTGTGTGTGTGTGTGTGTGTGTGTGCTTTTTTTCTATTTTAGTGGTGTGTGTGTGTATGTGTGTGTGTGTGTGTGTGTTGTGTGTGTGTGTGTGTGTGTGTGTGTGTGTGTGATACGTATTGACAAAAACGGGGGCCAGAGATGCTGAGTTTGGAACATTCAGGTTTAACGTCCACCCTCACCTAAGGGGACGTGAGAGACGGGAAGAACTCTTCCAGAAGAGAGAAAGTAAATGACTCAACATTAAACTGATTACACCAGAACGACAGCACGTGAACTTCGGCAGCAAAAATAGATTTGTTTCTTTGTTTGGCGTCAGGGGAGGTGCCAGTCAAAAATGCCTAAACCGATGCCCTCCCATTGAGCTATCGTGATCGACAGGGAGCATACTGTATCTATGTCAAAGGAGAGACTTCAGAACTTTTATCGCCCACTCTGGCAACGTTCTCCTTTCATGTATGGCGTCAGCGAGATTCGAACCCGCAACGTCTGACTGCGAACTGAGTTTTCTGCGACTGAGCCCAAGTGAACAAAGGGGGGAGCACAATGTTTACATGGCATAGACCTCAGGACAAGGTAAGAAAATAGGGACATAGTAGCTAGTGGTGGTACCTCTGGACAGAATTCTCACCTTTTCACTCCACCACCCTACCCCCTGCTGTTGTTTCCCTCCCACCCCCCCCCCCCCCCCCCCCCCCCCCCCCCCCCCCCCGTCATTCCCTCTTTGTACTCTTGTCAACGCTAAGACTTCTTTTGTGCGGAGACCCAAGAGACCATCGACACACTCCATACTGGGCCAAGACAAGAGTCGGGCATGTTCTTTTCCAGAGCCTTCATATCTTTGCCTACCCTTTACCTTCTCCAAACCCTGTGGAACTGGTTTTGATTAGTTCTCTCTCTCTCTCTCTCTCTCTCTCTCTCTCTCTCTCTCTCTCTCTCTCTCTCTCTCTCATCGTAATAATAGCTGGCATATGTTGACCCAGGCACACACACACACACACACACGCGCGCACGCACACACACACACACACACACACACACACACACACACACACACACACACAGAGAGAGAAGAGAGAGAAAGAGAAGAGAGAGAGAGAGAGAGAGAGAGAGAGAGAGAGAGAGAATAAAACTCCGACACTGATTGGCAAAGCACGACACGTAGTAGTTCATACGTGAAACCTGATACTGAAGTAAACAGCTCTTGTTGGTAACCTGATATTAAAGTAAGCTTATGCATGGTTGCAGAATTCCAGCAGATGACATGGTAATGAATAATCTGACATCAATACGTTTTCATGAGAACGAATGTGTGTGTGTGTGTGTGTGTGTGTGTGTGTGTGTGTGTGTGTGTGTGTGTGTGTGTGTGTGTGTGTGTGCGTGCGTGCGTGCGTGCGTGCGTGCGTGCATACGTGCGTGTAATGTGTGAGTGAGTGTGTGTGTGTGTGTGTGTGT
>CM065734.1:30419766-30424766 GCA_033310375.1 Conus canariensis | reverse complement strand
ATATTTGACTCATTAGACCTATTTGCTTGACCCATAAACTGAAAAAAGGTGACTCTATTTGCGACGAAAAGACAGGCCATATTTGTCCTGTCCCCCCCCCCCCCCCCCCCCCCCCCCCCTCATAAAAATGGGTCTATTCAAAGGCGTCGTTCCAGGGCCACTTTCGTCTGTTGACGAGGTTTGTTTCCTGTTGGTTCCGCCATATTTGCGTACCCTGCCTTTGACTAACAAACCTGCACTGGATGAACGCCTGACTGACTACCTTGGCAGATGCTCTAAGAAAACATTTCGTGAACAACAAGCAAACACATCGTTACGATTTCCAACCTGCAGAAAATCATCCTACGATGCAGCTTCGACAACTCTGTGCTGTTGCCACACAGTAGGCAAACCTGGACATTGGGATGTAAGACATCTTACAAATGACAGCACACGTATGGGGCTTTGTTTCACAAAGGTAAAAGGTAAAAGGATGTGTGACTGCCATGCGAACAGAACAAGCTTATGACTTGATACTAAGCAACGCGTTTCGACCGTGAGGTCTCTTCCTTCAATTCCGACAATGAGAACTCGACCGTTTCCTGGACCGGTCAGAAGATATCTCTATTCATGGTGCATGGGGGAGCGGGACGGGGGATAGTGAATCTACATGTTTAGAAAATGTCCACCTTAAGTCTCCGAAGACAACATCTATTTATTTATTTATTTATTCATTTGTATGTATATTTCTTTATCTATTTGATTACTTATTTATTTATTTATTCATTAATTTATTCACTCATTCATTTTGTTATTTGTTTGCTTGTTTATTCACAACATTTATTCATGTATTTATTCATTCATTTTATTCATCTATATCTTTATTTTCATTTCAAATATCGTGTGAGTTTTAAAAGGAAAGAGGCTGAACTGCAGACTAGGTTACTTGTATTTTTGTTTGTTTGTATCAAAACTATATTAGTTTATCATTTGTTTATCAATATATACGTCGGGATACGTGAGCAGCTGAATTCTGTAAACTCGCTCGCGATTGGTACACGAAACCAATGGCTCACACGTGACGCTCCCACCATCTGTCACTGAACTTTCAACCTACGTTTTGCATCTTCATATGTCGTCTCAACTCAGAACAAGTAAATCTGAAAAGTTAATCGTCGTATACCTCAGTTGGTAGAGCGCCGGACTCATGAACCTAAAGATTCTGGAGTTGCGGGTTTGGATCTCCGCCAGCCCATTTCAGTACAGGGGATGGGGTGGGGTGGGTTCCCTCGGAGATATGAACCAAGGTTCCGTGTGTGAACACAACGTAACTTCTCGCACATTCATAAAATCCCATCACCAAATTTCGAAAGAGAAGACCCAGTTTGGCCATTGTGTGATAACACATATACACAAAGCAAGCACCAAGAGAATGCAAAAAAAAATTAATAAAAGCTGAGTGACAGATATTAGACTGAATGACATGGGAAACGACTGAATTCGGCACCAACAGACAGCTCTTCAGTCGGCTCTACCCAGGTAGGCAGCCCGTCGTAGACTGCGAAACGCCAAGTGTTTGGTCTCTAACAGAGGATAGGCGAAATACACGCACAATTAATGATAACAATCATCATCATCATCTCATCATCATCATCATCATCATCATCATCATCATCAATAATCATAACAAAAATGATGTATGATGATGATGATGATGATGATGATGATGATGATGGATGATGATAACTATAGCAACAACAAAAACAGTAGTAGTGTAATGATACTGAGAAGAAGAACAAGAAGAAGAAGAAGAAGAAGAAGAAGAAGAAGAAGAAGAAAGAGATAAACTCACCTAACATGTGGAGAAACGCACAGCCATAAAGATATCAACGGTAGTTACTGGCCTGCTGTTGTCGCTGCAGATGACAGTACTAGCACACACACACACACACAGTCGTCTGTCTCAATCTGTGTCGCCTGCATACATTGACGGCGAATCTTTGCAGTCACCGAATAAAAGAATTTTTTAAATGAAAGAGAGGGGGAAATGGTGGAAAGGTTGGAAGAGGAGACGAGACACGTGTGTGTGTGTGGTGTGTGTGTGTGTGTGTGTGTGTGTGTGTGTGTGTGTGTGTGTGTGTGTTTGTGTGCGTGCGTGCGTGCGTGCGTGCGTGCATGAGTGCGTGCGTGCGTGCGTGTGTGTGTGTGTGTGTGTGTGTGTGTGTGGTGCATGCGTGCGTGCGTGCTATGAGTGCGATGCGTGCGTGCGTGTGCGTGCGTGTGTGTGGTGTGTGTGTGTGTGTGTGTGTGTGTGTGTGTGTGTGTGTGTGTGTGTGTGTAAGTGGGGCGGAGTTAACAACGTGTACAGTGTGTGTAGGTTGCGTTGAATGGACAGGAGAAGAATGAATGTATGAAAGAAGAGGAAGTATGAAGAAGAGAGCAAAGGACGGGGACAGGGTTTGAGGGCTGCGGGGAAGAGGGAAAGGGGAGAAGGGGAGAGTGGACGAGGAGGTGGGTCTGTTGTCACAGAGCAGAAAGAAACGCTGAATAGATAAACACTTTGTGACGAGACGTGACGAGATGAGGAGAGAGAGAGAGAGAGAGAGAGAGAGAGAGAGAGAGAGAGAGAGAGAGAGAGAGAGGGAGGGGCGGGGGAAGCAAGAGAGAGAGAGAGAGAGAGAGAGTTGAGTGTATGTTTGTGTGTGCGTGTGAGCATGCCTGAGCTTGCGAGCGCGCTCGCCTCTGTGTGTGTGTGTGTGTGTGTGTGTGTGTGTGTGTGTGTGTGTGTGTGTGTGTGTACTTGTGTCTGTGTGTGTGCGTACACACGCACGCGCGCGCGCGTATGTATGTGTGTGCGCGTGCGCGCGTGTGTTGCCGGCAACACCACAGAATTACAATCGTAAATCTCAGTTAGATATGATAGATCGACAAACGCAGCCGGAGACCTAAGTTAGCGCTCTTTGTAATCGTAGGAAACGGTTCCGTTCACTGGACAGAACCTAATGACTCCGGGGTCGTCCCGTTAGTGACCAGTACCTTTAGGGCCCAGCGCTACTAGGACCCAGTTCTGTAAGAGTCCAACTCCAATTACAGCCAGTACTGTTGGGGCCCAAATTCCTCCGAGTCCTGAGAGAGTGAGAGAGAGACAGACAGACAGACAGACAGACAGACGGGCAGACACACACACACACACACACACACACACACACACACACACACACACACACACACACACACACACACACACGCAGAGAGAGAGAGAGAGTAAAGGTGACGATGAGACAGGTACATAAATCTCTTTCTCCACTTTCCCTGTCTTTCCTTTGCCCACTCTCCTTCCCCGACACCTCGCCCCGAACGTTCTTTCTCTGTATCACTCTTGTTTCTGTATTTATTTCTCTTTTTTTTTCTACATCACCAGCTCAATATATGAGGAAACTAAGTCAATCCATGAAAATGTACCGGGCTCTGATGGTATCAGACCCAGTTTGTAACGGGCCCTAATGAGACTGGCACTGATGGAATGTCAGTGATTTAGGTTGCTTTTACTGCACCCGGCACTGGGACGTACCTGACTCTCATTCTGTTTTTTCAATTGATTACACTAGGTCCTAATACCACTAAGGGGAACAAGATAGGCCCAGTTAGAACTGGATCTTCATAGCACTGAGCGATGGCAGCACCTCCCGTTCCCATACGCTGTTAGAGAGAGGGGTTAAACATTTAACGTCCACTGCTTTTCCACCCCCACCTACTACCCAATTGGGCCCAGTGCCAGTCAGGCCTTAAATCAACTATGGCTCAGCGCAATGTCTGGTCCCTTTCTGACTAGAGGGAGAGGGAGGGGCAGAGAGAGAGAAAGAGAGAGAGAGAGAGAAGAGAATAGACAGAGACAGACAGACAGACAGACAGACAGACAGACAGACTACAGAGAGAGACAGACAGACAGACTACAGAGAGAGAGAGAGAGAGAGAGAGAGAGAGAGAGAGAGAGAGAGAGAGAGAGAGAGAGAATGCGAATGCGAATATTTTATTCAGATTAAGGCCATAGCCCATACTGAAGGGGTGGTACCCGCAATGTACATGATATCAATTACTGAAATGAAGGAAAATGACAAGAGAAAGCAAGTACATATGCATCATACAATGTTATTAGGAATACACAGTACGTAACCTCTTTTGTGCTTCATAAATGTACATAGCAAGGTTAAAGAGAATGTCTTCATTTCTTGACGCCAGGAGTAAATTAACTCTGAAAATACAAGGGTCAGAATAAAACTTTGGCTTTATGAATTTTATCCTGAGGTCATGAAAAGCAGGACAGCAAGAAAGGAAATGGATTTCATCTTCCTTGGCCAGGTTACATAAACGACATGTCATTTCATTATCACTCACAGCACTGTATCTGAAACGGTGACAAGCTATATCAGAAACACCAACTCTAAACTTGCTTAGCGCACTCTTAATATATCTGTTCATATCCATTTTAATGTATGGCTCTATCACATTAGTTGTTTTAAAGAGTCTGTACTGCGCAAATCTGTCACTGCTATAAATATGATCATGCCAGTTCTGCCATCTGCAGTCAATAAATAGAGAGAGAGAGAGAGAGAGAGAGAGAGAGAGAGAGAGAGTGAGAGAGAGAGAGAGATTCAGGCAGCCAAAGAAGAGAAAGTGAGTCTTTCTCCGTTCTCCCCTTCTTTCCCTTGCCTCACACCCCCACTCCACCCCCACCCCCCCACCCCCGCCTCCCTCCCGCTTTCCCTACCTCACCCCAGCGTTTTTTCTCTCCATCAATCTTCCTTCTTTATTCGTTTCTGGGTTGTTGTTTTTTCTACCTCTCCAGCACAGCGTATATGAGGAGATCAACTCAATCAATCCATGAAGATGTACCGCGCCAACGGGCTTTAATGGGACGAGCATCTAATGGAGTGGCTGTGATCTAGGTTGCTTTCGCTGCATCCCGGCACTGACACGTACCTGAATCCCCTTTTTTTATTAAAAAAAATTGATTACACTAC
>CM065734.1:30394766-30414766 GCA_033310375.1 Conus canariensis | reverse complement strand
CACAAAATGAATCACCGGATTCCTGGAACATAGAGTGGACCAAGTACTCCACACAGCATCGATTCCAGCACTTAGTTTGGCAGAGCATTGAGTTGTTATTCCAAAAGTTCCGAATATGATCCTCCGGTGTAGAGCCATCCACTATGAAAGTTGGCAGCCAGACAGATGGTGCCCAATGTAGCAGCAGGACCAAACCCTAACACATTCTGTAGTCGGCGCTGCAAGATTTGGCTGCGAAAGTGGTGGTACCTTTCCCACAAAATGCGGCAGAGTGATAGGTAGTACGCCTATCTTATGAGAGTTTCCATCAAAATAGGCGGCATCCACCCCAGTTAATATTTGGCAACGAGCTAGATGGTATCCACCCGTACAAAGTTTTCACTGGATAGGAAGTGTCCCGTACAACCGGCAACAATGTAGGTAATACCCAAGAAAACTTGGAATTTGACAACAGAACGTGTGGTATCCACCTCCCATTAAATATGGCAACGAAAAAGGTGGTGTACCTTGTGAAATGTAGCAAGGAGAAAGATAGTATCCCCATACAACATTCCACAGGACTGGCAGTACCCTATAAAGTTTGGCGAAGTAGAGAGAGAGAGAGAGAGAGAGAGAGTGAGAGAGAGAGAGATGTGAGTGTGTGTGTGTGTGTGTGTGTGTGTGTGTGTGTGTGTGTGTGTGTGTGTGTGTGTGTGTGTGTGTGTGTGTGTGTGTGAATACATGCTCTGAAAACAAAATGCTTGCAGTTTTAATTCTAGGTCAACCTTCGCAGAAGAGTTCTAGAAGGACGCATCTTTTTCTCTTCTTTTTTTTTTTCTTTCCTATCCATGTCTTTTCTTTTGTGTATGTTGACGTCTGTTCGTTTGTCGTTGTTTTAGTGGAGTGTTTGTCAATACTGTGAAAGGCTAGGACCCACTCACCATTCCGCTTCCTCGGGGACGGTCACAGTTGGCTCCCCAACACCCAGGTACGGGAGGCGTGGGGTGGGGCTATTTGTCGGAAAATCGTTGGCTATCTCCATCTTGGGTCCACTCTATCATCATCAGCATCAGGTGTGGGGCTCACTTTACCTCCTGCTTCCAGACTGTGGTCCGATCATGGCTGTAACTGACAGGCGGACAGACAGGCGGACAGACAGACTGATAAGCAGACAGCATGTACGGTGTATCTGAGCCGAGATGGTTTGGGAGGCTGTGGTGTGGTTCAGTGTGTAAAAATGAGGGTGTAAGCGTGTGCGTGTGTCGTGAGTGTGTGTGTGTGTGTGTGTGTGTGTGTGGTGTGTGTGTGTGTGTGTGTGTGTGTGTGTGTGTGTGTGTGTGTGTGTTGTGTGTTGTGTGTGTGTGTGTGTGTGTGTGTGTGGTGTGTGTGTGTGTGGTGTGTGTGGTGTGTGTGATGGTGATGTGTGTGTGAGAGGAGAGAGATAGAGAGAGAATGTGTGTGTGTGTGTGTGTGTGTGTGTGTGTGTGTGCGTGTGTGTGTGTGCGCGCGCGCGCGCGCGCGTGAACGTGCACGCATATCTATTCATCGTCATTATACTGGAAAGAGATTTACGATTTCTCCGCATGAAAAGTCTGTCAGAGATTCAGCAGACCGTGACCACGCTGTGCGGTTGTGGGGCGGGGGAAAGGGAGAGGGGTCGAGGGGGAAGTGGAGGGAGAGGGGGTGGAGACCTTGTGGGAGCATGTGCGTAGCTTCACCCTCCCTGTCTGTCTGCCTGTCTGTCTGTCTGTCTGTCTGTCTGTCCTCTCTCTCTCTCTCTCTCTCCTCTCTCTCTCTCTCTCTCTCTCTCTCTCTCTCTCTCTCTCCCTCTCTCTCGTTTTCTCAATCATTCTTTCTTTTGTTGCCGCTTTACTCAAAAGTTACCCTTTAGTCTTACCTTGAACTATACGAATTTCACACACACACACACACACACACACACACACACACACACACACACACACACACATATATATATATAATATATATATATATATATAATATGTGTGTGTGTGTGTGTGTGTGTGTCGCGCGCGCGCACACACACACACAGAGATATGACCCATGCACACACACACACACACACACACACACACACACACACACACACACACACACACACACACCAATGCGCACAGAGAAGGAGAGAGTGAGGTAGAGAGAAAGAGAGAGAGAGAGACGCGCGCGCGTGTCACCGCTGCTCTCTTGGTTCGGGATCGATGGGGGATTGTGACGGGCCCTTTAAACCACCACCACCCCCCTCCCAGGGCTGTCAATGTCCTCCGATTAGGCGTCATGGAGATCAGCATCTGACCATCGACCCGTAACGCTCAGTTATCGGTGCTTGTGGCCTGGGCCTGAACACAATGCCAGTGCTTGACGCTGGAACCTGTATCAAGCAGGGTTAGGGTTATTTTGCCCGTGGGTACGGGATCGGGGGTGGGTGGAGGGAGGGAGAGGTGGACGAGGAGAAGAGGTTTTGTTTGTTTGTTTGTTTCTTTGTTGTTCATATGACACCGTATTGTGTGAAGATCACCTTTTGCCTGGCGAAGAAGCCACCGTCAAAACCTCCTGAACAGAAACAAAAAAAGTAAAAATCCTCCGAAAACAGAATTTAATAAGGTAAGGTAAGATATTGTTGCTTAAAGCTATATCAGGGTTGTCACCACGCTGAAGTCAACTCACAAGCAGTCATTCATTCACACAACCCTTTCAAATACATCTTCTTCTAAAAACACACCGGATATGTTGTTAAAAATCTTTCTACTGCAAAGAAAAAAACAAACAAACAGAATATGGATGCCCACATGGCAAAATCATCCCCAAAGGAACTGATAAAGCACAGCCTTCCCGCCTGGAAGATTTCTCTGTGACTGAGCGTTTGCCTGTGAGGATGCATGTACAGATGACGTGACAGGCCCCCTCTCCTCCCCCTACCTTCCTCCTCTTCCACATCCCTCCCGCGCCCAGTCCCCTCCTACCCCTCGCACACCAGCCCCCCCCCCTCCTCCCCCTCCCCGCCCCCGCCTTCCCCCACCGCCTCACCTCCACAGTATTCAGCTAACAATGAGAACTGATGGGCAGATTTTGTGCATTAGCCGATCACCTAGAAAGGGGGGGGGGGGGGGGGGGGAAGGGGGATTGGGACAGATGCCAGAGAGGTCGGACAGAGAGACAGAGTAACAGACAAGACAGACGGCCAGACAAACAGGCAGATTCCAATAGAAAGAGGAGCAAAAGAAAAAGAAAAGAAAAAAAAAAAAAACGAAAACGAAACAAAAAACAGAAAAGAAAAGAAAAAGAAAAAAGAAAACGAAACAAACAAACCAAAAAAAAAAAAACGCCCGGAGAGTTCAGAGACAGCTAATGTAATGATCATCCCACACACCCCTCCACCCCACCCCTCCCCTCCTTTCTTCATCCCAGCCCTTCCCTCTCTCTCTCTCTCCCTGTCCCCTTCATCCCTTCCACGCTTCTTGTTGTTGTTGCTGTTGCTGTGCTGCTGCTGCTGCTGCTTCACCTGCTGCTGTCCTATCTTGCATGCCGTCGCACTGGCTTTACCCCACACCGCTCTTCCGGCTCTTCCATGCTCAACCACACCCCGACTGGTCCTGTCATCGTCTTCAGTGCCACTGGTCAACACGCAACCGTGTATGAATATCGCCAGCAGGTCGTCCCAAAGCCGCCCGCCAGGGAAGACACTGCGCTACTGCACGGTCATTTTGGTGGTGGGGATGGGGGAAGGGGTAGAGCAGGGGTATGAAAGGGGAGGGGTTCAGTGGAACTTGTTGTCATCCGACGGTGCCCAGGACACTATCAGCTGAGACAAAAACTAAACAGTCTGTAACTCTGACTCCCGTGAGAAAGTCGTTATTGTCGGCGAGTTTATGGAGACTGTCGTTGGATGGAACTGATGGTGATCTCTTTCACCAATTAAAAAAAATCCTCTCCATGACACCGGCTCAACGACTGTTACTGCTGTCATTGCCTGGAGACACACACACACACACACACACACACACACACACACACACACACACACACACACACACACACACCACGCGCGCGCGCGCGCACACACACACACACACACACACACACACACACACACACACACACACACACACACACACACACACACCACCTATTAAATAGCATACACACACGAACATGTGCACAAGTGAAAATAATTTTAATGCTCTGCCGACTCGTTCTCAATCATAGGACGGCAACATCGAAACCAGTTCTCTCAAAATGATTGTGCCTGTGCTGGGCCTCACTGATATAGGTAACGCCTCCAAATGCCATACAATGGACTGGAACATGGTCATTTGTCCGACGTCCCGTCTGAGACGGGCTTTAGCCAGCGTGTTTCAACCGCTGCATGTCGTGATGCCCTCTCCAAGCCTCACGTTTCACGGTCGGGACTTTCATTACATTAAAAGGGTCGTGGGCTGAAGAGGATGAATGGTGGGGGTATAGGGTTGCCTGCGAAAGGTACAGGATGGGATGAGGGAGGGTGGGTAATGGTAGCAGGATTTTTTAGTATTTTCTTGTGTGTGTGGTGCGTGTGTGTGTGTGTGTGTGCGTGCGTGCGTGTCGTGCGTGTGTGTGGTGTGTGTGTGTGTGTGTGTGTGTGTGTGTGTGTGTGTGTGTGTGTGTGTGTGTGTGGTGTGTGTGTGTGTGTGTGTGTGTGTGTGTGTGTGTGTGTGTGTGTGTGTGTGTGTTGTTTGTGTGTGTGTGTTGCATTTGTGTGTGTGTGTGTGTGTGTGTGTGTGTGTGTGTGTGTGTGTGTGTGTGTGTGTGTGTGTGTGTTGTATTCGAGTGTGTATTATTGATTATTTCTTCTTCTTCTTCTTGGTTTCAAACAAACCCATACTGCATGAAGGTAACAAGGACATCGACAAGTTCGGAATGTTTCTTTACTATCTATATTTGAAGGTAACATTATCATTATAGATGATCTATCAACATTACAACACATATACGCAGCACACACAATATTTTCAGCATGCTTGACATTTCGAAAGCGTGGTAGCCTGTTCTTTCTAAACATGCCAGAACGGCTTGTCTTTGACCATCATACAGCGGTTTCAAGGTATGTGTATTAGGCTACATGCTGGTACACGATAGTTTGTATAGTCATTAGAAAATGTTATCAAAAAGTTTCCATCTTGTGTACTGTATTCCTTCACCCCGAAAATGTTGAACTGCATATGTTAATGGTGGTCCCGTTTCGTGTTAACTATCTTCCGCTCTGAAATCATAGACGCACGGGTTTTCTGAGCATCCAACACATTAAACAATAAAATCAAATGTTGTCAAGTGATAGATCTGTCGCTAGGTATTTCTCATGCTGTCGTAGTCATTGTTTTAATGCAGGAATGAATCCAGAAGAAATGTTGAGGGTCATTCAGATATTTTTGTCCATCCTTTTTTCACTCAAAAAATTGTACCTAAATATTAAATATCTAAATGTAGGGCTGCATGCTCGTATGTACACATTTTAAAAAACTTTTTTGTTTTTGTTTTGAGAGGGTAAAAATCGTTAATGATTACTGAAAATGTGTATGTATGATCCTAGATGCTCATGTGTAAGCTTGCATTTACTGAGTTAGAATTTAACGTTTCCTACGCCGGCTGATGGTTCCAGATTTGCAATCCTGATGATTTAGGATTTGCCCTGTTTATGCTGATGCGTTTATTCATCGCTCGTGTGGGACCATAGATTTGCCTCGTCCGTAATGGTCCCAAGCTGACCATGTAGCATTCTGATCTGTTTCTTCAACCTCAACCCTCCCCGTGTTTCACGGTTCCTGGGGAGGGGGGGGGGGGGTAACTTGATTCTTGAATGCGGCTCACTGGATACCTGATGGGTTCCGTGGTAGAGCAACCGAGTACGCTCTCAGCTGTGGCGAGTTCAAATCCCGGTGAAGCCGTACACAGAAATGACAACTTTCGTTGTCTGTCGTAACGTGGTCTACGTGTGGTCGTCCTGGTGATATAAGCGTTGTGGAAGACATCGCAGCCCCTCCCCCCCCCCCCCCCCCCCCCCCCCACCCCCCCCCCCCACACCACGCCACACTCACGCCTTCCTCTCATCGTCTCCAGTCCCCTGAGGCGACTATCCCGTTCAGCCATACGAATCTTGGTGGGTGTGAACTGTAAACCTGAATACTGAAGCAGACTGCAGCCATGCTGAAAACGAAGCAAAACTACCAATAAACATACAAGATGCAAAACGAAGCGTCTGTTTATACACAGTAGGAAAGAGACCGGCGAATTTTTGAAAGATGTCTCGTCTCCGAGTTTCACACATAAAAATGCACGGAACAAATCTCCCAAGACGGCTATCAGCTGCAGAATGGCATGTCTGTGGCCGAGAGCTATCTGGGGAATATTGTTTTGTGTATTTCACGCATGATCTCTGTAACATCTGAAAAGCATTTTTTTTTTTTAAATTACGTTCACTTGCCCGTTTCGTATCGCGTATGACTTAAACGTTACTTTGCATCTTGTTTCAGTTGTTTGTTTGTATTTTGTCGTGGATGTAGGTACAACAACATAGAGAAAGAGAGACAGCAGACAGACAGACAGACAGACAAACAGACAGACAGAGAACGAGAGACAAACAGAGAGACAGAGAGGAGAGTGGACCGGGCAGGGGGGAGGGGGGGGGGGGGCGTCTTCACACACACATTATGTCCGGGGAGATGAAAATTAAAATGGGGCAACGGCAGTGCGCTGCACCGACCGGTGCCATCAGTCCAACAGTGTCGTATGAGTCGTCATGCGATCGAGAGCTCCTAAGGTTTATTTTTACCTCCCACCGCCATTCGATTAATTAATTAGCCTCGGCCCGTTTCTGATGTGTGTGCACGCATCCAAGAGCTAAGACCTCTTGTATACACACACGCAGGCACACACACGCACACCTTCACGCGGATATGAGGCAATGTGTGTACATTGCTGCAGCGCAGGCGTAATCGTTCAGGGTGCAATGATCAGACTTTTCATGGCCGGGGGAGGGTTTGTGCATTATCCACTCCCGCTTGCGTGTGAAACCAAGGAAAGGAAGTGAAACGTGGTCAGAGAAAAGAGTGGGGAAGGTGGAAGTAGGGGGTGGGGGTGGGGGATGGACTGGAGGGGTAGGGGGTGGGCTTGGATAAGGGAGTTGGGTGGGATGGTGGTGGGGATAGGGTGGGGAGCGAGGCAGAACTAAGCCACAATGGGGATTGCACTCATGTGCCCATTGCACCTTGCCTATCCCCCCTCCCCCTATCCTGTTCCCCCCCCCCCCCCCCCCCACACACACACACTCCCCCTGTCATACCCCTGCCCCTCTCCGCTCTTCATATACCCCTGTGCCCTGTTCCTGCGTTGTCCTCTTTCATTTTAATCAATTACCTGATTGTGTGTGTGTGTGTGTGTGTGTGTGTGTGTGTGTGTGTGTGTGTGTGTGTGTGTGTGTGTGTGCTGTAACAATCAGTGTGAATCAGTGTGTGTGTGTGTGTGTGTGTGTGTGTGTGTGTGTGTGTGTGTGTGTGTGTGTGTGTGTGTGCTGTAACAATCAGTGTGAATCAGTGTGTGTGTGTGTGTGTGTGTGTGTGTGTGTGTGTGTGTGTGTGTGTGTGTGTGTGTGTGTACCAGTGTCATTGTTTATGTTTGTTGTGTCATTATTTATTAACGCATCAAGAGCTTGCTTTTTTCTGCATCTGTCGGCTGGTTTGTTTGTCTGCCTCTCAGCAAGAATGCACACACACACACACACACACACACACACACACACACACACACACACACACACACACACACACACTGCTCAACTGTTTGTATAAAACTTGGTGAACCGATGGAATGTACCTCAAGGACGAACTCATTAACTCATGGCGTTGATCCAGGGGGAAGGGGGGGGGGGGGGGCGTCTAGATCAAAGGGCAAGTTCCAATATCCGTTCGCCCTCGGCAGAACCTGTGCTACTCATGGCTGCTTTCAAGAGGATCTCCATTGCCAACACAAACAGTGCTGGAGATATTGCACAGTCTGCTGCTATGCCAGCTTGCGACCCAGTTTGCGGTGCATTCCTTTTTGGAGAACCTAATTAAGATGCCATGGAAAGTGCGTATGAAAGTCTGAAAGCCAGTACGGTATGGAAAGTACATATAAAAGTACGAAAGCCTGTTCGGTGTGAAAAATTGCGTATGAAAGTACAAAAGCCCGAGCTGTATAGAAAGTGCGTATGAAAGTGTGAAAGCTAGTGCTGTATGGAAAGTGCGTCTTAAATTGGAAAGTCAGCGCGGTATGGAAAGCGTATGAGAGTGTTAAAAGCCGGTACGGTAGTGCGTATGAAAATGTGAAACCCAGCACGGTATGGGAAGTGCGTGCGTCTGTCTTCAGTTTGGTAAAACACAACACCATGATGGCAGTCATATGTTGCGTATGCGACTTCCGCCGGCCCAGTATTAACATAGACCTGCAAGATAAGCATGTCTTTCCATTGCAAATAGAGTTACCTTTGCTCAGTTTATTGGCCAAGCAAATAGATCCAGTGAGTCAAACATTTGATTTGAAGCTCACACCAGGATGACGATCGGGATATCAACTGTCTGCATCACAGGCGCAACGTTTCACACCCACATTTTCTCTCTCTCTCTCTCTCTCTCTCTCTCTCTCTCTCTGAATGAACGGTTAAGATGGCTGATGGGGTAAAATTGCTTTGAGCTTACCCACCAGCGGCATCTGACCTATGAAAACGGCAGGGTCAGTCTCGCTGAACGAGAACTCTAACACAGATTACCTCCCTTGAAGATTTCAGTGCATCTATTGTCTGGTTCGCAGCCCATCATGATGTGGTGTCGTTCAGGTATCAGCGGGTAATAGATGGTTGTCCTGCCTCCCATTCACCCGAAATCATTAGCCCTGTCTATCATATTTCACATGTGAGGGTTGTCAAAACTCATTCTTGAATCAGAGATTTTACGCCTATCTTCGATCAAACACGAGAGTATGCCCGACAATCGCCGTTCCATACACAGTCCAGTCCATAAGCACAGAGAGCAAATCAGGGGCAGCGATCGAAGACCTAGATTTTGAAGCCTTCTCCTTCCTCAACACACCAACGCCTCCCACCCCACCCACCCTCCACACCCCACCACTCTTCACCCCCGTCCCTCTCCCACCTCTGCCTCCTTCCTCCCCTGTGCCCTTTTCCTTTGCTTCAAAAAGGGGGGTAATTTGCCCAGAGCGCGCACTGACTGACACTACGAAAACTAATCGTGACTAGTTTTTTTGTTTTTGTTTTTGTTTTTGGTTTTTTTTTCCGCTTTTTGTCGTGTGTACGTTTTTCACTAACTATTCTTTAAACGTTATCAAACTACTTTTTAACCCCTTCTGTTTTGCTTTCTTTTTAACCCCTTCTGTTTTGCTTTCTTTTTAACCCCTTCTGTTTTGCTTTCTTTTTTTTTCCTGCTTCGAGAGGAGGGGGGGGGGGGTGCAGGAGGGAGAGGAGGGTGGAACTCGTGACCCCCACTCCTTGCAGCATTGTTCACTGCGTTGTTCATTGCAGCATTGTTCTCTTAATTGTTCATTGCAGCATTGCGGCACTGGGCCAGATTTCAACCACGGGTTTATCACCCTGAGGTGGTTACGGTCAGTCTATATTGGATTAATGGCTGCCTTCTAGTCGACCCAAAATCATGTTTGCCTGTGGTGAATTAAGAGGAGGGGGTTACAAGGGTATAGCTTCCCTCCCTTTCCTCTCCTTCCCCTCCCCTCCCATCCCTCTCCCATCTCACTTCCACTCGTCTTCTGTCTTATGGCCCCGTTCCAAAAAAGAATTCATACAGATTCAGAAGCATTTGTCGTTAGTGTGTGTGTGTGTGTGTGTGTGTGTGTGTGTGTGTGTGTGTGTGTGTGTGTGTGTGTGTGTGTGTGTGTGTGAGTGTGTGTGTGTGTGTGTGTGTGTGTGTGTGTGTGAGTGTGTGTGTGTGTGTGTGTGTGTGTGTGTGTGTGTGTGTGTGTGTGTGTGTGTGTGTGTGTGTGAGGCGGGTGGGTGGGTAAAGAGAGAAAAGTAAGGAAAAGACTGAGGAGCGGGGGAAGGGGGGGGGAGGAGGGGGCGGGAGAAACGGTCATAATGGTTGCTCTTTGGACGTGAGATTTTCTGCGAGGTTCTTGAGGCTAAACTCCACTATCCATCCATCAACACCAACACAGTCACATCCATCACGCTCCTAGACGGAAGATGCTAACCAGGTTTATCTTATCTGCGTTGAATGAATTTATTGCGGTCCTAACCACCCCTACTCCTACACACCTCAGCCCACACCCCCAAATATAATTTTTTAAGAAAAAATTATGATTGCAATAAATAAATAATTCGAATCAACTAATAGACGCTGGTCAGCATCGGTTGTATCGAAAGTCTCTTGCACTGATAAGTCTGTTAAATCGAAAGTTCGTTCTTCTGAAACCTGAACTTGTTGCAACTAAGAAAGCTTGTCGAACCAAAACCCTGTTGTAACGATGAAAGCTTGTCGAACCGAAAGCCTGTTGTAACGATGAAAGCTTGTCGAACCGAAAGCCTGTTGTAACGATGAAAGCTTGTCGAACCGAAAGCCTGTTGTAACGATGAAAGCTTGTCGAACCGAAAGCCTGTTGTAACGATGAAAGCTTGTCGAACCGAAAGCCTGTTGTAACGATGAAAGCTTGTCGAACCGAAAGCCTGTTGTAACGATGAAAGCTTGTCGAACCGAAAGCCTGTTGTAACGATGAAAGCTTGTCGAACCGAAAGCCTGTTGTAACGATGAAAGCTTGTCGAACCGAAAGCCTGTTGTAATGATGAAAGCTTGTCGAACCGAAAGCCTGTTGTAACGATGAAAGCTTGTCGAACCGAAAGCCTGTTGTAACGATGAAAGCTTGTCGAACCGAAAGCCTGTTGTAACGATGAAAGCTTGTCGAACCGAAAGCCTGTTGTAACGATGAAAGCTTGTCGAACCGAAAGCCTGTCGTAACGATGAAAGCTTGTCGAACCGAAAGCCTGTCGTAACGATGAAAGCTTGTCGAACCGAAAGCCTGTTGTAACGATGAAAGCTTGTCGAACCGAAAGCCTGTTGTAACGATGAAAGCTTGTCGAACCGAAAGCCTGTCGTAACGATGAAAGCTTGTCGAACCAAAACCCTGTTGTAACGATGAAAGCTTGTCGAACCGAAACCCTGTTGTAACGATGAAAGCTTCTTGAACCGAACCCTGTTGTAACGATGAAAGCTTCTTGAACCGAAACCCTGTTGTAACGATGAAAGCTTCTTGAACTTGAGCCGAAATTCTGTTGTTCCGAAACCCTTTGTTCTGACATGAGCCTGTTGCACCGAAAGCTTGTTATACAGAAGGTCTACTACATGGAGAGTATATCAAAAGCCTATCGTACTGACAAAACTTTGTTGCACAGAAAGCGTACGTTGGGCTTCTGCCGATCGCCTATTGTATGAAAAGTACGCCGAAAACCTTTTGTACGACAACAGCTTATTGTACTGACAAAACCCTGTTGTATAGAAAGTCTATTGTGCTGAAATCATGTTGTACTGAAAGCCTGTTACACCGACAAAAGCCTGCAAGACAACAAAAAGCTGTTATACGAACCAATCCTTTTTTTTTTCGCAGAAAGCCTGTTGTGCTGAAATCATGTTGTACTGGAACCCTGTTATACCGACGAAAACCTCTTTGCCAACAAAATCCCCTTGCGTGGACAAAAACAATCATGTCAGTTGCACAGACAAAACAAAGGTGCCCACCAGCGCGAAGCCCGACGTGCAAGTTCAAATGTCTAAAAGTACCATCCTTCACCATCAGAAAGCGCAAGCATTGCTTTTCAGTCTTAGGCAGATTTGTCTCCTAAATCCCCGTATGCAAAACCGAACTGTTGAGCGCGCTGTGTAGATTCTTTGCAGACGATGGACTGATTGCGATGTGTTCAGCTCTGAATTCGAAACTGAAGCCGTAAACTTGAAGCTCGCTTTAATTTGAAATGTATACATATGTATCGAGATTTTTCATACTGCAAAAGTTAACAGAACAGGGAAAACACTATTAATTACTTATTTTTTCTTAGTTTTGCTGTCCACTCATGTCAAACTACAAAGTTTGATAATTAAAAAAAATAGTAAATTACGTACATTTCTATATGTGTGAAAAGGGACAAAATGCAGAAGGTATTGTCGAGAAACTGGCCATGCTGTTCGTTCATAGTCAATGCACACATAAAAACTTAAAATTCGCTCTTGCGGACTCCCGGCTGGGAGGTCGTGGGTTCGAATCCCATCAGTCATGTGGGTTTTTCTGCCCCGACCGGCTCCTACCCAGAGTTGAGTTTGCTGCGGACTCAGTTGGGAAGACTGGGACCACACAGTCGAGTTTCATCCACTTAATTGATGCGTTTCTGAGAGTGTTGCTCAAATTTCCTGACCAACACTGCAGGTGCCTGTATCTCTCGGGCCTGGTTAACGCCGGGATACATTATGAAAGGAAGCCTAGAGTACAGCCCTGTCATGTAGTCTCAGACCGAAATGGAAATCCGTAGCATCATCTTAATCATCCTCATTCTCATCGATCAGCATTAAACAAAAAAAAATGTCTCAAATTCTGTGGCCCTTCATGCCCTGCTCTCATGGTGACCTCAGTTTCGATGTCCTCTCCACGTCTATTCCTTGGTTCGGTTCCGTCGGGGTCACCGGTATCGGCGAGTCCATGGGGGCTGTCGTTGGACGGACGTGGTGGCGCCCTCCGGAGGGGGAGCTCACTCACGCAGGCTCCGCGACTAAGCAATTATTGTCGTCAGTAGGGGCTTAGTAGGTGGTGTCCTGCGTATGTTAGATCAGAACAGGTGCCACTGAACACCACCGAAGTGACTCGGCAGCAGTGCAGTGTCTCCTCCGGTGGGTTGCCTCTTGACGGCTTGACATTGACTGCTCCCTGTGGATTGCCGGTGCCGGGGCTGCGGCGGAGCCGACCGGGCTGTGGCTGTGGACGGGGTGTCGGAATGAGCGGTATGGGTGCACTGCCTCTGAGGTGGCGCAGAGGTTGGGACAAAAAAAAATAAAATAAAATGAAATAAATCGCTCTTTTCGGCGTAAAAATTCGCGCTTAAAGACGATTGCAGACCGAACTTTTCAACACGCGCTAAATCTGACAATGACAGAAATTCGCGCTTTTCTGATGCACCCGAACAAAGCCTTTTGTACAGACAATTCTGTTGTATGGACAAAAACCTGTTATTACCGACAAAACTACTCTGTTGTATGGAAAAAGCCTGTTATACCGACAAAACCCTTTTGTACGGACAAAAGCCTATCATACTGACAAAATCCTGTTGAGCGGGAAAAAAACGCTTGTCGTATAGACAAAACTGTCTTGTCCTAACAGAAACCTTCTTGTGAGATCAAAAGCTTATGTTGTTGACAAAAAACAAAAACAAAAAACAAAAAAAACGAGCCGTACTACAAAACCCTGTTGTACGGACAAACCCAGATGCGTGAACAAAAGCCTGTTGTACTACAAAAAGTATATAGTGTGTTGTACGACAGAAACCAATTACGTGAACAAAAGCCTGTTGTACCACAGAAGTATGTAACATTTTGCATGGCAGAATGAAACCAGTTGTGTGAACAAAAGCCTGTTGTACCACAGAAATATGAAGTATTTTGCATGGCAGAAACCAGTTGTGTGAACAAAAGCCTGTTGTACCACTGAAGTATGTTGTATGGCAGAAACCAATTGTGTGAACAAAAGCCTGTTGTACCACAAAAGTATGTTGTACGGCAGAAATTGTGCGAAAAAGCCTGCTGTTCCACAGACGTATGTAAAATGTTGTATGGCAGAAGCCCAGTTGTGTGAACAAAAAGCCTGTTGTATAGACTAAACCTTGTATAGGCAAACGCCCCTTTGTACATACAAAGCCCTATTGTATGGCCTGTTGCACCGACATAACTCTGTCCTACGGAAAACACCGTTGATTGAACAAAAGCCTAAATGCACAGAACGCTATTGCATAGAGAAATCTAGTCACATCCATGAAAGCCTATTGTGTCAAAGGAGCGAAACCTCTCACAACGCAATACCATCACGATTTCCCCCGTCCTGGACAAATATTGCAGGGACAAAAATCTGTCTCAGCGACACGAATCTGTTGTATGGACTCCCACAATATGTTTCACTGTAGATACTTTCCTCCGGAGTTATTGTGGAAGCCTTTTTCACCCCCTCTCCTCCCGTCCATCTCTTGTCATTGTATTGAAAGTTGGTTACTCGGTGAAGCCTGCCAACAACGCCTTTCGACGAAACACTCCCTCTGTGTTGGTTCTTTATCCCTTTGTCAATATTAGATTTGGCTCCCAGCTCCCTAACGTTAGACAGATGGTTTATAAGGAATTAGACTTGGCTCCCAGCTCCCTAACGTTAGACAGATGGTTTATAAGGAATTAGATTTGGCTCCCAGCTCCCTAACGTTAGACAGATGGTTTATAAGGAATGAGATTTGGCTCCCAGCTCCCTAACGTTAGACAGATGGTTTATAAGGAATGAGATTTGGCTCCCAGCTCCCTAACGTTAGACAGATGGTTTATAAGGAATTAGATTTGGCTCCCAGCTCCCTAACGTTAGACAGATGGTTTATAAGGAATTAGATTTGGCTCCCAGCTCCCTAACGTTAGACAGATGGTTTATAAGGAATTAGATTTGGCTCCCAGCTCCCTAACGTTAGACAGATGGTTTATAAGGAATTAGATTTGGCTCCCAGCTCCCTAACGTTAGACAGATGGTTTATAAGGAATTAGATTTGGCTCCCAGCTCCCTAACGTTAGACAGATGGTTTATAAGGAATTAGATTTGGCTCCCAGCTCCCTAACGTTAGACAGATGGTTTATAAGGAATTAGATTTGGCTCCCAGCTCCCTAACGTTAGACAGATGGTTTATAAGGAATTAGATTTGGCTCCCAGCTCCCTAACGTTAGACAGATGGTTTATAAGGAATTAGACTTTGGCTCCCAGCTCCCTAACGTTAGACAGATGGTTTATAAGGAATTAGATTTGGCCCGCTCCTAAGTTGCAGATGGTTTATAAGGAATTAGATTTGGCTCCCAGCTCCCTAACGTTAGACAGATGGTTTATAAGGAATTAGACTTGGCTCCCAGCTCCCTAACGTTAGACAGATGGTTTATAAGGAATTAGACTTGGCTCCCAGCTCCCTAACGTTAGACAGATGGTTTATAAGGAATTAGACTTGGCTCCCAGCTCCCTAACGTTAGACAGATGGTTTATAAGGAATTAGACTTGGCTCCCAGCTCCCTAACGTTAGACAGATGGTTTATAAGGAATTAGACTTGGCTCCCAGCTCCCTAACGTTAGAACAGATGGTTTATAAGGAATTAGACTTGGCTCCCAGCTCCCTAACGTAGACAGATGGTTTATTAAGGAATTAGACTTGGCTCCCAGCTCCCTAACGTTAGACAGATGGTTTATAAGGAATTAGACTTGGCTCCATGGTTTATAAGGAATTAGACTTGGCTCCATGGTTTATAAGGAATTAGATTTGGCTCCATGGTTTATAAGGAATTAGATTTGGCTCCATGGTTTATAAGGAATAGATTTGGCTCCATGGTTTATAAGGAATTAGACTTGGCTCCATGGTTTATAAGGAATTAGACTTGGCTCCATGGTTTATAAGGAATTAGATTTGGCTCCATGGTTTATAAGGAATTAGATTTGGCTCCATGGTTTATAAGGAATTAGATTTGGCTCCATGGTTTATAAGGAATTAGACTTGGCTCCATGGTTTATAAGGAATTAGACTTGGCTCCATGGTTTATAAGGAATTAGACTTTGGCTCCATGGTTTATAAGGAATTAGATTTGGCTCCATGGTTTATAAGGAATTAGACTTGGCTCCATGGTTTATAAGGAATTAGATTTGGCTCCATGGTTTATAAGGAATTAGATTTGGCTCCATGGTTTATAAGGAATTAGACTTGGCTCCATGGTTTATAAGGAATTAGACTTGGCTCCATGGTTTATAAGGAATTAGATTTGGCTCCATGGTTTATAAGGAATTAGATTTGGCTCCATGGTTTATAAGGAATTAGATTTGGCTCCATGGTTTATAAGGAATTAGATTTGGCTCCATGGTTTATAAGGAATTAGATTTGGCTCCATGGTTTATAAGGAATTAGATTTGGCTCCATGGTTTATAAGGAATTAGATTTGGCTCCATGGTTTATAAGGAATTAGATTTGGCTCCATGGTTTATAGGAATTAGATTTGGCTCCATGGTTTATAAGGAATTAGATTTGGCTCCATGGTTTATAAGGAATTAGATTTGGCTCCATGGTTTATAAGGAATTAGATTTGGCTCCATGGTTTATAAGGAATTAGATTTGGCTCCATGGTTTATAGAATTAGATTGGCTCATGTTTATTAGAATTAGATTGGCTCCATGGTTTATAAGGAATTAGATTTGGCTCCATGGTTTATAAGGAATTAGATTTGGCTCCATGGTTTATAAGGAATTAGATTTGGCTCCATGGTTTATTAGGAATTAGATTTGGCTCCATGGTTTATTAGGAATTAGATTTGGCTCCATGGTTTATAAGGAATTAGACTTGGCTCCATGGTTTTATGAATAGATTTGGCTCCATGTTAGGAATTAGTTTGGCTCCATGGTTTATAAGGAATTAGACTTGGCTCCATGGTTTATAAGGAATTAGATTTGGCTCCATGGTTTATAAGGAATTAGATTTGGCTCCATGGTTTATTAGGAATTAGATTTGGCTCCATGGTTTATAAGGAATTAGATTTGGCTCCATGGTTTATAAGGAATTAGATTTGGCTCCATGGTTTATAAGGAATTAGATTTGGCTCCATGGTTTATAAGGAATTAGATTTGGCTCCATGGTTTATTAGGAATTAGATTTGGCTCCATGGTTTATAGAATTAGATTTGGCTCATGTTATAGGAATTAGATTTGGCTCCATGGTTTATAAGGAATTAGATTTGGCTCCATGGTTTATTAGGAATTAGATTTGGCTCCATGGTTTATTAGGAATTAGATTGCTCCATGTTATTAGGAATTAGATTTGGCTCCATGGTTTATAAGGAATTAGATTTGGCTCCATGGTTTATTAGGAATTAGATTTGGCTCCATGGTTTATTAGGAATTGTACAGGACGTTGTTATGGGTTCTGCTATGTTTTCATCACTCTCCTGTCACGCACGCGCGCGCACACACATACACGCGCGCGCACACACACATGCACTCACGCAGCAAGTACGCGCGCACGCTGCAGGCATGCGCGCAGGCGCACGCGTACGCGCGTGCGCGCGCGCCACACACACACACACACACACACACACACACACACACACACTACTAACACTAACACTATTGGAAAACCTTTGTGTGTGTGTGGTGTGTGTGTGTGTGTGTGTGTGTGTGTGTGTGTGTGTGTGTGTGTGTGCGTTTTAGTGTGTCAGAGAGAGAGAGGAGGGGGAGGGGGGAGAGACAGACAGACAGACAGACAGACAGACAGACAGACAGACAGAGAGAAAGTGCGCGCGAGTGTGCGTGTGTTTGTGTTTGTGTGTGAGCGCGTGCGTGTGCGCGTGCAAGCTGACTGACAATTCAAAGGTCTCAATGTCACCCAGCAAATAAGTAAAGGCGATAACGGTATGGCTACATGCCAAATACCTTCTCCCAGGTAACATGTGTGTGTGTGGGGGGGGGGGGGGGGGGGGGGTTCATGTGCACCCGCGCGCGCGTGCGTGAGTGCGTGCGTGCATGTGTGCGTGATTGTGTGTGTGTGTGTGTGTGTGTGCGCGCGCGCGCGCGCGCGCGTGCATGTGTATGTGTGTGTTGGGGGGGGGGGGTAGGTGCATGCGTGCGTGCGTTCGTATGTTCGTACGTGCCCGTTTGTGTTGTCAATGCTGCAGTGTGTTAATGGTGGAAGGGACAAGAATTCCTTTTCACGACTTTCTCTGAGGAATCTAGGTGTCGTGATTGATACCAACCTGCCTAAGCAACTCCACATTCCACTGATCACGACCCTAATTTTGAGTCGCCTTGGGACTTTTGTCATTTTCATTCCTCTCTTCTCCGTCTTTCAGGAAATGTATCAGCTTCCAGGCACTCAAGAAAATTTCGCTCTCTTGATTTTCAGAGAGTAATTCTCCACTGTTCTTCTTACACGTAACTCGCTGTCAATTGTATCACCATTTAATTTCAAGACTGCTCTGCTGGCATCCCGTTGTTTTAATGGATCTTTACCACCTTAACTCTCTTCCCTTCTGCTGATGCGTCAGCCGTGTAACTCTCTCAGATCCTGTGCTAAATAACGATTGTGTCCCGAAAACTAATCTGTTAACGCTTGGAAACTTATTTAGTGTTTGTTTGCATGTGTGTTTTGAGTTTCTGTGGGGTATTGCGCTTATACTAATAAGTGCGTCTGGGCATTTTGGTCTCGGATAATGCCTTGTCGATTCATAGGAGATAATCTCCATAGTACTGTTGACAACCTACGTGATGATCTCCCCTACTCTCTCTCTGTCCTCTGTCTCTGTCTCTCTCTTCCTCTCGTCCTCTCTTCTCTCTCTCTCTCTCTCTCTCTCTCTCTCTCTCTCTCTCTCTCTCTCTCTCTCTCTCTCTCTGACAACTATTCATCGGTTAGCATCAATGTAAGTCATCATTTTCGTTATCAAAACTTTTGCCATTTTTAAATGAATAAATGACATAACATAAACAGAATCCTTCTCTTGCAATTCTCAATAATAATTTTTTTTTTAAACGATTTTCTGTTTAATTTAATTGTAATCGTTCGAAGAAAACTGTTAACACGAGGATCTTATTGCTCACTTTACTCTATTTTAAAATGAGCTAAACACAAATGTCACATTTGAGAAAGCGCAAGCCGATCGCTGCATTTCTTCTTCCAAACATGCTATCTTTTCTCTCCTTTTCTTCTTTTTTTTTTTTTTTTTTTTCCAAATGGTGTGTCCGTCATGTTGGAGAACAGTGTGACCTGTACGAGATTGTCATGACAGGCAGTGAAAGTGTTCTTTTTTCATTTGGCGTCATTGTCGTGTGCTAATAATGGCAGAGACAGGAATTCCTTTTCACTAATTTCTCTGCGGAATCTATAGGGTCTAATCTGTTAAATACTTGTAAACTTATTTAATGTTTGTTTGCATGTAATCGCGCTTATAATGATAGCAGCAGAAGTCAAGCAATGAAGTGCGTCTGGGACAATGTCTGACTGATTCATGGGAGACAATCTCCATAGTACTGTTGACAACCTACGTGATGATCTCACCTAATCTCTCTCTCTCTCTCCTCCTCTCTCTCTCTCTCTCTCTCTCTCTCTCTCTCTCTCTCTAACCAGTATTCATCGGTTAGCACCAATGTAAGTCAACATTTTCGTTATTAAAACTTTTTTCATTTTTAAACCAATAAATGACATGACATAAACAGAATCTTTCTCTTGCTATTCTCAATTTTGAAAAAAAAAAACAAAAAAAAAAACGATTTTCTGTTTGTTTTGATTGTAATCATTCGAAGAAAACTGATAACACGTGGATCTTATTGCTTATTTTACTTTTTTTTTTAATGAGCAAAACACATCATGTCACATTTGAGAAAGCGCAAGCCGATCGCTGCATTTCCACATTCCAAACATGCTATCTTTTCTCTCCTCTTTTTTTTTAATTTCAAATAGTGTGTCCGTCATGCTGGATAACATTGTGAACTGTACGAGATTGTCATGGCAGGGAGTGAAAATATTCTTTTTATTTGCCTTTTTTTGTCGTCGTTTAAGGCACACACTTCTAGATACAGTTAAAGCCAAGTAAACAAGCATGTGCACGCAGCAGACCTGACATGCTGTCAATGACTTAGAACTTTCGAATGCAGTGAGACTTCAACATTGATTCATGACTTTTGATGGGAGATAACCCATACAATGTTGATGAGTTCACGTGATTCTCTCTCTC
>CM065734.1:30382266-30387266 GCA_033310375.1 Conus canariensis | reverse complement strand
GACAAATGTCATGATTCAAACTTTCGCCACTGGGGCTTCTTCAAGAATCATTCTATTTATACCATTATATATACATACATATATGCATATGTGTATAGACAGATTTGTGTGTATGCATGTATGTGTGTGTATGTGTGTATATATGTATGTATATATATGTATGTGTATATATATATATATATATATATATATATATATGTTGTGTGTGTGTGTATATATATATATATGTGTGTGTGTGTGTGTGTGTGTGTAGATAGATAGAGAGAGGTAGACTGATAGATATCTGTGTATATATATGTATGTGTGTATATGTGTATGTATATATACTTATTTAGACTCTCCCGCGTCTTGCGACGCATGAGGCAGTCAAGGCGCTCCACTGTGCACGGTCCTCAGCCAGTCTGCTGGTGTCACTCCATCCTCTGTGAACGAGTCTGAGGTCTCTTTCCACTGTCTGTCGTCAGCTCATCCTGGGTCGTCCTCTTTTTCTCTGGTCCATTTAATGGCTTGGTTTGCAGGTCTTGAAGAGGGTAATCTTAAGACATGACCCAGTCAGTGGAGGCACCTTCAGCAGACGATGGTTGACACGGGGAGCTGTTTGGACCTCTCCCCGACATCTTCATTTGGTGTAAAGTCTGACCATTTGATGCCCAAGATCTTACGTAGGCACTTAGTATCAAAAGCGTCGAGTGTGTTCTCCTGGGTGATCTTCAGTTGCCAGGTTTCACAGCCATATAACAGCGTTGAAATCACACTGGAGTTATAAAATTTCGATTTGATTCTAAGGGAGAATTCTTGCTGTTCCATATTTTGTTCAGCTGATTATATATATATATATATATATATATATATATATATATATATAATGTTGAACAATTAAGTAGTGGGGAAAACAAGTGCAGGCTAACAATTCTTCCGTCGTTATAGTAATGACTTGGCAAAGATTTGAACTTAAAAAAATTAAAAATGAAAAAGATAAAAATAAAAAAAAATTGAAGATGAAGAAAGTGGGGGAATATATTATAAATATAAGAAGCCCTTCACTAGCCACCTGAGGGAACCATCGTAATTCCTCTCGAAGGCACATTTATTTGTATTGCCTGCTCCTAGGCCTTTCGTCCGCTGAATCGGACTCATCAGGGAGACATGGCTGATTGTGCCTGTGCTCTTGGTGTCAAATAGAGACACACCACAGTCCATAATTCTGTGGTGTTCTCTCCAGCAAGGGTTCGAAGAAGAATCCACCAGCACCCTCAAAGCAGCCAGCAAAGGGTAGTAAATGGAACAAAACAAAAGTGTGGAGAGGAAAAAAGTTGCTGAAAAACTAAAAGCATTATTCAAACAGTATAAAATGTAGGGAACAATCTTTGAGCCTATGTTTGAGGATCCATTCAAGGATGCAAGGGAGATCAAAAGATATGGAACAGTCTGAGTGGTCAGCTCTGCTGTTCAAGAACCCAAGCATTGTGAGTGCTAAGAATTGTACAAAACAACCTTTACTTGGATCTCCTAAGAGATGCAATCTCCCACTGAAGGACCAAACTGTATAATGCTGAACAATTAAGTAGTGGGGGAAAACAAGTACAGGCTAACAATTCTTCCGTCGTTATAGTAATGACTTGGCAAAGATTTGAACTTAAAAAAATAAAAATAAAAAAGATAAAAATAAAAAAAATTGAAGATGAAGAAAGTGGGGGAATATATTATAAATATAAGAAGCCCTTCACTAGCCACCTGAGGGAACCATCGTAATTCCTCTCGAAAGCACATTTATTTGTATTGCCTGCTCCTAGGCCTTTCGTCCGCTGGACAGGACTCATCAGCGAGACACGGCTGATTGTGTTTGTGCTCTTGGTGTCAAATAGAGACACACCACAGTCCATAATTCTGTGGTGTTCTCTCCAGCAAGGATTCGAAGAAGAATCCAACAGCACCCTCAAAGCAGCCAGCAAAGGGTAGTAAAATGGAACGAAACAAAAGTGTGGAGAGGAAAAAGTTTTTTATATATATATATATATATATATATATATATATATATATATTTGTTAAAAAATATTTTTAAAAAATGAAGTATTAAAATCTACAAGCTTGTTTCTAGCGTTGCTATCCTCAGGATGTCTTTTGGGGCACGCCAACGATCTTTTATGGCGTGCGGGACTTGATTCTGTGTGTGCAGGCGGATCTCATTTGCTGCACGTGCGGCCTGTGGTTCTTATTGGGGCCTGTTCAGATGGAATGTGCTAGCAAAGATTTCCACTTGTGCCTGCAATTGTTTACAATTTCTACTTTTGTGTTCAGAGTTGCTAAGTGTGGTTTGCATAATATTAACCATTTTTCTGTGGAGCATAGATTGCATCTTTTTGAGATATTGTTGTATGGTGTTGCTCTTTTTATGATTTTCCATGATATGTTGTAGTCTATTTTTTTATCTTTGAGTCTCCAAATGTATTTACTCAGCTCTGTTTGATGTTTGTATTTTTCATTTTTGAATGACTGTTTGTGGTTTGCGTATCTGGTTTTGAAAGTGTTTTCAGTAATCCCTATATATGTTTCTTTTTCATTTTCTGATGTTACCGTAGCTTGGTATACAATGTTGCTGTGAAGACATTTATTGTTTAGGGGGCACTGTTCTTTTTTAGTGCAGTTGCAAGATGTCCTTTCGGCACCCTTCTCTTTTATGTTGCTTTTCATTTTGTTAGATGAGTCAATCATGTTTTTGAGGTTGGGCATACATGAGTATGATAGTTTAATGGTGTTTTTGTTGAATATTTTGGACAGTTTGTGTTCTTTTGGGAATGATGTTGCCAAGATTTTAAAGAATTCTTTTCCTACATTTGTTTTTACTTCTCCATCGTATGGTGGGTTGTACCATATGATCTTTCTTTTCCTATTTTTCTTATTTCTGTTCGTGCTGTTGTCTGGACTGTATTGTAGTTTGTAATTGTAACCACTTTTTTGTAATGCTTCTTGATATTCTGTTGCTGCATCATTGAATGCGTTTTCATTGCATGACAGGTTGGATAGTCTCTTGTTTATACCATTGGGTATTGTTTTTAGTATAGATGTTGGGTGGTTGCTTTTGATGTTTACGTAGACTGGTATGTCATTGGGTTTTTTGTATGGTTTGTACACATGGTCATTGAGGTCTAATGTTATGTCTAGGTAATTCACTACTTTTTTGTTTGCTTCTATTGTGCCCCAAAAGACATCCTGAGGATAGCAACGCTAGAAACAAGCTTGTAGATTTTAATACTTCATTTTTAAAAAATATTTTTTAACAGATGTTGCTCCCCAAGGGGTTGAGCACCTTCAGATTTTTTAAGGACTTTTTTATATTGTTATATATATATTATATATATATATATATATATATATATATATATAATAAAGCGGAATGCCTGGCGTCGTCTGCACGACCAAATATTAATTGCCTTAACAATATCAGTTGTTCAGTTTAATTAATAACGCTTATTGCTCAGCCGACCGCAAAGGAATATCCAAGCTGTCACCTCGTCGACGTCAACTCGGAGTACATGTTCAGCAGTTGAATTGCTGTAAAGCATGCGCCAAGCAGCAGCAGCAGCAGCAGCAGCAGCAGTAGTAGTAGTGTAGTAGTAGTAGTGTAGTAGTAGTGTAGTAGTAGTAGTAGAAGTTATAGTAGTAGTAATAGTAGCAGCAGCTGCAGCAGCAACAGTAGTAGTAGTAGTAGTAGCAGCAGCAGCAGTAGCAGTTTTAGTAGTAGTAGTAGTAGTAGTAGTAGTGTAGTAGCAGTAGTAGTTAGTAGTAGTAGCAGTAAAAGTAGTAGCAGTAGTAGTAGTAGTAGTAGTAGTAGAGAAGAAGAGGGTAGCATCATTAAGTATGATGATGATGATGATGATGATGATGATGATGATGATGACGATGCGCCGTTCATTTCTGACATGCGAGCAAAGCCTTTACATTCCCCATCTTCCACACCTTCCCACCCCCTTCATTTTCATCCCTCCACGCTCCTTCACTGTCACTCTCTTAGGCCTTTCCAGTTTTTCCGCTAACAATCGCGCGCGCGCGCGCGACACACACACACGCACGCACACACACACACACACACACACACACACACACACACACACACACACACACACACACACACACACAACACACACACACACACACACACACACACACACACACACACACACACACACACACAACACAACACAACACACACACACACACACACACACACACACACACACACACACACACACACGCCACATACACACACGCGCGCACGCATGCACCGCGCGCGCGCACAAGCGCGCACGCACGCACGCGTCACACGCACGCGCACGCACGGTCACACGCACGCGCACGCACGCACACACACACACACACACACACACACACACACACACACACACACACACACACACACATACACACATGGATGTGAAGAGCGAAACGTGTTCGTTTCTTTTCTTTTCCTTTTCTTCTTCTCCTCCTTTTCCTTTTCTCTCTGTCTCTGTTGATGTTGGGGGGTTTTTTCCCCCAAATCGAAAGCAAAGACAAGATAATCATCTCCACTCCGCAGTTACGGGTATTTCGGACATCTCACTCCGCAGTTACGGGTATGCATCTCACTCCGCAGTTACGGTATTTCGGACATCTCACTCCATACGGTATTTCGGACATCTCACCCGCAGTTACGGGTATTTCGGACATCTCACTCCGCAGTTACGGGTATTTCGGACTGGAAGGGAGACGTCTGTCCTCAAACAACTCGTACTATGTTCCCCATTTCATTCATTTTCTGCATGTTCGGCTATTCCTGGAATCAGTGAAACTCTAACGACAACAACAACAATAATATACAACCTTCACCATCAACCGAGTCATTGATCATTGCCCCCCCCCCCCCCCCCCACCAAAGTTGCTGTTGTTGGTGGTGGTTTTTTTTTTATTGTTTTTGTTTGTTTGTTTTTTTTAACTCAACTGGCATTATCATGCCAATGCTATCA
>CM065734.1:30347266-30374766 GCA_033310375.1 Conus canariensis | reverse complement strand
TGTCGCACATTCCCCTCTGGGGAGATCATACTTCCAAAGTAAAACTGGATCTCTCTCTCTCTCTCTCTCTCTCTCTCTCTCTCTCTCTCTCTCTCTCTCTCTCTCTCTCTCTTTGCATTTTTTTCTTAATACAATAAGGAAACCAGGTTGTACACATCCACACAAAAGAATGAAACAACCATTTTCACACATTGTAGGTGATGTATGGATACAACATAATGTACTATTATATGAATATAACCGTCCAACAAACACAGTCATATGTCAGTCATATCACTGATGGCTGGATGATCCCTCTCCTTCATTTTTCCCGCGTGGTGTGTGTGTGTGTATGTGTGTGTGTGTGTGTGTGTGTGTGTGTGTGTGTGTGTGTGTGTGTTGTGTGTGTGTGTGTGTGTGTGTGGTTTGAGTGAGTGAGTGTATGTCTATATGTGTGTGAGTGAGTGTGAGTGAATGTGCATGTGTATGTGTGTGTGAGAGTGTGTGTGTTTGTGAGTGTGTGTGTGTGTGTGTGTGTGTGTGTGTGTGTGTGTGTGTGTGTGTGTGTGTGTGTGTGAGTAAAGATGTATGTCTATATGTGTGTGAGTGAGTGTGAGTGAATGTGCATGTGTATGTGTGTGTGAGAGTGTGTGTGTTTGTGAGTGTGTGTGTGTGTGTGTGTGTGTGTGTGTGTGTGTGTGTGTGTGTGTGTGTGTGTGTGTCGCGCGCGCGCGCTCACGCACATGTGCGTTTGTGTATGTACATGCACTTGTATGCCACTGTTTGTGTGTGCAATTGTGTGTGATGTGCACCTGTCCTCCTCCCCGACCCCCTCGGCGTAGCGATTGACTCCCAGGGAACTCAACCTTTTCAGTTCTCTCAGTTGTCCATCTTGATTGTGAAGGAGGGGGGCGGGGACACCCTTGTTGACAACCTAGAAACTGTGAGGATGGCTATGAACATCGTTCGCCAGAGAAAAGGAAGAACGAATGAGATTGGGCGGTCATGGGACACAATCTCACCCGGCGTTCAAAGGAGGCGACTGAGGGGGAAGCGGGGTGTATATGAATAGGTGGTTGACCGGGTTACGGCGTATCTTTCTTTAAAAAACTGATTATGAAAATAAACAAAAAGCCCGAACGAATAAAAAAAAAAAATGAAGACCTCGGTCATTAAGATTCGAAGCCGGCGCAGGTCGCCCCGTGTGTTCTTTTGAAATGTCGCACGCTAGACAATCCCCCTCCTACTGCTCCCCACCTCTCTCTCTCTCTCTCTCTCTCTCTCTCTCTCTCTTCTCTCTCTCTCTCTCTCTCTCTCTCCTCCTCTCTCTCTCTCTCTCTCTCCCAGTTCCCCGCCCACCCAAGTCAGATTCCTGCTACTCATCCCCACCCATTGACTGCAGTTTTAAAAGTTCCTGTTCAGATCGATTGCGATTGCTTAAACATTCCTCGCGCTGATCAGTTCAAACAGTTTTAGATAAGTAGATAAATGAATAAGTACATACATCAAATATATTTATAAACGAAATAAATTAACACTCTTGGTCCCAATAGGAACGGAAAATATGTCCATAATTCAAAACAAATTTTTTCTTTAATTCCTTCAGCGGCCCAGCGATTCTGATTTTGCCCTAATTATGATTATAATTATGACTTCTTCTTTTTTTTACACTTGGGAACGCCGGAGATCCCAGAACCATTGTGTTATTCGGATCAGAAGTATAATGAAACAGGTTCGCCCCGGTCTGGACTCATTTCCATTATTAAACACAGGGGAAGTAATCGTTGGGACGAATTGAGTTACTTCCCTTCTGTTCGAATGATTTTTTTTTTTTTTTTTTAATGATACATGGGGAAACACCGGAGATCCCTGAACCATGGTATTATCCAGATCAGAATTATAATGAAACAAGTTCGTCCCGGTCTGAACTCCTTTCCATTATTAAACGCAGGGGAAGTAATCGTTGAAACGGATTGACTTACTTCCCTTCTCCTTCTTGAATGCCTTGAAGAAGCGCAACCGAAAGACAAAGATACTATTCTTGTCTCTTCTACTTCTTCGGACTGACCCGCTCTTGAAAGTCTGCGTAACTGGGTCAGCTCAAGCACTAGTTTAGGCAGTACCAGGACAAGGACGAAGGTGTGTAGAGGTGGGGCGGGGGCTCTGTACCCTGAAAGAATGTATGAAATTCGAGCGTTTGCCCTATTAATAGGATCTACTGTTGCACTGAAGATCTGTGTAACTGGGTCAAGTGATGAGCTAGTTTTAGGCTGACCTATCCGTAAACTGGTTCATGTTATCGCTGTAAGGTCAAGAGGAGAGAAATTCGGGTCAAACGCTGCGCTAAATTTGTACGTTCTCACTGGGTTTTGGTGTAATGGAGGCAAACTGAACAGCAAACGAAATCGACGTTTGTTCGTGCCTCGGTTAAACGCAACGCTATGCAAAAAGATGGTTCAAGTTGAGCTTTGCTACATTAGAGAGAGAGAGAGAGAGAGAGAGAGAAATCGTACACTACATATAGGTTTGCCACTGTATGATGTGGCTGATGGTAGTCGCCTTTCTGGGTAGGAAGGGGGGGAGGGGGGGGATGCTACACGGAAGACCTACCAGAAGGATATATCACCAATACCAATCTTTTCAGTAACAAATACATATATAAATAAACACATAAAGTAAGTAAATACGTAAGTAAACGGATGTAAAAGAAGCAAATACTGCGCGATCTGGGAACATGTGACTAGGCAAGCTTCCAGGTTTAGAAGCGCAGCGGAGAGTGAAAATGGCGTCTGCGTTTCTTTCCAGCGAAAGGGCCTTACTATTTTTATGTGCATAGAATATAGAATAAGGAAATAACGATAATTTTGCCTTCACCTCTAACCCTTAAAAATGACACATTGTTTTGCAAACCCTGGCAAATTTTAAACAAGAAGAAGCTGAATTGTTTAAAACTCTGCCCCCCCCCCCCCCCCCCCCCCCCCAATCAAGTAACATGTCGGGCAACGTAATTCGCTGAATAGTGTAATCTCCCCTACGACTGGTAAGAAAGCCACTTGCAGACCAGGCACGCACATTAGAAAGGAGGTGAAGTGAGGGATGGAGGAGGGCATTTTAAGCAGGGAGGGAGGGAGGCGGACACCAAGGGCAGGGGGTGATTGTTGGGAACGAATGTTTTCCATGTCACTAAAAAATATTGGCTCCTTTAATGTGCCGCCACGCGCAATCCGCAACTCCCCGTGCATTAGAATCGAACGTAGAGCACGTGCAATGAGCGGGTGAAGGAGGTTACATGTGTTCATCAGCACTGTGACCAAGTCGCTGCAATCCGTCACACTGCGGCCCGTGCCCCTGTCGCCATCAGCCAAGGCTTTTTTTAACTGGACGAGTGGAGAAGCGTTTGGAGGATATCGGCTACAGGTAGGTGTTTCAGGTCAGTTACAGGCTAAAGGCGTTCAAGAGTGGTGGGACGTAATCGGGTATTGCATGTTGAGGACAGAGATTCGCCAGAAGGCCATTTAGAAGTCTAGCCCTTGTCGGTGCAGGCTCTGCCAGTGCATTTACATCAGCACTTGGTAGATCAACATCGCCTGCCTACTAGCATCTTTGACAGCAGTAGAGTTTTTAGCCAGCTTTTTGTTTTTTAAACCTGTAGATCCTGTTGTGGCTACTCACCGAGACCTGAACCCAGTAAAAGATTGTTAGGACAAAGTGGTGGCTTTGTAAACTATTTTTAAACTTTTTTTTTTTGCTCTCCCTGTTCCGTCGTGTTTATAGCCGTTGATTGGCTCCTGGGACGTAATGATCCAGATCCAGATCCAGAGAGCCCTTCAAGATGTGGCATGTTGATCTTTTACGGATTGATACTAATGATAGATTCCTTTCAAATACCCATCACAAATCTTTACCCACACCATTATCAGTACCACAGCCCTCCCTCCATCTCTTGTCCACCCCTTCTTGACCGCATCTGATTTGGACATATGACGCCCCTGATGCAATACCCCCACCCCACCCCTCCTCCCCCTGATAGCAGCTGGGCTTGACTACATGAATCGGAAAGGAAGGGAAAAGGATCGACTTTTTACGGCGTAAACGATGAGTCCGTTTAACAGAACTGACGAGTGGGAAAGACTTCCGACTCCCCCCTCCCCTTTTTCTATGTGTCCCCACCCCCTTCCCTGTTCTCGGTCCTTCGACCTTCCGTGCGACTACGGCTTTCAGTGTAATATCAACGGCGTCTTCATCTCCCTTTAACAGCACCCAGATTTGTGGACAAATATTTTGAGGAAAGAGAAGTTTTCGAACTCGCCCCACCCCCCACCCCCAAGCTGACCCGTCACTGTTGACTTTACGTGCACGGTGCCCTTCAACACAATGGCTTGGTCAATCGCGAAGATCCTTTAAAAGAAAGGCTTCTAATTTTGTTCTCTCCACCTCTCCCGGGCCTCTCTTGAAAAACGATGTGGTCGTCAGTGGTGCTGCATTTCAGAGTTTGAAATGAATGCGTTTACTGTTTGAACGGCGAATCTCGCCCCTGTCTGCAGTATTACTACTTTTTGAAGCTGGAAAAATGACATACACATATTTGAAAGTATTGATCGTTGTGATGATTGGTATTTCCCGTGTTCAAAGAAATATTTCGTCTTGTCATTCTCGTATATTTTTTTTTAATTCGAGTCCGTGGTAAGGATTATGGTAGTTAATCTGAGTTTTTCCTCATTTACCCATAAGAGAATCCGTGGAAGGAAATAACTTTTCCGAATAATTCGTTGTAATACTCGCTTTTACTCCTGTCAGAGAACAAAACCTGTTGTCAGAAAGTAGTTTTCTGAATCTTTAGTTCAGCTTCTTTCAATCGATAGATAACAGCTTTAACGAGACAACCCGTTTGGCCGCTTTCCGTCAATTGTTTCTCTCTGACCTCAAAAGTGGATGTAGCCGAAATCTTTGCATAAAGGCTGAAAACAAACTGTCCCAGGAAGAGCGTTTCAATGTATAGATGATTCTGTTTAACGTGTTGTCATAACCTCATAGTAGTTAACAAAAAAAAGTTGCGCGGCGCGCGCGCGCACACACACAGCACACACACACACACACACACACACACACACACACACACACACACACACACAACACACACACCGTCAGGCGATCCACTTGCCGCCAGTTTTACTGGTTACGTACGCGCACACACAGTCGCACACACAACACACACACACACACACACACACACACACACACACACACACAATCACACAATCACACGCACGCACGCGCGCGCGCGCGCGCAAAGAGAGAGAAAGATGAAGAGGGAAAAATCCTTGTTTCTCCATCTCTGGCATTTTCAAAACATGTGGTGCGAATTGGGGAGGGGGGGGGGAGGGGTCTAACTTACCCGCAGGGTTTTATCAGCAGACTAACTTTGGACAACTTAAGGCTTTTGGAATCGAGCGATGTGCGCACTCTGGAATGCCATGAACATCTTCACGGTTGAAACTGCCCTAGGGGGACTGGGCAATAAAGAAAATGCCAGAACTAGCCTTAACAATAATAATGATAATAATAATAATGATGATGACGATGATAATAATGATAATGATACTGACATAACATTTGTAAAGCGCCTTGTCAAAGGTTCTAGGCGCTGAATCCACACTCTGTGCGCAACGGGCTGCCTACCTTGGTAGTGCCGACTTTCGAAGAGCTGTCTGCCAGCGCTTCATTCAGTCGTTTCCCGTGTGTCATCCAGTCGGTATCGTTTACTCCATTTCCTTACTTTCATCCATTTTTTAAATGTCTCGCGCAGTGTGCATGCTACGTCTAACGTGTCATCCACACCAACGGCCAGTTGGTGATGGGATTTTACGTGTGTGCAAGATACATGCGTGCGTTCACACACGGAACCTCGGTTTATAGTCTCATTCGAAGGACTGTTTGGGAAATGGAGTCAGAACCATTTCTCACGCAGTGTGCATGCTACGTCTAACGTGTCATCCATACCAACAGCCAGTTGGTGATGGGATTTTACGTGTGTGCAATGTTTTATGTGTGCGTTCACGCACAGAACCTCGGTTTATAGTCTCATTCGAATGACTTTTTGGGAAATGGAGTCGGAACCAATGTTAACTTCGAGGGACCCCCACCCCCACCCTCCATACCTGTACCGGAACGGCCCGGCGGAGATTCGAACCCGCAACCCCAGGATCACCAAGATTACGAGTCAGGGACATGGTATGAATATCCCCCCACCCAAAAGGAGCGTTCAAGCTTACCAACTGAATGACAAATGCAACTGGAACGCGTACCCGTGCTTGTTCCTGCGCAGTCATATCCGTTTTGTGATGGTGGTTTGTTGAAAATGCGGCGCATGTCATTCCTTGAGGCCAATATGTTGTCCATACGGGTGTTACTCGTCGATTACTCTGTTGCGAGGCTGATTGTGACTGCTGCCAGTATTCTGTCCCAGTACCCACCCCCTCTTTCCACCCTCAGAATGGCCCTCTGTGGTCTGCTGGATAGAAATCACGTGACTGCTGTGTCCCTTCTCGGCGGCTCAGTGGTACGGTACCGAGTTTTCACTTGGTTCTTCGTGAGTAGAGGTGAGATTATGGCGTTGTTCGGGTGATGGTCAGTCTCGTCATTCGCCCACCTGGATGGCTGAGTCCGGTCAGCTGTTTCGTTAGTGGGTATGGGCGTTACACCTGAATGAAGCCAACTGGCGCACTTATACATCACCAATTAGATTTTATTCATTTAATACTCTATTTTTGACAACCATAAGTATAAGGAGGACGGGGAGAGGTGGAGGAAATGAAAGGATATCATGCCCTGTTCCTGACAAACTAATCTCCACGTGTGTGGTCTGTTCTCTTTCCAGGCCTAACCTGTGTCATCAATCGTCAGAATCATTCTGGTCTTGTGAACGATAACATCGGCCGATATCCTTCAGAGGATTCCTTCCTCACCGAGAGCTCTGACGGAACGTCAGTTCCAGCGCTACAGCTATGCCTGTAGAAACTACTGAACTTGACCTGCCTCAGGACACCACAAGAACCGAGGCGCCAGAGGGTTCCATGAACGTGGGTCTCGAACGATCGACCGAAGATGCACCATTGATCAACACACCTTCAAAGGAACCCACAATCAACGCTACACAAATATCAGACAAAGCTGGCCTGCCTCGGGACACCACAAATACCGAGGCGCCGGAGGGTTCCACGGACGTGGGTCTCGAACGATCGACCGAAGATGCACCATTGATCAACACACCTTCAGAGGAACCCACAATCAACGCGACACACGTATCAGACTCTGACCCGACGACTGCATCACCTCGAAAGGATTCGGAGCACACCTTCCAAGTGCCCGACATGGACGATGAGCCCAAAATAGACACAGATCAGGATGGAGATTTGGGTACCTTTGAACCAGCCATCGATGCTACACAAGTGCCGGACTCTGAACCGACGACTGCATCGGCTCGAAAGGATTCGGAGCACACCTTGCAAGTGCCCGACATGGATGATGAGCCAAAAATAGATACGGATCAGGATGGAGATTTGGGTACCTTTGAACCCTTCGACCTGGATGTATCAACTTATGAAACCGAAACGAGGATTCCGGCTGGGATGATTCAGAAACCTCAGAATTGGCGTCGGTGGGATCTGGTAACAATGATGAAGAAATGGCAGAGGTGGCCCTTCAGACACAGCACAGCCCATCTGATCAGCACGTGGACCATGATTTCGATAGAAACGAGTCGGAGTCATCAGCTGAAGAAAACGGTACGTCTGGTTTGGAGGACCCCAAGATTACAGTGGAAAGCAACGCTCAGAATGACACCGAAAATCCCCAACACTTAAAGGAGCGTGCCCATGCACACACAACGCACATCGAACAAGGCTTGTCTACGGACGTACGCTCAGTGTCTGGAGATGGACACGATGCCGCCGATGTTTCTTTCAACAGCGAAGTCGGCAATTCATCCAAAACTGTGCTTGCCCCTATAGCTGCGGTAGAGGTGTGTGAGCGTTCCAATGAAGATAGCTGCCGAGATACCCGGTCTCGCGACCCACATGTGAACAGAATTCTGAAAAACAGTCGAAATCAGATGACGCAGGCACTCTTGGAGAGACAACAGCTGTATGCGGTTTATATTTGGAGTTTGAGCACGTCTGGAAAAGGACCTCTGACACCAGGGTGACATGGCCAAGGCTGGACAACAGAGTCGCCCCAAATTCACAGGTAACTTTAACCTAGACAATAGCATTTATAGATCGGTCCAGTATACTTGTCTTCATGAATTTTGTGTCTGAATTACTGTGATCAAAAAGTTATCCATGCACCGGTTTAGAATAAATCACAAATCAGAGTTTTCATCTTTATTACAGTAGCGAATGTCTTCGTTCACAATATTCAGTTTATTATTAAAGTTAAAAAACTATATTATTGTGGACATTATTTTTGTTTGCTCTCGTAAATACGTGTCCTCGGGATATACTTTTATTGTTTTGAATAAGATTTTATCTCTTAGTTTTAAATTCATTCTATTTGCCGTTTTAAATTCATGCTTTGAGATTATTATCGCCGTTTTTAATTCATACTCTGAGGATATAATCAGTGCATTTTTAATTAACAGTTTGTGGATATTAATTAGTCGCAATTTTAACCTCGCATTTGAAGATCTTTAATTGCCCGTTTTGAATTCATATTTTGAGGATAGTATTTTTATTGCGCTTTGAATTATTGCCACTTTGAATTCATTCTCTGAAGATACTGCATTTCATTGCCGTTTTGAATTCATGGCTTCCGGATATTCTATTCCAGTACTAAATTATGATATTTACGATGTTATTTTACTGTAGACCGAAAGAATACCTTCTGCATATTTTCTGGTGTATTTAAGACGCACGTCCAAGATGTTTTATTGCTGTTCCAGATTCATATCTTAAGCATATTTTACCATTGTAAATACAAACTAGGATTTTTTTTTTGGTCACTTTCGAATTTATTACCTCATATCATATTACTGTTTGAATTTCACAGCCACAAGACTATTGTTTAAATATCTTGTCTTCAGGGCACCCACTTTTCCCGACAGATGTCAGCGTTTAGCTAAGATCATGACAAGTATGACGGCTGATTTCAGAATCACAGATTGCTTTAACGTGAAGCCAAGACAATTCACGCGCGAAAGACCGACAGTTCTTTTTTTTTTCCGAAAAGTGGGAAGGTTCACTTGAAAGACCACAAGTTTTGGTGTCTTTTGGAACCTGTTGATCCCTGCCAGATAGGTAGACCTTGATTTTCGCAGGCCCTTTTTATTTTTTTTTTTTTTTTAATTTTCAGGTTACAATGGTCTCCTCGGTCTTGAGCCCATTTGCAGAGCCTTTCGTCCCAGGTAGAGGAGCAGGTGACACGAGTGAGCCATGGCAATGGATACCGTCTGAGTGGTTCAAGGACGCACCACCTCCTGACCTCAAAGATTCACGTTTAGCGAAATTCTTCCCAAGCAATTGCACTTCACAAGATGGCAGCGGCCCAGAGACACTGGCAAAAGCGGTTTTACCTATCGGACACGGACGGCAAGAAAGACGACGGCGGAGTTCAAATAACCTGAATGCCGACACTGAAGCTGTTTCATACTTGGATGTCCATGCCCCGGTGTTTGAGCCACCAACTCCTTCGTTCAGACAGAAGACGGACAGTGGTATCGGAATGTCACCCGAATCCAGCCCTAAAACAGAAGAAGTCGAGAATTCAGTTTTGACAGACTCAGGCCGGTTCTGTCAAACACACAACAGGAAAATAACCAGCTTTTGTCTTCAGACTCATACCCTCTTGTGCGCACTGTGCGTTCCGGATCCGGAGTCGTCCCAAACGATAATGACCGTCTACTCGGCGTACAGGTATCTTCAAGGGAACCTGAGCAGAACTAGAAACATCATCGGCAGACTCATCACGGTGCTAAAAACTGGGGACCGTGATGAGCTCTCCTGTTTTCCAGCTCCAACGCAAGTGAAAGAGATCAAAGAAAATGCCGAAAGCGACAACGATTGGCGGTACGAAAAACTTCGCAACGGCGACGACAAGAATGGTGTGTCCTACGACAGCGTGGAAGAGGCCAAGAAGATGATTAAATCATCAATCGACTTGCTGTCCGACATGGACTGCTTCCTACAGTCGTTGCGTCGCCACGACACTGGTTGGGACATATTGATTGCATGCGACAAACGCTTGATGTCTTTGCTGATCAGGGCTTTGTCGGCAGCTGCGCACGCCAAGAAGATTGGACCAAGCAAGTCGGAAAGAACCGAGAACCGTAAAGCAGGCGCATCGTCCAAGATGTCTCCATGGCTGAGTAATCTGCTGGACACGCTATGTAAGGAAGCTTCCTCAGCTCTCCCAGTCAAGGACTCTTGGTTTAACAACTTCACCGGGGAGAAAGATGGACTCTGTGCGGTGCGGCCCGTTGCACCCAGGACCAGCAATGACGTGAAAAGCTTGCATCTGGAATTCAGACAGTTGATCGGAGAATACCCTCCTGAGTGGCTGTCACCTTCCGGCTCTACACAATCCCTCGATTTTGTCCCTTGGCGCAAACCCGCCGATTTTGCCGACGAAGTTTTCGAGGATTCCAAGGAGTCATTTGGTACCATCAAAAGGAAAGCCAAAGCGCGGGATGACTACAAGCTGTTTCAGCGTATTGCAGCCTTCTTTCCCACGGACACAAACCCCTCGTTTGTTACTGATGCGCACGTGACGGAGAGGGACCACCTTATCTTTGTGGACGCCAGAAACAACTGTCTTAAGAGTGTGGATCTCAGGAACCCTAAGAAGGACCCTAGGCAGTGCTTCATGGACTCCCCTCTCAGCTTATGTTCAGCAGGTAGGTCACGGGCCTCTGTGTCGGTCACTGTGTAAAATGGAATTCCCTTCCTGTATCTCTTCCTGTCTCTGTGTCCCCCCCCCCCCCCCCACCCCACTCGCCCCCATAATTCCCCCTCCTCTCGCTCTCTGTCTGTCTCTCTCCCCTCTCTCTCTCTCTCTCTCTCTCTCTCTCTCTCTCTCTCTCTCTCTCGTACATCCATCGGATCTATTTAAATGTTGTTGGTTCTTCAATGCATTTAGTGTTCGAATCCATCCGCTTTAAGTTCCTTTGAGTTTATTCAAAGTGCATTTAAGTGTGTTCAGATGCTTGTTTTCATGCCGTAAATTTATCCGGAAGTCAAGCCTGCCCCCCCCCCTCCCCCTCTCTCTCCCCTCCCCTGTGTGTGTGTGTGTGTGTGTGTGTGTGTGTGTGTGTGTGTGTTGTGTCTCGGCCTTTGACAGTTTCCGTATCTCTCTCTCTCTTCTCTCTCTCTCTCCTCTCTCTCTTCTCTCTCTCTCCTCTCCATGCGCGCGTTATGTGTTGCTTCTCTCTCTCTCTCTCTCTCTCTCTCTCTCTCTCTCTCTCTCTCTCTCTGCGCGCGCGCGCGCGCGTGTGTGTGTGTGTGTTGCTATCGTTTGTCAACCTCTAGTTGACACCGTCTCTCTGTCTGTCTGACTGTCTGTCCGTCTGTCTCTCTCTGTCTCTCTCTCCCGTGGTGTGTGTGTGTGTGTGTGTGTGTGTGTGTGTGTGTGTGTGTGTGTGTGTGTCGTCTACCTTCTCCCAGCCTCTGTCACGGTCTCTCTCTCTGTCTGTCTGTCTGTCTGTCTCTCTCTCTCTCTCTCTCTCTCTCTCTCTCTCTCTCTCTCTCTCTCTCTCTCTCTCTCTCTCTCCCCAAACAAATCGAGCAGTATTGCTGCTTTTTTTTTTTTAAATGATACATTAGTAACATTCTTGTCTTTTTTGTCTTTTTTTTTGGGGGGTGGGGTGGGGATGGGGGTAGATTTGAGAGGGGGTGGGGAGACAGATACTTGTCGGCTAATGGAACGAAGCCCGTATAATGTTTAGGAATAACATGCAGTCTTTTTTTTTTTTTTTTACATTATTAAACTTTAGGAGTGGGAACTTTGTCAACTAAGTCAAACAAGCGGTGTTTTGTATAATTTTCGAAAATGAAAAGTCAAAATGTAGCCTAGCCAGCCGCCCTGGTCGCGTGATCAGCGTCGCGCGCTTCAGGCTGGGAGCGGGTTCGATTCCACTTTTGAGCGATTTTCAGTCTCTTTAGTGGGACTTTTTGGCCATGGTAAGATCCTAGCCATCAAATCAGTCTGTACATTTTTGTTTGTTTATCAAAGCGGATTAAAAGAAAATTATGAACAGGGCCCTATAGAGTGTAAACGCGCAACTGCGAACTCGCTCCATCTGCTGAAAACTGATCTAAAGATTTACGTTTATTGTTACAAGGTTCTTTCAGAATCTCTCGACACGTCAACGAAAGCTTAAGGTACTTTTAGTAGGAATACCAGTCATGTGAAGTTATACCAGCTACAGTATGTTTAGGGCTACCCCCGATATGAGAGGTATGTCCATTTGGTAAAAGTAATGTTCTCGCATTAAATTGATTATGAACGGCCCGAATGTGTGAGCATAGAAAAGAGAGAGAGACAGAGAGAGAGACCGCAAAGGAAAGAAAAAAGAAAAAAAAAAGTGGTGCTTCTGGGTCCTCGTTTCCATGGCAATTGTGAAGTTCCTCAAATTCTGGAACGTGGAGCATCCATTCATACTAATGGTTAGCAGCTCTGCCAGAAAATGTTCGTTGGTTAGTCCGACATTATTCAACAGAACATTTTATCTTTTTGATTACTCAAGCGCTCTCTCTCTCTCTCTCTCTCTCTCTCTCTCTCTCTCTCTCTCTCTCTCTCACACACACACACACACACACACACACACACACACACACACACACACACACACACACACGTTGTAACCCCCCCCCCCCCCCTCTTCATACATACAAATGTTACTTTACAATATCGGACTTACCACAGGGAGTACATCACAAACTCGACTCTCTGCCTGTCTTTCCCCGCTCCCTACCACTAGCACCCCCCCCCCCCCCCCCCTTCTCTCTCTGTCTGTCGGTCTGTCTGTCTGTCTCTCTCTCTCTCTCTCTCTCTCTCTCTCTCTCTCGCACACACACACACACACACACACACACACACACACACACACACACACTCTCACAACACACACACACACACACACACACACACACACACACACACACACACAACACACCGGCAATACCCACATTCTATGCCAGTTGAGAGAAGATGGCTTCTTTCCGTCAACGGCTAAGGTGATCTTCTCTCAGGAGGACGGTGATGGGGGTGACGGGAAGGGGGGGAGGGGACGGGGAGCGGGGGGGGGGGGGGGCGGGTGTGAAGGCAGGGTGGTGGCAGTGAGGGAAATGTAGTACTGATACTTTTTCAACACTCTTGGTCTTTACTTTACTCGTAATTAGATCTCTCTCTCTCTCTCTCTCTCTCTCTCTCTCTCTCTCTCTCTCTCTCTCTCCCCCCCCTCTCTCCGCCCCCCCCCCCTTCCCCAATATCCACCCATCATCCCCAATATCCACCCATCACGTCAGCCTCGCTCCTTCACCATGCTATGGGTGCAGGTTTTGGCTATATAATGGTCAACTGTGCCAAGCGCCTCCTCAAGATCTACTACGTGAGCCCACAAGGAGGGTTTCATCAGGTTAGCGAGCGGACAACGGAACACCAGTACCGCGGCATCGTCCGCGTCTCCGACGTCCTGATAGCCGCCGCCTGCCCCGGCACCGGAACCGTGGACCTGCTGGATGTCCACGGCCGCATGTTGCGCTCTCTACGACCTGTGGACTTCTACAGAGGTGAGCTTTTTTTTTAGGGGTTGGGAGAGAAAGGTGTGTGTGTGTGTGTGTGTGTGTGTGTGTGTGTGTGTGTGTGTGTGTGTGTGTGTGTTTTGAGTTGCGGTGGTGGTGGGTGGGTGTGTGTGTGTGTGTGTGTGTGTGTGTGTGTGTGTGTGTGTGTGTGTGTTGAGTTGCGGTGGTGGTGGTGTGGTGTGTGTGTGTGTGTGTTGGGTGGGGAAAGGGGAAGGGTCTTTTCCCTGCAGTGGGCGGAGCTGTAAATCGTAATCCATCCCAACACGGGTACTGTCTGCTGTAACGAATCTGCTAGAACAGGGGGGGGGGGGGGGGGGGGGGGGGAAGAGGGGCCGGAGGTAGGGGGCGTATGTGAGGGGCGAAAATTGTTGCAATTCAGTAGATTCCGGCGAAACATGTTCTCAATCAGTTTGGATTAGTCATGTGAGTAACGGAAGCTACTTTTTTAAGGGGGAGGAAGGGGGGGAGGGATGTACGATAATATCAAAATGAAGATCTTGGAAACCACTGACTGGGGCAGCTGTACTAGCAGTAGGTTGCTGAAGTGGGATGCACCTGCCAACGTGCACCCACCCACCCACCGACGGACTTGTTTGGGAAGTCCGTCGGCCATGAATGAAAACCACCCCGTCCTCATCCATGCTTGTTGTCCTGCTCCCTGGATCCAGTCTTGGGCGGGCCGTCCGAGCACCCCCACCCTCCTCCTGGACCCCCGTCTCACCGGACAACGAGTCTTTCCTCTAGGTCCAGAAGTGGTCGGCGTGACGAAGAACTGGGAGCTGTTGGTGGTGCACCACCCGGCCACGCCCCCGACAACCATCGTGTGCTTCGACATGGCCGGCAAGGTGCTGTGGACGCGACCTCTGAGCGAAACGTCCCGTCACGTCAGCTGCTGCAAGCTGGTGGGCAGCCAGGACGGGCTGGTGTACCTGGCGGTGCAGGGGGACAGCATCCTCTACTCCCTGGACCCCGCCATCGCTGGCAGCAGGGAGACTGTGGTGCTGGACTCGCGGCGCGGCATCCTGGTGAGTGGCCTCGTCCGTCATTGTCATTCACGTCATCGTCACCATCATCATCATCATCACTGTCATCACCGTCATCGTCATCATGCTAGTTTCTCTTTGTTGCATTTCCTTTTTTCTTTTTTTTTCGGTTTGTTTGTTTCTTCCTCCCTTTTTGTTGTTCTCATTTCTCATCTGGCGTGCAGTCCCTGAAACCGAGTTTATTTCAACGAGCCGTTACATTCGCACGGATGCTAATACATTCAGACGAACAAATGAGCTGGCGTGAACTGATTGGCGCTTTCTTTAAAAAAATGTGAAAGTCGCTGAAAAGTTATTATTATTATTACCATAATTATCAGTATTACAACAACTGGTGGTCGCGTTTCCATGCCGCGACGGTGAAGCTTTCTGAAACGAGCTTTCCATATTGGTACATTGCTTTCTGAAACGAGCTTTCCATGTTGGTACATTGCTTTCTGAAACGAACTTTCCATGTGGGTACATTCATGCAGAATGGTCGCATTACTTTGACCTTGTTCCTATATCCGGTTTTTATTTGCTTTTTGTCGGTTCCTTGGTTGGTTGGTTTCTTGGCTCCTTAATTTTTTGTTTTGTTTTGTTTTTATTTTAAGATCTGAGTTGGAAAAAAAAATTCGACGACGCAAAAATGTTAAAAAAGAAAAACAAATTCACTTAGTATTTGGTAAAATGAAACGTTCCTTTAAAAAAAAAAGTTCTCATTGAGGGTTATGATGTTTAGTACTAATTTCTCTTGACTGTTGGCACCCCCCCCCCCCCCTCCTCCCCATTTCACTGACCTGTGTTCTGTTGACAGTTTCCGTCCAGTCTGGCCATCACGGGAGATGGCAGCATCATCGTCACCCGCAACCAGCTGCCCAGCCTTCCCACGGGCGAGACCACAATCCCGGCCCCGGTGCTGCCCATCACAAAGGAAATCGACATCTTTTGCCTACGCCACCCACCAGCGCCATGCTGCCAACCCCCAAAAAGTGCTCCTGGTCTATGGGGTGCTCCTGGTATATGGGGTGCTGCTACTTCAGTTACCCGGCAGAGTTCTACGAACGGCGCGAGCGTTGCGTCCCTCAGCGGATGAACAACCCACAGCCGCAGCAGTGTCGGCGTTAGGCTGCAGACAGAAAAGAACGAGGACACGCACACACCGCGCATGATCTGACTGGCATTCAGACACTAGGGTCCAAAGGCACACATTGTCTTGTAACATGACGGGTGGATCAGTGCAGCGTTGAGAAGATCCGTCGAGGCACATCGACCCAACCAGAGGCACGGGTTCGTGAGTTCTTTTAGGCCCTCAAATTGTCCAGAAACACGCAAGAGAAATTGTACATCATACATGACATAAATTCTTTATTAAGTGGCATAAGGAAAGATGTTCAACCTAAACGAAAGTCTAAACAGCATGTCGGCTTAGAAACTGCATGCAATGTCTATCGGGCCATTTGGTGTGTGTGTGTGTGTGTGTGTGTGTGTGTGTGTGTGTGTGTGTGTGTGTGTGTGTTGGGAGCGCGCGCGCATTTGCATATCTTTTCATTCATGATTTTTACTTTTTGTTTGTTTGTTTGTTTGTTTTCTTGCCTGAACGTGTTGCATTCAGAACTGGTACATTCAGTAGAACTGGTACATTCAGTAGCCTATTGGTTTTAATGAAGGTATTTTTAAGGATACCACAGATTTAATAAACTGTTGATTATAATGATGCTGCATGGTCTACCAAGTTACACAGTGCACCTTTTTTTACTTAAATATGAACGTGATTCATATTGAAACAGTATCTCGTGTATATGTATATGAGATAAAAATTAAAACAGTCGATGAACAGAAAAGCTTCGAATAGTAAATTTGCAGTATTCTTGGAGGATTAGGACTTGTAGAGCAAAACGTTGGGGATGGGTGAGTAAACGTGAGTAGCCTTTTCGTAAATTGGACTTTTTCGCCATGTTGTTTCTCCCTTCGAATTGTCTTTTATTACAAATGTTAAGCAGGAAAGTTATGCCGTTAGTTTAAAGAAAAATTCTGAACAGGATAGGGCCCAAACTCAAATATAATTTCCAAAGTATGCCCTGCAAGCTGATCGGGCATTACGAGGTGCATTTGTTTATTAGGAGTCCATGGAAGTGAACAATGCATTGAACTGATCCCTTCATCTAGGTTTTTCATGTCCGTCGTGATGTAGGCCTATATCCTCTATGAATGTGGTGATTTGGATTTTCGGTAACTTTGGTCATAAACTGGACTAAATTACAAAGAGGCGAACCCATACTTCAGATTCAAGATCGACTGTGGAAACGAAAGTAAACTAAACGCCCTCCCCCACCCACCCACTTCCACCAGGTTTATCCCCATGTCCACCCCTCCACCCGAACATTTTTAAGGCAGTTTCTTTGAAAGTACTTTCGCTACAAAGCCCCGAAATGCGTTTGATATCTTGCATTTTAGTTCTAAGCGTGTTTTTTTTTTTCTCTCTATGTCCACATGTTTATCAATAGACGCTTTTCAAAAGTTCTTTACACCGAGTACCAAAAGCTGTTTTGTGTAACTTTCAGGTAGAATTGCAGTAAATGTACAAAACTGATAAACAGCTTTGACGCTTAACTATGTATGGTTGGTTAAAATTTTTACTGATTTCAATTTTGCATGCATTTTTTTTTAATACAGTGTTAGTTTTAGTGGATTTTTCACTGCGAGCTGAAAACCTCTAGCGAACGCCAAATCACAGTGGTTGTGAATACAGCGCGCGTAGTGTTATGATACTCCGTTTAGAAAAGTGAGTATTTTTGTTGGTGTGGTGAATTTTTTAATCCTTTTGACAGTTAATAAAGATGGAAATGTTCACTCGGTGTGTGTGTGTGTGTGTGTGTGTGTGTGTGTGTGTGTGTGTGTGTGTGTGTGTGTGTGTGTGTGTGTGTGTGTGCATGGGGTTGGGGTGTATGTGTGTGTGTTCGTACGTACGTGCATACATGCTTGGTGGGAGGAGGGGAGGATGGTGATGGTTAACCGTGTGGGGGGCGAACAGATGAGCTGCCGAAAAATGTAATGGTAGTATGTCCGATGGCCGTGTGGTACGTGAAAAAAAAGGAAGAAAAAACGAAACAAACGGCTCATTTAGGGAAAAGGACAATGACATATTCGCGTCTGACTAGTGTCAGATACATATACATGCTCACACAAACCCACACATTAAATGCACACACATTTCAGCGCACACGCGCATATACATGCAGGCACACACGTACGCACTAACACACACACGCACACACACGTGTGCGTCCACATACACATAAGCGCGTACACACGCATGCGAGCGCGCGCGCGCACACACATGCGCACGCGCACACGTATGGGCCCGTGCCCACACATCCATACACACACATGTGTACATTCACTATGCACACATAAAAAAGACAACCAATGTTAGGCACTCGAGGTCTGACCAGAGCGTTGGGCTAGTGCGTAGGTCAGACATCTGCCGAGTCGTAGCCACGATACCTTCTTCTTCCATTCTCTCATCTTAGTTGTTAATTCATTTATCCATCAGCTTAAAATCATGCGTAGTGTGGTCTCAAAACCTAGCGGATGTGGTGTTGCGTATATGAACTAGTCCGCACGCAATGACGCCTCCTTGAAACTGAAACTAGGGTGAAGATATCCCCCCCTCCCCCCCGCTCACCCCTCCCCCTGCTCACCCTCTCTCCCTCCTCTTCTACCTCCATCCGCTGTCTTCTTCACTCCCTACTTTTGACGTTCACTTGTCCAGAAAAATTTCCTGTCGAGTTTTGTTCCCCCCTCACTGGTCAAAATGAATTCAAACTGGAAACGCCCACGAATACCACAAAAAATGCCCAGCAAACGCAAAGTTTATCAGAAAATCCAGAAAATCAATAAAATTCTTTAAAAGGGTCATTTTCACTTAGGATTTTGAATAGGAGGCCTCATGCGCTATGGGATTTCCCGTAGTTGACCCAAACGCATTGTGAAAACCTTCCCCAGATGCTTTGGCAATGGGCGTCTCTGAACGCAATGCTTTGGACGAGGTCATTGCGTAGGATGCAATTCGATCGTATTAAGAATTCCTCAGCAGTAAGACGGAAGAAAAAGTCCACGTGAACAGACGAACACGGTCAGGGGCACACACACAAACCTGTGGCAGAAAATAATGATAACGCTTCCTACTAGTGTGGTCGAAGACGGAACGTGACTACTTTTTATGGTGGAATTAAAAAAAGGTTAAAACGCGACAGTGTCGTCGCTCTTGTAGCCGCGGAAGACGAATATGTAGAAGCATGTTGTTAAGATAGTACTCTATTGCACTGAACTGTCTGTGTGAACAAAGGAAAACTTGAGACTGCAAAGAGTAGATAACAAACAAGTAGGCTGACTCTTGTTCTCATGATCAGGAAATTAAACGCCCATAAATCCAAACAAATCCAAACGAAAGCTGGTTTCGATTAACACATGCCAACGCAGAAAACACACAGACACACACACACACGCGTGCGCGCGCACACGCACACATGTACGCACGCAAGCAAGCACGCATGCAAGCACGCGCGCGAGCAAGCATGCAAGTAAGCAAGCTGTACCCGAGATGTAGAAACAAGAGTTACCCTACCTGTGTGTTATCCTCTGTGAGTCGCCACGGCAGAAAGCGACCACGGTCACCCCGTGGCCCCTGAAAAAGAAAGTTTTCTTTTTCGGGGGCCACGGTCACCCCCCCCCCCCCCCCCCCCCCCCATCCCCATGCCACCACCCAGCCCTGACTGCGTATGATGTTGGTTAGCTATCGAAAGTGGGTTTTTCTGCCGAACTTGACCAGAGACAGCTGCCTTGCTCTGTTGCCGTGGCTTCTTTCACGTGTGGTAAGCGCTAGCGCTCTGACCAGTGGGGAGCACCGGAAGAGGTCAGAGGAGGGTCCGCCCGGTAGCCCCCCCCCCCCCCCCCCCCCCCCCCCCCCTCGCCCCAACCTTTCCACTGACTCCAATGTCATTAAAGCACTGGGGGCAACTTCGCCTAGATGCAGCATCTTCATGGTTTGCGGCGCTGTTTAAGCCGTCGATATTGACAGCATACAAGGACATAGCTTTCCTGTTCTGTTTTCCTTCCATGCCCCCTTCAGTGGCAATAGTCCCACGCCGCTTAGTCTGGTAACACCATATACAACCACATCAAAACCAGCGGTCTTGACCGCGTGGTGGCCATGGCAAAAGTCCCCTCTGGGTAATTGCCCCTGATGGGACACGAACCTACGACCTTCTACCTCCTGACCATTGCATCATGGCGGCCGTAACTTGTACTCCAAAGGTGTGCAACAAGGCACAACCCCATACACAATCATGCTTTACGGCACGCATTCATCTAGGACACACACAGACAACGACACGCAGGATATACAAAGAAACTTCATCTCCAAGTAAAAGTTGTGCTCCATACACCCTGATCAGACACATGCACACAGCAACAACTGCAGAGGAAATCCACACCAGTGCAACTTGCCCTGCGTCGTCTGGCTGTATCGTCAGCACTCAGTTCTCTCTGTAAAGTTCTGGCGGCTCTTCCTGGGACGGTGTGTCGCAATAATCCATCGCCATTCATATTCCCTTTTCTTTTCTTTTCTTCCTTTTCTTTCTTCTCCATCTTTTTCTTCTTTTCCTCTTCTTCTTCTTCTTCTTCTTCTTGTTCTTCTTCTTCTTCTTCTTGTTCTTGTTCTTTTCTTCTTCTTCTTCTTCTTCTTCTTCTTCTTGTCCCTCAAATTTGCTTTCCTTTTTTTTCTGTTTTCGTTTGCCCATTAAGGCAGACTTTCTTGCCGAATTTTGCTTGTCTTCCCTGTCTCTTATTCCGTGCCACTTCCAGCTCCCGTCCACAATCACGGCCCGGTTTGTCCCGCTACAGCCAAGTCACCGACAATCCACAGAAAGCAGTCAATGTGGAGCTGTCATGAGGTAAACCACTGCTACCGAGTCACTTCGGTGGTGTTCAATGGTGCCTGTTCTGATCCAACATACGCAGGACACCACCTGCTTAGCTGCCCAGGACGACAATAATTCCTTAGTCGCGGAGCCAGCGTGAGTGAGCTCTCCTTCTGGAGTGCGCCACCACGTCCGTCCAGTGACAGTCCCTATATGAGCTTGCTGGTGCCGGTGACTTTGACACGAACCTCGCCAAGAGTATAGATGTGAGGTCACCATGACAGCAGAGCACGAAGGGCCATAGAACTTGAGACCTTTTCATGCTGATCGATGGGGATGAGGATGATAAAGATGATGCTATGGCGGTCCATTCTGCTCTGAGACTGCATCACAGGGCGTACTCTACGAGTACTGTCGTCATGTATCCCGGCGTCAACCGGGCCCGAGAGATACAGACACCTGCAGTGTTCGTCAAGACTCTCAGAGACGCATTCATTAAGAGTATAAAGCACGACCGTGTGATCCCAGTCTTCCATAACGACTCCATAGCAAAGTCATCTCCTGTAGGACCTGGTCGGGGCAGAAAAACCCCGAAAGTAAATGACTCTGATGGGAATCAAACCCACGATCTCCCAGCCGGGAGTCCGCGACACTAACCATTTTTGCCGAGGCAACTGGAAGGACGGCTCCTTTGTTCCCGTCAGTTCCAATCTTCCACGTGTGGCACGTGCAATCTGGCACACGGAACTTGGAATTTCGTGTCACCAGAGAGAATAGCATTCTGATCGCTACTTAGGGCTTGGGTGGGTAACGGGGCGGAGCGGGAGAGGAAAACCCGCCGACATGGTATCTCAATAAAACATCATTGCTTACTGTCACACCATCTTCCAAAAAAAAAGGTCAGATTCAATGAAGCCAGACACAAAGCCATGCAACACAATTCAACACTTTAGGGACAACTCAACGTGGATCTTCTTTACAGAGCACAGAACTGTTCATACCGTCAGTAAATACATAATCATTAGCGATATGGACACTAACTTTTTTAAAATGCCGTTCCGTCTCTCGCTCTCTCTCTCTCTCTCTCTCTCTCTCTCTCTCTCTCTCATATATATATATATATATATATAATATATATATATATATATATATATATTATATATGCGGTTTCATGAAACAACGTTGTAGGTAAAATTTTAAACCTTTCCTTTTTAACAATATATATACATATATATATTGAGAGAGAGAGAGAGAGAGAGAGAGATATGATTCCTGAAGAAGCCCTTGTGGCGAAAACTTGAAGCAGTAAAATCGTCCCTGTGGGAAGAGATGTTCAACTTGTCCTAGCATTCATTTCATTCAAAGACACCTGTTGATGTCGTTTTGTTAAGGCGCGGTGCGGGTTTCAGTGAGAATTTTACCTGTGCATTTATACACACACACACACACACACACACACACACACACACACACACACACACACACATATATATATATATATATATATATATATTATACATACATATATATATATATATATATATATATATATATATATATATATATTATACATATATAGACGGTAGTACTGAGGATCAGCGTTATATTAAACGACGACCGCACTGACAGCGCGAAACAGATCTGTAGGTTTTAAGCTTGATTTTAACTTGCTTTTAATACAGTATTATACATCTAATATATAAATGGCAAATTCTGTCTGTGTGTGTGTGTGTCTGTGTACGCTATAGACTCAAAAACGGCTCAACCGATTGTCATGAAATTTGGCAGGTACGTCCGTTGTGACCCGAGGATGGTTTTGGGCTAATCTCTAAAATAATAAAACCGTTAAAAACCGTTAAAAAACTGTTATAACGGTTTCAAAGACATCTTTTTCCTCTGCTTTTCTTCAAATAGCCGTTGTGACATTGCACAGGAACAGGACTACTTCTCTAAAATTAAAACCGTTATTTGGCAGTTAAAAAACGTTATTTATAACAGTTAAAAACCGTTAAAAACACCAAACCCTATCAAAGAAACTGTTTAAAACCCGATCTTCTTGAAATTTAGCAGGTATGTCTGTTGTGACCCGAGGATGGTTTTGGGCTAATCTTTAAAGAAATAAAACCGTTAAAAACCGTTAAAAAAACTGTCATAACGGTTTCAAAGACATCTTTTTCCTCTGCTTTTCATCAAATGGCCGTTGTGACATTGCACAGGTACATCGAACCTAGAGGGACATCTCCCGAGTAACATAGGGTCATTGGACAGTTTCTACGACAGTTATTTATGACCGTTAAAAACCGTTAACAACACGTACCCCCCTAAAAACGATCAAAAATACAATCTTTTCTGATGTTGGCGGCAAAGGGAGTCCTCGGATCGCCACCAAACTTGGCATGAGTCTAGAAGGACATACTGTGAATAACATTGGGTCATTCGATAGTTTTTATGACCGTTATTTATCACCGTTAAAAAGCGTTATTTTCTAAATTTAGACCTTTCTTGATGAAATTTGGTATACAGGTGTAGTTTTAAATGCTGAACAATGATATACAACTTACACGAACCGAAACTTAAAATTGACCGTTAAAAACCGTTATTATATAAATTTAGACCGTTCTTGATGAAATTCGGTATACAGATGCAGTTTTACACGCTGAACAATGATATACAACTTACACGAACGGAAACTTAAAAATTGACCGTTAAAAACCGTTATTATATAAATTTAGAGCGTTCCTGATGAAATTCGGTATACAGACGCAGTTTTACACGCTGAACGATGATATACAACTTACACGAACGGAAACTTAAAATTGAGCGTTAAAAACCGTTAAGATCCGTTATTTTCTAAATTTAGACCTTTCTTGATGAAATTTGGTATACAGGTGCAGTTTTACACACTGATCAATGATAGACAACTAATATGAACAGAAACTTAAAATTGACCGTTAAAAACCGTTAATTTCTAAATTTAGAGATGGTATCACCGTTAAAAAGCGTTATTTTCTAAATTTAGACCTTTCTTGATGAAATTTGATATACAGGTGTAGTTTTCAATGCTGAACAATGATATACAACTTACACGAACCGAAACTTAAAATTGACCGTTAAAAACCGTTATTATATAAATTTAGACCGTTCTTGATGAAATTCGGTATACAGATGCAGTTTTACACGCTGAACAATGATATACAACTTACACGAACGGAAACTTAAAAATTGACCGTTAAAAACCGTTATTATATAAATTTAGAGCGTTCCTGATGAAATTCGGTATACAGACGCAGTTTTACACGCTGAACAATGATATACAACTTACACGAACGGAAACTATAAAATTGAGCGTTAAAAACCATTAAGATCCGTTATTTTCTAAATTTAGACCTTTCTTGATGAAATTTGGTATACAGGTGCAGTTTTACACGCTGATCAATGATAGACAACTAATATGAACAGAAACTTAAAATTGACCGTTAAAAACCGTTAATTTCTAAATTTAGAGATGGTAGTCTGCAGAGGATTTCAGAAATACACCGAAGTTATGATGCTCTGCAATACCGTCTGATTTTTGTCTGTCAACAAGAGCCATGGTCAGACATTTTCATCCCGTGGGGCAGATCTGACCGTTCCGTGTTTTACACATGGAATGTTCTACGTTGCAGCATCACGAACTGGAAACGCAGAAACACTGACTATACTTGCGCCAAACAGGGAGACCAGAAATGTTGTCAACCCAGAGGCCCTCCAATAGACATAATACATCGTGAAAATGCAATCTTTTCACAGAGTTGTCATGTTTGAGTTGGGTTTAACGTCCGTGCCAAAATCAAGGATATGCAGACGGCTGGTCCGTCACATTAGCCTGACACCTGCGGGGCCAGGGTGCATATCGGGGTGAACTATGGATATTTTAGCTGAAAACATTCCACGTGAAAATTTCCAAGACCAAACCGGGATTCGAAACCACGACCTTTGGATCATGAGTCCAGCGCCTTATCCACTAGGTTATGGCGGCCCCTATAGAGTTGTCATTTTGGAGCACTTCAATCGAGGAATTGAGAATGCATCGGTAAGTTCATTAAGTACAGGCATCCCTCTATCGACTGTGTATCGTATTACGAAAAAAAATTGTGAGGTAAAATTGATTGAGAGGCAAGAAGGGTCATAGAGCAGGGTGAGGACAGCTACCCCAAGTACAGCAGACGTGAGGAGTCTGAATGAGGACATACTGGGACTGTGAAGCTTGGGCAGAGAGAAATCATTGTCACTAACCAGTGGGTTGTCCCTTACAACCCTTACCTCCTACATTAGTTCAACTGCCACATCAATGTGGAAATATGCAGTAGCATAAAATTCATCAAGTACGTCCTGAAGTATGTCCACAAGGGCACAGACCAAGCCGTCTTCCAACTCCAAGCCACTCAGGCAGGTGAAGGAGCAGCTCAACAACCTCCAGTCATTGATGAGATCCAAATGTACCAGAATGCCCGCTACGTTGGCAGCATCGAGGCGACCTGGAGACTCCTGGGATTTGACCTGCATGAGCGCCACCCCATGGTGCAGAGACCAGCTGTCCATTTGGAGAATGGACAATGGGTCTACTTCAATCCACACAACGCAGCGCAAAGAGCACAAGGCTCTCCCCCAGAAGCAACCCTTACCGCCATCTTTAGCCTATGCTCTCAAGACCCTACAGCACGAGAGCTGAAGTACGTGGAAGTCCCTGAGCACTTCACATTGATGTCCACTCAGAATATGTGGAAGAAACGACAAAGGGGCACTGCAATCCGGCGATTGTACAGTATCAGTCCTCGCCAGGGAGAGTGCTACTTCTTGAGGCTTCTACTCAACGTTATGAAAGGATCCCGTTCGTACGAGGAGCTGAAGATTGTCAACGGCTATGTCCACAACATTTTTCGAGATGCTTGCAATGCTCTTGGACTCCTAGAAGATGACCGCCTTCTACAACTTGCCCTGGAGGAAGCCTCCATCTCTCAGAGACCCCGACTGCTGCGTGACTTCTGTATTATCCTGGTGGCTTTCAACCCCAGTAACCCAGGCAACCTGTGGAACCTCTTCAGAGACCATCTTGCTGAAGATTTCCTCTTCCAAGTCCGAAGAGATGTCTATTATGAAGCGCAGTACACAGATGCCATCTACAACCAAGCTCTTACTGTGATTCAGCACAAACTCTTCCTTCTTGGAGGCAAGTCTACAGAGGAGTATGGGATGCCAACAGTCACACAACAACAAACTGTGCCTCGAGAATACTACCGCGAGACCAATTACGACACTACTGCACTCCGGGCAGCAGCTGATGACCAGCTGAAGAAGCTGACAGCTGACCAGATAGACGTGTACGACAGCTTTATGACCATGGTTGAGCAGAGGCAGGATCCCACAGCAAGCAGCAACATAATGTTCCTTGATGCTCCATGAGGGACAGGAAAGACCATCCTGAATCTTATCCTGAACAGGATCCGCTCCACAGGCAAAATAGTGCTAGCCACTGCTTCCAGTGTCATTGCCGCTACTCTTTTGCCGGGTGGGCGGACAGTAAATAGCATTTTCAAGGTCCCTCTGGATGCCGACAAGCAAGAAACGCCAACCTGCTCTGTCAAGCGTGGGTCAACGTTGGCCAAAGTCATCAAAGAGGCTGCAACCGTCATAATTGATGAAGCTCCCATGACCCACAAAGCTGTCTACGAGGCCATGGACTCTACGCTGCAGGACATCACCCAAGTGCACAGGCCAATGGTAGGCATCCCAACGCTGTTCTGTGGGGACTTCAGGCAGATCCTCCCTGTCGTCCTCAATGGCACCAGAGCCAACATTGTCAACGCCTGTCTGATAGCCAGGAGGATCTGATAGAAGCAGTCTACCCGGATCTTCATGCTCACTGTGCAGACTCAGACTGGTTAGTGGAAAGAGCCATAATCTCCTCCCTGAACGAGACTGTCAACAGGCTGAACAGAAAAATCGTAGCTGACTTCCCTGGAGAGGAAACTGTACAGATCTGTTGACACGGCCAAGAATGATGATGAGGCAGTCCTTTATCCACAAGAACTCCTGAACTCCATTGAGATTTCTGGACTTCCACCAATGAACTGTTGCTGAAATCTGGAGTCCCTATTATCATTCTCCGCTCACTGGACCCGCCAAAGGTGATCAATGGCACCCGATGTGTCTTCACCAGACTGCACAGGAACGTTGTAGAAGCGAAAATATCATGTGGCCCCCACAAAGGTGAACCGGTGCTGCTCCCCAGAATTCCTCTGGAACCCATGGACTCACCCCTGCCATTCCAGTTCTGACGGCTTCAGTTTCCCATGAAACCAGCTTTCGCTCTGACAATCATCAAGAGCCAGGGTCCGACATTTTCATCCCTTGGGCAGACCTGACCGTTCCGTATTTTACACATGGAATGTTCTACGTTGCAGCATCACGAACTGGAAACGCAGAAACACTGACTATACTTGCGCCAAACAGTGAGACCAGAAATGTCTACCCAGAGGCTCTCCAATAGACATGATACATCGTGAAAATGCAATCTTTTCACAGAGTTGTCATGTTTGAGTTGGATTTAACGTCCGTGCCCAAATCAAGGATATGCAGACGGCTGGTCCGTCACATTAGACTGACACCTGCGGGGCCAGGGTGGACATCGGGGTGAACTACGGTCATTTTAGCTGGAAACATTCCACGTTAAAATTTCCAAGACCAAACCGGGATTCGAAACCACGACCTTTGGATCATGAGTCCAGCGCCTTATCCACTAG
>CM065734.1:30324126-30347166 GCA_033310375.1 Conus canariensis | reverse complement strand
CCGGGGGTTCCTCTGACGACTTGCATTGACTGCCCGCTGTGGATTGCCGGTGCCGGGGCTGCGGCGGGCCAACCGGGCTGTCGCTGTGGAGAGGATGTCGGAATGAGCGGCGTGGGTGCACTGCCTCTGAGGTGGTGCAGGGTTGGGACAGCAAAAAAAAAAAAAAAAAAATAAAAAAAAAAAAAAAAAAAATTTTTAAAAAAAAAAGAAAAAAAAAGAAAAAAAAAAAGAACGGTTCAAATTTATATAAAACGGTTTTTAACGGTCAATTTTAAGTTTCGGTTCGTGTAAGTTGTATATCATTTTTTCAGCATTTAAAACTACACCTGTATACCAAATTTCATCAAGAAAGGTTCTAAATTTAGAAAATAACGCTTTTTAAACGGTGATAAATAACGGTCATAAAAACTATCGAATGACCCAATGTTATTCACAGTATGTCCTTCTAGACTCATGCCAAGTTTGGTGGCGATCCGAGGACTCCCTTTGCCGTCAACATCAAAAAGATTGTATTTTTTGATCGTTTTTTAGGGGGGTACGTGTTGTTAACGGTTTTTAACCGGTCATAAATAGCTGTCGTAGAAACTGTCCAATGACCCTATGTTACTCGGGAGATGTCCCTCTAGGTTCGATGTACCTGTGCAATGTCACAAGGGGCCATTTGATGAAAAGCGAGGAAAAAGATGTCTTTGAAACCGTTATAATAGTTTTTTTTAACGGTTTTTAACGGTTTATTTCTTTTAAAGATCAACCCAAAAACTATCCTCGGGTCCAACAGACATACCTGCTAAATTTCAAGAAGATCGGGTTTTAAACAGTTTCTTTTTATAGGGTTTGGTGTTTTTAACGGGTTTTTAACTGTTATAAATAAGGTTTTTTAACTGCCAAATAAACGGTTCTAATTTTTAGAGAAGTAGTCCTGTACCTGTGCAATGTCACAACGGCTATTTGAAGAAAAGCAGAGGAAAAAGATGTCTTGGAAACCGTTATAACAGTTTTTTAACGGTTTTTAACGGTTTTATTTTTTTAGAGAATTAGCCCAAAACCATCCTCGGGTCACAACAGACGTACCTGCCAAATTTCATGACAATCGGTTGAGCCGTTTTTTGAGTCTATAGCGTACACAGACAACACACACACACACACACACACACACACTACACACACACACACACACACACCACACACAGAATTTGCCAATTTTATATATTAGATACTAGCAGGGGCACCGGCGTTGCCCGGGATATGAACATTCTTTGCGATACTCACGTGACGGCAAACATGTATTAATTGTTTTGATTTACAATCAATCCCCCCCCCCCCCCAAATCTTCCCCCCCCTCCCCCCCCCCCCCCACAAATACACATTCTGTCTGTCTCTGTCTGTCTGTCTGTCTGTCTGTCTGTCTGTCTGTCTCTCTCTCTCTCTCTCTCTCTCTCTCTCTCTCTCTTATACATTCTATTGTTTTCCGCCTGCCTCTGGCCCCTTTCCTTGAATCTTCCTAGCACGTCGAGATGCTTTTCTCGCTCGTTTTTCCGCCTGCACTCAATGTTCCATTCCCATTCTTCTGATTGCCTTAATTTTGTAGGAATAGACTTTGTGCAGAAGTAGTTTATTTCAACGGGTCTGTGTCTAATGTAAAAATAGTGTATCAGGCTTTGCACTGTACAATCATTTTTCTGGCCCCTCTCATTCCTCCCTTTTCATCCCCCTACCCTGTCCATCCATGTTGCAAAATTACTTACCGTTACTGGACATAACGCATGCCGAATTTTATCAATAACGGTGAAAATTTTAGAAAAAAAAACGGTTTTTAACGGTCAATGTTAAGTTTTGGTTCGTAAAATTTGCACAACATTGTTCAGCGCTTAAAACTGTACGTGCATACGGAATGTTATCAGAAGGGTGAAAATTTAGAAATTCAGAAAATAACGGTTTTTAACGGTCAATGTTAAGTTTCGGATCTTGAAAATTGTATATCACTGTTTAGCGTTCAAAGATGCACATGTATATCGAATTTCTTCAAGAATACTCTAAATTTATAAAATACCGTTTTTTAACGGTCAATTTTTAATTTTGGTTCGTAAAAAGTTGTATATCATTTTTCGGCATTTAAAACTGCACATGTATACCGAATTTCATCAAGAACAGCCTAAATTTTGAAAATAACGGTTTTTAACGGTCAACTTTAATGGTCATAATGACTATCTAATGACCCAATGTTACCCGCTGGATGTTCCTGTAGGCTTATGTCAAGTTTGGTGGCGATCCGATGACTCTCGTGGCCGCCAACCTCAGAAGATCGGGTTTTAAACAGTTTTTATAGGGTTTGGTGTTTTTTAACGGTTTTTAGCTGTTACAAATAACGTTTCTTAACTGCCAAATAACGGTTCTAATTTTCGAGAAGTAGCCCTGTACCTGTGCAATGTCACAACGGCCATTTGAAGAAAAGTAGAGGAAAAATATATCTTTGAAACCGTTATAACAGTTTTTTTAACGGTTTTTAACGGTTTTATTTTTTTAGAGATTAGCCCAAAACCATCCTCGGTTCACAACAGACGTGCCTGCTAAATTTCAAGAAGATCGGGTTTTAAACAGTTTCTTTTATAGGGTTTGGTGTTTTTAACGGTTTTTAACTGTTATAAATAAGGTTTTTTAACTGCCAAACAACGGTTCTAATTTTAGAGAAGTAGTCCTGTACCTGTGCAATGTCACAACGGCTATTTGAAGAAAAGCAGAGGAAAAAGATCTCTTTGAAACCGTTATAACATTTTTTAACGGTTTTTAACGGTTTTATTTTTTTAGAGGTTAGCTCAAAACCATCTTCGGGTCACAACAGACGTACCTGCCAAATTTCATGACAATCGGTTGAGCCGTTTTTGGTCTATAGCGTACACAGACACACACACACACACACACACACACACACACACACACACACCACACACACACACACACACAGAATTTGCCATTTATATATTAGATATAAATATATATATATATATATATATATATTATCCTATCTCTCTATCTCTAGCTAGCTATCTACCTATCTACATTTTTTCATGATTTTTTTTATTCATCTACCGATGTTTCTATCTACACTTCATGGTTAATTTCTTTCTTTCTGTTCTGACTTATCTAATATATAAATGGCAAATTCTCTGTGGTGTGTGTGTGTGTGTGTGTGTGTGTGTGTGTGTGTGTGTGTGTGTACGCTATAGACTCAAAAACGGCTCAACCGATTGTCATGAAATTTGGCAGGTACGTCTGTTGTCACCCGAGGATGGTTTTGGGCTAATCTCTAAAAAAATAGAACCGTTAAAAACCGTTTAAAAAACTGTTATAACGGTTTCCAAGACATCTTTTTCCTCTGCTTTTCTTCAAATAGCCGTTGTGACATTGCACAGGTACAGGACTACTTCTCTAAAATTAAAACCGTTATTTGGCAGTTAAAAACGTTATTTATAACAGTTAAAAACCGTTAAAAACACCAAACCCTATCAAAGAAACTGTTTAAAACCCGATCTTCTTGAAATTTAGCAGGTATGTCTGTTGTGACCCGAGGATGGTTTTGGGCTAATCTTTAAAGAAATAAAACCGTTAAAAACCGTTAAAAAAACTGTTATAACGGTTTCAAAGACATCTTTTTCCTCTGCTTTTCATCAAATGGCCGTTGTGACATTGCACAGGTACATCGAACCTAGAGGGACATCTCCCGAGTAAATAGGGTCATCAAATTATATAAATGGTCATTTTAGGTGGAAACATTCCACGTTAAACTTTCAAGACCAAGCCGGGATTCGAAACCATGACCTTTGGTCATGAGTCCAACGCCTTATTAAGGCGTTTATTAGGTATCAATTTATGTACGTATTCAATTTGTGACTTTTCAGAGAGAGAGAGAGAAGGTGAGGGGGAGACGAGAGAGAAAAGAGAGAGAGAGAGAGAGAGAACGAATATGAATGCGAATAGTTTTATGTGGTTTAGGCTATTAAGGCCCTTCACAAAACGGACTATGGAGGAATGGGATGGGGAACAGGGTAGGGTGAGGGCAGGTGAGAAATGGAGTGAGGACGGAAGTACATACACGAAAATCATGTGGAAACAACGTTGTACAATTGGCCTTTACAAACCTTCATCATGACATGGATCCAACATCGTGGTAGTAAATACATTTGTAACTAATCCCTTGGACTGTCAATCACACATAGTAATAGTCCACCTCACAACTTTACAACAAAACAGTCCGATGGGTCATAGTGAGGATTTCCTTTCACAACATCTTTGCCCCAGGTAGAAGTGATGTGTTTAACTTCGCCACAAACACGGAGGAGATTGACCAAGTTCTTCCTCTTTCCTCAATAGTTGCCATTATTTGTGTGTGAATGTTTTGTTGACAAGACTCTGTGTGCTGCTGCACATTAGCTTCTTTAGTGAGCTAGGCATATCTGTGCCTCATGTGCTTGATCTAACATTAGTTTTGTGCTCTGTGTCGGGTAAATGCATCGATTTTGAATCACGTTCGGTTGTATTATTTTCCTCGTCATAGCCTTCAGTATTTTTTACTCTACAGTCATATGGAAATCTGTTTCTGCTACGCGCTTTTCTCAGAGTCATCACACACTTTCACTAACTGTGTATTGACGCCACACAGTTTCATGTAAATTTGCTGTTGATTGTTTTGAGTATCATACAAAGACTGGGGAAGAGAGGAAGGCAAATGATGATTATTGTCAGCTACATGGTTATCAGTATAAACAGTTTTTTTCACTATCAGAATCAGCAGCATCGAACAAACTGGGCAGAGTTGGCAAAAATAAACCAGATGGAGATGAAAGGGCTGCCTTGCCTACCCTTGGCTTCCTCTGTGTTTCACAGTGTTATCCCTGTTTACGTGGAAGGGGCACTTTTCTGCGATACACAGCATGGATGCTGTGGTAGTAACGTGACAGGGAATAATCGGTTATAGTATTGAACCTAGGACAACCACAATGTGGTTTCCTTTGCTTTCAATTTTGAATGGGGATAGCGTCATGTTCTGCAGTGCTGAGTTCAACATACTTTCTAAAGTTGACGGGAGATTCATAGCAGGCATACCAACAGACTTGTGTAGGAAAACCTGAATATTTTGAATGAGCTGCTGGTTGGGGAGGAACAAAAGTGAACTTCAAAAGGCATTAAACATCTCAAAGTAGAATAGGTGTCTGTTAGACAGTGGGGTAAGACATCCGTCTGAAAAAGGCACGCCTTCAGACGCCCCATCCAAAGCTGCAGGTTCGAATCCAGGCAGAACAAAGAATAAAATGTGAAGAATGAAAAAAAAATGTGAAAAATAGTTAATTAGTTAGTTAGTCAGTCATTGTAGTTAGGTAGTAAGTAAGGTAGTTACCTCAGTTAATTAGTTAATCAGTTAGCTAGCTATTTAATTAGTTACTTAGTTAATTAGTTAGTTAGTGAGAATTTTTTTTTTCTTTTTTGGGGGTGCTTCAACCAGACTACAAGTAGTAAAGAGCCTCTTCTGTCTCTAAGTTTGCAATTGTCTAAAAAAAAAGAAAAAAAAAGAAAAAATTGTATATGTCCCCTAACCATAAGAGAAAATATAAAAGAAGTAAAGAGAAAGGAATAGAGTGCAAAAAGGAAACAAAGAAACAAAGAAGAGATGGAAATAGGAAGATAAAGAAAGAAATAAGAATGACATGTAAGACAGAGAGGAACTGGTGTACCATGAATATATTATGAGAGATGGTTATAAATTGAGAATGAGAGAACTAACTTACTAACTAATTAAGTAATCAACTAATTATTTTTTTCAGTTACCCACCACGCAGACTTTGGGTTTGTTTGCCAATTTGTTCATCTCTCTTGGTTTTGTGGTTCTTTTCCTTCTACCTTCCCTGTCTGTCCTTCCTTCTTTCTCTTTTCTTTTTTTTCATCATTTGGTCTAGTGGTATCTATAATTAGTTCTTTATTGATCTACTCTTTTACTTAATTATATATATATATTATATATATATATATATATATATATATATATATATATATATACATACATTCACTTATTCGTTATCTGTTTATTTAATAAGGCCGTATATTAGGTATTCATTATATACGTATACAATTTGGACTTTTCAAAGAGAGAGGAGAGAGAGAGTGAAGAGACGAGAGGAGAGAGAGAGAGAGAGAGAGAGAGAGACGAGACAAGAATATGAATGCGAATAGTTTTATTGTGGCTATTAAGGCCCTTCACAAAACGGACTATGGAGGAATTTGATGGGGGAACAGGGTAGGGGTGAGGGCAGGGGAGAAATGGAGTGAGGACGAAGCACATACACGAAAATTATGTGGAAACAACGTTGTACAATTGGCCTTTACAAATCTCCATCATGACATGGATCCCACATCGTGGTATTAAATAGATTTGTACTGTTTGCCAATTTCATTTATCTCTTCTGTTTTGTGGTTCTTTTCCTTTCTACCTTCATTCTGTCCTTCCTTTCTTTCTTCTTTCTTTTTTTGATCATTTGGTCTAGTGGTATCTATTATTAATTAGTTATTTATTCATATACTTATTTACTCTATTACATTTATATATTTTTTTTCATTCATTCATTTATTTGTTTATTTATTAAGGCGTTCATAGGTATTAATTATGTACGTATTCAATTTGTGACTTTTCAGAGAAGAGAGAGAGAGAGAGAGAGAGAGACGAGGAGGAGAAGAGAGATGAGAGAGAGAGAGAATATGATATGCGGAATAGTTTTATGTGGTTTAGGCTATTAAGGCCCTTCACAAAACGGACTATGGAGGAATGGGATGGGGGAACAGGGTAGGGGTGAGGGCAGGTGAGAATGGAGTGAGAGACGGAAGCACTACACGAAATATGTGATAAACGTTGTACAATTGGCCTTTACAAACCTTCATCTTGACATGGATCCGACATCGTGGAATTAAATACATTTGTAACTAATCTTGGACTGTCAATCACACATAGTAATAGTCCACCTCACAACTTTAAACCAAAACGTTACGATGGTCATAGTGAGGATTTCCTTTCCAACATCTTTGCTCCAGGTAGAAGTGATGTGTTTAACTTCGCCACAAACACGGAGGAGATTGGACCAAGTTCTTCCTCTTTCCTCATAGTTGCCATTATTTGTGTGTGAAATGTTTTGGTTTGACAAGATTCTGTGTGCTGCTGCACATTAGCTTCTTTAGTGAGCTAGGTGCTGTCTGTCCACATGTGCATTGATTAACCATTAGTTTTGTGCTCTGTTGTCGGGTAAATGCATCGATTTTGAATCCCGTTGGTTGCATTATTTTCCTGTTCATAGCCTTCAGTATTTCTTACTCTAACAGTCATATGGAAATCTGTTTCTGCTACGCACTTTTTTCTCAGAGTCATCACACCTGTCCTAACTGTATATTGACGCCACACAGTTTCATGTAAATTTGCTGTTGATTTGTTTTGAGTGTCATACAAGAGACTGGGGAGAGAGGAGGCAAATGATTATCATTGTCAGCTACATGGTTATCAGTATAAAGTTTTTTTCACTGTCAGCATCGGCAGCATAGAACAAACTGGGCAGAGTTGGCAAAAATAAACCAGATGGAGATGAAAAGGCTGCCTTGCCTACCCTTAGCTTCTTCTGTGTTTCCACAGTGTTATCCCTGTTTACGTGGAAGGGGCACTTTCTGCGATACACAGCATGGATGCTGTTGGTAGTTACGTGACAGGGATTAATCGGTTTATAGTATCGAACCTCAGACAAACCACAATGTGGTTTCCTTTGCTTCAATTTTGAACGGGAATAGCGTCATGTTCTGCAGTGCTGAGTCAACATACTTTCTAAAGTTGACGGAGATTCATAGGCAGGCATACCAACAAGACTTGTGTAGGAAACACCTGAATATTGAATGAGCTGCTGGTTGGGGAGGAACAAAAATGAACTTCAAAAGGCATAAACATCTCAAAGTAGAATAGGTGTCTGTTAGCAGTGGGGATAAGACATCCGTCTGAAAAAGGCACGCCTTCAGACGCCCACCCATCCAAAAGCTGCAGGTTCGAATCCAGGCAGAACAAAGAAAAAATGTGAAGAATGAAAAAAAAAAAAATGTGAAAAATAATTAATTAGTTAGTTTGTCAGGTCATGTAGTTAGGTAGTAAGTAAGGTAGTTACTCAGTTAGTAATTAGTTAATCAGTTTAGCTAGCTATTTAATTAGTTACTTATTAGTTAATTAGTTAGTTAGTGAGAATATTTTTTTTTCTTTTTTGGGGTGCTTCAACCAGACTACAAGTTAGTAAAGAGCCTCTTTCTGTCTCTAAGTTTTGCAATTGTCTTTAAAAAAAAAAAAAGAGAAAAAAATTGTATATGTCCATAAACATAAAAGAAAATTAAAACGGAGTAAAAGAGAAAGGTACAGAGTACAAAAAGGAAACAAAGAAACAAAGAAGAGATGGAAATAGGAAGATAAGAAAGAAATAAGAACGACATGTAAGACAGAAGAGGACTGATGGTACCATGAATATATTATGAGAGACGGTTATAAATTGAGAATGAGAGAACTAACTTACTAACTAATTAAGTAAATCAACTAATTATTTTTTTCAGTTTTTCAGTTACCCACCACGCAGACTTTGGGGTTTGTTTGCCCAATTTGTTCATCTCTCTTGGTTTTGTGGTTCTTTTTCCTTCCTCCCCCTTCCTTCTGTCCTTCCTTTTCTTTTTCCCTTTCTTTTTTTTTTCCACCCTTTGGTTTAGGGGTTTATCTATAAATTAGTTCTTTATTGAATTATACCATTTACTTTTATATTATAATATATATTTTCATATTTTTATATATACATAAATGGCAAAATTCGTGTGTGTGTGGTGTGTGTGTGTGTGTGGTGTGTGGTGGTGTGTGTGTTTGTGTCTGTGTACGCTATAAAACCCCAAAACGGCTCAACCGATTGTCATGAAATCTTTTGCGGGGGTTTTTAAAAAAAACCCTTTTCCGTTGCTGAAACTTTCGAGGATGGTTTTTTTGGGGCCCCCCCTTTTTAAAATTGCTTAAAAAAATAAACCCTTTTAAAAAAACCGTTAAAAAAAAAACAATAACAAAAAAAAGGGAACTTTTTTTTTTTTAAACCCTTTTCTTGAAAATTTAGGTTACTCTTCGAAAAATTTGAACCGTTTTTTTGGGCAGTAAAAACCGTTAAAAACACCAAACCCTATGAAAACTGTTTAAAACCCCAAACTTCTGAGGTTGGCGGCCATGAGATTATAGGGGGGGGCCCCAAACTTGACATAAGCCTAAGGAACATCCAGCGGGGGAATATAGGGTCATTAGATAGTTTATTATGACCCTTAAATTGACCTTAAAACCCGTTATTTTCCAAAATTTAGGCTGTTCTTGATGAAATTTTAGTATACATGTGCAGTTTTAAAGGGCCCAAAAATGATATGGAACTTTTCGAACCGAAATTTACAATTGACCGTTTTAAAAAAACCCTTTTTTATAAATATTTAGAGTTTCTGGAAGAAATTCGATTACATGTGCAGTTTTTTAACGCTAAAAAATGTATACAATTTTCAAGATCCAAAAATTAACATTGACCGTTTAAAAAAAACCCTTAAATTTCTGGGAAATTTTTAAATTTTCACCCTCTTGATAACATTTCCCTATGCACGTACAGTTTTAAGCCCCTGAACAATGTTATGCAAATTTTCGAACCAAAACCCTTTTCATGACCGTTAAAACCGTTTTTTCTAAATTTACACCGCTATTGATAAAATTCGGTATGCGTATGTCCAGTTTAAAGGTTTTAAATAAATTTTTGCAACATGGTTGTTTAGCAGGTTAGTCTTGTTTTGACCCCAGGATTGGTTTGGGGTAATCTTCTAAAAAAATAAAACCGTTAAAAAACCGTTTAAAAAAAACCTTATTAACGGTTTCAAAGACATCTTTTTCCTCTGCTTTTATCAAATGGCCGTTGTGACATTGCACGGTACGGGCTACTTCTCGAAAATTAGAACCGTTATTTGGCAGTTAGAAACATTATTTATAAAGTTAAAAACCCTTAAAAAAAAACCAAACCCTATAAACTGTTTAAAACCCCCCATCTTTGAGGTGGGGCCAGAAGGGGGGGGGGGGGATGGGGTCGCCCCCAAATTGCTTTAAACCTACAGGAAAATCCGCGGGTAAATAGGGTCATTAGATGTCCTTATGCCCTTAAAATTTTACCGTTAAAACCGTTATTTTTAAAATTTAGGCTTTTTTCTTGATGAAATTCGTTTAATGTGCAGTTTTAAAAAAAGGAAAAAAGGGTATAACTTTTTACAACCCCAAAATTTTAAATGACCGTTAAAAACCGTTTTTTATAATTTTTGGGATTCTGGAAAAAATTCGAAATACATGTGCAGTTGAACGCTAAACAATGAATACAATTTTCAAGTTTCCGAAACTTAACATGCCCGTTAAAACCGTTTTTTTGGGGGTTTCTAAATTTTCCCCCTTCTTGAATTCATTCCGTATGCCGTACAGTTTTAAGCACGAACATTTTTATGCAAATTTTACGAACCAAAACTTTAACCTGACGTTAAAAAACCGTTTTTTTCTAAATTTACCCCGTATTGATAAATTCGGTATGCTTTATGTCGAACGGTAAGTAATTTTGCAAATGGCGGGTTTTTAGCAGGTCCGTCTGTTGTGACCCGAGGGTGTTTGGGGCTAATCTCTAAAAAAATAAAACTTTAAAAAAAACGTTAAAAAAAACTTAAAAAACGGTTTTCAAAGACATTTTTTTCCTCTGCTTTTCATCAAATGGCCGTTGTGACATTGCCACAGGTACGGGTACTTCTCGAAAATTTTAGAACCGTTATTTGGCATTTAAGAAACATTATTTATAACAGTTAAAACCGTTTAAAACACCCAAAACCTATAAAAATGTTTAAAACCCGATTTTTGAGGTTGGGGGCCCAGACAGTCATGGATCGCCACCAAACTGACATAAACCCTTTACAGGAACACCCCGCGGGTAACATGGGTTCATTAGATGGTCATTAGGGACCATTAAATTTGACCGTTAAAAACCGTTATTTTCAAAAATTTTGGGCCCTTGTTCTTGATGAAATTCCCGAAATTCTGTGCAGTTTTTTTATCCCCGAAAAATGATTTTACGAACTTTACGAACCGAAATTTAAAAAATTTGGGCCTTTTTTTAAAAAAACGTTATTTTATAAATTTAGAGTATTTTTGAAGAAATTCAATATACAGGGTGCAGTTTTGAACCCCCAAAACCAATGATATAAAAATTTTCAAAGATCCGAAACTTAACATTGACCTTTTAAAAACCGTTATTTTCTGAATTCTAAATTTTCCCCCTTTCTTGATTAACATTCCGTATGCACGTACATTTTTTAAGCGCTGAAAAATGTATTTTAGAACCAAAACTTAAAATTGACCGTTAAAAACCGTTATTTTTCTAAATTTACACCGCTATTGATAAAATTCGGTATGCGTATGTCCAGTAACGGTAAGTAATTTTCCCAACATGGATGGGACAGTGTAGGGGGATAAAAAGGGGAGCTTGAAGAGGGGCCGGGAAAATGATTGTCCCAGTGAAAACCCTGTACACTATTTTTCCATTAGACACAGACCGTTGAAATAAACTACTTCTGCACAAAGTCTGTTCCTAAAATTAAGGGCAATCAGTAAATGGAAATGGGAACAGGGGAGTGCAGCGGAAAATCGAGCGGAAAAGCATCTCGAAAGTGTGGGGGAAAGGGGCCAGAGGCAGGCGGAAAAAATAGAAATTGGTATAGAGAGAAGAGAAGAGAAGACAGGACAGACAGAGACAGAGACAGGAATGTGTATCTGTGTCGGGAGGGGGTGAAAGAGGGTTGGGGGGGGGGGGGGGGGTTGGGGGGATTGTAACCCCAAAACCCAATTTAATACATGTTTGCCATCACGTGAGTATCGCAAAGAATGTTCATATCCCGGGCAACGCCGGTGCCCTTAAATTTTATATATTTTTTTTTAATTCATTTTTTGTTTATTTATTAAGGCGTTTTTAGGTATCAATTTATGTACGTATTCAAATTTTTGACTTTTCAGAGAGAGAGAGAGAGCGAGAGAGAGAGAGAGAGAGAGAGAGAGAGGGGAGAGAGAACCCAAAATGAATGCGAATAGTTTTTTGGGGGTTTAGGCTATTTAAAGGCCTTCACAAAAAGGACTATGGAGGAATGGATTTGGGGAACCCGGGTTGGGGGTTTAGGGCAGGGGAGGAAAAAGGGGTGAGGAAAAGGAAATAATACACCCAAAATCATGTGGAAAAAAACGTTGTTTCATTTGGGGGTTTACAAACCTTCATCATGACCTGGATCCAAAATTGTGGTAGTAAATACATTTGTAATAATCCTTGGACTGCAATCAGACATAGTAATAGTCCACTCCCCAACTTTACAACAAAACTCACGATGGGGGAAAAAGTGAGGATTTCCCCTTTAACAAAAATCTTTGCTCCAGGTAGAAGTGATGGGGGTTTAAATTCGCCACAAACACGGAGGAGATGACCAAGTTCTTCCTCTTTCCTCAATAGTTGCCATTATTTGTTTTGTGAAGTTTTGTTGAAGATCGTGTGCTGCTGCACATAGCTTCTTTAGTGAGCTAGGCACTTCTTTTCCCATGTGCTTGATCTAACATTAGTTTTGTGCTCTGTGTCGGGAAATGCATTTGATTTGAATCACGTTCGGGTTTTATTATTTTCCTCTTCATAGCCCTTTGTATTTTTTACTCTAACAGTCATATGGGGAAAACTGTTTCCCGCTCGCCTTTTTTTTCAGAGTCATCACCACTTTCACTAATGTGTATTGACGCCACAAAAGTTTCATGTAAATTTTTCTGTTGATTGTTTGGTATTTATACAAAGTGGGGAAAAGAGGAAGGGGAAATGATGATTATGGGCAGCTACAAAGTTATTCAGTTTTAAACATTTTTTTTTCACTGTCAGAAAATCACAGATAGAACAAAAGGGCAGAGTTTTGGGAAAAATAACCAGATGGAGATGAAAAGGCTGCCTTGCCTACCCTTGGCTTCTCTGTGTTCACAGTGTTATCCTGTTTACCTGGAAGGGGGACTTTCTGGGGGGTTTCACAGCATGGATGCTGTGGTAGTAAAGAACAGGGAATAATCGGTATAGTATTTAACCTCAGGACAACCACAATGTGGTTTCCTTTTTGCTTTCAATTTTGAAGGGATAGCGTCTTGTTCTGCAGTGCTGAGTTCAACATACTTTCTAAAGTTGACGGGAGATTAAATTGCAGGATACCAACAGACTTGTAGGAAACACTGAATATTTAAAATGAGCTGTGGTTGGGGGGGGAAAAAAAAGTGAACTTAAAAAAGGCAAAACATCCAAAGTAGAATAGGTGTCTGTAGCATTGGGGTAAGACACGTCATGAAAAAGCCGCCTTCAGACGCCCCCAAATCCAAAACTCCCGGGTCGAATCCGGCCCAGAAAAAAAAGAAAAATGTGAAGAATGAAAAAAAAAATGTGAAAAATATTAATTATTTAGTTAGTCAGTCTGTAGTTAGGTAGTAAGTAAGGTAGTACTCATTGTAATTAGTTAATCAGTTAGCTAGCTATTTTTAATTATTTAAACTTAGTTAGTTATTTGAGAATTTTTTTTTTCTTTTTTGGGGTGCTTCAACCAACAAGTAGTAAGAGCCTTTCTTTCTGTCTCTAGTTTGCAATTGTCTAAAAAAAAAAAAAAAAAAAAAAAATTGTATTGTCCATAACATAAGAAAAAAAAAAAAAGAGTAAAAGAAAAGGAATGAGTAAAAAAGGAAACAAAAAAACAAAGAAGAGATGGAAATAGGAAGATAAAGAAGAAAATAGAAGACATGTAAGACAGGAGGCTGGTGTACCTGAAAATATGGGGGAAATGGTTATAATTGAGAATGAGAGAACTAACTCCCTAACTATTAAGTAATCAACAAATTTTTTTTTTTTTTTTCCAGTTACCCCACACCAGATTTTGGGTTTGTTTCCCCCCAATTTGTTCATCTCTCTTGGTTTTGTGGTTCTTTCCTCTACCTTCCTTCGTCTTCCCCTTTTTTTTTTTCTTTTTTTTTTTTTAAACATTTGGTTTCTAGTGGTACTAAAAATTTTAGTTCTTTATTGATATATTTTTCAATTTAAAAACTTAATTAAAAATTTTAATTTTATATATATATATTTTATATATAAATTTTACAAATTCACTTATTCATTATCTGTTTATTTATTAAAGGCGTATATTAGTTTTCATTTAATCCGATCCCAATTTGTGACTTTCAAAGAGGAGAGGGAGAGAGAGAGGAGCGGAGAGAGAGAAGAGAGAGAAAGGAGGAGAGAGAGAGAGAGAGAACGAATTTTGAAGCAAATTTAAGTTTTATGGGTTTAGGCTATTAGGCCCTTCACAAAGGGGGGACTATGGGGGTTTTTTTGATGGGGGGGGGGGGGGGAGGGGGGAAGAAATGGATGGGGGGGACGAAGCACATCAGGGAAATTTTTTGGGGGAAAAAAAAACCGTTGTAAAAATCCCTTTTTACAAATCTCCACTGACATGGATCCAACATCGTGTATTAAATAGATTTGTACTGTTTTCCAATTTCATTATCTCTTCGTTTTGGTTCTTTTTCCTTCTACCTTTTTCTGTCCTTCCTTTTTTTCTTCTTTCTTTTTTTGATCATTTGGTCTAGTGGGTTTTTAAATTATTATTTTATTCATTTACTTTAAAATTTTTTTAAAAATATATTTATATATATAATATATTTTTTTTTTTCCTTTCTTCATTTTTTGTTTATTTATTAAGGCGTTCATTAGGTATTAATTTATGTACGTTTCAAATTTTTGCTTTTCAAAAAAAGAGAGAGAAAAAGAGAGAGAGAGAGAAAGAGAGAGAGAAAAATATGAATGCGAATAGTTTTATGTGGTTTAGGCTATTAAGGGCCCCTTTACAAAACGGGTATGGAGGAATGGATGGGGAAAAGGGGAGGGGTGAGGGGGGAGAAATGGGTGAGGGGGGAAGCACATACACGAAAATTTTTGTGGATAAACGTTGTACAATTGGGCCCTTTTCAAACCCTTATCTTGACATGGATCCACATCGTGGGATAAATACATTTTTAACTAATCCTTGGACTGTCAATCACACATAGTAATGTCCACCTCACAACTTTACAACAAAACAGTTACGATGGGTCATAGTAGGATTTCCCTTTTACAAAATCTTTCTCCAGGTAGAAGTGATGGTTTTTAAATTCGCCAAAACACGGGGGAGATTGACCAAGTTTTTCCCTTTTCCTCAAAAATTGCCATTTTTTGTGTGTGAATGTTTTGTGACAAGATTTTGTGTGCTGCTGCACTTTGTTTTTTAGTGAGCAGGGCTGTCTGTGCCACATGTGCTTGATTTACTTAGTTTTGGCTTGGTCGGGTAAATGCATCGATTTTTAATCACGTTTGGTTTCATTTTTTTCCTGTTTATAGCCTTCAGTATTTTTACTCTAAAATCATATGGGAAATTTTGTTTCTGCTACGCACTTTTTTTCAGAGTCATCCACACTTTCACTAAATTTATTGACGCCCCCAGTTTTTAGTAAATTTGCTGTTGATTGTTTTGAGTGCATCAAAGACTGGGGGGAGAGGAAACAAATGATTTTCATTGTCGCTACATGGTTACAGTAAAACGTTTTTTTTCCTGTCGATCAGCAGCAAGAACAAACGGCAGAGTTGGCAAAAAAAAACCAGAAGGAGATGAAAAGGCTGCCTTTCCTCCCCCTTATTTCTTCTGTGTTTACAGTGTTACCCTGTTTACCGGGAAGGGGGCACTTTCTGCGATACACAGCATGGATGCGTGGTAGTAACGGAAACGGGGAAAAATCGTTATAGTTCGAACCTCAGGACAACCCAATGTGGTTTCCTTTGCTTCAATTTTGAACGGGATAGCGTCATGTTTGCAGTGCTGATTCAACAAAACTTAAAGTTGACGGGAGATTATGCGGGCATACCACAGACTTGTGTAGGAAACACCTGAATTTTAAAATGAGCGCTGGTTGGGGGGGGAACAAAAGTGAATTTCCCAAAAGGCATAAACATCCAAAGGAATGTTGTCTGTTAGAAATGGGGAGACATCCGTTAAAAAAGGGCACGCCTCAGACGCCCCACCATCCAAAAGCTGCAGGTTCAACCCCGGAGAACAAAGAAAAATGTGAAGAAAAAAAAAAATTAAAATAGTTAATTAGTTATTTAGTCGTATGTATTTTTAGGAAGTAAGTAAGGAAAGTTACTCAGTTGGGTTAAATTAGTTAATCATTGGGCTAGCTATTTAATTAGTTACTTAGTTAGTTAATTAGTTAGTTTGGAGAATTTTTTTTCTTTTTGGGGGGTGCTTAAACCAAAGCAACAAGTAAAGGCCCTTTCTGTTCAAAGTTGCAATTGTTTTTTAAAAAAAAAAAGAAAGAAAAATTGTTATGTCCAAAAACATAAAAGAAATAAAAAGTAAAAGAAAAGGAATGGTCAAAGGAAACAAAGAAACAAAAAAAGAGATGGAAATAGGAAGATAAAGAAAGAAATAAGAACACATGTAGAAGAGAGGAATGATGTACCATGAATATTATTATAGAAATGGTTATAAAATAGAGAATATAGAATAAATTACTAATAATGTAATTAATAACTAATTATTTTTTTTCAGTTTACCACACCAGCAGACAGTACTGTCCGTGGTGGGTAACTGAAAAAAAAAATTAGTGATTACTTAATTAGTTGGTAATTTAGTTCTCTCATTCTCAATTTATAACCATCTTCTCAATATTTTTCATGGTAAAACATCCTCCTGTTTTAAAAGTCTTCTTTTCTTTCTTTATTTCCTTTTTCCATCATCTTTGTTTCTTTGTTTCCTTTTGACTTGTTCCTTTTCTTTTACTCGTTTTATTTTTTTTATGTTTGGACATATACAATTTTTCTTTCTTTTTTTTTTAAAAGACAATTGCAAATTGAGAAAAAAAGAGGCTCTTTACTTTTTGTAGTCTGGTTAAAAGCACCCCCAAAAAGAAAAAAAAAATTCTCACTAACTAACTATTAACTAACTAAGTAACAAATTTAAAATAGCTAGCTAACTGATTAATAATTAACAACTGTTAACTACCTTACTTACTCCCTACTACATGATGACTAATAACTAATTAACTATTTTCACATTTTTTTTCATTTTCACATTTTTTCTTTGTTCGCCGGATCAAAACCTGCAGTTTTTAAAGGGTGGGTTCTAAAGGCGTGCTTTTTCGCGGATGTCTTACCCATTGCTAACAACACTATTTTTTACTTTGAGATGTTTTTGCCTTTGAGTCACTTTTGTTCTCCCCCAAACCCGCAGCTCATCAAATAATCAGGTGTTTCCTACACAAATCTGTTGGTATGCCTGCAGAATCTCCTCAACTTTAGAAAGGGATGTTTGAACTCAGCACTGGCCCGAACATGACGCATCCCCTTCAAAATTGGAAGCAAAGGAAACCCTTGTGGTTGTCCCCAGGTTCGATACTAAAAAACCGATATTCCCTTTTACGTACTACCACAGATCCCATGCTGTGTATGCAAAAAAGTGCCTTCCCGGTAAAAAGGGGAAAAAACTGTGAAACACAGAAAAAGCTAAGGGTAGCAAGGCAGCCCTTTCATCTCCATCTGGGTTTTTTTTGCAAATCTGCCCAGTTGTCAAAGCTGCTGATGCTGACAGTGAAAAAAACTGTTTTTTACTGATAACCCTGTAAACTGACAATGATAAACATTTGCCTTCCTCTCTTCCCCAGTCTTTTTTTAAGAACTCAAACAATCACAGCAAATTTTTCATGAAACTGTGTGGCGCAATACCAGTTAGTGAAGTGTGTGATGACTCTGGAAAAAGTGCGAAACAAAACAGATTCCCCTATGATGTTAGAGTAAAAATACTGAAGGCTATGAACATAAAATATTTCACCCCAAGTGATTCAAATTGAGCATTTTACCCCAAAACCCGAGCACAAAATAATGTTAGATCAAGCACATGTGGCACAGACAGCACCTAGCTCACTAAGAAGTATGTGCGCAAAAAACACACAGATTTGTCAACCCAAAAAATCCACACAAATAATGGCAATTTGAGGAAAGAGGAAGAATTGGTCAATCTCCCCGTTTTTGGGGGCGAATTAAACACATCACTCTACCGGAGCAAAGTGTTGTGAAAGGAAATCCTCACTATGACCATCGAACGTTTTGTTTTAAATTTTGGGGTGGACTTTACTATGTGTGATTGACATCCAAGGATTAGTTACAAAAGTATTTAATACCACGATGTCGGATCCATGTCAAAATGAAGGTTTGTAAAGGCCAATTACAAGTTCTATCCAATAATTTCGTTAGTGGGTTCCTCCTCACTCCTTCTCCCCTGCCCCACCCCCTACCCTGTCCCCCATCCATTCCCATACCGTTTTTTTGAAGGGCCTTAAAAGCCTAAACCACATAAAACTATTCGCATTTCATATTCTCTCTCTCTCTTCTCTCTCCTCTCTCTCTCTCTCTCTCTCTGAAAAGTACAAATTTTAAATACTACATAAATAATCCCTAATGAACGCCTTAATAAATAAACAAATAATGAAGAAGGGAAAAAAAAATATTTTATATATTTTTAAAATATTATATATATAATTTAGTAAATAAGTATATAATAAATAACTAATTATGATACCACAAGCCCAAATGATAAAAAAAAGAAAGAAAAAGAAAGAAGACAAATGAGGTAGAAAAAAAGAACCACAAAACGAAGAGATAATAAATGGGAAACAGTACAAATCAAATTAATACCACGATGTTGATCCTGTCATGTTTGGAAAATGGTAAAGGCCAATGGTACAACTTTGGGTTTCCACATAATTTTGTGTATGTGCTCCGTCCAACCCCCATTTCTCCCCTGCCCCACCCTCCCATCAAATTCCCCCCATAGTCCTTTTTGTGAAGGCCTTAATACCCTAAACCACAAAAAATACCTTCTTTCGCTTTCTTTCGTTTTTCCTTTTCTTTTCTCTTCTTTTTCTCTCTCTTTTCTTCTCTCTCTCTCTCTTCTTCTTTTAAAGTCAAAATTGTATACGATAAATGAATACCAAAATATACCCTTTAATAAATAAACAGATAATGAAAAAGTGAATGTATAATATATATTTAATATTATATATTATATATATATAATTAATAAATGTGTTATCAATAAAAAAACAAATTTATAGATACCACTAGACAAATTTAGGGAAAAAAAAGAAAGAAGAAAGAAAGGAAGGACAAAAGGGAAGGTAGGAAGGAAAAAAAAAACCCACAAAACCAAGAGAGATGAAAAAATTTGGGCAAAAAAACCCCCAAGTCTGCGTGGTGGGTAACTAAAAAAAAAATAATTAGTTAAATTACTTAATTAGTTAGTAAGTTAGTTCTCTCATTCTCAATTTATAACCATTCCATAATATATTCATGGTACACCACCCCCTCCTGTCTTACATGTCTTCTTATTCTTTCTTATCTTCCTTATTTCCAATCTTCTTTGTTCTTTTTTTCCCTTTTGACTCTTTTCCCTTTCTCTTTTACCTTTTATTTTCTTTTAGTTTTTGGACATATAAAAATTTTTTTTTTTTTTTTTTTTAAGACAATTGCAACTTAAAGACAAAAAAGGGCCTCTTTACTACTTGTGTCTTGTTGAAGCACCCCCAAAAAAGAAAAAAAAATCTCCAAATAAACTAAGTAACTAATTAATAGCTGCTAATGATTAACTAATTAACCCCCTGAGTAACTACCTTACTACTACCTAACTACTTTACGACTAAATAACTTAAATATTTTCCATTTTTTTTTTCTTTTTTCACATTTTTTCTTGTTTCTGCCGATTCGAACCTGCAGCTTTGGATGTGGGTTTTGAGGGTGCCTTTTTCAGACGGATTTTCTTACCCCACTGCTACAGACACCTATTCTTTCTTTGAGATGTTTAAGCCTTTTTTAAGTTCACTTTTTTTTCCTCCCCAACAGAGTCATTCAAAAAATTCAGGTGTTTCCTACACAAGTTGTTGGTAGGGCCCGCATGAATCTCCGAAACTTTAGGAAAGTATGGGTTTAACTCAGCAAATGCAGAACATGACGCTATCCCCCTTCAAAAATGAAGCAAAGGAAACCACATTGTGGTTTTCCTGAGGTTCATACTAAAAACCCATAATCCTGTACGTTACCCACCACAGCTCCATGCTGTGTACGCAGAAAAATGCCCCTTCCAGGTAAACAGGGATAACATGGGGAAACACGAGAAGCCAAGGGTGGCAAGGCACCCTTTCACTCCACGGTTTTTTTTTTTGCAAATTGCCATTTGTTCTATTGCTGATTCTGGGCAGTGAAAAAACTGTTTATACTGATAACCATGTAAACTGACAATAACATCATTTTCCTTCCTCTTCCCCCTTCTTTGTATGATACTCAAAACAATTTAACAGCAAATTTACCCTGAAAATGTGGGGGCGTCAATACAAGTTTTGTGAAAGTGTGTGATGACTCTGAGAAAAAGGCTAGCAGAAACAGATTTCCATATGACTGTTAGAGTAAAAAAAAAACTGAAGGGTATGAAGAGGAAAATAAAACAACCAAGTTATCAAAATCGTGCATTTACCCGACACAGAGCACAAAACTAATGTAGATCAAGCACTGAGGCACAGATGTGCCTAGCTCACTAAAGAAGCTAATGGCAGCAGACACGAGCCCTTGTCAACAAAACTTTCAACACAAAATAATGGCAACTATTGAGGAAAGAGGAAGAACTTGGCAATCTCCTCCGTTTTTGTGGCGAAGTTAAACACATCACTTCTACCTGGAGCAAAGTGTTGTGAAAGAATCCTCCAATCCCCCATCTTGACTGTTTTGTTGTAAAGTTGTGAGTTGGACTATTATATGTGGGATTGACAGCCCAAGATTATTTCAAATGTATTTATACCAATTTTGGGAAATCCATGTCAGGGTGAAGGTTTGTAAGGCAATTGTACAACGTTTTTTCCCCACATGATTTTCGTGAAAGATTTCCCGGGCCTCACTCCATTTCTCCCTTTTGCCCTCCCCCAAAAAAAACCCCTGTTCCCCATCCCATTCCTCCAAAGGTCCGTTTTTGAAGGGGCCCCCTAATAGCCTAAACCACATAAAACTATTCGCATTCATATTCGTTCTCTCTTTTCTCTCCCTCTCTCTCTCCTCTCTCTCCTCTCTCTCTCTCTCTGAAAAAGTCCAAATTGAATACGTACATAATTGATACCTAATAAACGCCTTAATAAATAAACAAATAAAATTAATAAAAATATATATATACTACAGGGGCCCCCGCGTTTTGCCCGGATATGAACATTCATTTGCGATACTCCACGTGATGGCAAACAGTATTAATTGTTTTGATTTACAATCAAAACCAAAAACTCGTCTTGATACAACCTTCCCCCCCCCCCGAACATTTTCCACCCCCTCCCCCCGACACGATACCATTCTGTCTCTGTCCTGTCTTTCCCTCTCGTCCCCTCTCTCTCTCTTATACATTCTATTGGTTTTCCCCCCTCCCTCTGGCCCTTTCCCAGAAACGTCGAGGGCTTTTCTCGCTCGATTTTCCGCCTGCACTCACTGTTTCCCATTTCCATTCTACTGATTCCCCTTTTTTGTAGGAAAAGACTTTGTGCAGAGTATTTATTTCAAGGGGTTTCTGTGCAAATGTAAAAATAGTGTATCAGGCTTTGCACTTTTACAACCCCTTTTTCTGGCCCCTCTCATTGCCCCCTTTTCATCCCCCTACACTGTCCCATCCATGTTGCAAATTACTTACCGTTACTGGACATAACGCATACTAAATTTTTTATCAATAGCGGTGTAAATTTAGAAAATTTAACGGTTTTTAAGGGCCCCAATGTTAATTTTTTGGTTCGTAAAATACATTGTTCACGCTTAAAACTGTACGTGCATACGGAATGTTATCAAGAAGGGTGAAAATTTCGAATTCAGAAAATAACGGTTTTTAAGGGTCAATGTTAAGTTTTCGGATCTTAAAAATTTGAAATATCATTGTTTAGCGTTCAAAACGCACATTTTATTCGAATTTTTTCCAGAATACCCTAAATTTTATAAAAAACGGTTTTTAACGGTCAATTGTAATTTTCGGTTCGTAAAAGTTCATTTTCATTTTTCGGCATTAAAACTGAAACATGTATACCAAATTTTCATCAAGAACAGCCTAAATTTTGAAAATAACGGTTTTTAACGGTCAAAATTAATGGTTCATAATGACATCTAATGATCCTATATTACCCGCGGGGATGTTCCTGTAGGCTTATCAAGGGTTTGGTGGCAAACCTATAACTCTCAGGGGCCGCCAAAACCCCAGAAGATCGGGTTTTTAAACATTTTCATAGGGATTTTGGGGGTTTTTTAACGGTTTTTAACTGTTATAAAAAACGTTTCTTAACTGCCAAATAAACGGTTCTAATTTTCGAGAAGTACCCCGTCCTGTGCAATGTCACAAGGCCATTTGATGAAAAGCCCGAGAAAAAAATGTCTTTGAAACCGTTATAACAGTTTTTTTAAAACGGTTTTTTTAAAGGTTTTATTTTTTTAGAGATTAGCCCAAACCATCCTGGGTTCCACAACAGAGTACCTGCTAAATTTTTAAGAAGGGTGGGTTTTAAAAAAGTTTCTTTTAAGGGTTTGGGTTTTTTAACGGTTTTTAACTGGTATAAATAACGTTTTTTACTGCCAATAAAAAGGGTTTTAATTTTAAGAAGTAGTCCTGTACCTGTCAATGTAACAACCGTTTTTGAAAAAAGCAAAAGGAAAAAAAATGACTTTGAAACCTTATAACAGCTTTTTTAACGTTTTTAAAAGGTTTTATTCTTTAAAAGATTAGCCCAAAAACCCTCCTCGGGGTCACAACGGCTACCTGCAAATTCAAAGACAACGGTTGAGCGTTTTTTTAGTCGAAACCACACAG
>CM065734.1:30264126-30304126 GCA_033310375.1 Conus canariensis | reverse complement strand
TTTGATTTAACGTCTGTTCCCCAAAGGTATATTGAAAATTAAAAAAAATATCAAATAAAATAAGTAAGGGGAAAAAAAAAAAATTAAAAAAAATGAAATAAACTGATTTTAAAAAAAACAATAGATGATAAATAAAAAGATAGAATAAAAAGAAATTGTGTTGTGTGGGGGGGGGGGGGGGGGGGGGGGGGGGGGGGGGGGGGGGAGGTATGTGCCTGGATGGTTTTTTTTTTTTTGGGTGATGGGGGATAGGGGTCCTTTAGTAATAGTGAATAATCTGCCTTCACCCCTTTCTTTCTGCCCCTTGCGTTTAACTATTCTTTAGTACTTGACAATCTGTACTTTTAAAAATATCAAAATTTTGGGGCTGCAAATAAAACAAGTTTTGCGGTCCCAGCCCGCCAATATGAAGCCATCCCAGGATTGCCACCATTAAAGTTCGCCCCTAATCTCGAGTTAGTTGGGTTAAAAAATTGACTTGCATACTCCATAGAATACATTGTTTTAAAATCTAAAACTAAAAAAAAATAAATTCCAAGTGTCCACTTCTTAACAATTAACAGATTAATTTAATAACGGGGGAAAAACAAAAAAAAAAAAAACAAACAAAAAAAATCCAAAGGGGGCGTTTAAAAATTTTTGTGAAAAATTTTAAAAGCTGAAAGTCATTACAATTTTTTAAGGTAATGGCCAAAGGGGTAGCAGCACGCCCCCTAAAGTTTTAGTAATATGTTTAAATTTCAAACATGTAGAGTAAATCTTTATATAATGGGGTTTCCACATATACAATTTACTTTTTTAAAAAATTTTTTTTAAAAGGTTTTTAGAAGTTTAAACATCAAAGCTTAAAAGTTATTTTTTTAAAAAAATTTTAAAAGAGTAACTTAATCTGCAAGGGGTTCTTTAATCCTTTAATCAATTTTGTGAAATTGACTGTTTAATGCCCAAAAAATTATCAAATTCATCTTTAGATATTTTGTCAATATGATTATGCATTCATGTAAATCTAACTTTTATTCGGCGTATTGTTCCTTCAACATTACGCGCTGCTCTTTTAGCTGCTCGTCAACCATTCATATAATTTCCCATAAGTAAGGGGTACCCAATAAAAAGTGATATGATTTTTTTTACGATAACTGATGTATTGCATTTTTATTTCATATCTTTTTTGGGAACGGTTTTAATATTTTGACATTTGATAGCTTGTATAAAATTTCGAATCGACACTAATAACCTTTACTTTTTGGGCCGTTTGTTGGAAATCTATGATATGCGTACCGCCTTTAATATTTTTTCCCTTCAGCAGAAAAAGGGGAAAAAAGTTTCCCCAATGATACTGTTTCACTAGGTTTAGTGGGGGTTACAAATGTGCCCCTGTCTTGCATTTCGGGGGCAAACCGTTTATATATTTAATATGATAAATTTTAATGACTCTCCATGTTAAATTTAACTTTTTTTTTTTAAAAATTTTGGGTTTTACGATCTTTTTTCAATCTATATGGTCTAATCAAAATTTTTTTAACTTTTCCCGATGGAACGGCGAAAAAGAAGGCTTCAGGCAACCTCTTTATCTTTAAAAAACTGAAATTTAATCAATCCGAGACTATGATTTATTGGTTGTAGAGAATGTATATATTTTGCTCTTTTAAAAAAAACGGGGTTCGACCCCGATTTACTTTTTTTTTTACTAAAGTATCAATGCAGAGTTTTTAAACTTTTTTTTGACGCACAAACTTTTCTGAGGTTATCAAGTGGAAACACCCGCTTCCTTGTAAGTCCCAAATTTTGGGGAAGCATGAGATGGCCCCAAGAGCTAATTTATAAGCTTTACAATCTAATTTGGGGTAGTTTGTTTAAAAATCTTTGGAGCACAAAAAATTTTCCCCCATAATTAACCCCTGAAGAAAAGAGAATTTGCAAGGGATACAACACTCTAGTATCTTTGGGCCCCATGTTTTTACTTATAATTTTTAGAAAATTAAAGTTTCCTTGCCTTGTTTAGTATTAATCTATTTTTGATCCATGAGATTTTGATAAAATAAACTCCCAGAAATTTTTTCAGTTTGTTATAATTTAAAGAAAGTTCCTTGTTGTGAAAATAGGATTTTTTTTTGGGTTGCACCCAGATTAAAATAGTACTATATTTTTTTTTCCCAATGATAGTTTAAGCCATTCCGTCATAAACATATGATTTTTTTCTTTTTTTTTTTTCCACTTTTGGTATTTTTTTTTGTATAGTTTAAAAATCTGCGGGGGTTTTTGTTTTATTGTTCCCCCCACCACATACAGATGTGTCTGCATACTGACCAAAACTGTGTCTTTAGATGATATTTGTAAATCTGCTTTTTAAAATTTAAAAAAAATGGTGAAATAACAAGCCTTGGGAAGACCCATTTGAAGTTTTCGGGTTTTGAATACTGTTCCAACTTTTACTTGTATGAATCGTTCTGAAAAAAAATTTGCTTTACTTGTACATGTTCCTAAAATTCCAATTTTTTTTTTTTTTGTAAAATTTGTTATGCCATACTTGGTCATAAGCTTTTTTAACATCAAAAAGGTTGCAAAATATTTTTTCGCCTGGCAACTGTTTTTTACTTTGTCTTTTTTTTTTACCCAAAGATCAATGGTAGATCCCTTTTTAAACCCCTTTTTTTATAGGTATAATGCCTGTTTTTCACAAAAATGAACAATCATTTAAAATGATTTTTTCCAGAATTTACATGCATGAATGAAGAAAAAAGGGGGATAGCTACTTTTATCTGTTCTAAGTTTTCCTTGTTATGTAAGGATAACAACTAAAATTTTTCCCCAAATTTGGGAATTTCACCGCGCCCCAATTTTTTGTAGAAGTAATATAAAAAATTGATGACATTGTTTGGTAAATGCCTTAGCATTTCTTAAAACCCGTCTAGTCCACAGTTTTTTCTTTTGTAACTTGAAAATTTTTTCTTTAACTTCATCCATGAATTTGGGGTTTACATAACTGTTTTTTTTTAGGCATATGCTGTATATTTGTTGTGGTTTTTTTTTTTCTCTTGTTTTTTTAAAATTGTCTACCTTCAGCGAAAACCCCTGTAATTTACTATGGTTTCAAACATATCACAAATGCTTCTGCTTTTTTCCGTTACAAGTAGATCTAAATTTTTCCAGTTTTTTTGGACATGTGGAAATATATTCCTTTTTTTAAGTTTTCTTTTTTTCCCATATTTTTTTCATACTTTTGCTGTAAACTTCGTTAACACAAAAAGGGGAAACCTATGTCTTTTCGCTTGTGCATTTTCTTTTTTCTTTTTTTTCCCCGTTAGACTCTAAAAATTTTGGGGAATTTTCCTTTAAGTAAATATAAAATTTATCCTTTTTTCAACTCACCTTTTTACATTTTCCCGTTCCCCCCAAATTTAAAAACCGAATGTTTATGAGCCTTTTTTTTTTTCCCTTTTGGATAACTCATTTGTCCCCTTCAGAACTGCTTTTTTTAAAAATGAAAACAATTCTTTAAAAATCTTTATCATCTATGTTTTCAACATAAATGTTGCCCCAAAAAAATAAAATTTTTTCCCCCTTAGAAAATTTGTATTTGTTTTTTGGGGTTTTTTTAACCTCATTTTGGCCCCGGGGGTCTTATATTTTTTTAAAACTCAAAACTATAATAATGGGGGTATTCACTATGTAGGTTATAAAATTGTGAACTCCCTCCCCCAAAAGGTGCTTTTTTAGGAGAAACAATTTTTTTAAAAAACAATAGCAGATGTCTATAAAAAGGGTTAAAGGGGGAACTTTTCTCGGGGGCATTCAGGGGAAAAAATTTGGGGATCAACAAAATTAAAACAAAAACATTGCTTTTTGATATTTTGACAAATTCCCCCCCAAAAGGGGGCATGTCATTAAAAAACCCCTTTTTTCAAAAAATTTTTGGGGCCTTTATCTGGTTTGAAGTGTACGAATCCATTTTGTGTTTTTCATTGTCGGGGCCCTTTTTGGGGAGTTTTTCCCGATATGACATTAACAGGGTTTATAAAAAATTAAAAATGTTACAGCGCAAGTTTTTAAAAATTGGGGTAAAAACTGGGGGGAACGGGGCTGGAAAATAGAGTGAAATTTTTAAACCCCCCATGGATTAAATTCCCCAAAATAATTTTCCCCCTTTTGGATCTTCCTTTTGAAAAAAATTGGGGGTTTTAATTTTGTAGTTTTTCTAACCTAGGAAATTTTTTCCCCCTTTTAAAATTTTAAATTGCAGATTTTAAATACATATTGTGACGGGGAAAATTTGAACAGATGATCAAATTATATAATGAACGACATTTCCCCTTGAAAAAACATTAAAAAATTTTGTTTTTTTCCCTTTTTGACTAGGGGAAAATGATGAAAAAAAATTTTTGAGTAACAAATTTTTAAGTTTAAATTTTAATTATATTTTTCTAAAAAAAAGGGAAAAACAAAAAATCAAAAACCAAAAACAAAAGAAGAGAACCCAAAAGACACTAAAAAAGGGTTTGATCCAAATCTAAAGCAAAAATTTTTAGGGGTTTTAAAACAACGGGTTTTTTTAATGTCACATTAAGCACATGGGGAGGGGTTTTTTTCTCAAATCAGTAGGGGGCCCCCTCCACCAAGCTGAGTAAAAGGTTTTTAAACCCGCTGTATTTTAAAGGGGGGCAGGGAGTCTTGGAAAACCGGGGCGTGGTGGGGGGGGCCCCCGTTTTTCTTGGGAGTCCCCCCAGAGGGGCCCTGAAAAAAAGGGGGCCCCAAAAGTTCCCTGCCCCCAGACTAAGCCCCTCCGTGTTTTGGTGGATGCCGTTTCCCCCAGGTGATGTGTCTTGATATTTTGTTGTCTTTTTAAAAAAAAATTTCCAAAACCCAAAACCAGATGCTACAATGGCATTGAAAAGGGGTTTTTCCCCTTTAAACCTTTTTTGGTTTTTGTCTGCGCGGTTGTGATTTTGCTAATCACAAACTTTTGGTTTTTTGGTTTTTTCCCCTTTCAACTGTCCCCTTTAAAAAAACAAAAAAAGGATTCACTCACTTTTTGCCTTTTTCTGACTTTAAGTCGTTTTTACGCGGGGGACAACCCCAGCGTCGGGCTTTTTGGTCCCCAAGCATCAAAGTCACGAGACCTATTTTAAAAAACGTCATGGGGACTTCCTTTTTTTGGGGGCATCGAAAGTACGATCTGCCCCGTTTTTTCGTTTAAAACCATTTGCGACCCCGGGCATGAAAGTCGCAACCCCTTTTGGAAAAAGGTCGTCTAGTTTTTTTTTTTTTATTTTCTTGTTTTGGGTGTTTTAATTTTTCAGTTTGTTTTGACGTCATCAGTTTTTTTCCCCTTTTATGGACTGGAGATTTTGCGTCACTTTTTAAAATTTTTTTTTTTAGTGGATTTTTCTTTTTTTTTTTGTTTTTTTTCTGTACTCGATTTTTTAAAAGGACAGGGAGCGTTTTTCTTTACAAAAATTATTTTTTAAAAACTGGTTTTTTCCCCTTCGGGGGAAAAATTTGGGGCTGCCCCCAAAAAGGGGGGGAAAACGGGGGTGAGTTGCCCCCGGGGCTCATGGCAACACCCCCTGGCTTATGTTTTTAAGCATCAATTTTTTGGGGGTTTTTTACGGCGTTCCCCCACGATGCGATTTTGGTTTTTGGGGGGTTTTAGTGCCTTTTAATGTCGATTGTAACATATTTTTCCGAACCCAAAACCCATTTGAAAATTGTATCTTGTTTTGGGGGTGGGGGCCCTGGAAGGGGGCCTTTTAAAACGGGGTTCGATGCAGCAACCGGGTTCGACTTTTTCTGGGGTTGACTTGCAGGGGGGTTTTTTTCCCCGTGGCGATCCTTCCCCCGTAGTGTGGAGATTGCCACCCCGGCGCCGGGGTAGTAAAAAATTTTGGGGCGCCAACCTTAATCATTTTTGACCCCTTATTTTCCCCCCTGACTTTTCAAAAAAAATTTTCCACCCCTTTTGCTTAGCTGCTGTATGTGGGCCCACCTTTTTAAAACCGGGGGTCGTGTGTTGTTGTGGTGGTGTTTGTGGGGGGTGTGTGTGTACGCTAAGACCAAAAAACGGCCCAACCGTTGTGACTCGAGGTGGTTTTTTGGGGGGAATCTCTAAAAAAATAAAAAACCTTAAAAAAAACCTTTTTTTAAAAACTGTTTTTTAAAGGTTTTTTTAAAATCATCTTTTTCCTCTTCTTTTGTTCAAAAGCCGTTTTTTTATTGCACAGGACCGGACTTCTTTTTTAAAATTAGAACCGTTTTTGGGGTTAAAAAAACGTTTTTTAAAAAAATTTTAAAAACCTTAAAAAAAACCAAAAAACCCATAAAAAAAAATTTTTTAAAAAAAACCCTTTTTCTTGAAATTTAGCAGGTACGTCTGTTTCCCCCGAGGGGGGTTTTGGGGGGGTAATCTCTAAAAAAAAAAAACCTTTAAAAAAACCTTAAAAAAAAACTTTTTAAAGGGGTTTCAAAACATTTTTTTTCCCCCTGTTTTTTTTTTAAATGGCCTTTTTGACATTGCCCCGGGGGACGGGGCTACTTCTCGAAAAAAAAAAACCCCCTTATTTGGCCCGTTAAAAAAAGTTTTTTATAACATTTAAAAAACCCCTTAAAAAAAACCCCAAAACCCCCCATAAAAAAATTTTTTAAAACCCACCCTTTTGGGGGGTTGGGGCCATGAGAGTTATGGGGTCCCCCACCAAACTTGAAAAAAGCCTCGGGAAAAATCCACGGGTAAAATAGGGCATTAATAGTCTTTTTGCCCCTTTTAATTTTTTTCCCCAAAAAAAACCTTATTTAAAAAAAAAACTGTTTTTGATAAAATTTTTGGTATAGGGGGGAGTTTTTAAACCCCCAAAAATGATAGGGGAACTTTTACAAACCCCAAATTTAAATTTTTACCATTAAAAACCGTTTTTTTTAAAAAAATTTGATTTTTCCCCGGAAAAAATTCGATATCCCTGTGCATTTTTTAACGTTTAAAAAATGATTTTCAATTTTAAGATCCCAAATTTAAACATTGCCCCTTAAAAAAAATTATTTTCTAAATTTCCCCAAATTTTTTACCCTTTTTGAAAAACACCCCCTATCACGTACTTTTAAAAACACTGAAAAAATGTTAGGGGAATTTTTAAAAGAACCAAAAAATTTAAAACTGAAAACCTTAAAAAAAAATTATTTTCTAAATTTTTACGCTATTGATAAAATTCGGTATGCTTTTTCCCCTAACGGGGAAATAATTTTGCAACATGGATTGGGGTTTGCGGGGCTCTGTTTTGGGGCCCCAGGGTTTTGGGTTTGGGGGGAATCTCTAAAAAAAAAAAACCTTAAAAACCCCTTTTAAAAAAAGGGGTTTAAAAAGGTTTTTTAAAAATCTTTTTCCTCTGCTTTTCACAAATGGCCGTTGTGACATTGGGGGTACAAAACTACTTCTCGAAAAAATTGAACCGTTATTTGGCAGTTAAGGAAAAAATTTTTTTTAACGGGGTTTAAAAACCGTTAAAAAACCAAAACCCTTTTAAAAATTTTTAAAACCCGATCTTCTGAGGTTTTCGGCCAAAAACAGTATCGGATCGCCACCAAACTTGACAAAGCCCCCAAAAGGGAAAATCCCCGGGGGGAAAAAGGGTCATTAGATGGTCATTATGACCATTTTAAAATTTACCGTTTAAAAACCGTTTTTTTTAAAATTTAGGTTTTTTTCTTGATTAAAATTTTGGGATACATGGCAGTTTTAAGCCGAAAAAATGATATCAACTTTTACGAACCGAAATTTTAAAACTGACCGTTAAAAAACGTTTTTTATAAATTTAGAGTATTCTGGAAGAAATTTTTATATACATGGCAATTTTGAAAACCCCAAAAAAAGAATACAATTTTTTAAAATCCCCCAAATTAACATTGACCCCTTAAAAAAAACCTTATTTTTTAAAATTTGAAAAAATTTTACCGTTCTTAAAAATTTCCCCCTTTTCACGTAACCAATTTTAAAAACCCCCGAACAATGTATTTTACGAACCAAAAAAATTTAAAATTGGGGCCCTTAAAAACCCCTTTTTTTTTAAATTTTAAAATGCTATTTTTAAAATTGGGGTGGTATGTCCAGTAACGGGGAAATAATTTTGCAACATGGAAGGGGGAAAGGGAGGGGGGGGAAAAGGGAGCAATGAGAGGGGCCAAAAAAATGATTTTCAGTGCAAAAATGTTTTACTATTTTTACTTTTTAAAAAGACCCGTTGAAATAAACTATTCTGACCAAAAACCCCTTCCTAAAAAATTAAGGGCAATTTTGTAGGGGAAGGGAAATGGGGGAAAGTGAGTTTTTGGCGGAAAAAAGAAAAGAGAAAAAAAATCTCGACGTTTTTAGGGGAAAGGGGCCAGAGGAAAAGGGGGGAAAAAATAGAATGTAAAAAAAGAGAAAAAACAGAGACAAGACAAGCAGAATTGTATCCCCTGTCCGGGGGGGGGGGGTGGGAAAATTTTGGGGGGGGGGGTTATTGGGGAAAAAAAAAAAATTAATACCTTTTGCTCACGTGAGTATCGCAAAGAATGTTCATATCCGGGAAAAACCCCCGGGGCCCCGCTATATATATATTTTTTTTTTTTAATTTTATTATTTGTTTTTTTTATTAAGGGTTTTTTTGGTATAAAAATTTTGTACGTATTAAAAATTGGGGGGGTTTTTAGAGAAGAAGAGAGAGAAAAGAGAAGGGAAAAAGGGGAAGAAAAAAAATTAAAAAAGCGAAAGTTTTTTTGGTTTAGGCTTTTTAAGGCCCCCCTTACAAAAGGGGTATGGGGAAGGGGTGGGGAAAAGGGAGGGGGGAGGGGGGGGGAAAAATTGGGGTGAGGAAGGGAAGTAATACCCCCAAAATCCCCGCGGAAACAACGTTTACAATTGGCCTTTACAAACCTTCATAAAGACATGGATCCCCATCGTGGGGGAAAAAACATTTGAAAATAACCCTTTTGGCTGTCAATCACACTATTTTATCCACCCCACAACTTTACAAAAAAAACCCCGAGGGGGCATAGTGAGGATTTCCCCCCACAACCCCTTTGCCCCAGGTAGAAGTATGTTTTTTTAATTCCCCCCCCAAAAACGGAGGGGGTTTCCCAAAGTTCTTCCTTTCCTCAAAAAGTTCCCCCTTATTTGTGTGTGAATGTTTTGTTGAAAAACTTGTGTGCTGCTGACATTATTTTTTTTGTGAGCTGGGGGACAAAATTTGCCTCTTTTCTTGATCAAAATTAAAATTTTGGGGCCCCCGGTTTTGGGTTTTAAAGAAACGATTTTGAATCACTTTTGGGTATTATTTTCCTCTTCATAGCCTTCAGTTTTTTTTTTCTCTAAAGTCATAGGAAAATCTTTTTTGCTACGGGGGTTTTTCTCAGGGGTCATCCCCAATTTCCATTTTAATGTGTACTGACGCCCCACTTTTTTATGAAAATTTTCTTTTTGGTTTTTTTTAGTATCATACAAAATGGGGAAGAGGGGGAAGGAAATGATGTTTTTTGTAGCTAAAAGGTTTTTCAGTATAAAAAGTTTTTTTTAAAGGGGCGAATTCGAGCAAATAGAACAAAGGGGGAAAATTTTGGAAAAAAAAACCAGATGGGGATAAAAGGGGCCCCGGGTTTTTCCTACCCTTGGCTTCCCGTGTTTCACAGGGGGTTTCCCTTTTAACCCCGGAAGGGGCACTTTTTTTCCCATACACAGCAGGATGCGGGTTTTGTAAATGACAGGGAAAATGGTTTTAGTTTTGAACCCCCCGGGCAACCACAATGGGGGTTTCCTTTTCTTTCAATTTTGAACGGGAATATTTTTATGTTCGCAGTGCTGAGTTCAACAAAATTTCCCCAAAGTTGACGGGAGATTCATACAGGATACCAACAATTTTGGAGGAAAACCTGAATTTTTTAATGAGCTGCTGGTTGGGGGGGGGAAAAAATTTTAAAAACCAAAAAAGGATAAACATTAAAAATAGAAAAGGGTCTGTTAGCAGGGGGGGAAGACATCCGTCAAAAAAAGGCACGTTTTAACGCCCACCCACCCAAAAAAACTGCGGGGTTTTAACCCCCGGAAAAACAAAAAAAAAATTTTAAGGGGAAAAAAAAAAATGGGGAAAATATTAATTTTTTAGTTTTTTTTAGTCAGTAGTTAGGTAGAAATTTTAAGGTTTTGTTACTATTAAATTTTAATTTTTAAAAATTAGCTAGCATTTAATTTAAATTTCTTATTAGTTAGTGAGAATTTTTTTTCTTTTTGGGGGGGGTTTTAAACCCGGGGTTTTAAAAAAAAATAAAGGCCTCTTTCTGTCTTAAGTTTGCAATTGTCTATAAAAAAAAAATAAAATAAAATAAAAAAAAAATTTTTTATGTCCATAAAAAATTTTAAAAAAAAAAAAAGAGAAAAAGAGAAAGGGGGAAAGGTACAAAAAGGAAACAAAAAAAAAAAAGAAAAAATTAAAAAAGGGGATAAAGAAAGAAAAAAAAGGAAAAGGGGAAACAGAGAGGGGTGAAAATACCCCGAATATTTATGAGAAGATGGGTTTTAAATTTTAAAAGAAGAGTTTTTAATTACTAACTAATTAAGTAATCCCCAATAAAATTTTTTTTTTCAGTTACCCCCCGCAGGCTTTGGGGGGTTTTTTGCCAATTTTTTTTTATCTCTCTTTTTTTTGTTTTGGTTTTTTTCCTTCCTACCTTTTCCTTTTCCCTTTTCCTTTTTTTCCCCTTTTTTTTTTTTTTTTTCATCATTTTTTCTAGTCGTTCTTTAAAAATTGTTTCCCCTTTTTGATAATACTCATTTACTTAATTATATTTTTTAATATATAAAAAAATATATATATATATAATATACCCCAATACATTCACTTATAATTATCAGTTTATTTATTTTAAGGGGTTAAAATTTGGGGGTTTTCATTTATATACGTTTTTCAATTTGTGACTTTTTAAAAAGAGAGAGAGAGGGGAGGGGGCAGACAGACAGACAGACAGGGCCGACAAGACAACAACAGAAAAAAAATAAAGAATTTTGAAAGTTTTATGGGGGTTTAGGCATTAAGGCCTTCAAAAAAAAGGATATGGAGGGGTTTTTAAAAGGGGGAAAGGGTAGGGGGGAGGGGGGGGGGGAAAGGATGGGGAAAAAACCCCAAAAACACAAAAATTTAAAAGGGGGAAAAAAAGGGTTTTAAAATTTGGGGCCTTTTTCAAATTTTCCATCATGACAGGGAAAACCCAAATCGGGGGTTTTAAAAAAATTTTAAATGTTTGCCAATTTCATTATCTCTTCTTTTTTTGGGTTCCCCTTTTTTTTTCCCCTTATTCTGCCCTTTCCCCCTTTTTTCTTCTTTTTTTTTTTGTTTTATTTGGTTTGTGGAAAACTATAAATTAGTTTTTATTGATATATTTAAAATTTCTAAATTTAAAAATTTTTTTAAAATTTTTTTTTTTTTTTTTATTCATTCATTATTTTTTTAAATTTTTAAAAGGGTTTTTATTAGGTAAAAATTTATTTTCTATTCAATTTTGACTTTTCAGAGAAAAGGGGAGAGAGAGAGAGAGAGGAAGTGAAGAGGGGGGAGAAAGGGGGAGAGAATATAATGCGAATATTTTTTAATGGTTTAGGCTTTTAAAAAGGCCCTTACAAAACGGACAAAGGGGGGAATGGGGGGGGGAAAGGGGGAGGGGATGGGGGCCCCGGGGGAAAAGGAGTGGGGGCCCGGAACACAACAAAAAAAATTTTTTGGTTTAAAACGTTGTAAAATTTGGGCCCTTTTTAAAAAAACCTTATCTTGAAAGGGCCCCAAAAGGGGGAGAAAATTTTCATTTTTAATTTAACCGGGGGCTGAAAAACACACATAGTAATAGTCCCCCTTTTAAATTTTAAAAACAAAAAAATTTCGATGGGTCATATGAGGTTTTTCCTTTTTTTAAACACTTTGCTCCGGGGAGAATTTTATGTGTTTAATTTTGCCAAAAACACGGAGGGGGATTGAAAAAATTTTCCCTTTTTTCCCCCAAAATTTTCCATTATTTTTTGTGTGAATGTTTTTTTGAAAAGTTCTGTGTGCTGTTTTCACATTACTTTTTTATGAGCTAGGGGCTGTCTGGCCACATGTGTTTTAAAAAAAATTTTGGTTTTGGGGGTCTGGGTGGGGGGAAAAATTTTTGATTTTGAATCATTTTTGGTTTCATTATTTTCCCCTTCATAGCCTTCATATTTTTTACCCCCAACATCTTGGAAAAAACTTTTTTTTTAAAAGCCCTTTTTTTTCAGAGCCCCTCACACACTGCCTAACTGTATTTTGACGCCACCCCAGTTTCAGAAAAATTTCGTTGATTGTTTTGAGTGTCATAAAAGGGGGGGGGAAAGGGGGAAGGAAATTTATTATCATTTTCAGCTACAGGGGTTTTTATATAAAAAAGTTTTTTTCCCCTGTCAGCTTTTACAGCATAGAAAAAACTGGGAAATTTTGGAAAAATAAAAAAAGGGGATGAAAAGGCCCCTTTTTCCCACCCTTACTTTTTCTGTGTTTCCCCATGTTATCCCTGTTTACCGGGGAAGGGGAATTTGGGGTTTCACACAGGGGGCTGTGGTATAAGTAAAAGGGGAAAAACGGTTTAGTACCCAAAACCCAGGACAACCAAAAAGGGGGTTTCCTTTTTTTTAAATTTTAAAGGGAATAGCGTCATTTTGCAGTGCTGATTCAGCATACTTTCTAAGTTGAGGGGGGAGATTCATAGCAGGCAAGCAACAGGCTTGTGTAGGGGAAAACCTGAATATTTTTAAAGAGGGGGGTTTGGGGGGGGAGGGGAAAAAATTTTAAATTCAAAAGGGGAAAAATCTCAAAGGAATAGGGTTTTTTTAGCAGTGGGGAAAACATCCGTCTGAAAAAAACACGCCTTTTTGCCCCCAACCCCCCCAAAAAATCAGGTTTTAATCCCGGCAAAAAAAAAAAAAAAATTGAAGAATGAAAAAAAATGTAAAATTGTTTTTAAATTGATATTTTCATCATGTATTTTTGGGAGTAATAAAAGGAGTTACTCAGGGGTTTTAAATTTTTAATAAGGGGTTCTAGCTATTTAATTAGTTACTTATTTTTAGTGAGAATTTTTTTTCTTTTTTGGGGGGGGTTCAACCAACTACAATTTTAAAGAGCCCCCCCCTTTTTGTCTTTTAAATTTGGGGAAATTTTCTTTTTAAAAAAAAAGAAAAAAAATTGTATATGTCCATAAACATAAAAAAAAAAAAAAAAGAGTAAAAAAAAAGGAACCCCTACAAAAAGGAAACAAAGAAACAAAGAAGGATGGAAAAAAAGGAAAATAAAGAAAAAAAAAAACGACATTAAACAGAGAAGGGGTGATTTACCATGAATTTTTTTAAAAGAAATTTTGGTTTTAAAAAGAGAATGAAAAAAACTAACTTACTAACAAATTTAAGTAATTTTAAATAATTATTTTTTTTCAGTTACCCCCACGCAACTTTGGGTTTGGGGTTTCCCTTTTTTATCTCTCTTGGGGTTTTTTTGGTTTTTTTTCCTTTTCCTACCTTCCTTCTCTCCTTCCTTTCTTTCTTCTTTTTTTTTTTTCAAATTTGGTTTTTTTGGTATCTATAAATTAGGGGTTCCCCTTTTTTTTATACTCATTTACTTAATTATAATATATAAATATTTATATTATACATAATATAATATATATCTAATTTATAAATGGCCAAATTTTTTTGTTTGGTGTGTTTTTGTGTGTGGTGTGTGTTGTGTGGTTTGTTGTGTGTGTGTGTGTGTGTGTATGTGTGTGTGTCCCGCATGGGACTAAAAAACGGCTCAACCTTTTGGACTCGAATTTTTTGGGCTAATCCAAAAAAAAAAAAACCTTTTAAAAACCCTTTTTAAAAAGCTGTTAAAAGGGTTTTTAAAAAGTCATCTTTTTCCTCTGTTTTTGTTAAAAAAAAAAAAAAAAAAAGCCTTGTTACTTTGCACAGGTACGGGGACAACTTCTCAAAAATTAGAACCGTTTTTTTGGGAAATTTAAAAAAACGTTATTTAAAACATTTAAAAAAAAACCGTTAAAAACCCCAAAAAACCCTATAAAAAAAAACTTTTTAAAAACCCCAAATTTTCTTGAAATTTAGCAGGTACTCTTTTGTACCCGGGGAGGGTTTTTGGGGCAAAATCCCCAAAAAAATAAAACCTTTTTAAAAACCGTTAAAAAAAAACTGTTTTTTAAGGGTTTTCAAAGACATCTTTTTCCTTTTGTTTTTTCTTTCAAAGGGGCCATTTGCCATTGCACAGGTCGGGGCAAACTTTCGAAAATTAAAACCCGTTATTTGGAAATTTAAAAAAAAGGGTTATTTTAAAAAATTTAAAAAACCCTTTAAAAAAACCCCAAAACCCCTAAAAAACTTTTTAAAAACCCCATCTTCTGAGGTGGGGGGGCCATGAGGGGGTTATGGGATCCCCACCAAATTTACATAACCTCCCAGGAACACCCGGGGGTTAAAAAGGGGTCTTTAGATATTCATTATAAACCTTTAAAATTTTGACCGAAAAAAAAACCTTTATTTTAAAAAAAAGGGCTGTTTTTTTAGGAAATTCGGTATACAGGGGCAGTTTAAATGCCAAAAAATGATTTTGGAATTTTTAAACGAACCAAATTTACAATTGACCGAAAAAAACCTTTAAATTTTATAAATTTAGATTATTCGGAAAAATTTCGATAAAATTTGTGCAGTTTTGAACGCAAAAACAATGAAAAACAATTTAAAGTTTCCCAAAACCAACCCCAACCCCCTTTTCCCCCCCCCAAAATTTTCCTTAATTTAAAAAAACACCCTTCAACACCCCCCCAAAAAGCCCTTCCCTTTTTAAACACGCCCCCCAAGTTTAAAATTTTCCCCCCCCCCAAAACCCCTTAAAGCCCTTAAAAAACCTTTTTTTTCAAAATTTTCCCCCGCTTTTAAATAAAAATTTATGCGTATTTTTCAACGGTAATTAATTTTGCAAAAAGGATTTTTTTTTGGTACGTTTTGTTGGGGCCCGGGATTTTTTGGGGCTCCAAAAAACCCTAAAAAAAAAAAACCTTAAAAAACCCAAAAAAAAACTTTTAATAACTTTTTCCCAAAGCCCTTTTTTTTCCTCTGTTTTTCATAAAAAGGGCCGTTTGTGACTTGCACAGGCCCGGGCTAAACTTCTCGAAAATTAGAACCGTTATTTGGCAAAAAAGAAACATTATTTAAAACATTTTAAAAACCCTTTAAAAAAACACCAAACCCTATAAAAAGGGGGGGGGGGGTTTTTTAAAACCCCCGTTTTCTGGGGTTTGGCCCGGCCACGACAGTCATCGGTCCCCCCCAAAAACTTGACATAAGCCTCCCAGAAAAACCCCCCGGGTAACTAGGGTCTTTAGATGGTCATTTGACCTTTAAAATTTTTCCCGTTAAAAACCGTTTTTTTTTCAAAATTTAGGCTGTTTTGATGAAATTGGGTTTATACATGGGGCAGTTTTATATCCAAAAAATTGATATAAAATTTTTTTCCGAACCGAAATTTAAAACGACCTTTAAAAAAAAAGGGTTTTTTTAAAAAAATTTTAAAGAGTATTTGGAAAAAATTGATATACATGTGCATTTTGAACGCTAAACAATGATATACAATTTTAAAAGGGACCCCAAAAATTTAAACATTGACCTTTTAAAAACCGTTTTTTTTCTGTTTTCGAAATTTTCACCTTTCTTGAAAAACTTTCCCGGGTATGCAGGTACATTTTTAAGCGCGAACAATGTTTTTTACAACCCAAAAAATTTAAACTTTTCCCTTTAAAAAAAACCGTTTTTTTCAAAATTTCATTTCTATTGAAAAAATTCGGATGCGTATGTAGTAACGGTAAAGTAATTTTGCAACATGGATGGGACAGTGTGGGGGGGATAAAAAGGGGGACCCAATGAGAGGGGCCAAAAAATGATTTTTTAAGTGCAAACCCTGATACACTTTTTTTTAACATTGCCCAAAGACCCTTTGAAAAAAAACTTTTTTCACAAATCTGTTCCTACAAAATTAAGGGCAATCAGTAGAAGGGAAATGGGAACAGTGAGTGCAGGGGGAAAAAACGAGCAAAAAAGCTCTCGACGTGCTGGGGGAAAAGGGGGGCCCAAAGAGGCAGGGGGAAAAACAATAGAATGTAAAGGAGAGAGACAGAGACAGAGACAGAGACAGGGGACAAAAATGTGTATCTGTGTGGGGGGGGGAGGGGGGGGGGAAAAAATTTTGGGGGGGGGGGGAGTTAAATTGAAATCAAAACAATTAATAAAATTTTTTGGCCATCACGTGGTATCCAAAAAATGTTCTTTATCCCGGGCAACGCGGTCCCCCTCCCGTAATTTTTTTTTTTTTAATTTCATTATTTGTTTATTTTTTTAAAGGCGTTTTTTTCCCTTTACCCTTTATTTGTACGTTTTAAATTTTTGTGACTTTTCAAAAGAGAGAGAGAGAGAAGAGAGAGGGGGAAGAAAAGAAACAATTTTTAATGCAAAACAGTTTTATGGGGTTTTAGGTTTTAAAGGCCCTTTCAAAAAACCCGGGCCCTATGGGGGAAAATGGGATGGGGAACAGGGTGGGGGGTTGGAGGGCAGGGGGGAAATGGAGTGAGGACGGAAGTACTTTACACGAAAATCACGGGGAAAACAACGTTTTAAAATTGGCCTTTAAAAAACCTTCTTTCATGCCATGGACCCAAACCCTCTTTGGAAAGAAAAATTCATTTTTTAACTAACCCTTTGGCTGTCAATCACACATAGTAAAAATTTCCACCTCACAACTTTACAAAAAAAACAGTCACGAGGGTCATAGTGAGGTTTTCCCTTTCAAAACCCATCTTTGCCCGGGTAGAAGTGTTTTGTGTTTAATTTCGCCACAAACAGGAAAGGAGATTGACCAATTTTCTTTCCCTTTTTCCTAAATTAGTTCCCTTTATTTTTGGGGTAAAATGTTTTTTTGAAAAGACTCTGTTGCTGCTGCACATTAGCTTTTTTAGTGAGCTAGGCACTACGTGCCTCATGTGTTTGATCTAACATTAGTTTTGTGCTCTGTGTGGGGAAAATTTCATCGTTTTTAAAATCACTTCGGTTGTATTATTTTCCTCTTTATACCCTTCATTTTTTTTTCTCTAACAGTATATGGAAATCTGTTTCTGCTACCGTTTTTTCTCAAGTCATCACACACTTTCACTAATGTGTTTTGGGAGCCACACAGTTTCATGAAAATTTTGCTTTTTGGGTTTTTTAAAGTATCATAAAAAAGATTTGGGGAAGAGAGGAGGCAAAAATGATTTATTGTCGCTACATGGTTACATTAAACATTTTTTTTTTCATGTCAAATCAGCGAATAAAAAAAAATTTGGGCAGATTTGGGAAAAAATTAAACCAAAAAAAATTGCAAAATAAAAGGGCTGCCTTGCCTACCCTTGGCTTCCTCTGTGTTTCACAGTGTTATCCCTGTTTCCCTGGAAGGGGCACTTTCTGCGATACACAGCGTGGATGCTGTGGTAGTAACGTGACAGGGAATAATCGGTTATAGTATCGAACCTCAGGACAACCACAATGTGGTTTCCTTTGCTTTCAATTTTGAACGGGAATAGCGTCATGTTCTGCAGTGCTGAGTTCAGCATACTTTCTAAAGTTGACGGGAGATTCATAGCAGGCATACCAACAGACTTGTGTAGGAAACACCTGAATATTTGAATGAGCTGCTGGTTGGGGAGGAACAAAAGTGAACTTCAAAAGGCATAAACATCTCAAAGTAGAATAGGTGTCTGTTAGCAGTGGGGTAAGACATCCGTCTGAAAAAGGCACGCCTTCAGACGCCCACCCATCCAAAAGCTGCAGGTTCGAATCCAGGCAGAACAAAGAAAAAATGTGAAGAATGAAAAACAAATGTAAAGAATAGTTAATTAGTTAGTTAGTCAGTCATGTAGTTAGGTAGTAAGTAAGGTAGTTACTCAGTTAGTTAATTAGTTAATCAGTTAGCTAGCTATTTAATTAGTTAGTTAGTGAGATTTTTTTTTCTTTTTGGGGGGTGCTTCAACCAGACTACAAGTAGTAAAGAGCCTCTTTCTGTCTCTAAGTTTGCAATTGTCTTTTAAAAAAAAAGAAGAAAAAATTGTATATGTCCATAAACATAAAAGAAAATAAAACGAGTAAAAGAGAAAGGAACAGAGTACAAAAAGGAAACAAAGAAACAAAGAAGAGATGGAAATAGGAAGATAAAGAAAGAAATAAGAACGACATGTAAGACAGAGAGGACTGATGTACCATGAATATATTATGAGAAGATGGTTATAAATTGAGAATGAGAGAACTAACTTACTAACTAATTAAGTAATCAACTAATTATTTTTTTCAGTTACCCACCACGCAGACTTTGGGGTTTGTTTGCCAATTTGTTCATCTCTCTTGGTTTTGTGGTTCTTTTCCTTCCTACCTTCCTTCTGTCCTTCCTTTCTTTCTTCTTTCTTTTTTTTTCATCATTTGGTTTAGTGGTATCTATAAATTAGTTCTTTATTGATATACTCATTTACTTAATTATATATATATATATATATATCTAATATATAAATGGCAAATTCTGTGTGTGTGTGTGTGTGTGTGTGTGTGTGTGTGTGTGTGTGTGTGTGTGTGTGTGTGTGTGTGTGTGTGTGGTGTGTGTGTGTACGCTATAGACTCAAAAACGGCTCAACCGATTGTCATGAAATTTGGCAGGTACGTCCGTTGTGACTCGAGGATGGTTTGGGGCTAATCTCTAAAAAAATAAAACCGTTAAAAACCGTTAAAAAGCTGTTATAACGGTTTCAAAGTCATCTTTTTCCTCTGCTTTTGTTCAAATAGCCGTTGTTACATTGCACAGGTACAGGACTACTTCTCTAAAATTAGAACCGTTATTTGGCAGTTAAAAAACGTTATTTATAACAGTTAAAAACCGTTAAAAACACCAAACCCTATAAAAGAAACTGTTTAAAACCCGATCTTCTTGAAATTTAGCAGGTACGTCTGTTGTGACCCGAGGATGGTTTGGGGCTAATCTCTAAAAATATAAAACCGTTAAAAACCGTTAAAAAAAACTGTTATAACGGTTTCAAAGACATCTTTTTCCTCTGCTTTTCATCAAATGGCCATTGTGACATTGCACAGGTACGGGGCTACTTCTCGAAAATTAGAACCGTTATTTGGCAGTTAAGAAACGTTATTTATAACAGTTAAAAACCGTTAAAAACACCAAACCCTATGAAAACTGTTTAAAACCCGATCTTCTGAGGTTGGCGGCCATGAGAGTTATAGGATCGCCACCAAACTTGACATAAGCCTACAGGAACATCCAGCGGGTAATATAGGGTCATTAGATAGTCATTATGACCATTAAATTTGACCGTTAAAAACCGTTATTTTCAAAAAAAGGCTGTTCTTGATGAAATTCGGTATACATGGGCAGTTTTAAATGCCGAAAAATGATATGGAACTTTTACGAACCGAAATTTACAATTGACCGTTAAAAACCGTTATTTTATAAATTTAGAGTATTCTGGAAGAAATTCGATATACATGTGCAGTTTTGAACGCTAAACAATGATATACAATTTTCAAGATCCCAAACTTAACATTGACCGTTAAAAACCGTTATTTTCTGAATTTCGAAATTTTCACCGTTCTTGATAACATTCCGTATGCACGTACAGTTTTAAGCACTGAACAATGTTATGCAAATTTTACGAACCAAAACTTAACACTGACCGTTAAAAACCGTTATTTTCTAAATTTACACCGCTATTGATAAAATTCGGTATGCGTATGTCCAGTAACGGTAAGTAATTTTGCAACATGGATGGTTTAGCAGGTACGTCTGTTGTGACCCGAGGATGGTTTGGGGCTAATCTCTAAAAAAATAAAACCGTTAAAAACCGTTAAAAAAAACTGTTATAACGGTTTCAAAGACATCTTTTTCCTCTGCTTTTCATCAAATGGCCGTTGTGACATTGCACAGGTACAGGGCTACTTCTCGAAAATTAGAACCGTTATTTGGCAGTTAAGAAACATTATTTATAACAGTTAAAAACCGTTAAAAACACCAAACCCTATAAAAACTGTTTAAAACCCGATCTTCTGAGGTTGGCGGCCACGACAGTCATCGGATCGCCACCAAACTTGACATAAGCCTACAGGAACATCCCGCGGGTAACATAGGGTCATTAGATGGTCATTATGACCATTAAATTTGACCGTTAAAAACCGTTATTTTCAAAATTTAGGCTGTTCTTGATGAAATTCGGTATACATGTGCAGTTTTATATGCCGAAAAATGATATACAACTTTTACGAACCGAAATTTAAAACTGACCGTTAAAAAACGTTATTTTATAAATTTAGAGTATTCTGGAAGAAATTCGATATACATGTGCAGTTTTGAACGCTAAACAATGATATACAATTTTCAAGATCCCAAACTTAACATTGACCGTTAAAAACCGTTATTTTCTGAATTTCGAAATTTTCACCGTTCTTGATAACATTCCGTATGCACGTACAGTTTTAAGCGCTGAACAATGTATTTTACGAACCAAAACTTAACATTGACCGTTAAAAACCGTTATTTTCTAAATTTACACCGCTATTGATAAAATTCGGTATGCGTATGTCCAGTAACGGTAAGTAATTTTGTAACATGGATGGGACAGTGTAGGGGGATGAAAAGGGAGCAATGAGAGGGGCCAGAAAAATGATTGTACAGTGCAAAGCCTGATACACTATTTTTACATTAGACACAGACCCGTTGAAATAAACTACTTCTGCACAAAGTCTGTTCCTACAAAATTAAGGGCAATCAGTAGAATGGAAATGGGAACAGTGAGTGCAGGCGGAAAATCGAGCGAGAAAAGCATCTCGACGTGCTAGGGGAAAGGGGCCAGAGGCAGGCGGAAAACAATAGAATGTATAAGAGAGAGAGACAGAGACAGAGACAGAGACAGAATGTGTATCTGTGTCGGGGGGAGGGGGTGGGAAGATGTTGGGGGGGGGTTGATTGTAAATCAAAACAATTAATACATGTTTGCCATCACGTGAGTATCGCAAAGAATGTTCATATCCCGGGCAACGCCGGGTGCCCCTGCTAGTATATATATATATATATATATATATATATATATATATATATTTCCCTTTTTCCCTCCCTCTCTCTCTCTCTCTCTCTCTCTCTCTGTCACTCTCTCTCTCTCTCTCTCTGTCTCATCTTCCGTGCCCCCTCATTGACATGACTCCAGTGCCGTTCAAGTGTAAGAACTCCATACACAGGCACATCAAGACTCGTCCTATCCGAGTACCTGCATCAACAGTCCACAGAGCAATCAACAGCAGATCGCCATGAGGCATCCCAACAGAGGAGGCACTACACTGCTGCTGCGTCGCTTTGGTGGTGTTCAGTGGTAGTATGGTACCTGTTCCAATGTGTTCAGTGGTACCATGGTGCCTGTTCCAATGTGTTCAGTGGTACCATGCTGCCTGTTCCAATGTGTTCAGTGGTACCATGCTGCCTGTTCCAATACGCAGAGCACCGCATACTAAGTCCCAAAGTGACGACAACGACTGCTTCGTTGAGAAACCGATGTGAGCGGGCGTCCTTGGCTGGAAGGAACCAGCACGTCCATACAATGACGTCCTTGGCTGGAAGGTACCAGCACGTCCATACAATGACGTCCTTGGCTGGAAGGAACCAGCACGTCCATACAATGACGTCCTTGGCTGGAAGGAACCAGCACGTCCATACAATGACGTCCTCGGCTGGAAGGAACCAGCACGTCCATACAATGACGTCCTTGGCTGGAAGGTACCAGCACGTCCATACAATGACGTCCTTGGCTGGAAGGAACCAGCACGTCCATACAATGACGTCCTTGGCTGGAAGGAACCAGCACGTCCATACAATGACGTCCTTGGCTGGAAGGAACCAAGACGTCCATACAATGACGTCCTTGGCTGGAAGGAACCAGCACGTCCATACAATGACGTCCTTGGCTGGAAGGAACCAGCACGTCCATACAATGACGTCCTTGGCTGGAAGGAACCAGCACGTCCATACAATGACGTCCTTGGCTGGAAGGAACCAGCACGTCCATACAATGACGTCCTTGGCTGGAAGGAACCAGCACGTCCATACAATGACGTCCTTGGCTGGAAGGTACCAGCACGTCCATACAATGACGTCCTTGGCTGGAAGGTACCAGCACGTCCATACAATGACGTCCTTGGCTGGAAGGTACCAGCACTTCCATACAGTGACGTCCTTGGCTGGAAGGTACCAGCACGTCCATACAATGACGTCCAGCCAGCACGTCCATACAATGACGTCCTTGGCTGGAAGGAACCAGCACGTCCATACAATGACAGTCCCCGAAGTTTGCCTGTTCTAACCACATTAGTGTGAACCACTACAGGTGTGGTCCGGGACAGGAAAGCGACGCAGAGATCTCTTCGGCGGTAGGGCCTCAAGGGTCACTGAATTTCTTACATCTAATACGCTAATCACAAAGCACGAGGGTAATGAAGATGAAGCTTTGGAGTTTCGTTCTTAGACCGGCTGATAGGACTTCATGCTTTCTTTCATACTATATCCCGGCGTGAGCGGAACCCGGGAACTCCTATAGTACTATCCAGAAATATGAGCAACATCCAAAGAGAGGCATTTTTTTAATGCAAATTAAACTTGGCTGCGCCGTTACAGTCATCCCCTTTGAGTCCATGGCACGCTTGACTCTGGGTAAGAGCCCTCGACAGGACTCGAACCTATGACCTACTACCCAACATACCATCGCACTATGGCGGTCGGTACTACAGTGATTTTGGCTCTCAGGGTAAAAAGACACGCCTCTTAACCAATGTAGCTTTACTGTACCCATTCACGGTGGCCACGTGCAGAAAGGCCACACAGGACAAAGAAACTTTCCCTTCTAAAAGGAAGTTCTGAACGTGGCCCATACTCCCTGATCAGACACAAGCACACAGCAACAACAGCAGAAGAATCCTACACCCGTTCAGCTTGTTCTTCACTTTCTAAGTTCATCATCAGCACATATTTTCCTCTGTACAATTCGGGCTGCTCTACCATGTACAGCGTGTTGCCACAATCCAGCGCCACACATTTTTTTTTAATCTGTCTTCCTTTTTTGTTCCTTTCTGTTTTTCTATCAAAGTCGATGTTTGGACTGAATGTGCCAGGGTCAAGTCCCTTACTGTCTTGCCTTGTTTCACGTGCGGTAAGAGCATGGTGGCACACGGCACTCCAGTTCTGTCTCATCCTTAAGACTAGCATTCAGACCAATACTTGAGGCCTCAGTGGAATGTAAGTATTGGGTGGAGGGAGTGGGGGCAGATGCCCGCTCTGTACATGGCAAATTATAAAAAAAAATCTCATCATCATTAATCACTTGTCTGTCTTCTAAAGAAGGGTCAGGTTTAAATGAGTCGAACACAACACTACAGAACACATTTCAACAGTCTGGGCACAACTTGACTAAGGTGGATTTTCAACATATTTTACACAACTGCTCTCACACTAAAATAAAAACTTCGTCTCTCCATAACGCTTCGTTCAAATGTTGTGTTTGATGTTGGTGTTGTTTGTTGGAGGGTTTGTTTGTTTGCTTGTTTGTTTGTTTGTTTGCTTGTTTCATTTTGTAATGAAACGGTGCTGTTGATTGTTTGGGTGTTTGTTTTTCAATCGTATTGTTGCCGACACACAAATCAACGAACGCGAGAGAAAACCTAGGCTAACTTTCTTGACGGAGACAATTATTTACCATCTCATTATTTATACGTCTACATTCAAATATTAATAAAGCCAGTAACGTTATTTTGGCATGTGTCACTTGGTCTATCAAATGTTCAAGATCATTCATCTAGTATCATGGTAGACAAAATTACAGTCTTCAACCATTAGTCGAATGTTCAAGATTATATATCAAAAACTAATGGAGGATAAAATTACTGTCCACGGTTTAGTTGAACTATCCAAGATCATGCATCAAAAATTATGTTGGAGAAAATCATGCTGTACAACGCTTAGTCTGATGTGTAAGATCATGCATAAAAAATGATGAAGGCGTAAATCATAGTTTTCAGCGATTTGCCGAATAATTGGGATCACACATCAAGAATGATGGCAAACGCCCAAAACTCATGCAACAGAAATGATGGTGCACAAAATCATAGTCCTCCAATATTCCTTGAACATAGATTATGTGCTTAACATTGAAATCGAATGTAGACAACAACCTACTACACGACGGACTACTGAACAACAGTCATTATACTAAGTGGTGTGTGTGTGCCTGTTGTGTGTGTGTGTGTGTGTGTGTGTGTGTGTGTGTGGTGTGGTGTGTGTGTGTGTGTGTGTGTGTGTGTTGTGTGTGTGTTTGCGCGCGTGCATTCACTAAGTATAATTATGTGTTGAAGTATCTCACGCAGATCCTGTCGTTCAATGACGAAGATGGTGCAGCATGACTGACTGACACTGCTCAAGAACCCGGGTGCGCGTGTTTTTTTAACGCATGTGTCTGGCTGCGTTTTTGTTTGCACGAGCGCGCGCAGGCCTGATGTTTTAAAGTGGAGAGATAGAAAGAGACATGTCTATACAATCATATCCTCCCAACAACTCAACCTACACACGGGCGCGCGCGCGTGTACACACACACACACACACACACACACACACACACACACACACACAAAGTCTATACAATCATATCCCCCCAACAACTCAACCTACACACGGGCGCACGCGCGCGTGTACACACACACACACACACACACACACACACACACACACACACACACACACACACACACACATACACACACACCAGTAACAATGGCCTGCTTTGCGTCCTTTAACCAAAGTATCAATGGCCTGCTTTGCGTCCTTTAACTACAGTGACAATGGCCTGCTTTGCGTCCTTTAGAAACAATGGCCTGCTTTGCGGCCTTTAACGACAGAAACAGTGGCCTGCTTTGCGTCCTTTAACAACAGAAACATTGGCCTGCTTTGCGCCCTTTAACGACAGAAACAGTGGCCTGCTTTACGCCCTTTAACGACAGAAACAGTGGCCTGCTTTGCGCCCTTTAACGACAGAAACAGTGGCCTGCTTTGCGCCCTTTAACGACAGAAACAGTGGCCTGCTTTGCGCCCTTTAACGACAGAAACAGTGGCCTGCTTTGCGCCCTTTAACGACAGAAACAGTGGCCTGCTTTGCGCCCTTTAACGACAGAAACAGTGGCCTGCTTCGCGTTCTTTAACGACAGAAACAGTGGCCTGCTTTGCGTTCTTTAACGACAGAAACAGTGGCCTGCTTTACGTCCTTTAACGACAGAAACAGTGGCCTGCTTTACGTCCTTTAACGACAGAAACAGTGGCCTGCTTTGCGTTCTTTAACGACAGAAACAGTGGCCTGTTTTGCGCCCTTTAACTACAGTAACAACAGCCTGCGTAGTGTTCTTAGTCACATTAACAATAGCCTGCTTTGTGTCATTAATTACAGTAATAATGGCCCGCTTTGCGTCCTTTAACTACAATAACAATGACCTGCTTGTGGCTCTTAACCACAGTAACAATGGCCTGCTTTCTGTCCTTAACCACAGTAACGATGGCCTGCTTTCTGCCCTTAACCACAGTAACAATAGCCTGCTTTCTGTCCTTAACCACAGTAACAATAGCCTGCTTTCTGTCCTTAACCACACTAACGATGGCCTGCTTTCTGTCCTTAACCACAGTACCAATAGCCTGCTTTCTGTCCTTAACTACAATAACAAACGCCTGCTTTCTGTCCTTAAGTACAGTAACAATGGCCTGCTTTCTGTCCTTAATTAGAAATATGGCCTACTTTCTATCCTTAACTGCAATAACTATGGCCTGCTTTGCGTCCTTTAATTACAATAACAATGGCCTACTTTGCGTCCTTAACTATAGTAACGATGATCTACTTTGGGTCCTTTACTACAGTAAGAACGACCTGCCGTCCGTCCTTTAACCACACAAAACAATGGATTGCTTTGGGTCCTTTAACTTAAGTAACAATGACCTGCTTTGCGTCCATAATTATTGTAACAATAACTTGCTTTGCGTCCTTGATGATAGTAACAACCAACTACGTTGCATCCTTTACTACCGTAACAATGGCCTGCTTTGTGTCGTTTACTAACGTAACAATGGCCTGCTCTGCGTCCTTTAACTACAGTAACAATGGCCTGCTCTGCGTCCTTTAACTACAGTAAAAATGGCCTGCTTTGCGTCCTTTAACTACAGTAACAATGGCCTGCTTTACGTCCTTTAACTACAGTAACAATGGCTTGTTTTGCGTCCTTAATTACAGTAACAATGGCTTGTTTTGCTTCCTTATCTACAGTAACAATGGCTTGCTTTGCGTCCTTTAACTACAGTAACAATGGCCTGCTTTGCATCTTTTAACTACAGTAGCAATGGCCTGCTTTGCGTCCTCAACTGTCGTAGCAATGGCCTGCTGTGTGTTCTTAACTACATTAACAATGGTCTGCTTTGCGTCCTTTAACTACAGTAACAATGGCCTGCTTTGCATCTTTTAACTACAGTAGCAATGGCCTGCTTTGCGTCCTCAACTGTCGTAGCAATGGCCTGCTGTGTGTTCTTAACTACATTAACAATGGCCTGCGTTGCGTCCTTAGCTAGAGTGATCATGGTCTGCTTTGCATCCTTTACCGTGACAATGGCTTGCTTTGCGTCCTTAACTACAGTAACAATGGCTTGCTTTGCGTCCTTAACTACAGTAACAATGGCTTGTTTTGCGTCCTTATCTACAGTAACAATGGCGTGTTTTGCGTCCTTATCTACAGTAACAAAGGCCTGCTTTGCGTCCTTATAACGATAGCTTGTTTTGCGTCCTTATCTACAGTAACAAAGGCCTGCTTTGCGTCCTTATCTACAGTAACAATAGTTTGTTTTGCGTCCTTATAACGATAGCTTGTTTTGCGTCCTTATCTACAGTAACAATAGTTTGTTTTGCGTCCTTATAACGATAGCTTGTTTTGCGTCCTCATCTACAGTAACAATAGCTTGTTTTGCGTCCTTATAACGATAGCTTGTTTTGCGTCCTCATCTACAGTAACAATGGCTTGTTTTGCGTCCTTAATTACAGTAACAATGGCCTGCTTTGCGTCCTGAGCTACATTAACGATGACTTGCTTCGTGTCTTTAATTACAACAGCAATGGCTTTGCGCTCGTTAAATACAATAACGATGGCTTGCTTGGCGTCCTTCTTACCAGTAACAATGCCTTGCTTGGCGTCCTTAACTACTGTGACAATTGCTTCGTTCGTTCGTACGTGAGATTAACGTCCTATTGGCCGGAGGCCCTTGAGGACAAGGTACACTCGCAGACATAGGTCTGCATATTCTGTGGTAACTGTTGTCGGTGGTAGTGGTGGGCGAGCTCCGAGTGGGGGCTGTCGCATTTCTCTCTCCGAGCTCTGGTTCCTTTTGAACTCGAGTTCAAATCCGGCTGTTGGTCGGCCGACGATGGGCGTTGGTGTATTTCGCCTCTTTTCCCCAACCAAAAGGCTGTCTTCAGGGCCACGGCCGAGAGGGCCATTTTTCAGCTCAACCTCATAAGAGTGCCTCATGCTCGCCTGGCTCAGAACCCGGTATCCCGGGCCATGATAATCATAGTCGGGCAGCGCTCCTTGGCGATCGCCCCACATCTCCAGGAGCCGTCCCCCGGCGACACAGACTAGATCTGCCGTCATCCATATGGCTGGAAGGATCGCTGCGCCGCCTGACACTGACCTCTCACATCAGTGTCCCTCAAAGGAGAGCTGCCACCTCTCCCTTGGTGATTGCTGCTAATGCCATCTCAAAACGACGTAGCAATGGCTTGCTTTGCGCTCTTTAAATGCAGTAACGATGGCTTGTTTTGCGTCCTTAACTATGATAACAGCGCCTTGCTTTGCGCTCTTTTATTACAGTACAAATGGCATGCCTATGTCCTTCACGAACCCGTTTGGCTGGAGCGAAACATGAAGAATGTAATATGAAAATGCATGCATCTGGCGACATGCTGCTAGACTGGACATCGCACTGCCAAAGATCAGCGTCACTGACCGCCACTTTCCCTGCTCCTCTCTCTCTCTTCAGCTGTCAGTCTGTCTCTACCATTTGTTTACATGTATACTTTGAACCTTACAGGTAAGTGTGCTGCGGGTGTGTTGTTACGAAAGTCCCTATGACTGCCAGATTTGATCAATGTTTATTTGCACCGCTTCATGAAGGGCAATGACCTAAACATGATCAAATTTAATCTTAACGTATTCTGTAACATTCCCCTCGGATGTGTATGCATTAACTGCATTATATCAACGCATGGTTATTCACCAGTGAGCATCTCTCTCTCTCTCTCTCTCTCTCTCTCTCTCTCTCTCTCCTCTCTCCTCTCTCTCTCTCTCCCTCTCCCTCTCTCTCTCTCTCTCAAGATTAAATTTGATTATGTTTAGGTCATTGCCCTTGCGCGCGACTGTGTGTGTGTGTGTGTTGTGTGTGTGTGTGTGTGTGTGTGTGTGGTGTGTGTGTGTGTGTGTGTGTGTGTGTGTGTAAGTACGTACCTACGCACACACGTGCGTACATACGTGCACGCGCTCGCCTTGTCTGCTCAAAGAGAAAAAAAATAAGGCCAGAAGCGAGAGACAGACGTATATGAAATTAAAGCTAAACACGTTGATGACAATGTCCTCTGACAGAAGACCTGCGGAGAAAAGCGAAGTTAAAGGGTGAAAAGACTGAGAGCAGCGACAACTGTCAACACTCGTTTTCCATGTACCCTTGAACATCCTTTGTCGTGATAACTATAACAATAGTAATAAGCAGGGCAGATTGGCCAAGGTGGGAGAGAGGGATGGCGGGTGGACTCTAGGCTATATAGGGCACAGAACTATGCCAAGGGCCGCAAGTATCTGAAGAGCATCCGCCGTGTGTATGTCAAAGATTAATCCCAAAGCTTTTTTTTTTTTTTTTTGGCCCAGGCTCGGTTTCAACGACTCCATCTTAAGCAAACCATGCAGTTGATGATGACAAAGCGGCGGCTCCAATAAACGACGAAATTTTGCTTGTTTGCCCAGACTGCGTTTGCGTACACACGCGCGCGCACACACACACACACACACACACACACACACACACACACACACACACACACACACACCACACGCACACACACACCACACACACACACACACACACACACACACACACACACACACACACACACACACACAACACACACACACACACGTATGCACGTTAGCATGCCCGTGCCCGTATACGCATTAATTAAAGCAGACAAACGAACAAACAACATGATGCAAAGCATATAAACGTACTCCCAGTTTATCTTGAATACGCGTGACATATTCCATAAAGAGGAAAACCCGTTCAGGGCCGCTTTAGCCGTTAGTAACGGCTATTCTGGTAAACATCGGCCATCATCTGTCACCCTTAATGAACACACGTACAAATTTTCAGGAAGATCGGCCAAGTACTTTCTGAGATTTTCCATAAAGAAGAAAACTGCTATGGGCCGTTATAGCCGTTAGTAACAGCTATAACGGTAAAAGAAAACATCGGGCATAATCCAAGACCCCTATGAACATACCTTCAAATTTTCAGAAAGATCGGCCATGTACTTTCTAAGATATTCTATAAAGAAGAAAAACCGTTATGGGCCGTTGTACAAATTTTCAGAAAGATCGGCCAAATACTTTCTGAGATATTCCATAAAGAAGGAAAACCGTTATGAGCCGTTATGGCCGTTAGTAACGGATATAACGGTAGAATAACACATCGGGCATCATCCGTGACCCATAATGAACATACCTACAATGTTCAGAAAGATCGGCCCAGTAGTTTTGTCTGGAGCGAGTGGAACACATTTTGACCACGGACGGACGGACGGACGGACACACACACACACACACACACACACACACACACACACACACACACACACACACACACAAGAGCATTTCTTCGTTCCCATTATAAAGTACTCCCTGTTCTATAAGAACTGGGAGTACAAAAACAGCTCCTTGCTTACCTGCTACCCTTGGAAATAAAATTTGTAAATCAATCAATCAGTCAGTCAGTCAATCTCTCTCTCTCTCTCTCTCTCTCTCTCTCTCCTCTCTCTCTCGCTCTCGCTCTCTCTCTTTCTCTCTCTGTGACTAATTCTGCCTCCATCTTTGTGTGTGTATGTGTGTGGTGTGTGTGTGTATGTGTGTGTGTGTGTGTGTGTGTGTGTGTGTGTGTGAGTGCGTGCGTGCGTGCGTGCGTGCGTGTGTGTGTGTGTGTGTGCGTGCGTGCGCGCGCGTGCGTGCGTGCGTGCGTGTGTGTGTGTGTGTGTGTGTGTGTGTGTGTGTGTGTGTGTGTGTGTGTGTGTGTGTGTGCACGATTCACGTGGTTGAATTTGAGACTGCTTCTACAGGCTCATTCAGGGGACATTTTCGTGACTTGTTCTGTCTGTGTCTTGTCTGCGTGTGTACTAGATCAATGGATACCGCCAGCTGCAGTGTTTTTAATTTAAAAACAAAACAAAGAACAGAAAAAGAAGAAAAACAAAGAAAAGTACAAATGAAACCCACCCACATTCCACCGGCTGACACTCGTGCATGTTCACAACTAATTAAAATCAGGTCATTTTACCACCAACGCATTCCGTGTGTGTGTGTGTGTGTGTGTGTGTGTGTGTGTGTGTGTGTGTGTGTGTGTGTGTGTGTGATACCTACCAGTGTTTCTAGTTCCTTTACAATCGAGATATCATGTTTCATATTTGCAGTTGATGTTTCGTTTGTCCGCCCCTCCCCCCCCCCCCCCCCCCCCCCCCCCCTCAAAAAAAAAAAAAAAAAAAAAGAAAAAGAAAATCGACGCCATGTGTGAAGTTACATGTATCCCTTTTCCAGCTTTGTTTCACCTGGAGGAACTAAAAGGTCATTGTAATTCTCTCTCTCTCTCTCTCTCTCTCTCTGGAGTTGACTGCCGATCGCTGAGGAGTGAAGACATGTCAGTTCAGAGCTCCCACTACCGTGTTTTTCCTTCTGCAACAATCGCTCACCCCAGGCATGTCTCTTCTAAAGCAGTGTACAGCACTTTGCCCCATGTGGGGGACTCTTGTATTCCAGTAAAAACCATAAAAGAGAAAATTTCTCTACGATTTGTCGAGTGTGTAGAATCAGCAACATTTTCTTACTGTGAAAGTTGGGGAGCTACAGAGAGACAGAGAGAAAACCAGGGAACGGTAGGATATTCTCTCGGACACCCTCCTCCAAACATATCATCGCTCCAATCTTCCAGTAAATGTTTTCTAAGTACAAGTTTGGACTTCGATCACCAGCATCGTTGCCTTAAACTGTTTAACTGCTTAAACGCTGTGTCATTCCGTGGCTGTACATATACGGATGTTTGCTTTAATGTAGACTGCTTTTGTAAGAAGTGGGGGGAAGCGAAAGGAAATCCTGCTGTCGACTCAGCCCGTGGCTGTACATAAACGGATGGTTGCTGTCAGGTAGCCTGTTATTGAAAGAAGTGGGGGAATGCGAAAGGAAATCCTGCTTTCAACTTATTCCGCGGCTGTACATAAACGGATGGTTGTTGTAAAGTAGTCTGCTTTTGAAGGAAGTGGGAGGGAAGCGAAAGGAAATCCTACTTTCAACTTATTCCGCGGCTGTACATAAACGGATGGTTGTTGTAAAATAGTCTGCTTTTGAAGGAAGTGGGGGGAAGCGAAAGGAAATCCTGTTTTCAACTCAAAGAACTTTGTGAAAACGTCTGTCATCTGGATTTCTTGGTGTGATGAATTATACGATTTACGAGACGGAGTGAACGTATGCCCATAGCTAACACATACGACACGCGGGCACTTTGAAAGATTTCCTTGACTGACTGGCTGACTGGTTGGTTCTGTTGAATTGACTATCAGTGGTTATTCAGTTGAAGTGGCTGTCAGTGGTGATTCAGTGGAAGTGGCTATCAGTGGTGATTCGGTGGAAGTGACTATCAGTGGTGATTCAGTGGAAGTGACCATCAGTGGTGATCCAGTTGAAGTGACTATCAGTGATTGTAGCAGAAGCAGAACAACACAGATGTATAAACATGACTGCAGCCCGCTGTTCACGCCGCGCTTGTCGCGGAAGTAATAGAAAGCTGAAGTACCGGACACTGGGATATGAAATTAAACTCTCTTGGCCTATGTCAGTACTGAGAACAGTGCTACTAGCCTACCTGCTCCTCTTCATGTGTCAAATAAAGGGAACGACCAACCTGTCTTGTGGCTGTCATAACACTGTGGCCTGTCAACCTCTACAGTGCAACGACTATGTCAGCTGTCAAACCCTGCAGTTCAGCAACATCAAAGGTCTGCCTTTTACAATCCAAATCTGCATTTGCCAGCTTAGACGCCTTTTCCTCATGTTGGCTGTAGCAACTGGATTTGAAGCAGCCACCAGATGGAGAAGGCCCCAGTATAGAGTGACTATCCACACAACGAAGGAGGTCCAGGTGATCCTCCAGCTTATCATCCTTGAGACATACATGACCTGGATCGGATGGTACCTTCTCTTCTGTATGGATGTGGAATCAAATCCAGGGCCTGGGAGGTGGATGCATCAACAAGACCAGGCACAGGACAGTCACAGCTTTGGCACTTCAGACAGGTATAGGCAAAAGGCACGGGTTGGGTACTTTCAGAATCCAGGGTTTGAAGCCTTCAACACCAACCCAAGAGATCTTCACAGAAATCTACTCACTCTAGCTGGATATCCGACAATTCAAAACAAAGAATCAACAGACGATGTGCTGAGACTGGAGTCTCTATGTGGTGCCCTTCAAAGAGACAATCAACAACTGAAGCATGACGTGCAGCGGTTGACTAGCCAGTGCCAACTCCTGGAGCAATACTGCAGTGAGTTATACCAGTGGAAAGACTCTTTCATGGAGATGTCAAAAAACATAGATGACCACATGGATAAACTAGAATCTTTCTCAAGACGCAACAACACCAGATTATTTTACGTCTTTGAAGGCCCCAATGAAGACAATTCAAAGTGCATTCGGAAGGTGGTGCAACTACTGAACAGGTACTTTCCTTGCAAGTCATGGACAACTGACGATGTCGAACGTGCGCACCGTCTTGGTCCTAAAACTGACAGCCATAATAATCCACGTCCCATCATTGCACGTCTGTTCCGATGGCAGGACACACTGGCCATCCTTCAAGCCAAAGAGTGCAGAAGGGAGATGGCAAACGATCTGGGAATCCGAGTCGCCTCTGATCCAACAAACCGCCAGAGCCAGGCCATCCAAGCAGAAAAAGATGCAGGCAGACACGCCTATGTCTGGAAGGGCCGTCTGTACTACAAGAATGGATCTCAGAAAGGACAGAGCAGAAGAGACCAAAGAGGTCTCACTGCAGGGGCAAACGCAATAAACCTTGCCCACAACCAGAGACGTGACATAGCTCACCAGAACAGAGAAGGCAGCAAAGTAGGCAGTCGACAAGAAAGCAGTGATCCTGCCGACAGGCCTACACAGGATGATCCCTTTGAACATCAACAACAGCCTGCAAGAGAAGCAGACAAGAGACCACCATGGACTTGGGATACGAACACATTCCCACTACTGAGTAAACCCAGACGAAACGTACGCCTTGGTGACAAAGGAAGAAGACATGTGGCCCCCCATCAAAAAGACCGAGAAGCCAGAGGCCATCAATCCAAACCGGTGCAATACAGCGCTACACCAGAAGATTGTAAAGCCACCAAGACAAAAAATCAGACGCAGGATTCAGTACCGTTAGAGAGACTGAGTCATCCAAAGTCAAACAGCACCTCCCCAACAAGATACAGGAAAATAGTGGATGCACGGGGCATTAGGCTGGTACCAACCTCAAACAGCAGTGATGAGTCTCTGCCTGCAAGCCCTTCCCACAGTATTGAGGACAGAACCCATCCAGTCTTTGCTGACACACAGCCAACAAGCAGAGAGGCCACACCCACTCCCAGTAAAGTACACAGCCACATGGTGTCCCCTGTGCCCTGCCCAGTCGATGGGACTAACCAAACCTGTGTAGAAGGAAATCTACCCAGCAATTCATCCCAGACAACCAGTGATATAAGAGTAGCAACCGTACCCAAGGACCCCTCAGCGCAAGATGCTGTAAGCAAAATCCCCATTAGTCCAATATACCTTCAAAGTACACCAATGGCAAAACACAAGTTTCAGATTTCACCAACGCCAGACAAGCCAACAGAAGAGGAACCCCAAAAAGATAGCAGTCAAAGTTATGCCAAACAGCTTGCTCATCCTTGGACAGACGTCCAGAACGATAGCAGCCAAACCTATGTCAAACAGCTTGCTGACCCGTGGACTGCTGTAGATGCTATGGAGAGTCAGTCTTCTGATTCCAGAACAGAGTTAGGGGACAAAACCAACACAGGCAGAGACCAGCAAGACGTGCAGGAGCAAGCCCAGCAAAGCTTCTGTCTAGAGACTGAAACCCCAACAGCAAAAAGTAGGTTGACCAGAAGCAAAACTAGGGCAAAACAAGCTCAGGCAACACAACAACAAGGAAGGCAACAGCACGTCACAGAGTTATTTCCACATGCCAAAACTAACTCCGCCCGAACGGAATCGGGAGTTCAGCCTCCAACAACCTAGGGATACGACCCTGCCCATGTCATCAACCCTGCCTCTGATGGCCAGCCCAAACAACCGAACATACATGGTCACAGTGTATCCTTTTTAACATATAACATAGAAGGACTAAATACTATCTATCAGCCTGACATTAGACAATTCTTGTCAAATTATGATATTGTTTTTCTTACAGAAACATTTTCATCAAGCTTTCCATCTCATTTATTTCCTGCTTTTGATGTGTTTGTCTCCCCAGGCGTGAGTGTATCAGACAGCACCACAGCTCGCCTCTCTGGTGGTGCTATCATGTTAGTAAAGAAAATGTATTCTAGTTTAGTACAACAAATTCAAGTTGAATACGACAGCTGCATCGTGCTCAAGATTTCAAAGCTTTTGCCAAATTTACGAAACGAATGTGTATTGATAGGTATGTATGTTCCTCCTGCCCATAGCGTCTATTATGTTGACACAGAAATCGAGATTGGAATTGACTTACTAGAGCAGTGTATACTTGATGTTTATGAATTGATGGGGGAATGTCCCCTTATGCTTATGGGTGATTTCAATGCTAGGACTGCTGATGCAAACGCAAAAGAGCTTTCTTTGCCATATGATGTTGATGTTGATGATAGGGATGACGAAAATTTACTGCCTGAAAAGGAGTACCAACGGGAATCGAAGGACTCTTCAACAAACGACTTCGGTCGTTGTCTACTTTTGTTATGCGAACAATTTTCTCTTGTTATATTGAATGGTCTGTTACCAGGAGACCGTAATGGGGCATATACATACATTGCTCACAATGGATCAAGTGTGATCGATTATTTCCTTATTTCTCGGTCTATCTTTGAATATGCCTCATGTTTACAAGTTATCTCAAGAATTGAATCCAAGCATATGCCCGTGAAACTAACCCTTAATGTTCAAAAGCAGCCGGTAAAAACCTGTGAAAAGTTAGAAAAAAACATTATTGAAAAGTATGTTTGGAGTCAAGAGCTTGAGAATGAATATAGGCAAGCATTGTTATCAAAAGACATTTCATTAATTTTCACACAAGCAGCTGAATTGATTAACATTGATATCAATGCAGCTGTAGAAAAATTTTTAACAGGTATTGCTGGTGCTGGGCAGTGTATGAAGAAAAAGATAGTATTGGGGAAAACAAGTAATTGTACTTGGTTCGATAAGGAATGCAGGGACAAACGAACAGCACTTCGTCAGTCCCTGAGAAATTTGAATAAATGTGTGGATTCATACGATGCAGACGTACTTAGGGGCGAATACGCCACTATGAGAAAGGATTACAAATTATTTATAAAAAGTAAACAGTTAGAAGATAAACAAAATGTTCTTGTAACCCTTGAATGCAATAGTACTGATCCTAAAACATTTTGGGGTACCATAAAAAGACGTATTAACATTAGATTAACAACCTGTACTATTTCAAGTGAAGAATGGTATGACCACTTTGAAAAAGTATTTAATGACGCATCTATACAGAATGATAAACTAAATAATAATAGTTCATTTTCTAACGAAGCTTTTGATACTCAATCTCTAACTGTTCGTGAAACAGATTGTTCCACTTTAGATTTAGAAATATCAGAACTAGAAGTATATAATGCCTTGAAAGCACTAAAGAATGGAAAAGCAGCAGGACCAGATGGCTTCAGCAGTGAATTTTATAAAAACTCTTCTCCTCAGGTCATTTTGTTCCTGACTAAGCTCTTCAACAAACTTTTGGATTCAGGTATATTCCCCCAAAATTGGTCAGAATCGATTATACAGCCATTACATAAAAAGGAGACATTAATTCCCCTGACAACTACAGGGGTATCTCGCTGTTGAATATCAGCAGCAAAATGTACACATTCATACTTAATAAGAGATTGACAAATTGGGCAGAGGACAATAATTTGTTAAGTGAAACGCAGGCAGGTTTTAGAAAGAATTACAGTACAGTCGATCACATATTTACTCTACTTGCACTAGTTCAGAAGCAATTTTCAACTAACAAAACGAAATTATATGCAGCTTTCATCGATTTTAGGAAAGCCTTTGATCTCATAGACAGAAACCATCTTTGGCTTATACTCCGCAAAAATGGTATCAAAGGGAAAATGTTCAAAGCTATTCAAAGTATGTATGAAATAGTTAAAGCTAGGGTCAGAACTAACGGTGGTCTTACAGAAACATTCATGTGTCATAGAGGATTGAAACAAGGCGATAACTGTAGTCCTATTTTATTTGCTTTTTTTATCAATGAGCTTGCAAATGATATAACACAACATGGTAGACATGGGGTAAGATTGTCACCTGATTTGATGCAGATTCTGGTTTTGTTATTTGCTGATGATGTTGTCCTCCTTTCTACCACTGTAATCGGGCTCCAGCACCAACTGAACATTTTAAGAAGTACGGCAGACAGACTAGGTCTTACAGTTAATAATGAAAAATCAAAAATAGTAGTGTTTAGGAAAGGGGGTTACCTTGCTGCAAGAGAAAAATGGTTCTATGGAAATGTAAAAATGGAAGTGGTAAATCAATATAAGTATTTGGGAATATTTTTCTCCACGGGGTTGACATTTTCTTACTCATTAGAAGATTTGGCTCGTAAAGCAAAAAAATGTGTTTTCAGTATCTTTAGATTCCTCTGGTCTATAGGCGAAAATTCTCCTAAGATTTTCTTTAAGATATTTGACACTCAAGTACAACCTATTCTGACGTATGGAGCGGAAGTTTGGGGGTTGACTGCAGATCACACCCCTATTGAGAGAGTACATCTTCTTGCCATAAAACGTTTATTGAATATCAGCATACAAACACCTAATCCACTTGCATATTACGAAGCTAACAGATATCCGCTTTACATACAAACTTTTACTAAAACTATTAAGTACTGGTTAAGACTAACAAAAATGGAGGAATATCGTATTCCAAGGAAATCATACAAAATGCTGTACACAATGCACTGTCAAGGTAAGACAAATTGGGTAAGCAAGGTTTGCATTACATTGTTTAGGTATGGGTTTGGATTCGTGTGGGAGAATCAAGGAGTAGAAAATGTAAAATCATTTATATCCATTTTTAAGCAAAGGCTTTATGACTGTCATTTCCAAGATATTGATGCTTTGTTGCAATCCAAAGAAAGATACAGACTTTATTCCACATTTCGTCAACTACAAAGTATTCCTGGTTATCTAGTGGAGATAAAAAATCACGCACTTAGAAAACACCTAACCAGACTTCGGCTTGGTGTTTCCCAACTTAAACCCCACAGGTTCAGATATTCGAGAAGCCAAGAAAGCATGACATGCCCATTTTGTCCCAACGAACTTGAAACAGAACTTCACTTTACATTAGTTTGTCCCAAGTATAAACTATTGCGGGAGAGATATATTCCTTCCAAATATTATATACATCCAAATTCTTTCAAACTTACTTTATTATTATCAAATTCAAGGATGTGTGTGCCACTGGCTCTATTCCTGTCCAAATCATTTAAACTAAGAAATCAGAAACCACCAAATAACTGAGTATATTTGAAAATCAAATTACTACTATATATGTTGTGTTTGAAAGTTTGCTTTGTTGTAGGAAGCCTCTTCCGGGTCATGGACGAATGACTTGTTCAATTGTGGCTACTTGGGTGTCACAGGATGAATGAGATGGGATTGAGTAAGAAAGGGAGTGAAAAATGAACACATAGTGTAGTCCATATTTCTTTATTTATACTAGTCTTGGTGCACTGCATTTACAAGTATACCATGCTCTCATCTTAGAAGTTATCTATTGTGTACTGTGCGTTTCTTCGTGTTATGCCGTTTACATGAACGTGCTCGGTTGTTAATACTTTTGCCTTAGCACAATTACAGTTAGCCATGTAAGTACTGTATAGTACTAACTTAAGTTTTGAATTATCTTCGCCTTCTACGCGCTCAAGATGCTGTCTCCTGTGGGCACCCCCATAGGGGGATGGATTTTTGTGTGTGTAACCCATCTTCATCCCGCAATATGGGCGGCCATACTCCGTCTTCAGGGGGATGAATGCTGTTTTCTTTTATGATGATATTGATATCGGTAATATTAACAAGAAGAAGAACAGGAGGAAGAACAAGAACTGTTGAAGGGGAGGGGGGGGGAAGGAAGAAACAGAGGAAGAAGGACGAGAACAAGAAGAAAAGGACAATAACACCGAACAGTGCAATGCTACTGCCAACGTTTAAGGGGCTGCAACTCATTGGCTTTGTGTGTATGTGTGTGTGTGTGGTGGGGGGGGGGGGAGGGGGGGGGCGGGGGGGGGAGGGATGATGATGATGAATTTCCTTGTTTATTCGTGACTATTTTGGGAATACCGGTATCAAACTGAGCCTTAGGGGCAGACATGGGCAGAATGGTCTTCGAAAAGTTTTGCGGGGTTTGACATTTCAAGTGTATGTTTCCTCCTATCGGTCTCTCTCTCTCTCTCTCTCTCTCTCTCTCTCTCTCTCTCTCTGTTTGTTTATATATGTATATATTATAGGGCCTATATATAACGTCTCACTTGATCATTTGTGCTGCCTAGGCCAATGTCACCAATGAATCGTGTACATTATTTGAATTATTGGAACGCTTTATGGGCTTCCTTGCTTAAAAGCAATAAACTCGTTGACTCGTTGACTCGTTGACTCTCTCTCTCTCTCTCTCTCTCTCTCTCTGACTTTCACATGTATGAATTTGCACATAATTACATAATCTCACATACGCTCGAATGCACGTACGCACACACGCACACACACACACACACACACACACACACACACACACACACACACACACACACACACACATTCACGCACGCACGTACACAAACAGAGAGAATACTTCATGCTTACGTGCGAGTGTAACATCTACGAGGTAATCAAAGTACAACACTTCTCTCTCTACCTCCTACTCCTCCACTTCCACTCCCTCACCCTCCCGGCTTCCTCATCCACCCCAAGTTAGAATTCCAAAATGACACTGATTTAGGTAAACAAAGCATTAATGAAGATTATGTTGAAGATATTTCTGATGCAGTATGTCAAGGCTATCCAATAGTAATAACAACACAGATTTCAACACAACGCGGAAATGAAGCCTTTGTTGCAGATGCAAACCTGTCTATGATAAACAGTAGTTGTGATTGTAAGGAGTCCTCTGATTTCAATAAGTCAACAACAGCCCATACAGACACTGCTACAATATGAGACATCATGGCATGTTTGGAAGAAACAACAAGATGACCATGTTCCTTG
>CM065734.1:30246626-30254126 GCA_033310375.1 Conus canariensis | reverse complement strand
TGCGTAGTCTGAACCAGAACTGAATACATCTCGTTGCTGAAGTAATATATAACGGAAAACGCCCCAATTCTCCATATACCATATCATTAGGTGTAAATGGAGGGACGTTCAGCAATAGCTTACAGGCCTGCAAATGAACTTTTTCGATAGATTCTCGTGGTTTGAACCCCCATAGTTCCGACCCGTATAAAAGAGAAGGAACAACCTGGGCATCAAAAATCCTAAAGAACAGCTTAGGTGAAAAGCAGCTGAGTTTTCTTAACACTTTCAGAATTTCTATGGTAGCTTTCTTACCTCTAATGCAATGATCGTGGCCAGAAGCAACATCGAAACTAAGCTTTGTTGAAAAAGTAACACCTAGATATTTATAAGAATTTACAACATCTAACTGCTTATCACCAAAGAACCAACATTCCTTTCTACTTAAATAACCACCTTTCCGAAAAACCATGACTTTAGTTTTTTCCAGATTAACTTTTAAACATAATCTTTGAGCACACTCAAATAGGACATTAAGCTGATTTTGCAGACCTGCTATAGTCGACGACATGAGAGCGATGTCATCAGCAAATAACAGTATTAAAATTTCTACATCGTTAGGGATGAATTGTATTCCATGCTTGCCACGTGAAAACATGTCGCGTGCAAGCTCGTTGATAAATATAGAAAATAAGGTAGGACTAAGACAGCAACCCTGTTTCAGACCTTGTAAACATTCAAAATAATCAGTGTAAGAGTTACCACATCTGACACATGATTTAATGGTGCTGTACATACTTTTCAAAATGTTAAACAGGTTTCCTTTGACGCCATTCGTGAGTAGTATATTAAACAAAAGACTATGTTGTACCATATCGAACGCCTTTCTGAAATCGATAAATGCTACATAAAATTTACTGTTCCTTGATAAATGTTTTTCTATGCTAGCATACAAAGTGAAAATGTGATCAGTAGTGGAATAAGATTTTCTAAACCCAGCTTGAGCATCAGAAATAACTTCGTTGTTTTCAGCCCAGGAAATGAGCCGTTTATTCAATATGTGTGTAAAAATTTTACACAAGTGACTAATCAAGGAAACACCTCGATAATTGTTCGTATCGTTCACATCACCTTATTTATACAACGGAATAATTATTGATTTAGTCCATTCTTCAGGGAATACACCATCTCTGAAAAGTTTATTGAAATATTTAACTAGAAAGGGAACTATCAAATCTCCTGCGGCCTTTATGACTTCACTTATCAAAGAATCAGGGCCAGCTGCTTTGCCACACTTAAGACTCTGGATGGCTTTCTTCACTTCCTCAACTGTAATTTCAGCGTCCAGAATAGGGTCAAATGCCTTATCAGAGACATCCAGTTTTGGATGGTCCACACTTTGGACAAAACCAAGGTTTAACAAGTGTTCAAAATGGTTAAACCACTGATCCTGTGAAATTGTATTATTTATGTGGGAACGACTGCGATACTTATTGATTTCAGACCAAAAGGCCTGAGAATCATCTGCTACTTGCATTAAGCAGTTAATGCGCTCAGTTTTAAAACTACGTTTCTTCATGTACTTAAGTTGATTATATTCTCTCCTCATTTGTACATAGGCACATTTATCAATTGGATCTCCAGATCTCTTAAAAATGGTCAAAGCGTTTCTAACTCCCGTCTTGTTGTTTTGACATTCCTCATCAAACCAAGATTTTCTCACAACCCTGCTTTTTGAAGAACGATTTTGGCGCATACAAGCGCTAGCATTCATTAAACAATTAGTAAATTCATATAGTGCTCTGTTAACACAAGTATCAATCATACTGGCAGCATATTCTAGATTGCTGCAAAACAGGTCGATAGTACTGTTATATATGTATTCTGATAATCTATCCCTTTTCCATACAGTTACATTTTCTGAGATAGATAGAGGTGACAATGGTGTTTTGCCTGTAATTTCTAACAGGATTGGCATGTGCTCTGATTCTACCCTGCTACCTACAGAAAAGTTCACAACGTTGTCTAACAAATCGTTAGAAATAAGGCAATAATCTATGACACTACACCCATGGGAAGATACAAATGTAAAATCACGACTAAAGCCACCTCTGTTGTACCCATTCAGAATGCAAAAATCAAAACAAGCACACAAATTTAATAAATTTTCTCCAAAAGCATTTAACATTGTATCCTTAGACAATCGTGTTTTCTTGAAAAACGGGGTCGAAATGGAAGGGTCAGTCAGTAGATCAGTATGTGACCACGTTACTTGGAGGTCTGCTGTCCTTGCATTAAAATCCCCGCAACATATCAGCTGAGCCTGTGGATAACGGTTTGTCAAGTCCAGGATGCAGTGTTCTATGTCGTCAATGTGGCAAGTGAAATTAGATGATTGGTAGTGCACTGAACCAGAAGGAGGGACATAAACAAATATTAACAGAATGTCACTGTCCACACAAAGCATGCTTTTAGACATCTTAATACACACCACGTGATCGGTATTAACTTTAATTGATGTAATGTGCTTATTAAGTATTTTATTGACTAGTAATAGAAGCCCTCCAGACCTACGTCCCATAAATGAATGTTTAATGGCTTTTGTCCTGAATTTCATGTAACCATTGAAGACACCATCCAAGTCGAACATATCATCTAGGTACGTTTCTATCAAACACACAATATCAAACTTTTGTACAAAAAGAAGAAAATCAGTATCTGCCAACTTACTGACCAAACCATCTATGTTCCAGGAGAGACAGGACAAGTTCTTGGAGTGTCCACAAAATGTAACGGGCCGGCCGAATCCCTATTTGTTAGAGCCGTCTTTGTCTCTGAACTTGAACTTCTCAGTAAGCCGTGTCTGTTTGCTTCTGTCATTGAGTCTGCTTTGTTTGCTTTTGTTTCTGTTGTGTCTGCGTGTGAGTGGAGCTCTTTGCGGTGTTGGGTTTGAAGTTTCGTTTTCATGGGTGATGCTGGTAGACATCAGACCCTGGCTGGGATCACCTGGAGTGGCAGTGGCACAGCCGTGCACGTCACTACCAGTGATCACACTGTTGCGCTGAGGTACAGACTGCCGCTGACATTGCTGGACTGGTCCATCAGGCAGGGGGTCAGGCTGGAGGTGGGATGACGATGGGAGGTGGGATGGCGATGGGAGGTGGGATGGCGATGGTAGGGGGTAGCTTGCTGGGGGCTCTGAAGACTGGCTTTCTACGTCGTAAAACGTGACTGGTGGGCTGCGGAATGCTGCTGTCAGGCTTACATCGGGTGTGCTGGTTGCCTCTTTTTCTTGAACTGAGGTTTGGCAAGTGTTAGCCTTCTTAAAGGACTCAGCCGAGTGGGGGGACAAACGGGAATGATGGGAGGAGGTGGGCTGATTTGTTGGCAGGGAATGAACAGTGGGTCTGTTCACTGCACCAGCTGTTGTCGTGTCCTGAGCATCACCATGTACCGCTGCTGACTGCTGTCTGTTCACTGCACCAGCTGTTGTCGTGTCCTGAGCATCACCATGTACCGCTGCTGACTGCCATGCCACACTCTCCTTACACTCGTTAGAATTCACCTTGGCTTCTGGCTCCGCGGATCTAGTAAGGTTCATCCCAGCGTTGTCACCTGGTGTGTAAGAACTTGCTTTGTAATTTTTAGTACATTTCGGGTCGCTGCGGATCTGAGTAGGCAGTGATTGAGACTGAGTACTCCTGCAGGATAAGACTGGACTTACCTGCCTGTTCCGTTGTCTGATTGTCGCCTTGTTTAGGGTGGGGAATTCCTCCAAGACAGAAGCAGAAGGGGGCAAAGAGGAATCCCCCTTTGGCTGTCCAGTGTGATTTGTACTGTTGATACTGTTCTGACTGACTTTATGTTGAGAACTGTTCTGGGCATTTCTCTCTCGAAATCCATCCTTGTATTTCCTTGTTGCATTGAAACATAGTTGACCTCTGAAAAAATAAGCCTGTCTCCCTTCCTCTCTGTGATGTTTCAGTGCAGTGTACTGCCGTCTGGTGAGGTCCGCGGCCACACGGATGCCTTCTTCATCAGCCATTTCTTCCCTGTGCTCTGGCAGAGAGAGAGAGAGAGAGAGAGAGAGAAGAGAGAGAGAGAGAGAGAGAGAGACGCCAGTTCTAACTAGCCAAACAACCATCGTGATGAATCACGAACCTGACATAGACAGGCTAAATAAGGAGGCAGATGAATCCACGCCTACACCTACCATGTCCTAGAAGTACATCTAGTTTGAAAAACAACAACAACAACAGCAACAACAACAACTGACACTGGGTAAAAACACCAAGCTTCTACGCTTACGTCTGGACAGTAACCTGGATAGGCATAGGTGAACCACATCTGCAAAATATGCTCTTAGGAACTTACAAGACTCAGTGCAATCAGGCATCAACATACAAACCCGTCACTTCGCTCGTGCTCTCGCGTCTTGTGTGTGTGTGTGTGTGTGTGTGTGTGTGTGTGTGTGTGTGTGTGTGTGTGTGTGTGTGTGTGCGTGCGCGCGCGTGTCTGTGTGGAGGGGGGAAGGGGATGGGATGGAGCGACTTTATTTTAGTGTGCGTGTGTGTGTGTGTGTGTGTGAGAGAGAGAGAGAGAGAGAGAGAGAGAGAGAGAGAGAGCACGCGCGCGCGTTCGTGCATGCTTGCGTGCGTGGGTGCGTGGGTGGTGTGTGTGTGTGTGTGTGTGTGTGTGTGTGTGTGTGTGTGTGTGTGTTTTTCGTTGCTGCTGCTGCTGCTGCAGTTGGGTCACGGCAAGTGTGAACAGAAGGGAAGGTCATACAGGCCTAAATGTAAAGCGTGTGGAGCTATTCTAGGATTTTACAAGTACTCATGCTATCATTTTTATGATTTATCGTCATCGTCATCACCATCATCATCATCATTGTTATTGTTGTTGTTGTTGTTACACTTAGCTCCTTTTTTTCGGTAGAGAAGTAACATGTTTTCTTTTCTTCCTAGAAATGCGATAAGCACACTGTTGAACAGCTCGTGTACAGCTACAGTGCTGTATGGATTAGACCTGACAATGATCATCTTGGGACACCAGTGGACAGCAAATCCGTCTTAAACTCGTCTGTCCGAACAGATTTTTACAGATGTGACCGTTGTTGTTTGTTTTCGTTTTGTTTTAAAGCATCAGTCGGGCAAACATGATCTTTTCCTAGGAAAGAAGGGGAGAGGGTCGCTAGGAAGAACACAGGGGAGGAGGAGTATGTGGCATCATTTTTTTTTTTTTTTTCATCAAGTGCTTGCCCCGAGTGAAGAACGAGTGAACATATCAACACCTCGTTCCCTTCAGCCATGACATACTGTCATCTAATGATAATGGCTGGAAGAACACTCGTGTAAACATGATTCGGCGCCGACATGTATGAGCAGCGATATGAAGACAGTCTAACAAACGTCCGCCCAGCTGATGCGCAAATCATGGTGAAGTGTGCTGCATGAACTACGCACTTACCGCGGGCCAGCAAAGTAACCTTGAACTTCGACTGTTTAGCACCGACACTCGTTTGAACCAGCGGACTTCATGACCCGGTGTAACGAAAACTTTTAACTCTCCGAATGGTTTAACTCCCAGGGAGTTAAACTGTTCATTTGTAAATGTTAACTCCCTTGGAGTTAAACTAGAATATAAAAAAAAAACTAGCTCCCTCTGTGTTTCAGTTTCACTCCAGGGGAGTTATTCTGACATACCACCAGAATGACTCCCACCCACCACCCACTCCCCGCACCTCGCTACCACCCATGCATCTTATATATATATATATATATATATATTTTTTTTTTTTTTTTTTTTTTTTTTTTTTTTCCCGAAATGTGTGGTGTGTGTGTGTGTGTGTGTGTGTGGTGTTTTTCTTACACTAACTTGCCAGATCAAGACTTGTCAGGTAGAATTGTTTCCTTCGATATTATTGGTTTCTGTGAATTAGTCACGTGTCCTAAATTTTATTGAAAATGTGTGTTTTTCTGATTGGCTGGCCGACTTTCATTTTTAGCTTGGCACACGTACACCACACCTGTGACGAGTCACTTGACAACTTCACCAGATCGGTCCCAAGCAACCACCCTCTTGTACAAAAACAGCCCCCCCCCCCCCTCCTCCCTTTCCCTATCCCATGTGTCTCACACACAAATTTCTAATCTATGCCAACCCTTTTTCTCCTTCCTTCTCTCCCAGATGTAGCGAGTCAATACAAACAATTCTACGTCACGTCGCGACTACTCGTCATTCTCTCCCCACCTTACCCTCTCAACCCCCCCCCCCCCCCCCCCACTCCCTAATTTGGCGGCATGACACAATGAAAAATTGAAAATTTTCCATTTCTACACCATTTGAGTGTAATGGCCTTCACTTATGGGTGACTGTTTGATAGTCGCATAGATTCCATGAGAGAGAGAGAGAGAGAGAGAGAGAGAGAGAACGCCAAAGACGGAAGGTACAGTATTTCTACCAAAGGCATCAAACCATTAATTCATGTATATACAGACTTTACATACAGATTATATACAAAAAGGCATAGTAAAATATCAAGGACATGCATAGATGAGCACATGAATATGTACACGGACATTCCCTTTCCCTATGATGATGATGATCATGAACATTAAATCCCCTTCTCCATTCTCTTACAGAAAGACACCTGGGAATAGGTGGGTGGGGAGTCATCTTAGTCATGATCAGATTACCCTCCCCCCCCCCCCCCCCCCCCCCCAGCTACAAAGTAACTCCCTGGGAGTCAGAAAACACGTGTACACATTAACTCCCAGGGGAGTTATTCTAAACTGTGAAAAACTGACTCCCCTTAGTGGGCAGGGAGTTAAACTTTTACACACCTGGATTAACTCCCGGGAGTTAATCTGGACATAGTACAGACTAACTCCCAGGGGGTTCATTCTGTTACAGGGTGGGAGTTAAGTCTGATATATGTACAAAATGACTCCCCCCTTAATGTTTCAAGAATTTGTTGAGACTTGTACAAAAAAGATTTTAGAACATTTTGAAGTTTTACTGAGTGGAGTTATTTTGGCACAGGTGGGGGTCATTCTAGTTTAACTCCCGGGGAGTTAAAATTTACATATGAACAATTTAACTCCTTGGGAGTTAAACCATTCGGGGAGTTAAAACTTTTCGTTACACCGGAGAAACAATCTGCATTTCACGGCACGGACAGCTAGAAAACAGCTGATCAAGACTGTGAACTTTCGAGATTATGGCGGTAATTTTAGCCGTACAGGAAAACCGGCAGTGTATCGCACTACATGTATATCAAGGCTGGTGAAATATCTATAACTGTAGAGACGAATCAGGATTGTCAGGTGATTGTGCGTGCCGTGTGCATGCTGCTCTCCGTGACTGCATGATTGCACTTTAACAGTCCCTCCATAAGACCACTCGGCGTTTAGACCGAAACAACTCGAAGAAGAACAAGAACAAGAAGATCATGATCATGATCATGCAGACAACGACGACGACGACGACGACGATGATGATGATGATGATGACGATGATGAA
>CM065734.1:30204126-30244126 GCA_033310375.1 Conus canariensis | reverse complement strand
CTCTTCGTCTTAGAGCAAAAGGTTACACAACGCATATATCAAAACATACTTCATAGTTACAAGCGTACATGTTCATGCACACAGACACATGCGCATCCGCGCGCGCGCGCGCGCACACACACACACACACACACACACACACACACACACACACACACACACATACGCTCGCGCGCGCTCGAAAATAAATAGATACAAAAATATTCTCGAGAGCTTACTGCTAGGTCATAAATCAGATTTTTTTTTTTTTTTTAAACAATTCACTCTACAGGAACGATGAAGGAGCAGACACATTAAATTCTGGAGAGGAAAAAAAGAGAAGAATACAACAGATTACACTTTAATGACAAAATCAAGAAAACTAGTCACAGAATTGAGCCGTATTTGGTTGATAAAATCGAATTTAGTCACGAATGAGCTCTTTGTAAACTCAGAATAAGTCCTCATGTCTTGAGCGTTGGACGAGGAAGAATTATAAGCATTCCAACAAAAGAAAGATTCTTTTTAAGTCGGTAGCGTTTCAAAAGATGACTAATTATTTTTTTTTCGGGGGGGAGGGGGGGGAATGATTAAGCAAAGTCAGTAGAGTTGTAAAAGATTTTTTTCTTTTTTATGATTGTACATTATTTGATGATTTATTATATTATTTTTTTATAGTTTAATCACAAACATACAAAGATCTGCGCAATTGTCAAACGTAGTAAACGATTATTATATCAAACCAAACGATTTCTTAAATGACGACGAATTTCACAAAACGTTACGTTTGGTAAATATGCATTTGAGTGCTCAAGAACAATAATAGCCTAAAAGTTACGTAGATGGACCATAGATCTTAAATTAAAATTGGAAGAGGGGAGGGGAGAAGGGAGAGTGGCGATCGAAACTTGTACAGAGACAGACAGTTAGAGACAAAAAGAACGGAGGAGGGGTGCGGACGACGAACGAGAAGTCAGAGGAAAGAAGATACATGAACGCGAGTGCTAACGAGAGAGAGAGAGAGAGAGGAGAGAGAGAGAGAGAGAGAGAGAGAGAAGAGAGAGAGTCTTTTTATTCGTAAAGGCCATACCCTTACAAGGGGGATGTACACAGAACAATGTTACACGATACATTTCTAGTAGTAAACAACTTTAAGCTAACATAGTTTCGCCGTTTAAAACCTCTGTACAAATAAACAGCAAACTGTTTCACTATTTTATCATTTGTCGATGCCATTAACAAGATTGATTTAAACAAAGAAGGATGTCTAAAGTATATAGGAGGGATATACTGTTGTCTAAGATCACTTAATTCTGGACATGAAAGAACAAAATGAACTTCATTTTCCTGTGATTCGTGCATGACACAATGGACAAAAAACCATACGATCACTTACAACTCAATAACGTGAAGAATATGTATAAATATCTGAAATATCCAATCTAAACTTTGTCACAGCATGTCACAAATGTTTATTGATAGCCATTGACAAACAGGTAGGAATGCGATGCATAGGATTTAACAGACTGTAAATGGAAAACCTAAGACTGTCTTCAACATGCGAGTTCCACCTCTGCCAACTACAATCAATCTTTGCCGAAACAAACGAATAAAACCGTTTACGTCACCAACACCCTCAGAGAGAGAGAGAGAGAGAGAGAGAGAGAGAGAATCGGGGATGGAGTGGGCGAAGAACGGTGAAGATCGGCTGACGAAATGTGTAGTGAAGTGAGAAGGTGGAAGTAGCGGAAGCGTTTTTGTTAGCATCGTGTTGGAATGGTTGTGGATTGGGTGAGGAAACTGAAAGAAACAGACGGGGGACAGAGACGCAGAGACAGAACAGTCGATTTGCAACGGAGAAGTCCCCCTTTCGATTTTTTTTTTCTTTTCTTTCCTTTTTTTTTAAGGGACGTTTTGTGGTTGTTATCAGGAGACACTGACATTGACATACATCTACTGTATCACCACTGAATTGTATTTATTAGGGTCAAAAAACACGTCATTGAGTGAAAGCCGTTGACTTCAGCAAATAGGGCATCCTTATATAGAATACACATGGCTCTAACCTTTCAGTTTTTAACTGTAATTTGTTGCAGACGCACACTGCCCCTGGAAATCATTTGAGAGTCACAGTGAAGGTTATCATTTTGACTTCAAGACCAAATGCCGACTGATTGTGATTTTTCTTTTGACTGGCTGGTTAAATTACACAGAAACAAAATTGTAGATCTATTGATACTTGGACTTCTTTGCCCGACCAGTGAAATTACGATCATCACCTGATGATCATGTGAACTAACTGCAGCAATACAATATCCCCACAGTTAAAAATAAACGATGGTGATATTACATCACATTCCAGCATGAAACAATCACTTCTCATAGTTTTCTGCGTGGTTCGGAAGCCTTTTCTACCTGTGGTCATTACTTCCTGAGTCATGGATTGATCGCATGTTGTGCCATTGCCGTCGTGTCGTCTGCCAGGCTCACAGTCGAGTCAAGAGGAGTTACGGTTCGTCGCATCATGACACAGAGGCTTCACTGCGTCCAGCATAGCAGACGACAAATCGAACCGCTCTAGGAAAGAATTCATTGTCCAGGAATATTCCCTCTCCATGGCCGGCATTTGTTACCTGGATAACAAAGAAGTTATTCGTGTTAAAGTCAAAGTAAGTTTTGCTTCCCTTATGTTTTTTGTTTGTGTTTCAAACGTAGTCTTGAGTGTCAAATGGTGCCTAAAATAGTTAAGCCGACAAAGGCCTACAACAATGACAGTCGTAGACGTAAGATACACGACTGAGGGCCCGTCTTGTGCGTAGTAGTTTCAGAGAATTGGCGTTGACAATCAAATCGATCGGACTTGAAGATGTTTTAGAAACCGGGCTTTTACTGTTGTCTTTCTGCTGGAAACATACATCTCTCTAAAAGTGTCGAAAGGTGCCATGTGCAGGTGACACGCACAACAGACGGCCCAAGTGACAGAATAAACAACGGTGATAGTTGTCGCTCCACGGAAGGAAGAAGACACATCATAGCCAAAACATGAGGGTTTACTACTAATTATGATCCTCACGCAGAGGATTTTAAAACAGTAGAGAATGTCTATAAAGAGAGATCGACACAAAGGGGGCTACGAAACTAGGACATTGCTTTCAATGAGTCACAGGTTCATGTTAACATCTTTTGCTCTCCATCAGATGTCATCCCACCCCCCATTCCCCCTCAAATGGCAGCCTATTTATACACAGGTTTTACCCACATTGTCACATGTATCACAACAGCTTGCATTGCATATGCTATACGGGCATATTGATCCCTGCAACTGTTATTGGACGCCTAACACTTCTTTCAGGGAAGAGTTTGCTATGCAAAATTTCAATGTTACCAGCAGTAGGGAACAAAGAAAAGAAAAAAAGACAACGATATGCAGATGCTTTATTTTCTTTTATTGAAGCAGTGAACATCAGTACTGAATTCACTGATGGAAAGATCTTGACTGAGCACCAGCAGTTTGCCAGACTAAAAAATTTCTGATTCGGATGTCTCCAAATTTGAAACACTGACTTGTAATAAATATATTTCTTTTGCAAAGGTTGGATGTGAACCCCGAGGAAAAACTAATATCTGTGTATGATGCTGCATATTATGATAACTTGATATGAGATGTGAAATTGTATGCTACAGTTTCAATTTCATCAAGGAGGTGTCACCACATGTGGACTAGTCCATATATATATACTCTACACCACATCTGCTAAGTTTTGAGACCAGACTGTGCATGATTTAAAGTTAATGAATTAATGACTAATATGTGATAATTTAAAAAGCAGGTCACATGGCTTCGACTTAGCAGATGTCTGACTTGCGCATTAGGCCAATACCCTGGTCAGACCATCACATGTTTGTTTTCTGAAAGAATATACATGGTGGAATAGAAGTAGGAGAGAAAGCTGACATTGCTTGTGTATGGAAGTACTCCAGTGTAAGATTAAGAACCAAGGTAAATCAACCCAAGAAAGCCATGTCTGAACTCCTGAACCAATGGACAGAAGCTGACTGATTGGATAATGCAGAAAAATGGTGAATATGAAGCCCAGTTCATGAGCTGAAGAAGAATTGTTGATTGTGTCTCAATGAATTAAGACAAATAGAATAGAGATCTTCACATGATGGCAATGTTACATTGACAGTGAGAGTCATCTTAGCTGCCTGACTCTGTTACATTCTGCAGCCAACATCTTGAATATGAGACCTCAGTCTTTAATCAAAGGACTTTACTTTGCTGGGTTTGTTTAGATTTATGCATTAGGTAAGGTAAGGTAATGTTGCTTATATACCAGCCAATCGCAAAGGGTCATATCAGGGTATGTGCACATGTGTTAGTGTGTGTGTGTGTGTGTGCGAGTGAGTGTGTGTGTATGTGTGTGTGTGTGTGTGTGTGTGGTTAAAGAGAAAGAGAGAGAGAGAGTACAGTGTTTGTTTGCATGCATGTGTCTGGCTGCCAGTCAGTGTTATGTGTATGCTTTGTCTTTTGACGTCTCGTGCTCTTTTCTCTTATTTTCTGTCAGTATTTGACAATTTCACTACTCTGTACAATAACAATGTTGATCATGCTATGAAGTAAAACGTCTCATTCAGTCCCTCAACGTTTCTTTTCAGAAATGTGAAGGTCAGATACCAGCGGAGTACAAAAGGTTCTCCATAGATCCACAGATCACCAGCTTTGACATGCTGCAAGGAATTGTGAGCAAAGCATTTGAAATCAAAAGGTAGCGTTGGCTGAAACTTGCTTTCAGTGTTGATTGTGATGTTGAAAATATGCAACGTGGACATATTTGTCTTATGTAATTTGGTGGTATTCAAGGAAGTCATTTAAATCAATAAGCAACCAGCAATTTGAACACAAAAATCCTTTTAATTGTGGTGTTTCTGTGACCGCATGTTTAGTGTTTGACAATAATAACGTCAGGCTGATTCATGTTGTGACCATGCATGTTGTGTTTGACTAGAGATGTGATGCTGAGGATTAGCCAGATGTGTGTGGTTTCAATGTGTGACAGTGGTTTCACTCTGAACTACCTGGCCAAAGACCAGCAAGGTCAAGACGTGTACCTGAGCATGCTTTCTGATTGGGACATGGACGCTGCCTTCCAATGTGCTGCTGATCCTTGCCTCCGCCTCCGAATGGACGTGAAGCCAGGTGACCAGAGTTAATGCTTGCTTTGGCACACACAGGAGAACCTCTCAATAACCAACTGCAGGTGTCCTTACAAATAAGGTCTTTTGTTTAAAGGAAGAGCCGGTCTTCCTATTGAAATCTAGTATAGGCAACAACAACAACAACAACAACTACAACAAGAGCCACAGGTAAAGCGACTTTAAAGAGGAGTCTAAAGTCTTTGTTGGAAGGTTTCACTGTATCAATATTTCTCATCAGTTCAAAGCAAGGGCTTTTCATAACCTGAGTAATTTTATTTTTGTCATTATCTCCAGCTGTAGTCCCAGTTAGGGGAAGAAGGAGGCAACTTATCGCAGTTGTTTGTGTGACCTGTCTTCAGATATGAAAATTTACCTTTATCATTTCAAATAGTTGAGCACCAGACACGTCATAATAATTATGCTGTATTGTGATGATGGTGAGGTGGTGGTGTGTGTACAAGTTTTTAATTGTTTTAGTGAATGTCTCAGTCGGTGTGTACCATGCTGGGTGTCTTCTTCATGTTATCTGCATTGACAGTTCATTGGAAGCATTCCAGTTACAGTTAAGAAGATAAGGAATTGTGGATTATTGCTCTTTTAGACTCAGTTAAGAGCAAATATATTTAATAAGATTTTACTGTGTTGGCAACACAGCTTATGCAACTGATCTTGATGATGCAGATGTAAAGATACAAAAGTAAACATTTCCATGTGTCTTGTGTTTTATGGTATTATTTAACTTCATTGTTACAACAGATTTCTCTGTGTGGAATTAAGGCTGGCTATTCCCCAAGAATATGTGTCACTTTAGAATTTCAACATCCAATTTGTTTCATTATTCACTGCATATATGTTCTTACACATGAGATTATATTTTTTCAGATTTAACCAGGCAAAACTCCCTCATTGCTATCAGTTTTTGTATGTAGGCGTGGTGCACGCTATGCACAAGGCCTTAGTGTATTATCTGATCCAGAAGACTAGTATTCAGGTCACCACCGAAGGCTAAGGTCCAGTAGGGTCAGGAGAGGAGAAAGAGAACATGTGCAAGATTTGAAGAACAACCCAGGTATTTGTCGCTCTCTAGGCAAGTGTGTTATCCACTTGGACACCTTACCTTCCACTTAAAAAAAAGGTTGATCTCCCAGAAAGAACTCTGATACAGTAAGAGTCAGCGTTTAGCTTTGAATAAGCTGTAAGCATAACCCACTTCATAAATTATGTGCAGACGGGCAAAACTGAGAGCAAAACTTGAACTGATCTCCAAAGCTTGTTATAAGCTTAGTTCAAGCTGTAAAGCAAGTGTACTCCCTATTCCTTTGTTTCAGATAAAAGGCATGTAGATCCAAAAACTTATTTAAAGAGCCTTAATCCCCTTGACTGCAAGAGCATTTTTGCTTGTTGATGGAATTGCACCAATCTCATATGCCAAAAAAAAAGGATATAGCCCATTCTTTTTCTTCCGTAAAACTTCAGATACTGCACTGATGTATGATTTTGTTTGTTTAGAGGAACATACAAATTGTGGGGAAAAAAATTATGAAAAATGGTTAACCTGTTGCCAAGCACCACAAATCTTATAAACTGAAAGTGCTCCAGCAGTCAGAAGGATTGGCGTCTTGATGTGTTTGATGCACATACTTGGTTTAGTTTCATTATGTGCCATGCATGTAGAGTATACATGTATACAGTTCAGTCAACTTGCTGCCAAGGTGGCACAGAGCTCTGACCTGATGAAACGTGCATGAAAGCTGTCAGACTGTTTTGAACGCTAATTACTGGTAACAGCTGGCCTCTCACATCAAAGCAGCAATACACTATTTTTGTTTTTACTATTTCTGTACAGATCCCAACCATCTTTTGCGCGGTACCTTTGGGCAATATACCGACTCAAAATGCTAATATGGACCGCCTATGCAAGCCTATGGCAAAGTTAAACCAAGTACAAACGTCACATATTTCAAACACTCACTCAAAGAGTTAGAAGATTATCAAGATTTTTTTAGAACAATCAGAGATTAGGAGGTTATCAAGATGTTTTAAAAACAATCACTGACGAGACTTTTATGTTGGATGTATTATTTGTCGCTTCAAAAATTGTTTAACAAACAGTGACTGGTTGAGTTCTGTCTTTACCTCATGTGTGAACAGAAATGTTCCAGCCGACATTCAGCTGCTGTAATTGAATGAATCAAGCAACAGCTGTTGATCCTGATGATGGTTGTCAATGATATATTTTAGTAATTAACACCATTTGCTCAAATAGTTTTTTGGCTCACCTGTGTAAGTAAAATGAGTCTACATGAGTTATGATCCAGATCCTATTTTGATCTTTATAACCTAATCTTCAGTGCCAGCTGGAATGGTGTTTAATCCTCGTCCTGGCATATTTAGTATACTAGGCATTATTAGTTGATCCCAGCTGTTCCTTTTCTTTCAAAACTGCAGGTTTTAAAATGTATTATCTTGTTTTCATTTTTATATGCAAAATGTTTTCCAAAAGATATTAAATAAACCAAAGAAGTAGACGAGCATTACAGAAACAACTAACAACAAAAAAAAGGTAAACTCTGACTTGTTTTTGAAGTTAGTTGATAGCAGGCAAGGAAAAGCAATCTTTTGACATGACTGGGCAGCATTTTTGTCTAGTCTGTATGTTGTGATTTTTTTCTTTTTTTTCCTGAAAAATTAATATTTGAAACTAGTCTTTAAATCTGAAACACGTACACACACACACACACACACACACACTTACACGTACACACACACATACACACACAAAACACACGTACTCACACATGCATGCACGCACGCACACGTATGCCTGTTCTCCCCCATGTGCATGCATGCACGCACGCACACACGCGCACGTACACACACACACACATCACAATCACACAAACACACACACACGCACACACATCACACACACACACACACACACACACACACACACACACACACACACACACACACACACACATTTATGCGAAACAGTCACATATTTACATAGATGCAGTCGTTCACTTCTGATTTGCTTTTCATCAAGTTTTAATCTATAAAAAAAAAAAAAGAAATTATGGGAGCACACATATGCACTGAGACACATACAATACATGCAGGCATGACAAGTTCTCTAGCCTAATGGCCCCATGAGTATCAAACTGTTGGCAGTTTACCAGGTCTGGAGCATGGCATGATGAAAGACAGTGCCCATTCCTCTCCTTCCACCACCTTACCCTTCTCTGAACTGAATCAGGCACCCATTTTTTTCTGTTGGGTGGACAGAGACGGTTTTCAAGCCCTAAAAATTCTGACCACACTGGTGGTTTGAGCTTGCAGCCATCGGTTCCACAGACAAATGCTTTAACTCTCTACACATGCAGACATACACACACACATACACATCCATTCATGTTTGTTCAGCAATAAAGGTAATTGCATTACACATGAGCACCGCAACACAGACACATACCATGTATGTAGACATACACACATACAAAACCGTTCACTTTTGATTTACATTTAACTTGATTGCATTGGTTGTATCTTTACCCTGAATTCAGAGCTGGATGACTGGGAAGTGATCGCACCGGCAGAGGTCCCGCAGCACAGTGTCGACTCGTACGTGGAAAAGCCTTCACTGCTGGGCACCATCACTAGCAACATCTCATCTCACGTGGGCAAGACAGTCACCTCGGTGCAGAGAGCTATGGGTGAGGGATGGGTCCTACATGTAGAGAGACTTTGACCAAACCTGTAGCCTAAGAAAGCTAAAGCACTGGTAGAGGGCTGCTCGAGTATGCTGAGACTTTGACCAGATTTCAAGGTAGAGATTCAGAGAGTTATGGTACTGGTAGAAGGGTGCATGAATATACGGAGACTTTGACCAGATTTCAAGGTAGAGACGGAGAGAGCTATAGTACAGGTAGGGGGCTTTTTGAGTATACAGTCTTTGACCAGATTTCGAGTTAGAAAGCTAAAATGCAGGAAGGGTTCTGCTCAATTATACACTATACAGAGACTTTACACTGACACCAGTGAACGTCAGTTTCACACACTAAACTTTACTTGTGTATACAAGATTGAAATATACAAAATAATAATAAAGTCATCCTGGCCTGCCTTGCTTGGCCTGGCCTGTCTGCACTTTATCTCATCATAAAGTGAGGGAATGTTCCGATAAGCTGCACTGGAATCCAGTGGATTAACAACAACTTAGCGTCTTCTGGGGTTGTCTCTGGGAGAGGTGTGCAGATCTCTCTCTCCAGTGTCTGGTGACTGGTCCATCCGTTCTTGCAGGCTGGCTGGTTAGTCATTCCATGTCATGTACCACTCACAATAAAACATATTCTTTTAGAGTGTTGGGACTTGCATGATGTGAGACACAAACATTTTACGGCAGATTCCATGAAAACCTTGTTCAGAGATGTCCCACCTGATGCCATCTTTGAGTTCTTGAAAGAGATTAACATTTTTCATCGGATCTGAGATTTTTACAGTGGAAAGATTTTTAACAAACTTTCGGATGGTTTTTCGATGTATTTTAAAGAATTGTGTGAATGACTGACTTGTGAGTTGATTTTAACGTGGTGACAGCCCTGATGTGGCCCTTTGCGGTCGGCTGGGCTATAAGCAACATTATCTTACCTATCTTACCCTGTGGCCACGTTGTAGTTTGGAGTCTTGATCCTGCGCTGGCCCAGTCTTTGTAGATGTACCAGAGTCCCAGGGTCTGAGGAGATGACAGAATCTGGTTTGTAGACGAGGGGCTAGGAGCTGAGTTTGAGGCGTCCTCACACCTGCCCTCTAGCTGTCAGGAAAGGTGTGATGTCTCAGCTGGTGAAAGTAGCACTACCGTAAAATCATGTCTTAATTTAGTCTCCACTTAAATTCTTTGGGTTTTGAGTGGATTTTAATAAGTGGTATGAGGCAGTGAGAAACTGCTGAAGATGAATAACTCTTCAGTGTAGGCAAATACTCAGGTGATGTGATTAGGTACTGAAATACTCTTACTGCATAAAATGTTAATTAGAATCAATTACTTGGAGTACACATGTTAATTAGAGTCACCTACTACAAAGCATTAAGACAGTCAACAATATTCATAAATTAGCGTAACAGATTTTACCAAGTATCAGCATAAAGTTATCAGGTCAAAATGTAGTATTGATTAATCATCTTGACAGATTTTACTAACTATGGGCATAGAGTTATAATGTCAAAATACAGTATGTATTAATCGTCTAGACAGATTTTACAAAGTATAGGCATAAAGTCACACTGTTGAACTAGAGGGCATAAATACAAATAATATATTGTCTCAAAACTTGAAAACTAGCTTCAGCCAACATTTCATCTTGGATTATCAGTGAAACTTGACACAGGATCTCAGACTAGGAGAGATGAACAATCCATTCCCTTCTCCGGCATACACCAGTGTTGAGTTTTACGCATTGATGTTGACTGTGTTCAGTCTTGTGCACTATGGTAGATCAGTGGAGTTCTTGGGCTTGTTCTCTCTTGTTAAAGAGTTAACGCAATCGAGCCTTGTTGGAAGCGGGTTTCCGACACTGTTCACATCGCTTGAAGGCATGTCGGACGCATACTTCTGACAGAGTTTGACGATTTTTAAATCAAACCGCCTTTTATCAAAGGGTAATAAATCTCGTTTCAGGGACAGCTTAGGGTTTTTTTTGCAGTAACTTCCCTTAGTTCTTTGTGCATTCTGTAGTAGTTTTATACGGATTTGAATTGTCTTACTCTCAGTTCCTGCAATCACACGATTTTGAACACAATCACATGATTTTGAGTGGATCAAGCATTTTGTGGTCAAATTCGTGTGTTTTATGCGGTTGTCATAAATATACTATTCTCTGTAGTTTATACCAAGTGCTCAGAAGTGTAATTGAACTTGTGTGGGAGGATAGAGAACATGAAGAAGTGGATTACAGTGTGCACAAAAAGTTTTTGTTTTTCTGCAAATGTGTATCATTTTGGATTACTTACAACATGTGAACATGTGGGATTCCTCACTGAAGGTAAACATTTGTTATAATATATTGTTTCTTCTACCCAATGGTGTATGTTTCATGCTCATAGGTGAAGTGGTTGATTTTTTATGATCTTTTGAAAATTGCCAAAAATCATGTGATCTGAGGGACAGACTGGTCCATTTTGGCTGTGACTTGGTTGAGTTAAGCCACCTTTCGTGTCTCTGATGCCTGTCATTCAGGTTGAAAAAAAAAGGGGGGGAGGGGTAGTCATGGTCATCTGAAAGGAGACAGACATTCCCAACACCTGCAGTGTGACAATGCAGTTGGGATCAGAGATGGCAGCCTTTAAGATCCTGGTGATCTTCAGCTATTATGCTAATGAACAAAGGTATGATGTCCGCCCACCACCTGTGCCACACGTGTTGATTCTCATCATAGGTGAGGGAGTGTCGCGATTGTCATTGTCCTTTGTAATGGTATGGGTGGCAGAGGAAATCCTTGTCCCATCCACACGCAGTCACAGTGCTATCAGATGAGAGGGGGAAGAGAAGGAGGAGTGATGATGACCAGCTCTACAGTCCTCCGTAACATTGTCGTCAATGCCGCACCATATCACTGTGTTGGTATGGAAGAAAACAGACCAGATAGATGAAGGGTAGGGAGTGGGGGGAGAAGGGGGCTGAAGGGACGAAGCTTGGCATTGTGAAATGACGTAAACTGGTAACACTTAGGAATGTGGATGAGAGAGAGAAAAAGAGAGTGAGAGAGAGAAAGAGAGAGGGATGAGGAAGTGATGCGAGTAAAGGGTGAATGGTGGTGGCTGTCACATCACACTATCTGACAAGGTGATGATGATGACAATCACTACGTACAGGAATAGCACTGAGACATTCTGATGAGAATTACATTTGGGTATCGGTCATAAATTGCATTCATGTGTCAAAGGTAATGATGATGGTTTTCAGCGAGATTGACGACGTCACTGACATTCGTACTCCAAACCACCAGTGTCAAATTAATAATCTGTGGTGACGGTTGTGTGCAGGACTGAAACATTCCGATGACGCCTACAAGCCTGTCAAGCCACCCATGTCTGACAAGGAGTTCCACACCTACTTAGACTCCGCAGGATACATGGTCAGAGCCCGTGACTTCCGCCACAGCATCTACCAGGGAGGCATTGAGAATTCCCTGCGACGGGTGGCATGGCGCCATCTGCTCTGCATTTTTCCTGAAAACCTTTCAGGCCATGAACGCGTCAACTATCTGAAACGCAAAGAGAGAGTGAGTTCTTTACCAGAATCTGAACGGTTAGACTGGCACAGAGTCGCATCCAGGCCACAGAGTGTAGGAGTCCTGCAGTGTGCTATGCACCATGAGCAGTATCGTGTGATCGAAAGGGAAAGGAACTGTGCATTGTTGTAACTACTCAATGATTACCTTGCAGTACCAAATACTTATCGCTGTTGTGTGAAATATGTTATGATTATTTCTGTAACTGTCTTCCAAAGTCAGTGAATTTTTTTTACAAAACAATTAATGTGTCAAATCAAAAAAAGGCAATATTTCTTGATTCCAGTTGATGCTCTTTTTTTTTCTTTTCGTCTGTCGCAGTGGCTACTTAAAGGCAAGGGATCCCATCTCTTTATTGGTCGAAAGGGGGGTTTATATTAGTCATTGAGGAATGTGGTTATTAGTTGATAGGGGGGTGTTTGTATTTGTCATTAGAGGAGTGTACACAAGTACAAGCAAAGCAGGCATGCCAAGTTGGCTCAAATGCTCAACAACAAAAAATTTCTAATGGACTGCTTTTACAGGAATGATGATGGAAGAGGTACAGAAAACATAGGAAAGCAGTGTCAGTGTGTGAAAATAAAGGAAGCAAGATGACTGTTCCCTTGTACGTTCTGGTTTCGTCTTTCTTAGCACATTGTTATAGGTGAAAAATATATTTATACATGCGCAGGAAATATCAGTTTAGTCACAGTTGTGTATCCTTTACTTACACAGCTTCAACCCTCCCTCCATCATTCTCAAGAGATGGTCTCCTTTCTCAAGTATTACTCCTGCTTTGATTTGTGTTGTCTGAACAATGGAGCTCCAACTTACCTCCACTCTTCCACAGGTTCACTTTCGTGTTTAGATTTGTCGATTTGTGACCCCTCGCTGGTCCTGGACTATGAGTGGTCTGTCCATGACGATCTGCACGGAAGTGACCATTTCCCTGTTCTTTTAAAACCCTTATTAACTGAAAACATCTCTGTCTCACAACATCTTAATTATAAGAAGGCCAACTGGAATCTTTTTGCCACCAATATTTTGAAAGAATTCCAGGAAGTTGATTTTCTTCAGAGTCCAGACCCAGCAGAATCTCTGACCAATACTGTGATAAACTGTGCTAAAACCTGTATTCCAATGTCTTCCAATAAACTCCAAATGCCCAAAACACCCTGGTTTAATTCAGACTGCCAACAAATTTCAAAAGTTCGCAAACGGGCTCAGCGTCGGGTATACCAACGACCTTCAGGTCCCAACGCTCGAGCCCATCAGAAACTCCGCGCCAAATCGAGACACACTTTCAAAATCAGTAAACGTCAGTCTTGGAGAAACTTTTGCTCCGGGCTGACATCAAAAACTTCAAAGAAAAAAGTCTGGAACATCATCAGAAAAATCAAAGGGAAAAACACCAACCCCTCCATTCATCACCTGAAACTTGCCGATGCTCTGGTCACTGACAAACAAGCTGTTGCCAATCTGTTGGCCTCCACCATCCAACAGAACTCCTCATCTTCAAATAAATCTGCAGCCTTTTTAAAAAACAAACAGCTCAGAGAGAAATCTTTATACAATTTCACATCAGACAACTCTGAAGCCTACAATCTCCCTTTTTCAATCAATGAACTGAAAACGGCTTTACAAACCTGCACTGATTCTGCCCCTGGTCTGGATGATATTCATTATCAGGTTTTGAAGCATTTTCCAGAAAGCTGTCTCCAGACTCTTCTTAAAGTATACAACCATATCTGGACCACAGGGTACTTTCCGCCCTCCTGGCGGAAAGCCCTGATCATTCCAATTCCAAAGCCTGCAAAGGACCTTACCAACCCTTCCAACTATCGTCCGATAGCTCTGACTAGCTGCCTCTGTAAGTTGATGGAAAAGATGGTCAACTCCCGTCTGATGTGGAAGCTGGAAACCGATGGCCTTTTGGCCAGTCAACAGTGCGGTTTCCGGAAATACCACTCGACAGTCGACCATCTAATCCGTCTGGAAACCACCATCCGCAATGCCTTTGTCAATAAACAGCATGTGGTCGCTATCTTTTTTGACCTCGAAAAAGCGTATGACACCACATGGAAATCAGGAACTCTTCTGGACCTGCACAGACTTGGTTTCCGTGGTCACCTGCCTCTGTTCATACAGAACTTTTTGGCTGATCGACAGTTCCAGGTGCGTGTTGGCACCACACTCTCTGACATCCATGGGCAGGAGTTTGGTGTCCCTCAAGGGAGCATCCTTTCTCCTGCTCTTTTCAGCATTAAAATCAACGACATTGTGAAATTGGTAAGCCAGGGCTCTGAGTCCTCTCTGTTCGTTGACGACTTTGCGCTGTACGCAGTGGGAGCTTCTTACCCCAGCGTACAGCGTCGACTCCAACTTTGTGTCAACAAGATCCAGCAGTGGGCCGAGGAAAACGGGTTTACCTTCTCCCGTACCAAAACTCAGTCAATCCATTTTCACAATTTTCGTCAATTTTTTGGTGATCCTGAAATTCGTCTGGACAAGTCCACCATTCCAGCTGTAAAAGAAGCCAAATTCCTTGGAGTTATTTTTGATCAAAAACTCAACTTTCTCAGCCACATTAAAAATCTCAAAACCTCTTGCCAGAAAGCTCTGAATATTCTGCGGGTCGTAGCACACACTGACTGGGGCGCTGATAAGAAAACTTTGCTGCATCTCTACAGAGCCCTGGTCCGCTCCAAACTGGACTATGGTTGTGCTGTGTACGGCTCTGCAAGACCCTCTTATCTGAAACTCTTGGACCCTATCCACCATCAAGGGCTTCGTCTCTGTCTTGGAGCATTCCGCACCACCCCTGTGTACAGCCTGTACGCAGAGGCAGGTGAACCCTCACTGTCCAACCGCAGGCTGAAAATGTCTCTAAATTACTACATCAGACTGTTCTCAGAACCACAGAATCCTGCCTATGACTGTGTCTTTGACCCCCAGTTTCAAAACAAATTCGAAAACAACCCTAACTGTATTCCGCCGTTTGGTGTTCGTATGCAGCCTCACGCGCGGAATGCAGGTCTAGACCTAGGAGTTGTGTCTGATTTTTCCAAGTTTCCGGATCAGCCTCCGTGGACCTTTTTCACACCAGAGATTCGTTTTGATCTCGCAGCTTTTCGTAAAGAGTCCACCAGCTCTCAGGCATACAAGGCATTGTATGCTGACCTCTGTTCAAAATTTCCATCCTGTCAGAAAATTTTCACTGACGGTTCCAAGTCTGAGGATGGAGTGGCCTGTGCAGCCTATTGCCCTGGTGCTCCTTCTCAGATACTGTTAAAACATATACCTCCAGATGCCTCTGTCTATTCTGCTGAACTTACTGCTCTGGTTCTGGCATTGAAAATAATTTCACAATCTACGAAGAGGGACTTTCTGGTTCTGTCGGATTCGCTGTCAGCTTTGGAGGCCATAGCTGGCCGCAACCTTCAGCATCCAGAACTTTTACATTTCTTTGAACTTTTTAGCAAGTTGAAAGTGGATGGTTACAACATTATTCTGGCTTGGGTTCCTGGTCATGTTGGCATCGGAGGTAACGAAATGGTTGATCGTTTAGCCAAGAATGCCACAAGAGAGAAATTGTCCAACATATATATCCCCTGCTCAGATCTGAAACCCAAAATTAATGATTATGTGAAAGACCTCTGGCAGGAGGATTGGAATACCCAGACGGATAACAAACTCTTTCGGATCCGTCCAAACCTTAAGGAGTTCCTCCCATCTACGTCTGGTGGTCGTAAAGAGGAAACGGTTCTGTGCCGGCTGCACACCGGCCATTCGTATTTTACTCATTCCTACCTTTTAAAGAGTGAAGAAGCTCCGTGGTGCATTCCATGTCATGTGCCACTCACAATGAAACATATTCTTTTAGAGTGTTGGGACTTGCACGATGTGAGACACAAACATTTTACAGCGGAGTCCATGAAGATCCTGTTCAGGGATGTCCCGCCTGACGTGATCCTTGACTTTTTGAGAGAGATTAACATTTTTCATCTGATTTAAGATTTTACGGAAGAAAGATTTTTAATGAAGTTTCTGGTGCGTTTCTAGAAGATGTCATTTAAAGAGATGTGTGAAAGGTTTTTTTTTTTTTTTTTTTTTTTTTTTTAAAATGACTTGTGAGTTGATTTTAACGTGGTGACAGCCCTGATGTGGCCCCTTGCGGTCGGCTGGGCTATAAGCAACATTATCTTATCTCCTACTCCTGCTTTTTTTTTTTAAGTAAGGGATTATCTTCCCTCCTGATCAAACCAGAATGCAACACTACAGCAGTTTTCTGAATTGTAAATATTTTAGATATATATGAACTCCATCATCAAACCAAAACTTCATGTTTCATCCACATAATGGATATATCTCTAAGAGTGTTGCTCAGATTTCCTGACTGGCACTGCAGATGTTTGTATCTCTCAGGCCTGGTTGACACTGAGATTAGTTATGTAAGGAAGCGTTAAGAAAACCGGAGCAGTGTTTAAAAGTACATTTTGTGTGAAAGACATCCAAAGATTAATTGTAGCTCTAAAAAATGCAACCCTTTCATTGAAATGCAATATCTAAAGATGAATAAAATACCTATGAAAAAATATATTTTTCTGTCTCTAAAGCCATGTGATAATCTTCCCCTTTGATATTTCTTTTGTGTCAGGATCTTGGCTAATGTTTTGATGTGTGCTGGTTGACAGCAGTTGTTAAAGATAGACATTATACTGGTAAGGGTTTCTAGTCAAATGACCAGACATGTATAGGAATTACTGGAATATTATTTATTGTGTATGTATACAACCCTCTATTCAGATGACGAAGAATGTGTAAAGCCAGAAATTTTTTTCTAGTCGGTTTTTCACATTTTGATATCTGTTTCGCCTCACAACCATATTCTGTTCAACTTGACACAGGAATACTGTTCCTTGCGTGATGAATGGAAGGAGCGCTTTGCCAGAGGTTCAACCACTGAAGAAGTGAAGCACATTGTTCTGATGGTGAAAAAGGACGTGCTGCGAACAGACCGCACCCATCGGTTGTATGCAGGCAGAGACGATAACCAGAATGTGTTGAGTCTGTTCAACATCCTGGTCACATACTCTCTGACACACCCCGATGTCTCCTATTGCCAGGTCAGTTCTCCCCTTTGTATTGATCCTACAGAGGTGGGATAGGTAGATTATGTCGCTTATAGCCCAGCTGACCGCAAAGGGCCGTATCAGTGCTGTCACCACATTGAAGTCAACTCACAGGTAAAAAACAAACAAACAAACAAAAACACTACGTCATCCACACAACTCTTTAAAACACAACTTCTAAAACCACACTGGAAATGTTAAAAATCTTTCCTCCATAAAATCTTAGATCAGATGAAAAATGTTACTTTCTTTCAGAAATTCAAAGATCACATCAGGTGGGACATCTCTGAACAAGGTTTTCATGGAGTCTCCCACAGAGGTTACCTGAACAAATTTTGTTTCTGCTCCTACACTTCATTCTGCTTGAGGGTGATGAAGGCCAAAGAGTATTGATCAGTCTTTAATAAATGTGAAATTGTGTTTGCTGATTTCTTCAGTGTCGATGCTGTGTGCTTTGCCAGCTTTGGGGTTCAGGGGCAGTTTTTGTTTTTGTTTTTTTTCTTTTTGAAAAAATGTTCTATGTGACTCATGTCTGCATCTGTGCTAGGCACTAGATTAGAGTTCAGGGTGTGTAAATGTTTCATGATGGGATCATGAGTTGCCTCCCTTATTTCTTATTGTTTTCATTTAACTCCAATGGAACTAAATGCATAATAGAAATTTGATCAGACTTTGAGTTGCATTTGTGGATAATAGACGGTGTTCAGAAATCTGATAGGAGGTAATCTGCGTTAGAATTTGCATTTCTGAGTGTTCATGGGAGAGATGTAGCTGGTGGGCAAAGCAATTTTGACCTTAGCAGTTCAATCAGAGAGAGAAAATGCCAGAACATAGGTCGGAAGTAGTGAATCTGTAGAGCAGATAGTCAATCTCCCGATCATTATCGTGTCATGCGTTTTAAGTTATATGTGACTCTCCAGATCTGTTTGCTTGACCAATAAACTGAGAAACAATAACTCTGTTTGTAGTGGAAAGAGATGTGTTATCTTTCCCTCATTTTTTTACCTGGAACATTTCTATTCCATTCACTTTAGCAACTCAGTCAGAGAGAAGAAGTGCCAAAACATAGGTGTGAATCAGTGCACTTGTTATGCAGTCACTGTGTTACAGACAGTTTGACTTCACTAACTATTTTTGATTAACATACATCGATCAGATCTACATGTCCTGGGTTTGATGTGACGTTTCTTTACCAAAGGACGCATGCACATATTGCGTAATGATCTTCACCAACTGACCAACATCTTTTGACCAACTTTATTTGCCGTGGAAAGACAGGGATGATCTTGCGCTGATTTTTTTTTTTTTTTTTTGCTGGAACAGGTCTACTGGAGAAAGTGTCTGGTTTACTGAAATGTCTCCATGAAAGGAAAGGCATGGAACACATTCTAGGTAGAAGAATAATGGGCACATTCTCATCCCAAGAGAATGTTCCATGCATGCAAGCATGCTTGTGCATAAATGTGCAGGACCTGAATGAAGACAAAGAAGTGTTCCATTACAATGAACCTAGTCAGTGCAGTATTGTTGTTCGAGACTGTAATTCAGCACAACACGGCATGAGTGATAGATGTGTCAAATCACTGTGTACTTTTGATTGATAGTTCATGTGCTTTTTAGGGCATATTACAAAGAACAAATCAATCCAACGAAACAAATCACAATTAAAGTAATTGATGTCTAGTATTGTCCCATCATTGTAACAGGCTGTGAACATGCCATGTGAGACTGCTGAGAAATTTGTCATGACAGCAATGCAATATGTTAACAGCATGAAATATGAAAATGGTAATGACAACAGCATGAAATATGAAAATGATAATGATAACATATGTCAGATCTTTACATCTCACCATTGTGACTGACTGTACAGAGCAAAGAATGGCGTTCGCAGAGTAAAGAACAGCATGTACAGTACAGTACAAAACCATATAACTCGACATGACACAACATGACATGACATGGCACAACATGATCAACACATCACAACACAACACTACAGCACTACGCAAGAGTGTGATTGATGTGTAAATTATCCCACCGCTGTGAGTGACTGTGCAGAGCACACAACAGTACATTCAGTACAGTGCAACACTATAAAACTTTGACATGACACAACAACATGACATAGCACAGCTTGACACTAGATGAGACAACACATCACAGAACAACACAACAGCAGTACACAAGAGTGTGACTGATGTGTCAGCTACCCCTCACTGTGACTGACTGTGTGCACTACAGGGCATGAGTGACCTGGCCTCTCCACTGCTGGTCATCCAGAAGGACGAGGCTCAGGCCTACATCTGCTTCTGCAGCCTCATGGGTCGTCTCTATGGCAACTTCTCTGCAGACGGCATGGCCATGATGACCCAGTTTCGCCACCTGGCAGAGCTGCTACAGGTGCATGACCCTGACTTCTACGAATACCTGCAGAGCATCAACGCCCACGACCTCTTCTTCTGCTATCGATGGCTGCTGCTGCAACTGAAGAGGGAGTTCCCTTTCGAGGATGCTCTTTACATGCTGGAGGTCAGTGTTTTTACTTCAGATCCCTCCACCCTACCCCCTCCTCCCCGTTCACCTCCTTCCGGTTCCTTGTATTTTCCTCACCTCCACTCTCTCCCAGCCCCTTGACCCTTCCCCTTACACTCCCATCCATCCTTACCTGCAGAACCTTGATTGTTTCCAATACTAGGTTCCGGAAAGTGATGATCTGTGATCCCTACTTTTTAATATGACATTGCTCTAGCCTTTACCACACTTGATAGTTAATGAGTGATGTTTCTGCATGGGCTACATGCCATTGTAGAATGTGCACTACATGTAAAATTGGGCCACTCTATACCCAGTGGTCCCACGATAAGCTCAGATAGGTTTTGTACTGTCATTAAAGGTTTGGAAAAGTTTGGAGAAACTGAGTTGCTGCTTCCAGGACCTTAACAGTCTGTAAAATGTGACTTGGACTAGTAACAGTTCTTAACTTTGATGGTGTCCCTTAGAAAACAACAACAGCATTAACGAAATCTGTTTCTGTGCAAGCAAATTCAATGACGTTTAAAACATATTAATTGTCAGGAGTCTTAGCAAGTTAGAAGACCCTACGAATAGAAGCATCATGATGAGTTGATTCTTCTTCAATTGAATAAAACAGATGACACCCACTCTGAAAAAAAAGGAACGGTTATACATTAAACATGTTTGTTTTTAGAATGATGTAAAAACATTGTTCATTGTATATCGAATTTGGAAATTTAGTCCAGTTGATTCTTGAAAGTTAGTTAAAAGTTTCTGACTTCTCTGTCCTTTTTGTAGTACAAACTCAGCAAAAAATGTTTGTTAAAAATGTGGATACCCAAAGAAAACTGCTGATACTGATCACCAACATGATTGTTTTTTAACCGGCCCGGCTGATACTGAAGTGTTTGTCTTTGTGCGTTTCTTTATCTTTTAGGGATGGGCTATTGTTGCTGTGAGAGTTCCTTCAACATTGTTGCCAAACTCTACATGACCATCTGTATGTCTGTCTGTCTGTCTAACCATCTGTCTGTTTGACTGTCTGTCTGTCTGTCTGTCTGTCTGTCTCTCTCTCTCTTGTGCTTGTGTGTGTGTGTGTGTGTGTGTGCGCGCGCGTGCGTGCATGTGGCAACATGACAGCAGTCCCTTGTAACCTGTCTTTCATACATTGACATTAAACATTTGCTCAGTTTTATTACTTCACATTAGTGTGCTGCCATGTCAAATTGCCAGGCTGGGCCACACAGCTGTAGACTCAAGTTGATATATGCCATTTTTTCAGGTTAATTTCCTAGGTTTTTATTCCACTCGCTGAAAAATTTTTGCTTGTACCGCTCAATAACACTCTGTGGCATACCTGCAAGGCAAAATTCTTAGTTTTATCACCGGTCAGATTGTGCATGTTCACCAGATGTCCACTGGGTCATGTTGGTGTCATCTTCACCCCTCAAACATGAAGATGCATGTTTTAAGAGAATTGAAATATTGCAGAAGGTTGTTCAATTGATGTTTTCACTTTTTCCTGACTTGTTAGATTTTCAGTTCAATGACTTTGTTCTGTCATTTATCATTGTGTATCCATTGTTTAAAACACATTGAAATTCTTGATTGAAAGAGTGTTTTTACTTTGTTTTCAAAGTAAAGCTTCAGTTTATGCCTTTTCATGTTTTCTTTTGTCTGTCAATCCAGGGAAGGTTTTTTTTTTTCATTTCCTGTATACATCCAAGAATTTCTTGCCCCAAAACAGTTAAACCAAATTTTACTTTATACCTAAATTAACTGAAATTTGGTTTTCTAGAAATTTTGCAAACCTGGAAAGAAATTCTAAGTTCCTTTACTTTCTGTTAAATGGACTCAAGTGAGTGTGTGTGTGTGTGTGTGTGTGTGTGTGTGTGTGTGTGTGTGTGTGTGTGTGTGTGTGTGTGCGTGCATGCATGCATGTGTGTGTGAGGGGGGTGTGTGTGTGTGTGTGTGTGTGTGTGTGTGTGTGTGTGTGTGTGTGAGAGAGAGAGAGAGTGTGTGTGTGTGTGTGTGTGTGTGTGTGTGTGTGTGTGTGTGTGTGTTCTAGCTTACTTTGCTTGAGTGTCATCATTGCTTACTGTGCTCAAGTTTTATAATACAGATCCAAACTCAGGGCAATATGAAGAGAAAGAATACTGCAACCCAAAATGCTTGAACCAATGGTTTGGAAATAGAGAAGTCATATCAATCAACGTTTTATATGCAGAAGTGGAGACATGCTTTTTTTTTTTTTGCAATGAAAGTTTTGTAACATACACTGTGCCATATAGCCCAGGTTTATGGCCCTTGGGATGTTTCTGTGGAGGGTGTAGTAGAAGAGCTAGTGAAATAGTTTTAAGCAGGTTTAAGCGTGTCAAAGTTCACCTCTCTTTTTTGTTTGTTTGCATTATTTTGTACATTTAAAAATGCTACACTGAAGTCCAGTACATTTATATATTTAATTATCAACCTCATGGTAGTGTAACGCAATCGAATTAAGCCTTATATATTTTTATCTTGTGTATTTTATAGCTTCTTGCTCAAAATGATCAAATGGGAGATAATCCTGATGAGGCAGACAGGTTATGTGAATGATCAGTTAGTCTTATTGTAGCTACTTCCCTTATACTATGAAAACAGTAGTTTTTCTTCGTTTTAAGTCATGTCTTTTAGCATGTTTTGGATAGCATCAAGCTATATTTTTACTTCCTGTCAGCATCCTTTGACTGATGCCATGGATAAGTCTGAAAATTTTGAACAACATGACAAGTTAACTTGATGCAGACACATAGATAGACATTCATTTAATAGTATCTTTTGCTGCTGACATGAAACAACTTTGTTGCTCACCTTGTGAGTTTATGTGTTTCAGTCACGGGCTGTTTTTAGCAGCTTTGCATGCCATTCCACAGTGCATTTTGTATAAACCGTTAGCAGGTTTGAACAATGTATATTTAAATGAAACAGATTAGAATTAAACATTTTTTAATACATTTTATACCCACTAATATTAAAATAATTTCATTTGATGTAGCTGTGATGTCTGCCTCAGTTTTTGTCTTTTGGTTCGTCTATTTTTAACTGAGCATGTATCAGGTGATTTGAGGTGGCTACAAATTGTGACTGCATTGAGCTAAATACTTGAGAAGAAAAGAGAAAGCAGTCAGTTAAAGTAACATTGGGTCTGTAATTCTATGTTCAGGTGATGTGGAGCACTTGGTCTCTGACCCCACCCAAAAACGACTTGCCATTGGTGGACCCACATTACAACGTCAAACTTCTGTCCACATCGTGCTCCCCGTCGTTCTCCTTCCAGCAGTCGGTGTACACCAAACTGTTGGCCATGCGATGCTCCAACAGGGCCAGGGATTTGTCAGGGGCTAGCTCCACCTCCATGGACCCTCCATCTCCGGAGGAGCCTGCCCAGGATGCTGAAGACTCCCAGGGTTCAGCGTTCGATGCGTCTTTGACTGACGACGATCAAGTGGTGGAATATCCACAGGTTGATAACGTCGTGACTCGCTGTTTGAAGCGGAGATCTGTCAGTATTGATCAGGGGTTGCAAGAGAACACGCCAACTCTTTCCTTCGGTGAGCACAACTGCCTTCACCAGCAGAGTACAGAGAGTGGTAGAGACAGTGACAGGCATTCAAGAGACACGTCAGAAAACACCCCTGGCAGTGCCGGCTGTAAACTGAACAGCTACATTAAACCCAGAGACTTTGAGGAAAGCACAGACACTGATAATAGTTATGTCAATGTGAGCATAGAGGTGGGAACTGCAGACCTCCCCTCCCCATCTGACCGCAGCTGTAACAGGCCCTCCCTCCAAGATCAGGACAGAGAAGAGATATTCTCTCTGTCTCTAGACTTGGAGCCAGCAGGCTCTGAAGGCCACGTCAAAACAGAAGGGGAAGACGAAGGCTACTCAGGTCTTTCTGGCAGCAAGAAAAGCATGCCGGTGTGCCCAACTCCTCCGACTGCAGATTTGAACTCTGACCACAACTGTTCTGCTGTCGGATCTGTAGAACCCAGTGGCGACAAACAGTTTCAAAGAGGCCACTCCGACTCTGGTGTGTCAGAGGGCAGCTGGCCAGGAGGCCACCAGGTGCAGAACGGCAAGTCAGAAAGCAGGGCCCAGCTCTCTGGTGCTTGCCTACCTCCAGCGCACATCTTCGGGAACGGCAATCCCTTCCTCATGTTTCTGTGTCTGACCCTGCTGCTGCAGCACCGTGAGCAGATCGTCAGCTCCAGAATGGAGTACGAGGATGTCGCCATGTTCTTCGACAAGATGGTGCGCCAGCACAACGTCCACAAAGTCCTGCATCAGGCCAGGAAACTCTACTCAGACTATCTCCATATTCGTAAAAATCTAGGGGACCACAGAGAAACTGAACTCAGCCTGTGAACTGACATATTTGCCTCAGGCCAGGATACTGAGGCTGTTTTGACTGGGCAGAAAGTTCGACATCAGCCTGAGAACTGACATTTCTGATTCAGACCAGGACTCAGTATTCAGGTATTCTGACAGAACAGAAAGTTTCATATCAGCCTGTGAATTGACAACTGTGCATCAGACCACAGATGGTGGAGATCCTGTTGCATGAACCATTTGAACCTCATGATTTTGGAGTAGATTCTTTCAAACCTTGTACAGTCAGACCTGTCTTTGTGAAGTGTGCTGTCAATGTGCAATGTTCAGTGTGCTGTCAGTGATGTGATGAAGGTGAAACTGATGATCTAGGGGTTCACAAAGAATGCTATCTGGACTGCATTCCCAGAGAGAAGTTGGAAGAAATTCAGTCTAAATTTCAAGACATGAACGTTTTCTTTCTTCCTTTCGTTTTTACTGAAAAATTTTTTTAAAAGATATGTACACTTGTATAGCTTTGTTAGATTTCTTTTTCTCTGTTTTCACTGCAGGAAGACTGTTAGGCCTAGAGCAGGTGCTGACTGGTTTATCTCTTTGAAATACGCCATGCTGTGGGTGGAGTGTTAGGGTCAGAACAACACATCCTCGGCTGTTTTAGATGTGTGACTGTGGTAAAATATGCTTTTTGAACTACCCTTCTCAAGCATCCAGTGAAAATAGTTCATGTAGGTGTGCCTTTATCAGCAGACTTTTAAAACGAAAAAAGCAGTACTAAACAGTTCATGTAGGTGTGCATTTATTACCAGACTTTGAAAACAAAAAGAGCAGAACATAACAGTGAACATAGGTGTGCCTTTATTACCAAACTTTGAAAACAAAGAAGGCAGAACATAACAGTTCATGTAGGTATGCCTTTATCATCAGACTTTGAAAACAAAAAAAGCAGAATATAACAGTTCATGTAGGTGTGCCTTTATTGCCAGACTTTGAAAACAAAAAAAGCAGAATATAACAGTTCATGTAGGTGTGCCTTTATTACCAGACTTTGAAAACAAAAAAAGCAGAACATAATAGTTCTTGTAGGTATGCCTTTATTACCAGACTTTGAAAACAGAAAAAGCAGAGCTTAACAGTTCATGTAGGTGTGCCTTTATCATCAGACTTGGGGAAAAGAAGAAGGCAGAACAGAGCTTTGGCTATAATGAACTTTTTTTTTCTGTATGCAGGCTGATACTTCTGCGGACACTCCCTATATAGACAGGCAAGGATTAATCCCATCCACCCCAAAAAGGGAGTGGGGTTTTGTGTGTATGACCTTATTTTTTTATCCCGCCATAAAGGCAACCATACTCCAACTTCAGGGAAAGGCTGTAATGAACATTGGAGGCCTTGGTTGGTATGACTCTCATTCTCACACTTTTGCAGTTCACTGCTCTAGAATTTGTCCGCTGTGAAGGATACAGACTAGTTCTGGCATATTTTTTTGTGATTGTCTGTGCTAGGTTTACCTTCCAGTACAAATTCCCTCCCTTTGAAGACTTGAATATTTTTGGAACATTTTTGTGAATATACTAGATTTACCTCACAACAGAGACGCCCCTTCCATTAAGCCCCCTCCCCCCACTATAGACACACACACATATATACACACAAACACACACTTCCTTCTAACTCCTCCCTAACTTGCTCCCCTCTTCCCCTTTTTTGTTTGTTTTGGTTTTGTTTTAAGATTAGAGATCATTTTCAATAAATCCTGTTGTGATTGATGATTTAAAAAATAGTGCAGTAAAAACTATTTTAAAAATAGTGCAGTAACATCTGCTGGGAAAGTTACCCTTTCATATCCCCAGTTCATCACAAGATAATTTCTTTCCTTGCAAATGTTACCACTGACTTGGTAAATCTACATCTCCACTTTACCTTTTCGACCGTTGGTAACCTAATGAAGCAGAACATACCCTTCAATATTTGGTAATGAAAAGTGATGCTGAAAACGTGAGAAAACACCTGTCAGTCACAGATACTGGCATTGCGATGTTGCAGATCTGTCATTAGCAAACACACGTACACACACACACCTCCAATAGAGACATATGGAGCTATACTTTGCCAAAAAATTGTATCACCACGTCTGTTTTTTAAGATTATTCACCACGTGTATCCTGTTTTGAAAAACAGTCTAGATTTACCAGATCATGTTCTAATAGAATATATAAGTTGAAAGATGAAGACTCGGTTCTTGTTGGCAGTCTTGGTGACCACAAGGCATCCTGACGGTGGACATGGTATTCCTTAAATGGTTAGAATCAGCCATATTCTGAAATAGGCTATAATTGTGAAGAACCAAAACAGTTCAGGCACCAGGAGGCCTAAAACAAGGACATTTCCCTCTGCGAACCTTGGCATTGATCATGACCTTGTCACGGTGAACTTTAAGCTATGGTTAAACAACTGCAAGAGAGTGAAATACAGCTGTCTCAAATTCAGCCTTGAGTAACTGAAAAACCCTGACATCACTGAACAATTCCAAAGAGCCTCAGAAGGTAGATATGCCCAACTGCTATTGCTTAAAGAAACCTTGAAGCCCTCCCAAATAATGTCAGGTAGGTGATGACCAAAATAGCAACAGAGGTCCTCGGAATCAGCCGATGGAAATCAAAGCCATGAATCACAAGCAAAACCTGGGAGACATGCTGAAAAACGCGCAAGGAGACAAAGGAAGCACTGTAAACAAGGGGATCGATCCAGAAACAAATAACACCAAGGAAAACTGGATTGAACAACGGTGGGGAAACACAAAAAAATCCATCGACAGCGACGTAAAAAAGATTTGACCAAACAGGAGCAAAATAAAGGCAGTACCATTCAGGATGAAGATGATGACTGCCTTGCATGGGAAGAAGATGTAAAAAGATTATTAATCGAATATTGCTCTGAACTCTCCGTCAAATGGAGCAGAGGAGATCTAAGTGTGCTTACAGTACAGGAATCATCATATGAAGATGACCTTCGAATATTTCATACCAGCAGTACATTCGCTGAAATGTGGTAAGGCCGTAGATATTGACTTACTTCATGCAGTTTCTTGAAATATGACGGCAAGGTAGCAACAGAATTCGGTGCATCGACAAGTGGCCCTTGCCATGGGCTCAGTAACTAAACATCAGCCTTCCCAAGAAAGGGAATCACCAAAACTGCCAAAACTGGTGGTTTGAAACAAATTATGAATGAAACAACACTTCCCCCATTTTGTTTGTTTGTTTTTTAAGACGGATGGGCACGGAGGTTACCAGGGCTCTAAGAGCATCGTCAGCCCCTTACCTGACCCTTCTTCCTCCCTTTCTCCCTCCCTACCTGTTCCCCTACCTCTCTGTTGCAGTTTCATTACATTGAAGGATGGTCATTTTTGCTCTCCTTCCCTGATCTCAGTAGAATGTGATTTGTTCCTTTAGCAGTCAGTGGCTCTTGCCATGAACAGTCAAATGTGTGAATGAAAACAAGTAATGATATTCCACAGTGAATGGAATTTAAGTTTCCAATGCTAGGGCAGAAAAAGGAAAGAAAAGAAAGAAGAAAATAGCTGTTTTCATGCAGCATGTTCAAAAAAAAGGTTGCTTAGTAATTTTCAGTCTTCTTTCCTTATCTCAGTATAATGTGAATTATTCATTATGCATTTGGTCAACAGCTTTTTGGCTTGAACAGGAAAATGGATAAAAATGAAAACATTAAAGGATGTTCTTCATTGAATGAAATTGAAAAGCCCAGTACTAAAGCCAAAGAGATAAAAAAAAAAAAAAAAAAAAAAAAAAGTAATGTGGCTCCCTGAAAATGTGATTTTGTTCTTTTTTTAAACTCTTTGTGAGTTGAAACTTGTTATAGATGACACTCTCTAAGACTGAGTGTTCACTTTTATGTTTGTATCTTTTCCTCAGTCAAACACACCCAGTTTACATGTACACATTGTGCATGCAGCAGTCTGCATTTCTGTACTGGTCTAACAGCTGAAGGTGCCATTTTTGGCCAATTCAGGGAAGGAAATAAAGTTTCAGTAGCTCATTGGAAAGATGAGATGGTGATCCTTTTTTTTTTTCAGTATAGTAGTTTTGTGTGTGTGTGTGTGTGTGTGTGTGTGTGTGTGTGTGTGTGTGTTGATTACCTAAAAAAAAGATAAGGATTCAGTGGCGGCGGAAGCTGTCCAGGATTAGGGGGGGCAATGGATATTTCAAATCATTGAACTCCGACAATCACAATATGTCAATGTTCGATTTAAAAAAAAAAAAAATCCAGCATGCAATATTCAGTTCACCACACACACACACACACACACACACACACACACACACACACACACACACTTGAAATACACTTTCTATAGCTGCAATTAAAACGTTGCAGAAACTGAGACAGAGAGAGAGAGAAAGAGAGAGAGAGAGGGGGGAGGGGCAACTGTCAGACTTTCTGACTGAATAGCGTAATAACATACCTTCTCTCCATATTCACTGGACATTAGGCACCGTAAAATGCAGTTACTAAGTCACGATTGTCACAGTCTGTACATTTGCAGGTTACACCAACAGCTGGGAGGTTACACCTTTACACATTTAATTTTCCGAAGTAACTTTGACGTCGTTCGTTTCTGCAAACTAACTCAGAAGAAATTTCAGCGAGATTGAGCTGATCAACCTTGTCTTTGAACACATGCATAATGAGACAGTTGTTTAGGCGCTTCTGAGTCATAGTGCTTCAGAGGTATATTTTGACCCGCTTCAAGGCAGAAATACAGCGTTCAGCTGTTGCAGTTGTAACTGGAATGGTCAAGTACAGCCTGATAAGTTTGTCTACCTCACTCAACATTCTTTTAACAGTGTCAGAAGCTGTCAGTTCTTCTAGCAGCGCATCAAAGATGGACTTCTTGTTGTCCCCCAGAGCATGTGGAAGGATGACCAACTGTGTTTTGAGTCTGTCCATGTCAATGTCCGCAGCATATGTGTCTTTGATCTCTTGAGGAATATCTGGATTCTTTCCTGCAGCTCCATCACCCAAGAGAATTTCAGTCTTCCTTGGCAACTTAAGACTTTGTTGGTCAAACCTGCGGTTTATATGCTCTTCGTTGTCTATGGCCTCATACTACTGCTGTCTGTAATAAGCAGAAGGGTCAGAGTAGCTGTGACCCTGGGAGCCCTCATCAAGTCTTCGTGGAGGCTGTCTTTGTCTCGGAATGCGGGGCTCATCACACACGTTTGCAGCCGTGGTTGAGACGTCGGCAAAAAACGTCTGGAAACTTTTATCCTGGCGCATACTTTCAAGCGTTCTCAGACAGAGTTTGCAGCGTTTGTTGCATCCACACAGGACGTTTGTTTCCTTTGAACAGCAGTCGCCAGCTCTTCAGTCACAGTGAAGACATCCCGTGAAAGTGAGAGCCCAGGACAGGTGGAGAACTGCTGCATAAGTGCTAGAAGGCCGGATGCCCTCCTGGCATTCTCATCATGTCCTTGTGAGACTAGTTCAAGTGTTTCTTGTAAAGCCTGAGAGTTCTCAATGAGAGAGTCAAAAGCTCTTGTTCGAACAGTCCACCTTGTTGGACACAGTGGTTTAATGGACGGGCTGCACGAAGTTGATGTTTCATGTTGGATTGTTTCAAAAAGGATCTGTCGTTTTGGTGATAATTTGATCAACTGAATGACCTCTGTGGCAAAGTCAAGGACATCTCTTATTACTTTGACCTTTCTGGAAGCCTCTTGTAGCACAAGATTGACTGAGTGTGCCAAACAGTATATGGACACTGCTGACGGGACCTCATCTTTGAACCATTTTGCAACTCCTGAAACGTGACCCTGAAAATTACTGGCCCCGTCGTAGGCCTGACCCCTACACTTCTGCACTGGCAAGTCCAGCCTGATCAAGCAATCCTTTAGCGCATTAAAAATTGTCTCAGCACAGGTATTGTCAACATGCACCAGTCCCACAGGCTCCTCTACGACTTCAAACTGCTCAGTTACCCATCTTATGCAAATTACAACCTGCTCCCTGTTTGCAACATCACGGTATTCGTCAGCTAGTATCGAAAACCAATTCGCTTCTCTGATTTCAAGTACAACAGATCGCAAGACTTTATGTGCCATAATCCCGAGGATCTCGTTGACAATATCATGTGACAGATATTTTGAACCTGTGTTTGTTTTTTCCTTGCAGCCCTCTCCAAAGCAGAACTTCAGCAGCTGTTGAAGGTTGCCTTCCTGCTCGTCATGTCCACCGAGAGGCAGACCCTGACGCAGGAGAAACTGAAGGCTCTTTAGTTCGTTCATCAGGCTTTGCAGTGTTTCTTTTGTTCTGTTTCATGCTGACACGTCACTGGAGCATACACAGACGTTGTAGACTGCCTACAGTTTACATCATACACGGCTGCTCCATGTGAAGATGATTTTTCGTGGCTTGAGAACTTTTCCCGTGCTTTCTTCCAGTTGTCAAAACCGCTCCATACAAACGCTGCATCAGGTTTGCAGCCTTAATGATTAGCCCTCATGCAGAAGAAACAACATACCTTGTTGTCTGTTGTGCATAGGTGAAGCCAAGGGTATTGCTGGAACCATGATCTTTGGAAATAGCGGGGCCTTCCTGAACTTACCATGGTCAGTTTGGAGAGGACTGTGTCACTCTGTGGCTGAAAGGGGTTGACTGCGTCCTTGCAGCGCACAGTAGACTGACATTTTGGTTTTCTTACAGTAGCAGGTCGGTCAATGTCATCACGAGGAGACTGCGCAGGTCGGTTGGCGTCGTCACGAGGAGACTGTATGATTGATGCACCTTCTGTAGGAGATGAGAAAACACTTTCTTCCTCCTTTCCTTCATCATTTTCACTGTCCTGGTTTGATGAAGTGTTAGGCTCACAAAATGTTCCTCGCCTATTTGCCCTATAAGGGCAGGTGGAAGGGATGATTCAATGTCTCCCGCCAAGATCTTATTCATCAGGTAGCATATCCTGGAGCTCTCTTGCTGACTTGTTACGATGTGTATGTCCCTACCAATCATTCTCGCCATAGCTTGCACTACAATAGCATCAGCATATATGCCATTCTTGGCAATGTTGGTCAAGTACTGGTCAGTAATGTGTGACCAAAGTGGGTTAGCTGCAGAGAGGTTCCCGAGAAATGTGTTGACATCTTTCCTGAGCGAGTTTGACAGGAAATATGACAAGTATGGCGACAAGGTGATGCACCATCAAACATCTCTCTCTCTCTCTCTCTCTCTCTCCTCTCTCTCTCTCTCTCTCCTCCCCCCCCCCCCCTTCTCTGCCTCTCTCTCTCTGATTTTTTTTGAGGTGCTCAATATTAGGGGGGGCAGTATATAAGGCTGCCCCCCCCAATATTTTTCTGGAGGGGGGCATGGCCCCCCCCCCCCCCCCCCCCCCGCCCCCCCTGCTTCGCCACCTGTGGGATTGGCAGAACAAAAGAGATGTTAAATAAATGTTAGCGAACCGCCCACAGAAACGTGGACAAACGAGCCACAAGACAAAACATAACGCGTATCGACCTCTTAGGTCTTCTTCAGGTGAGACACCTGATTTAGGTTCTTACTGTAGAGTTGGTTGAGAGAAGAAGTAGAGTTAAGAGGTCAGGAGTGCCTGATTGCGATTGCACATACATGACTAAAAACGTATGTTAAACGAAATACGGATCAATGATTAACAGTATACAATGATCGAAAGATCATTGTATACTGTTAATCTTTCGATCATTTATACTGTTAATCATTGATCCGTATTTCATTTTAACATACGTGCGATTGCAATCAGGCACTCCTGACCTCTTAACTCTACTTCTTCTTTCAACCAACTCTACAGTAAGAACCTAATCAGGTGTCTCACCTGAAGACCTAAGAGGTCGAAACGTGTTGTGTTTTGTCTTGTGACTCGTTTGTCCACGTTTCTCTGGGCGGTTCGCTAACATTTATTTAAGATTTGTTTAGATTTCCGCCTGCAGTCGTCTCACTTTGCAATTAGAACAAAAGAGGATTTGTTGGATTATCTTAAACACACCTACCTGGCTGGGGACCTGATCACTTGTTAGCACCATTGAATTTGGTGTATGACCATCTGTGTTGTGGGTATATTTGCTAGTATTTCTTTTATTTTGATTTGCTCTTTTTTATGTATATATGTTGTACTTTTAATGTCTTTTCATACTGAATCTATTTCACGCCTGAACCATGGTTTTGAAAAGTGACGGTCAAGCAGAATATATATAAGAGAGAGAGAGAGAGAGAAAGAGAGAGAGAGAGAGAGGTGGTGTGTGTGTGTGTGTGTGTGTGTATGGGCGCACACTCACACACACAAATACAAATACACACACACACACACACACACACACACACACACACACACACACACCACAACACATATGCATGCATGCATGCACATGACACACAAACCCAGAATAGATGAGTGGAGGGTTCAACAAAGAGGAGAGAGGGATGACAAGAAGGAGGAAGGGGAGGTGAATGTTCTGTATTGTCTACAAAGGTTTGGACATTTGGTGTTTAAGAAAAAAAATGCAAACCATTTTTTGTTTGTTTTCCATTTGAAGTATCTAAACATATTGTTCTGCCGCGAACCCTTCTGTCTTCATCTGTTCTTTACACTGTTTTCTCTAATTATGACCTATAACATTCCAGGTCTCTCCTTGTTAGCTTACGACTAGGCTGTACTCTGCCCAAAGTGGACACTAACTGTCCATTCTACAGTGCCTGTTTATCCATATGACTTTCTAACATATCTGTATACGTGTGTGTTCCATATAAGTGTTTTGGTTCCATATAAATGTTTTTGATGAAATTCGTATAATTTTTTTTAAAAGAGGGTTGAAAAATTAAGGAAAAGCCCTGGCGCCCACCACACAGCCTAATCTCATCTGCCTTGAAAATGTCAGTAGACTAGTTACCATGTCACAGATCGAATGTGTATAATTTGCAGGCAGATTTATCGCATTTATTGTAGTTTTTCTCTGAGACAGGACTTTCTGATGACTTTGTGAAGACAGCCCTGAAAAGACCTTGTATATCTGGCTGGGCTATAATGATTGATTATTCTAGATTCTAAACTGTTGAGTTACCATGTGACTCAGTCAGGTTATGTGTAGAGCAGTTCATTTTCCTTTTTATTTTAGCACTGCTTTGTACGGCAATCTCGAAGGGCACCAGGAGAATTTATGAGGGAAATGACAAACAAGTACAGCTTCTTGTACTCTCAAATTGTGAAAATGAGCCAGGGTTACAACAATTGCTTATGAATATTTACCATTGTGTTTTTGTAATTTTGATGGAGTATTTTTGTTTTCGCAAGTCATGTTGATAAAGGTTCTGATTAAGTTAAAGAAGCATGGGAATTTGTTTGATTCTGTTTGATAGAATGATCTACAAGAACAGATCTGGATCATGTATGTAGTTTAATATCAGATGTGAATGTGTTTAAGATGATGATGAGACTAAGACATTGGTACGTCCGACATTGTGAAATTGATATCGAAAAAAAAAATGTTATCATGGACAACGAATGAAGAGCTTGAACGTGTTAAAGTGACTGTTTTTAGTTCATAGTTTTCATATTATTGGGATGATTAGAGCTGAGAGTTATTTGATGATGTATGACAATCTCATTACGATGATATTTCCTTTATGTGTGCATTTACAAATGTGCAATTTTCATCCATCTAACAATGCATGGATTATGTTTTTTTTAGGTGTGTGTGTGTGTGTGTGTGTGTGTGTGTGTGTGTGTGTGTCAATCTGCCAAAGTGTAGTCATGTTTTCAGTTGCTTGATATTAAATAAAGACTATGATTCTGTTCTGTTAGTGCTTCTTTTTGTGTGTCCATATTTTCCAGTGTGTGTGTGTGTGTGTGCGTGTGCGAACACATAACATATTCTGCTGTTTCTAGGGAATTAATGTACCACTGTTACACATCATGGTGGGGGGAAAGGGATGGAAGGCTATGGTATTGTGGCAGTGAGGCGACCGCTCATTAAAGGATGACCAAGGATGAAATGGCAGCATGCCCTTGCAGGTGGTGGAAGTGGTATCTCAACTGATAGGCCTGCAGATGCCTTTCCTCAGCACACGAGTCTGCCCTTGCCAAAGGGTCAGCAGCTCTGTGTATTAGTTGGACGATGCTCCCATTTCGTCACATCCCATTTTGATGAGGTGTCTCTATTTGGTTCTTGAGATTAGTACCCGCATGTGAGCCTTGAGGTGGGGAAGGCTAGGGACTCAGTGGATTCCTAACTTTCCATTCCTGGTGTCTGTCAAAGGCATGGAGGGCAGGTCGCCTGGTAGCCCTGAAGACAGCTGTTGCAAATGTCTCATGACTACCCTGCAAACAGGTAGTAGACTTCCCATCAAGGAGTAGGAACTCGGGTTCCATCCGCTCGTCTGCAACCAGACAACAGGTATCCATACTGAAGCATATACCCCACACACTTTTGTGTGTGAACAGTGAATACCAAACATTTTCCAGCCAACAACAAACCAGTGGACTGACATGACTCAAAACAAACTAATATATATTTATAGGAACAACTTTGAACAAAAAGAAACAAATCTCATTGGTTTCAAAGTGGGGTGCCTGCAAGTGGAACTGAAGTTGAAGTTTTGTGATTTGTTTGTTGTTTTGATTTCTGGCACAATAATCCTGTTTTTGCGCTATGGATACAGAAGTTTCAGCAGAACAGAGGGAGGGTGAGGGTGGAGATAATTGGAGAAGAGAGGGGATTGGGGTCATGGTGTCTCATAGAATCTTTAGACTGGGACTTTAGCCTCCAACATAGGAGCTTTGTATTGACTTGGATGGAAGATAGTCTCATTTATTAATGAAGCTGGAGGGGTAAGGGGGGGGGGGACTTTAAATCCTGTTGTTTGTTTAGCAGAAATGAAAAAGATAGGTCACACTGGGAACACTCTGTGTATGTTTGTGTGTGTGTGTTAGTTTCAAATTTAACGTCTATCCACTCTAGGTGATATTAGACAGGAAAAAAAAAACAAAAAAAAACAGCTCATCATCAAAATAAATAAATAAACAAACCAAACCCTCATATTAAACCTAGAAAATTACAAATGGTTTTGATGTGGTGTGTGGTGTGTGTGTGTGTGTAAACTGTCTTTCATCACAACTTATCTTTTAACATGATAAAGTTTCAACAAGACAATAGAGTATTCTTATGACCTGTTCGTTTCATTGCATTTTATATATCATGTTCATTCCCTTTACTTCATTTGCTATGCTGTTCGGGAATAAAGTGTAGCCTAGTCTTCAGCCGTTTGAAATAGGGTACATTAAACGGTTACGAGATGTGGTTACTGCTGCCAATATAAGGGACACAACTCATACATTCTTCAAACTTAAGTGCATACCATGATTGTTTCCCCGAAAAGATGTCTGTTTTATGAACTAGTTTTATTTCAGATAACTTAGAAATAAACAAACTGTTGTATATATTCGCGTAATCGTTGTTTTAAATGCATTAATAACACATTTTTAACATCGGCTGGCCCACGTGATACGAAGTCCTTCCTCAAGCACTGCCCGAGTGTAGCAGACGACGAATATTCTATTTCATTTTTGTACAGTCGGAAATAAAAATATGTATCATGCTTATCGTTTGTTATGAAAAATCAATCACTATGATGTACTTTTTCATTATTTAGTGTAATTTAATTGAACTTGTTATCGGCGAGAGTTTCCGAAAACATCCGAATAAGCAGACTTCGGTATTGTTGTCTCACGTGACCTAGTTTCCATGACGTCACTCCCTGACGTCTGGCCGCCAGGGTCGTGCATGGCAACAAGGGTCTATGCGTTCAAAATAAATGCTGTGGCTGTACAAAAGCTAGTGAAGTGATGTGGTCACTATGCATGTAGAGAAATCCTCATTCGTGATCATGGATCTGTTCTCTGATTATATATATCGCGAGTGCAGTGTGAGGCAGTGGTGATAAGTTGGTGCGGACAGTCAGTCATGAAAGAATGAGTACAAGAATAAACCCTATGCCAGTTCCGGTGCAGAGAACGCGTTCTATGTTTTCTACCGGGGATATCATGACCCACACGTATGACACGTCGTCTCATCTGCCTCCCCTTACAAGTCAGACTGTGGGGGGAGGCAGCACGCACATGAACCAGCATGGCGTCAAAGTGCAGCAGTTGTTCGACGATCACAAGCATCACCATCAACGTGAGCCTCTGCAAAATGGCGTCCGGCCCGACGATCAATCACAACTGCCGGCGGTTCGACCAGGCTCGAGTGTGGGCAGTGCTGGAAGCAGATCATCTCTCAGTCGAAGAGGAAATGCTATGGCCCCCGATTCGGCAATGAAACAGTATATGCACAAACTGTCTGCGTTTGAACATCATGAGATTTTCAATTTTTCGAACGTTTTCTTGTGGGCCAGAATGCAAAGAAACGACAAGGAGTGATAGGAGGTGCACATAATAACGGGTACGATGATGAGAATGGATCCTACATCCATGTACCTCATGATCATGTTTCATATCGGTATGAAGTGCTCAAAGTAATTGGAAAAGGCAGTTTTGGTCAGGTTGTGAAGGTTTACGATCACAAAGCCAATCTTCATGTGGCACTAAAAATGGTAAGGAATGAGAAGCGATTCCATCGCCAGGCTCAAGAGGAGATCAGGATCTTGGAACATTTGAAGAAACAAGACAAAGACAATACTATGAACATTGTGCACATGCTTGAGCATTTCACCTTCCGAAATCATATCTGCATCACGTTTGAACTGCTCAGCATGAACCTCTATGAACTGATCAAAAAGAATAAATTCCAGGGTTTCAGTTTGCAGCTTGTGCGAAAATTTGCCCATTCCATTCTGCAGTGTTTGGATGCCCTGTACAAAAATCGAATCATTCACTGTGATCTCAAACCAGAAAACATTCTCTTGAAACAACAAGGACGGAGTGGCATTAAAGTGATTGACTTTGGATCCAGCTGTTATGAGCATCAGAGGATCTACACCTACATCCAGTCTCGCTTCTACCGGGCACCAGAAGTCATTCTTGGAGCCAAGTATGGCATGCCTATTGATGTTTGGAGTCTGGGTTGTATTTTGGCTGAGTTACTGACAGGGTATCCTCTGTTCCCTGGTGAGGATGAAGGAGATCAGCTGGCCTGCGTGATCGAGCTCCTGGGCATGCCACCTCAGAAGCTGCTGGACGACTCCAAGCGTGCCCGCAATTTCATCAGCTCCAAGGGTTATCCTCGCTACTGTTCTGTCACCTCACTGCCTGATGGTTCCACAGTACTGAACGGTGGGCGGTCACGGCGTGGCAAGCCCCGAGGTCCCCCCTCCAGCAAAGAGATGACTGTAGCCCTGAAGGGGTGTGATGACCCCATGTTCCTGGATTTCATGAAACGCTGTTTAGAGTGGGATCCAACTGTCAGACTGTCTCCACCTCAGGCCTTGCGTCACCCTTGGTTACGCCGACGTCTTCCCAAACCACCATCCCAAGTGGAAGGTCGGGGAGACTCAGGTGCACGACGCAGCTCCGGGAACCGTGCTGGAATGCCAAAACTGGCTAACGGCACTATTGGAGCAAGTGGCGGCAAAGCACGGCAGCTTGTCTTGCAGGAAGATCATATGCAATCTCAGCTCAACACTCACACAAAGCTGCCACAGATAGGATCTACAATTTAAGGTGAAGCCATACTGTAAACCCAACCCAATCCAGTTAACATCAGAACTGTCTGCAGTGCTACTTTTAGATCTGTGACCCATTCATTTGTTCAATGCCGTCCATCTTGAATTTTAGAAGTCCTGTGCTACACTGCTGGCTCCTTAAATTGTGTAATAAGTGGTGTGGTTATGTGTTAAATAGTGTACTCACAGACAAGAAAACCATCACATTCACAGTTCACAAACATGCCAACTTTCTCAACAATTTGCATGTTATTGGTCTTTGTCACTTTTAACAATCATGTGAGTAACAATATCTTAATTCCAGATACGTTTCCAGTTGTTCAGTGTATATTGCTGCTATGCTTTTTAACAAATTCCACTGAACTTCACTAAAGCTGCAGTTGTTACAGCACACATGGGTGAATGTATTCCAGTCACCCAGTGCTACTACTAAACATTTTGTAAATTACAGTGGCATGGCCAACCAGCTGCATGGCATGTGTATATCGAAGAAAGTCCTGTTTCCAGCACAGTCTTAGTATTTTAGATGATAGAGTCTAGGAACAGTATTTAAATTTCCTTGATGGTTGTTGTGAACTGATCTTCACATCTCTTTTGTTTCAGAAGTGTAGTGTGTGTCCAGTTCTGGAAATAAATTTGATTTAATTTAAAGCTTAATAAATTTAAAACAGTAAGAATGGTTTTGTTTGGTCGGTTGTTTCTCTGTGTTTATCGATTTTATTTTCTAACTATTCTTCTGTTACGCCCTGTGAAAGCTCTTTTTTGTTGTTTTAAAATTGTAGATAAAGCTAAGTCTAAATTTTCATGAAATGGATTGAAATAAATAATTGAAAAGTACGTTAAACAGATAATTATATCATTTGAAAAGAGAGATCGCTGCATGCACAATGGGAAAACTGTACCAAGGTAATGTCATCAATTGCTTGTAACATGGGAGTGTGAAAAAGAACAATAGTTTAAAAGTCTGCAACACAATTCGGAGAGTAGGGGATGAGGTGGGGAATATTGTGAATTAGAAAAGCAAAGCTTTAAACTGTGGTTCAGTTGAAACATTAGTTGACAAACTCAAGTGTCTTTATTGTAGTTTATATATCTTTCTTGTTCAGTCATTAATGAACTTACAGTGCTGCAAAAGAGACTTCATAATGTTTGCTCGAATGAAATTCAAGTTAGGCTGGTAAGAAATGAGTGTGCTGTCGTGTTCTTTTTATGTTGGTGGGGATCGGGATGTTGATCCTTTCATTATGGCTGTTGATGTGGTTGTTTTATTTTTTCTGTTTTGTTTTGTTTAACAAAAGCTTTTCTGTGCTGACCAATATGTATACATCTGAAACAATACTAGCAAAGATATCATGTATGCCCAAACTGGATTAAGTTCCAGAGTTTCGTCTGTGATGGCTTTCCTAGCGGTGCATAAATTTTTTTTTTATTTTTGAATGTGTGAGGTTTCACGTGTTTACAACGTGTGAGATGTACCCATTGTGTTGCCTTTGGTGTGTTACAACTGGTTTGTTACACTTACAGTGTGATGTGGGAGCAAGTTGGGTGCTTTTTTTTTTCAAGCTCACATGTTGGGACTCCAACAATAAGTACCGTAAGACTGTGTACTAGCTTCAAAAAAAAAAAAGAAGCAAAGTAAAAGAAAATGATTGAATGTTCAGTTATTATCATTTGATGCAAATTTGTAAGTGAGCCTTAGAAAATGAAGTGACCAGTATCCCCTATAACCTGTTGGTATTTTGTTTATCTTAGCTCTGATTTTACATGCCAGTTTGTTACCATGTGACTATAAGCACATACTAAATTTGTTTCGGTTAGGCAGGGGA
>CM065734.1:30179126-30199126 GCA_033310375.1 Conus canariensis | reverse complement strand
TTTACAGTTTTTTTTTTTTTTTAATTTTTTACCAAATGTATGATGATGCACACATGATGTCTTTTGTTGTCCTGGTTTAGTTGACTTTTCAGGGACCTCTAGGCAGGTTTGATTTACAGGGCAATTGATCTTGCATGAGTCAAACTCGCGGCAACAGAAGTGCTGGAGATTTTGTGATATATTTTTTATTATTTTTTGTGTCGTGATTAGGTGGAAAGGCGTTGCTCTTTTTTTTTTTTTCTTTTTTTTTTTTTTCTTTTTTTTTTCTGAACCCCACCCCACCCTCACACTTGCCCACTCCCTCATCCCAAATTTTACCCAGTTTATTCGCTGAGTATTATTTTACTGGCATATATGAGTTATACTACATTCTATTCCATTTATACTGTTTTACTACTGCAATATTCCAAATACATTGTACAAAAATGTGTTGTGTGATGTATGCATAACATGTGTGTAATATTAATATTTCATATTGGCTGTGCCAAAAAACAGATACAAAGGAAAACTATTACTACTCATAATGTTTGGATATTTTCCACACATTAAAGTTATGAGCCCTTGGTAGTTTTAAGTTTTAAAATTGTATAAATGAAGTTGGCGTGTTTTACCATTATATTAAATCACAGCCTTTTTTTTTTTTTTAGAACTACAGTATAAGTTGCAGTGTCAAGTAAAGCAAAAATCAGGTAGATGTGCCAGATTTGTTTTTGTGTGTGTGTGTAAGAATAAGTGTTTTTTTTTTGTTTTTTTTCTTGTAATTGTATAAATGGTGGTGTCGGGTAAAAGAGAAATCAGTTGGATGTGCAAGATGTCTTCTTGTATGTGTGTGTGTTGGAGAGAGGGTGTGAGGAGTAAGAGTAGATGTTTTTTTTCTCTCATTGCATATTTGTGCGTGTGTGCAAAGGCAGGAAGCATTGGTTGCGATATGGGTTTTTTGATATTTACAAGTGTCTGATTTCTTTGTTTTTGTTTTCATGCCTCTCAATCCTCGAAAAGATTTTAGAGACATATCCATTTCTGCATTTTTGGTGGTATGACTTCAATGGTTATACACCCTCAGCACCAATTTGATAAAAGGTTATTGCCACTCAAAGTGCAGTCCTACATCTCCCTTCTCAGTGTGCATCTAGTTTCAACATAGATGCAGGAGAAGTCTTCCATCTACAAAGCAAACAAAACCCAGAGCAAACTTAACCTCGTCCCATGAGTGAGGAGTAGGTGTTTGTGTGAGCAGCTGGGCCCACAGTCCATGCTGTTGAGTCATGAACTGTATTTTTGTCCAGTCACATTGCGTCATCATGCCTTTCTATGTCCGCAGTGAATTTTTAGAAAAATATGTTGGCATCAGCGTCTTTCTGACTGAGTCCTGAATTGTGGTCCTAGATTCATGTTTTGACTAAGTGTAAGTCTGGTATGCGGATTAGGTTCTAACCTGTGATTGGTTTGGCACCAAATATGAGTATGTGCTCTCCATGGTGGAACAAAGTGCCAAAATTTTGCTAAGAGATTTTCTTTTACCTCCTGAATTTTCAATGGTTATTTGTAGTGTTTTTATTTGTTTTTTAAGGTTTGTTACGAGAACTACTGGTAAAGCAATCTGCTGTGCTTACAGAGACCATTCGGCCATATGTCGTCAGTGAGCAAGGTTTTCAAACAAGTCAAATGAAGGGAATGAAAGTAGGAATTGTAACATGAGTAAGCACTGTGTGCTTGGATCTTCAGTTTCCTTCCCTCCCCCTCCACACACATCCTCCACACTCTCTCTCTCTCTCTCTCTCTCTCTCTCTCTCTCTCTCTCTCTCTCTCTCTCGCACACTCCATCCCCAAAAGAGAAGTCCAGTATTATAAAACTTTCTCATCACAAAGATTTCTCTGTGTGAAATTCAGCCTGCTGTTCCCCACCCTAGAGAGCATATCCCCATAGTTGGTGCCATCCTTTTTTTTTCTGCCTGCATATATATAATCGTTTATTTACATGTTATTGTGGATGTTTCTACAGAAAATGGTTGGAGACAGCCCGTTTGGTCATTTGTAATTTGGCGTAAGTCTGGTACATGCTGCACACTGGTTCTTAGCCTATCATCACACTGGATCTTAGCCTATTGTCTCTGCCCAGAGACTAGCACTGAAGCAGTGCTTGTACCACCAGTTGGAGAGGAGCACAGAGAAGGAGTGTCGGGAGGAGGGGGGGCGGGGGGGGGGAACCATGTCCCATGTAAAACTGGATCCAGCTGAGATCTTTTCATTTTCTTTAGTGTGTGTGTTATCAATGAGACCACTGCTATGCTGGCATCAAATGGCACACATTGGTGGCCAATTGCAAAGAGAACTGAGGAGGTATTAGGTCCAGATTCTGTGGCTCAAGTCTCATACTCTTTTTGTTTGTCTTTTTGCTTTTTTTTTTTCATTCCTTTGTTTTCATTATTGTTCTTGTTTTTATGGGGTTCCCATGATGGGCTTATACTAACCTGCAGAGATCAGGAGCTTTTGAATGCACACTCCTTGGTTTTAAATGTAGTTTATCCATAACTAAAGTGCTGCCTTTGGAATATACGCATGGATGTTCACGGCATAGAAAACCACTCTTTGAGTTACATGTCTTGGCATACAGAACATGTAAATATGACCTCGTTGTGCACATAGAGCTGAAACGTGCTGTGGTATGTGTGCTTGGTCTGATACATGTACACATTGGATTGTCAATGCCTTCAGCTGTGGAGAGGTAGTCTGTGGACACGATTGTAGATTATGTGTCCATGTTGGTCTGCACTGCAGGATGCTTATCTCACTCTGTATAGTCATTTTTTTAAATGCAGAACTTCGTGGTCAGCAGTTTAGGATAAAAAATAAAAAAATTTTTTTTTTAAGTGCATCTTTTTGCCTTGAAATTTTAGTAGTTTTTGAAGGTAAACAACAGCAAGATAGCTCAACATTTTGGACAAAAAAGAATTAGATTTTTTTTTCTAGATTTGAGATAACATGAATATTTTTGACAAATACATACTGCTGAGCCACTCCTATTTGTGTCCTGTGTCATAGTATTACTCGGACCAAACTTGTCAGGGATTGTCCTCAACCAGATGGTTTTAACAGATTTCCAATGATAGGTGTTGAAGCAGTGGTATACGAAAGCAAAAAGAACATGATAGCAGGACAGAGCCAGAGGTCAGCCATTCCATTTTCACATTTCCTGTATTCTTTCTCCTGCTTTTTTTTATGGCATTTATGCGTGACTCGGTACACTCAAAAAGATCAAGGGTATGGTTATAATTTTGTGCGTTCCAGGTTTCTTCATGAGTGTGAGGCAACACTGAAACAGTGAAGCTGAATTGTTCATCATCAGTCATCGGACCAACAGCTTTAATTGAATTGGAGTGTCAAGCCCAACATATACGAATTTTTAAATATTGGTGTTGATTTCAACACATTAGAAAAGTTCTGAATTCCAAATATGTCATTACCACCATGCCTGTGTATTTGTTTCGGGGCAGTACACATGGATTCTAATGTTGCATTTGATTTCATATTTAGATCAGTATTGCATGTTGATCATGGTTGAAGGTTGACTACCCTGACCGGGTGATGTGTGTGCCAAGGCAACCTGATCCACTGTCTAGCACAACACTGTAGTTCAGTGGGAAAAACATTTCCTTGTTGAGTGGGGATGACAGGGACTCCTTCAGTACAACTGTCTCCCCCACCCTATCAAAGTTCAGTCCTAGTAACGTCCTTTTTCCTGTCACTCACTTTGATCCTGCCTGCCACCCCCACCCCCACCCCCATCCCCCCCCCCCCCCCCCCCCCCCCCCCCCCCCCCCCCCCCCTGTTTTCAGTTTCTTTCCTGTCATCAACAGTTTTTCAGCAGCTATGGACCATTCTCCTGTCTTGTTCTGGAAACACATAAATGTTGTTTCTCTTACACAAGTTCATTATATGCCAGCTTTTTTTTTTTTTTTTTGTCCGACAAAAGGTGAAAATTGTACACACTGTCCAAATTAGACTCTAGCTATCCACTCTTCATTGTCTATTGGCCGATATGGCTTTTTGATGGTAATGAAATGTTTTTCATTTGTTCTTTACCTTTTTTTTCGTTGTTAATCTGGGAGTGTAAAACTAAGTGGAATGCTTGACAGTCTCAGCGTGGCCTGATTTACATCTAAAGATGTCAGTAGTGCAGCGACCACCAGGTCATAACCTTTTTTTTTCTCCCAGGAAATGCTGTTTTTCAAAGGTCAGGTTTGTTTTGGCATGTCACGTTTTCTTTCCTGTGTGAGGTTTGCAGACCTGAATAGGCTGTGTGTGATTGGCTAGGCTATAATGATTTAAAGGTATGGAAAAGGTGTCTGCATGTTATGTTCAAGGCAATGAGGAGTTCAGTCATGAGACAACAGATAGCGCTGACAGGTACATAATGTCCATGCACTTAAACACGTCTGTACATATAGGCACATACATACATGTATATGTACATATGCATGCACACATTTAAAGCTCTCTCTCTCTCTCTCTCTCTCTCTCTCTCTCTCTCTCTCTCTCTCACACACACACACACACACACACACACACATTTCACACGCACACACATACACCCAACACACACACACACACACACACACCAACACTGTATTGCCTCCGGTGTAATTCAGTCGCATAATACACAATTATGTTATATTGCATTAACAGCGTCAGATGTGATCAGGATCAACTATCTGAATGAAGGACAATTTAATCTGTGGCATTGACAGTATCAAATGTGATGAGAAGGAAACCAAAACTAGTCCTGAGGGACAAATTGATATAGTGAGTATTTGACCTTTTTTTTCCTCTTTTTGAGCCTTACTCACCCACTGTCCATCAGAAAAGACTTAAGGGGAAAAAAAAAAGGGGGGGGGGGGGGGGGGGGGGGGGGGGGAATGATGGGGGACACAAGGAAACTTCTTTTAATTACTGTGAGCCAGTTCAATTTTGTCAGGAAGATATTACACAGAGACCCAGTCCCCACTGTTGAAAATAAACTGCTAATCCATTTTCAAGTTATTGTGTGTATTGTGTTGTATAAGTTTTCCATGAAAAAGCTTTTTCTGTGTGAAGTTTGGGCTGCTTTCTGTCAGGAGTGCTTGTTATACAATTGTACAGCACTATTTTGTGTGTGTGTGTTCAGTCTGTGTATACTTTTGTTGACATATCATAGTGGATTTTTTTTCCACAGAAATATTACCGATGACATCATAAACAATTGGAGGATTTGTTCCCTCCCCCCCCCCGCAAACCCTCCCACCATGAATACCAGTTAGGGTTTTGAAACCCCGTATGGGGCCCCCAGCTGTACTTAGCAGGTCTGTCACCATCATAATTATAGTGGTCCCAATCGCCTCTGATGCAGCCGCTTATGGTTGACTGAGCTAGTTAAACACCATATACCTAACCATCCCTCAAAAAGAAAAAGTAAAAGAAGAAATAATGTGCTGTTTGAAAGAATTTTAATGCTTGGTTGTGGTTGTACGAGTCGAGAAAATAATTGCGGATGGTTTAGAGAATAGGGCGGGGGGGGGGGGTTTGTTTGTTTGTTTGTTCTTAGTTTTTTTTTTTTGTTTTTTGTTTTTAATGTGTTAGCAGTTAAGTAATGGATTCTGTTGAAAGGTCTCTTCCTTTTTGGCTGGGAGGGGGATGGTCATTACCAGCATGATTTTATGACTTGTTGTTTTTGGCAGACTTTTTAATCTGACTCCACGTTGTCCTCTCCCCCCACCCCCCTCCTCCTCCTTCTGCCCTCTCCCCCACCCCTGCCCTCTAAAAAGCATGAGCAATCATGTGCGTGACTACAAGTACCCCATATACATTGACAAGTTTGGTTGTGTGTGTGTGTAACCTCGAGAGAATGTATGCGTTCCTACAAGTGTCCCATATACATAATGAAATATTGATAAATTTGTTTTTGTGTGTGCGCGTGTGTGTGTGTAACCTTGAGGGAACATGTTTGTTAATACAAGCATCCCATACACATATATTGATAAGTTTGGTTTTGTGTATGTGTGTAACCTTGTGGGAACGTGTGTTCATATTTTTGTGTCTTTGTATGTATTTGTATGGTCATGTGTCAGTGAGTACTTATGTGAGTGGAACAAAAGCATTTGTGTGCATGAAAGCATGGTTTTATGTAGATTATGTTTGTGTATACTTTATGTGAGTGGCAGCATATGAGTGACTGAGTGTGTGTGTGTGTGTGTGTGTGTGTGTGTGTGGCACAGAAGGTGTTGCTCTGACAATATGAACTACAGGAAGAGCTGTGACAGTTCCCCACTTTGTTCTGTACAACTGGCATTCCTGAGGTGATCTATAGCAGTGTAAATCTTTTCTTTTTTTTGTGCATTTTGGTTTGTGTACATATAATGCATACACAAATGTTTTGTACATGGTACTCCGCATATTATACGTTGGTACAAAATTTTAGTAAAGTTAATGTTTTGATTTTTGACACAATGAAAAGTACAGTTTTTGAAAATAATTACTATTATTATTGCTATAATTGTTATCATTATTATTATTACTATTATTATTATTATTATTATTGCAACATGGAACAGACTTAACCTTCTATTACTACTATTATTATTGTTATTAATATTACTACAATTTGGAGGAGACAAAACCTCTGGTGATTGAATAAAAGAAAAGAATAAAGATTGCTTCTGGTTTCGTTTGGTTTTATGCCCCTGAATGTTTGAGGATGGTGTACGTTTATGTGTTTATATAATTGTGTGTGCTGGAAGGTTTGTATGTGTAATTTTCTTTTTTTTTATTTCAACTCTCTCTCTCTCTCTCTCTCTCTCTCTCTCTCTCTCTCTCTCTCTCTCTCTGTTATGGCACCTTGTTTTGTCTTGTGGTTGCAGTCATAGTCGTTTTCTGTTTATTTGTTTATGTCATTCTTCTTTCTTTCTCCTCTCTCTCTCTCTCTCTCTCTCTCTCCTCTCCTCTTCTCTCTCTCTCTCTCTTCTCTCTCCTCTCTCTCTCTCTCTCCTCGCTCTCTCTCTCAGCGTCTTGTTTTTTGCTTCTTTGTCCATTCCTCTCAAGATTGCTCCTGTCATAACCAGTTTCTTTTTTTTTTCTGCCACACTTCTGTGTGACCTACCTCTCTCTCTCTCTCTCTCTCTCTCTCTCTCTAGGCGCATCTGTTTCTTTTTATTTCATTTTGTTAACAACAATCCTAGTCATGTTGGCATCGGAGGGAATGATATGGCTGATCGCTTGGCCAAGAATGCCACAACGGGGAAACTCTAACATATCTATCCCCTGCACAGATCTGAAACCAAATGTTAATAATTATGTCAGAGACTTCTAGCAGGAAGATTGGAACACACAGAAGGATAACAAACTCTTTCAGATCCGTCCAAACCTAAAAGAGTTCCTCTCATCCACTCTGGTGGTCATTCGTATTTTACTCATTCATACCTTTTAAAGAGTGAAGTAGCTTCGTGGTGCAGTCCATGTCATGTGCCGCTCACAATGAAACATACTCTTTTAGAGTGTTGGGACTTGCATGATGTGAGACGCAAACATTTTACAGCAGATTCCATGAAAACCTGGTTCGGAGATGTTCCACCTGATGCGATCTTTGAATTCTTGAAAGAGATTAACATTTTTCGTCGGATCTGAGATTTTATAGTGGAAAGATATTTAACAAACTTTCGAGTGGGTTTTTAGAAGATGTATTTTAAAGAGTTGTGTGAATGAATGAGTTGTGAGTTGACTTCAACGCGGTGACAGCCCTGATATGGCCCTTTGCGGTTGGCTGGGTTTTAAGCAACATTACCTTACCTTACCTTGCTGAGGACACCAGGTAGAGCAAAGACCTCTGCCACGGTCAGTTGAGGTCTCAGATCTGCCCTTCGATCAGTACCCACACCAGGGATTTGATGGGCGTTATCCCCCAGTTTTGCTCGATTTGTTTCCTGAGCCACTGTTCCACTTTCCCCCCAAGTTCAATTAAAAACGCAAATACAGGAGAGAAAAAAAAAAAAAGTTCAGTAGTTTTTGCACAATGCAGGCAGACAAAATGAAAAACGTTAGGTGAAAACATGCGTCTACTTGGTGAGATGGGGAGGGGGGGGGGGGGAGAGAGAGAGAGAGAAAGAAATGACGCTTGCGCTGAGAAAGGGCGAAAACGGGCGACAGATGTTAACTAATCCTCTGCCCTACCTCTGGTTGCTTCCTTCGCTGATTTCTGTCAGTCTTGGATACTGGTTCCTTTTAAGAGTGCAATTCATCATTCCCCTCGCCACCTCCTCCCCTCTCCCCTTCCTTGACCCGCATGCACTTCTGACTTTATCATAATCACGGGGCCATTCCCTCCCCCACTACCTCTTCACTCCCCCCCCCCCCCCCCCTCCGGTCCTAGGCCATTCTTTCCCCACTGACCCTTCACCCCTCCCTCCCTCCTGCCCTTCTCTCAACCCCCTTCATTCTCCTAGCCATTCCTATCCCCATTAACCCTTCACCCCTAACCCCCCCCCCCCCCCCCCCCCCACCCTCCCGCCCTCCGCCACCTTCCTTCCCACACCCCCTCCAGTTCTACTAGGCCATTCCTTCCCCCACTAACCCTTCACCCCCTCCCTCCTCTCCCCACCCTCCACCCCCAACCACCGCCTTTCTTCAACTCCCTGAAGTTATCCTTTCCAGTCAACAAGCAGTGACGAAGTGTGCACGCGCGGTGTGTGTTTGTTTTTGAGCATAACCAAACCACACTGAGCACCAGTGGGTGCTTGGGGAGATGGGTAGTTATGAGCGAGGCAAAACAGGATGTGATAAGCAAGAAAGATAGCACTTTAGCGCCCATGGGAAAAGAATTCCGTGCCCACAACTCCAAACAAACGCAGCTTGCGGCACCCATTCCCCAAGCACATACGCCGACACGAGGCACTTAGAACAACGAGGATACTTCACTGGTGAGAAAGTTCCAAGCTGAGTGGCCATTTCATATTTCGAGGCAACAACGGCAGATAGGAACACTCAAGATCAAAAACGCTACATCGTTTTTTTTTTTGTTTTTTTTTTTGTTTGTTTTTTTTTGTTTTTTTTTGTGTTTTTTTTGTTTTTGTTTTGTTCGGTGATTTCTTCTTCCGCGTTTGTCAATTAGGGACTGGACTGATATCTGGGCAAGCCTGGACATCAAGGTTTCTGTTGGGTTTTTTTTTTCCCCAACTCATTTCAACCGCTGGACAGCGGCCCTGCCCGGTAGTTCGTAGAATCGAAACCCGTCCGAAAGCGGTGTAGCTGGCCAGATTCCACCCCGCCCAGAGTAGGCCCCCGGATAAAGTGGCCGAGTCCGGGACATGCCCGCGTATAAACTGGCCTTGGCCACAATATTCCCCGGAGATGAATTAGCCTAGGCTTTTTTTTTCTTAACTGGAGTATAGTTTGGCCCAGGCCAGAATATATCTTCTGGGCCATTTTGTACTCCCCCCCCCCCCCCCCCCCCCCCCACACCACACACCTTTTTTTTCTCCCCTGAAACACATTACAAACCGCATAAACAAGATAATTTAGGGGCAATAATTGTTTTAGAATTTTCTAGGACAGTGGCACATTTAGCTTGGGACCACAATGCATTGGCCAAAATATCCATGTGTTTTTAATGAAGGATGGATGTCAGATTGTTTGCTAACTGAATCAGCTCCATCACTCGGTTCCTTGCTTTCCGCAGCAGTAGAGCCACTTGCCATTAAAAGAAGGCAAAACATAAACATAAAATAAATTGAAATCGAACAAGACGTCACCGTACTGTGGGTATTTCATCTCAACACTGCTCCTTTATGAGCTGTGAAAAGCCAGAATTCCATTTCCAAACCTCGTGACAGCAAACCGGTGAAAACTGAACAAAGGTGTATAAAATACAATGTGTTCAGTGTGCAAGATCGAAATTCATGTCTTTGCTCACTGCAACGGCATGATAACTGGCAGCGAACTTTAGCAAACTGTGAATTATGTTTCTCTCTTTGATATTACAAACATTCAAACATGACTCAAGCAGAGAAACGATGAGCGTTGCGGAACTCGTACATACAACATAAAATTGTGAGGTGTACACAGGGGGGATACGCCGGTCAGAAGAGGTATAACATGGCCTAGGCTGGTTTCATCCTCGAGGGTTAAAGTAGCCTAGTTATACCTAAGGTATTAACTAGCTAGGGGGTAGAGTTCAGCTTTTTACACCGGCTTAAATGTCAAAATCGACCCGTCACCCCGTTTCTGGATAAACTCACAAACAGACCTAACCCATTCCAAGGTCAGTTGACGTCACGTTTTAGGCCTTTTACATGACATTTTAACGTTGACATTGGGCGACATTGCTGAGACAATTTTGTTGGCAACTGCTTTGGCGTATTGATACTGCAAATGAGTGAGATTAGGGTAATTGTCTCGGTTTTTGTACTCCCAGTTCTTATAGAACAGGGAATACCTTACAATGGGAACGAAGAAATGCTGTCTGTCTGTCTGTCTGTGTGTCTGTCCGTGGTCAAAATGTGTTCCACTCGCTCCAGACAAAACTTCTGGGCCGATCTTTCTGAAAATTTGTACGTATGTTCATTACGGGTCACGGATGATGCCCCATGTTTTATTTTATTACCAGAATAGCCGTTACTAACGGCTATAACGGCCCAAAACGATTTTTCTTCTTTATGGAATATCTGAGAAAGTACTTGTATTCAAGATAAACTGGGAGTACGTTTATATGCTTTGCATCTTGTTGTTGTTGTTTTTTTTTTTTTGTTTTTTTTTAACGGTTTAGATGCTGCGGGAGCTTGATTTGTACTGGAAGAGTAGAGTATTCCAGTATCTGCAGTAACTCTGCTGGAAAAGAAATCCATGTTGGTTCTGCTGTAGCTACTTGGACTGGGTTTTTTTTGGCTCTCGCTGATTACGTTTGTATTTCTCTTTGGACAGATACTGATTACACGATGGAACAACAGCCTTGGCTTTCTATATTATTTTTCGCCACGTTGGATTCAGTGTGGTTTTGATGTTGAAATCGGTTTTGGTCCGTTTGGTATTTAAACCGGTTTCGATATTACAAGGTATCCGCCCTGCCTGCTCATACCAACAGCGAGGTATATCCAGAATTCTGCTAATCGTATCGCTCAGAATATATAATTAACAAATCTTCGTTTTTGTAAAGAGAGAGAGAGAGAGAGAGAGAGAGAGAGAGAGAGAGAGAGAGAGAGAGAGAGAGAGAGTTTTTTTTTTTTTTTTTTTTTTATTTTTTTTTTAATGATTTTCAACATAACAAAATGGGATAATCGACATAACATACAATAACATCATTACTAAATTGGGTACAGTTAAAATCAAGGCGAGGGTGGGGGTAAAAGGTGAGGCAGCTTTGTGGTACCATTGGCAAGGCAAGTCCTAATGCATTAGTCCCATTCACACAATCTGCAACGAAGAATAAAATTTAAAAGAAAAAGGCAAAACGTACAATGACTCTTTCTCATTCATGAGGCACCCGAGGAATTAATACGTCCAGTATGCCTGTCCAAATAGGGTAATGTGGTTAGTCAGAATGTTTTCACATGTATACACATATTTTCATAAGTTTCATTAGCTACTTATTACCCCCGACTACTTTTTGCTCGTTCTTTTTCTTTTCCCTCCTCGTCTAACTCATTCCAATAGACCTAACAATTAGTTTTTCATAAGGGTACCATTTTCTATCAAATTCCATGTATTTCATTTCTGAATAGAGAGAGAGTTTATACTCCACTTCATCTTCGTGCCAACAAGATAAATGCATGACATGAGCGGTACATAATCAGAAATTATGTCCTTGCATCTGACCCTTACTTACAGACAAAATTTATCAGTAGAAACAGAAATGATGAATTCTCTTGTCCGTTAGACAGACGAATTAGGCGCGCAGGCCATTAGCTTAAACGGGTCCTCACGTGGAAGAGTGGAGGTCAAGTTGTGAGGCACACAGTCAGCCGGCCATAGAGGTTGTGTGGGTAGCAGTACAGCGTGGGGGGCCCTGCTTCCTGTGGTTCCTTTGGCCTGAATGGCAGTTCGCTCTGTTCATCTCCACGGTCGCTGTGCTCTGATTGCGCTAGTTTCCCCAGGAGGATCTGCCAACGGCACTTTTGTTCAATCTTAAACAGTGTTTGACATAACTCCGCCAGACAACGTGGGCAAACGAATCACAAGACAAAACACAACGCGTTTCGACCTTTAAGGTCTTCTTCAGGCAAGACAAGCAACACCCAGGACAACGAAAATGAAGAACCAGCGATCACTTATCTTGTCCAATTCGGTTTCTTCTTCTTTTTATTTTCATTATTCGTAGTAGTAGTAGTAGTAGTAGTAGTAGTAGTAGTAGTAGTAGTAGTAGTAGTAGTATACTACTACTACTACTACTACTACTACTACTATGCTATATATTATTATTAATATTATTACCATTATCATTCTTCTTATTTTTATCATTATGATGATGATGATGATGATGATCATCATCATCATCATCATCATCATCATCATCATCATCATCATCATTATTCTATGTTCCCAGTTGACTGTCTATGTCGCGGCTCTTGAGGCTATCCTTCAAAGCGATGTTCTTGTGCCTCAAAAGAGATCTGCTGTGGTCGCACTGCCCCTGGCTCAGCAGCTGGTCTTACGGGAAACACCGTGGACTGATAGGCTACTGTTCTCCGTGCTCATGGCATTTCCTGCCCTTTCAGTTGACTCTTGATGAGTACACACTCAGCGATGCTGGGACAGCCACACGTCCAGAGCTTGAAAGGTTGCACACGTAGTTTCTTTCCTGGTAGTCACATCAATGCAGCAGTCGCGTCTTCTCCTATAATGACTCAGGGGTGTGTTGCAATGCTCTGTCCAGCGTACAAGTATCTCATTCTGCTTGGTCAACAGTGTTGACTGGTCAGATGAAAGAACAGGAGCTGAAGCAGAAGCCACCGGTCCATGTTTGTCTTGGTACAAGGTCTTAGAGCTGTTGGCCCCGGCTGCAGATTGCAGGTTTGACTTCCCTTTCCCAGCACGGAATCCCCGACTACCTGACTGTCTTGCTGTCGATGCAGCCTCGCTTGGTCACCACGTTTACGTCTGTAGTGTCCCTTAGAGGAGGAGCAGGGCAGGGACTTTCAGATCATCTCTTGCAGCACACAAACCCAGCTGGAGCACACAAGAGCGATGCTGGCCTCCTCACAGGTTCTTCTCTGGCTGATTCCTTTCTCCCAGCCAGCTGAATGTTCACCTTGCTCCAGATTATGCGGTGACTGGAACAGCGTTCAGCTTCCGACACACAGAGTCTGATACGTACATCACGTCTGTCTCACTGTTGATAATAATATAGTGAAAAATGTTCCGCTGCTTTAAGCGAGAATAGGTCTACATGGATGCATATTTGGACGTGTCAGCTTGCCAGAAGAGGGTGTTGGTGATGGAGAGTTCATCATGCAGTGCTGCACACACAATCAACGGCGTCAATCCATTGGAGTTGCCTTATCCAGTGCCATAAACGCTAAAGGGTGTTTGGACAGGCCTAGTCCATGCCTGATCCAGCATTAAAATCCCAAAGGATGACTCGTCTATGTGACTGACTTCATCCAGGAGACGGTTCAGGTATCCACAGACTGCTTCTTTGACAGCATCGTCGGGGTGTAGGCACTGACAAAGACAGTGGCAAAGCATCCTTTGCTAACCTGAAGCCCAAGGCCTTGAGGTAATTGTTGATGTCTTCAGCCAGCAAGTCAGTCAGACTCCTAACAAGTTTGTTGCGTGTTGTTGCGCTTACCAAAAATGGTAGAGGCGTTTTTGAGGACCTCTTCTAGGTTCCTGGCACTGAAGTAAAACATGCAGCCTCCTCCGACTTCCTCCATTTGCAATTCATCTACGTATTTGCTCGCGCCCTAAGGCTGCTACGTCGATCTGGCAGGGGTCAAGCATCCAGGCGACGAGACCACATCGTCTTGGTCTGCCTCTGTCCAACAATGTTCGTACATTGCGTGAGGGTGAGGGGCGTTTCCATTCTCATCTTAGTGTTTGTGTCGTTTCACCGACTCTATAGGTCAGTGGGTGGCCAGGCATGTCCGATTATCTGCCGAGTGCTTCATAGGTAGGTTTCGTTTAGGGGTCCTTTGATCTCCCCCGGGTATGCGGAGAGAGAGCGCCGTGCTGTCTCTTAAAAGGGCTGCTCTGTCGCTGTGATTGATAGGCTATGGACACTGTATCTATCTCACTGTAAGGAGGACGAAACTTTACACCTCTCTCGCCTATATGCGGGATCATGGCGAAGAATTCCGGCAGCATCCTCCACCCGTTCCAGTCACCACCTTTCCATTACTAGAGGACTTGAAGTCAACATGGAAGGATGTTTTCCTGCTTTCCGGCAATACCGTTTACCTGACCACCATAGGGAAGCTTAAAGAAGAAGGTGGACGGGGGGGAGGGGGGGGCGTGCAACCCCCTCCCCATCCTCTACCCTATTGACCCTATTGATGTTCAAATATCAACGGGTGCAGAACTGCCACACGTGGGACATCGGCAGGACGTGCTGTTTTGTTGTTCAGTGGAGTACCCGTCTCCAAAGAAGATTTCCAGCCAAGGATCAAGAACTCTTCCTAATCTGCACAGTGGTGAACAGGTGCTGCAGGACCTGGGCAGAGAGAGGACTCCCGAGAAAGGTTCTCCTAGCGCTCAAACGTATTGGGGAAGTAGGGGAGCGGAAGGGCAGTGGGTGGCGTTTGAGATTCAGACTTTTCCCAGCTTTTCCTAGATGGGCTGGCTACCAACAGAGACTGAATGGGGACCCTGTCTGTAGACGGTGAGATCAGAACGTCCTGTTGTCCAAATATACTTGTCTACAGACAGCTTGTTCTGAGGGGCCTCCGGCTTAGAACGTTAATCTCAGTATCTTCATAAAAATGTTGTTTTTAAGAGTCGGAGGTCGAGAAAGGGCACCTTTTCTAACGCTGTTATTACCATTCAGCTACTCCACAAATAGTAAGTCCTCATGATTGGTCTACACCCTCTGTGTAATATAACTGAAGGCCGTATCGACAACACGATACTCGCTATCACATGATCTTTCGAAGTATTGTGTCGGTAGCCTATCCTCAAGTTCTAAACCCAAAATACTAACTGAACATCCCGACCCTGAATTTCAACCCCTTTTTACTACCATAGATGACGTGACACACACACACACACACACACACACACACACACACACACACACACACACACACACACACAGAGAGAAATTTGTTAGTTATATATGATGATACGTATGCCTGTCTGATGATAAACTTTATGTAAGGAACCGAAATTGTACGCGGAAAATACCGCAGAAAAATATAATGAAAAAAAAATCCTAACATGAAAACTTTTCTTAAACGTTATTTCACCTCCACCGAGGACGTTACGCCTTCATCCACGTGTGTCGGTTATCTGTCAGCAAAATTACGCAAACGGTAATGATCGAATTTTAACGAAACTTTACCGAGATAGAATGTAGCCCTACGACAGACAGACAAAAAAAGAATGTGGTGTGGGTGTGGATTAACGGACGAATCCAGAGTTCGTTTGACCTCGACAGAGGTCTGCGCTCTTCCTACTGTCCGCTTTCTAGTTTGGTTCCTTTTTCAAGTGACTGACTCACCTGTGAGTTTTCAAACAACACATTAACGTTGGATCTTCCTTCTTCCTTCTGCGTACGCAGGCTGATACTCCTGCAGACACTCCCTATATGGACAGACAAGTATTAATCCCATCTACCCAACAAACGGAGTGGAATTTTGTGTGTATGACCGTTTTTCATCCCGCCATTAAGGCAGCCATACTCCATCTTCGGGGAAGGTGCATGCTATGTGTGACGTGTCATCCATACCAACGGCCAAACTGGCCTTCTCTTCCAAAAGTTGGTGATGGGATTTTACGTGTGTGCAAGATGTTATGCGTGCGTTCACACACGGAACCTCGGTTTATATTCTCATTCGAAGGACTGTATGGGAAATGGAGTCAGAACTAATGTTAGCCCCGAGGGAAAAATCCCCATGTACCGAAACGGCCCGGTGGAGATTCGAACCCGCAACCCTTGGATTGCGAGTCCGGCGCTCTACCAACTGAGCTGTTCCGGCCCCCAACGTTGGATCACTGGCGCAGAGGTGCAGTCAGTATACTTGACGAAAGACACGTTCGGGTTAAAGATTATAAAAAAGGCTAGTTGCTAGTTGGAGTCCTGTTGCACACATTGAAGGTATCCACTACTTCCTTTACCGGCTCTGACTGGCACTGTGTCTGCCTCCAGAGCACGGGTTAGCTGTCTCTTTACCACACTTCACCATCAGTAGTGTCAAACTGTCAAGTTTTGAGCACACGGAACAAGATGTGTTGCGCGCAGGCAAAGGCTACGCGCCGGGAATATGCCACCCTCGCTGAATAGCGGGCAAGAAGAAGCTGACGTGCGTGATTACCTGAGAGGGCAGTCCAACCAACCGAACAAATGTCTTGTCGCGGAAGTGGCTGATTACCTACGAGAGCGAACAGGCTTGTGACCAAGATGGATAATGCGCAAGCGAGGCGGAGTACCGATCCCTCCTTTCTCCATCTTTGTTCGGCTCAAGCGTCAGTACTGACCACAGGGTAAGTTCTCTTGACAGAGGGAAAGACTGCAACCGGCGATGCTCCTCACAGGACACGCATGAGGCGACACCTAACCTTTGTCTGGAGTTGTACTGTTTTTACCTTTCAGTGGCACAGCAACGAGTGAGGCCGAACGACTCATGCATCAATTCGCTTGACGATGTCATCTTTCGCCGGTGGGCTCCGCCGTCATGACATATGGGACACTTATGGAGGCGCTTCCATGGAGGTTCTTTGTGACGCGCGAGGTGGTCAGACAATGACATCTGCGAGGGAGCAGTTATGCCCCTTGACGTCTCAATGGAATGCGCTGTGTGTGCCTGCGCCCTATGCGAACGCCGCGCAAACGTCCAGGAGTGGTGCAGGATGACTCCCGGCTGATTGGTCTGGCAGTTGTGGACAGTTTTTCTCTGGGTCTTACTGGCACCTTCGGGTGTACACCTCTTTCTTGACGCCATCAGTCAGATGGTGTGACTGACGGGCAGAACTGGCCAATCCCAGGAAGGTTAGGGGATGGGGCAATCAGCACATTGGACCATGTCAGATATCTGCAGTATTTTATGGGCTGGAGAGTCTATTGTCTTCAAAGAAATCTTTTGCATGTGTATTGTGAAATATTATTGACTTTGGAACACATTTTAATGTATTGTTCGCAAATGTGACCTAAGTTTTTAGTGGATGAAGCTGAAAATGTGTCGCCAGCTCCGAATGTTACGTCGTGTTTTTTTTTTTTGTTTGTTTGTTTGTTTTTTGTTTTTTTTTTGTATTGTTTTCTTTTGTGTTGTTTAAAAAAAAAAACTCCCTACTAAGCGGAACAATCCCATTTTACATAGCCCAATGGATTGTTTCTCATGAGTCCTCCACCATCTTCCCTCCCACTCCACCCATCTCCCCACTGCCTTAATTTAAAAAAAGGCACTTCTCTATTTCAATTTTCTGTTGCTCGTTTTGTTTTGTTTTCGTTGGTTGTTACATCAAGAATCACTGATATACTGACAATACCAAAATATTCAAATGTGCTTAGAATCTAAAATGATCAATGTAGCACATGATCAGAGTATAGATAAATTAATCACTAGGAACCAGTCTGATCTCACAGATCTTGTGTATGATTAATGATTCTGGAGGAACCAAAATATACCCTGATTCGGTTCTGACTTCACCTGTTAGAACTTAACTAAAACCAATATTCTTTTTGCCAGTGATTATGTAGGCCTAGTTCTTTTTTAGCCGTTGATTATTCCTTCACTTACAATAATGATAAATAACGACGTCCAAATGTTGATTACCTCTTTAGGGTAAAAATGAATATTGGGACTAGTATTTAAAAAGTGTCACAAGATGACTTCTGGTGTTAGAGTTATTTAGTGGGAAACTGATTACCTGTGGTTCAAGAATCACAAAATCCACATAGAATTCAAAAGGTGTATATTACATCACCTCTTGCTTTTCCATATTCTAAACTGGATAAATTAACAAAAAATGAATAAAGGGATTAGTATTAACCGACTGGTTGTCAGAGGATGACCTCTGGTTTTAAAGTTATTCAGAGAAAAAAAATATATATTAGTGGTTTGAGTTTCACAAAAACCACATAGAATTTGAAAGATGTATATCATATCACCGCGTACCGCTAGCTCTTCCATATTCTAGCCGGGACCATTTTAATTGGTTTCAACCTGTTTTCGTAATGTAAGGGAATCAAGCCAATGATTCTCTTGGTAAATACCCTTCCACCTCTTCGCTTGCGAATTTGCATAGGAGGAGGAGGAGGAGGAGGAGAAGAGAGAGAGAGAGAGAGAGGAGAGAGAGAGAGGAGAGAGAGACGGGAGGGGGAGGGGGGTGAGAGTGGCAAGGGGAGGAAGGGGGCCGTAGAAGTGGATGAGAGACAATCGACCTGACATACACAGTGCTTGAAGATTGAGTTATTGATTGTTATTTCACCACAGTGGGACTGACTGCACGCAAAGTTCATTAATCTGGATACCAATCTGTAACTGGAATACGTATTATGTATAGGGCTAGGTGGCATGTTCAGGGGAATCGAACCCATAATTGATTGAAACTGGATGCGTCTGAGGGATATTCAGCTGACATACACAGACACTTTTTAATCAGAATATGGAAATAGCGCAGGGCACAATCCTGCCCGCGCTATCGGCCATGCTCCTCAGTGACTCATAAATGACTGCGTCCCATTTCAAATGCTGTTAGGTTTGTGGTGTTGTTGTTTTCGTCGTCATTGTTTTACTCGCTTGCGAACAGGTTTTCCTTCAGCATATCTCCGTCACTTTGGAGACGTTGGAAAAGGTATAGCAGTTTCTAGCATTGTCAGGTTCAAAGTTTGGATGTCTGCGGGGGAGTGGGAGAGGGAGGAGGAGAGGGATACGGAGGGGGGGGGGGAGGGGGGAGTGGAAGGGGAGGGGTTGAAGGAAGGTGTAGCGTCCATGCCAAGTACAGGATACTGTTCATGCACTAAATCATTAAAGCTGCTCTCTCTTCTCCCTTTTTATTTGCTTTTGTCAGCTTCGTTCCTCTGACCTTTAGAGAAAGTTTCAAGGGTCCAAACGAGTTGCGTTATATTGTCACGTATTCGTTCCGTTCGTTTGACAATATGGTAGCCCAACTCTGTTACTGTCCTTTCTCTCTTTCGATATTGAGTCAGCACAAAACACAACAGGTGAACGCCGAGTTCTCTGAAACGAACCGGAAGGAAATTTTAACAATTAAACACCCGACACAGCCAGCTGACTGTCCGTATGTACGAGAGACAGAGACGAAAAAACAAAGGCGAAATTTAACAATCTAAAGCTTAATTCAGCATCTTTGCCTTTAAAATCCACTTCATCTTGCGAATTCGAACAAGATAAATGTTGTGTCAGAGCGCTAGACGTCAAAGAGGAAATCTTTACCAATGATGCTGAGCCTTTTTCTTTTTTCTTTTTTTTTTTTTATTTTCCCCGTGCGCCAAGAAGCAGTAACGCCGTCCTCTGGTTGGTAGAAGGAACGCTCGGCATTGTCGTTCCTAACTAGCGGACCTGTGGTGCCGTAGATCTCCAGCGACCGTATTCAGACGTGTCAACCAGATCCGTGAGCGCTCCGATCCTGTGGAGCCGTTTCCGGCCAACAGTTAAAGCAAGGCTAAAAATACCCACACGTCCGATTGTCCAAGACATCTTAACCTTCTGACGGACAAGCGGAAATTCTCTCTCGCCACCCGTCCGTCGGACAATTCATTTTTGATGGTGTCAGTGAAAGGACGACTGCGTGTAGACCAATCGCGCTTCCATCTTTCCCTTTTCACTTTCATACCTTTACTCTATGTCTCTACCCTCCCCTTGCCA
>CM065734.1:30144126-30164126 GCA_033310375.1 Conus canariensis | reverse complement strand
AACATCCCACCTCAGTCCCTCCCAGACTTCGCTCCTTCCTCATCTCATTCCTCACCCTTATCCTGCCGACTGAACGTTTGAAATCACGGTCAGAAACACTGACACTGACACAATACCATCTAAAATGAACGCCGCAAGTGTCACGTGTCATTGTGCCCCCGTCCCATTGTGTCCCCGTCCCATTGTGTCCCCGTCCCAACGTGTCATTGTGCCCCGTCCCATTGTGTCCCGTCCCATTGTGTCCCCGTCCCAACGTGTCATTGTGCCCCGTCCCATTGTGTCCCCGTCCCAACGTGTCATTGTGCCCCCGTCCCATTGTGTCCCCGTCCCATTGTGTCCCCGTCCCATTGTGTCCCCGTCCCATTGTGCCCCTGGACTGTTCAGAAACAGTGTTCAATTGCGAACTTCTTTGTGTAAATCATTATCTAACAAGCAATTTTTACGACGCATTTTTTGAGAATGTAAGGGCGCTAGCTAAATTGTTATACGCACGTACACTCAGCGTACAGCTTTAGACGGTTTGTCACTGGCCCAGGACGGAAGCATGACGTCATTACAGGGGTCGCACTTACGCGAAAAAAAACTGCGTTTTTTACGCAAAAAAGGAGCAGGCTACGCAAATCTGAAAATGCCGTGCGTTTACAGTACGCAAAAAACAGTGACCTCACACATCTAAATGCGTTTAGTCTTTTCGTTTTTTGCACCCAGCAGAGAAGGTTTGTAGAGCACTTGCAGTGGGTATAAACATCTTAGATTTCCCCGCCCCTCCCCCCTCCCTTCCCCATCCCATCCGGGTGAAGGGATGCTGGTGCCTACGTGACGATGTTCATGTGTTCATGACACCCATAGACACTGATCACGCACACACGCCATGCGTGCCATAGAGTAAAATGCAACTGTGTGTTCTCATGCTTGTCTTTATATACTGACGCTGTGGCTCTGTGATCGGCTCGTTTTTTGCGTGCGATTGACGTCACTACTGCTGGGCTGCTTACGCAATTTTTTCCATGTTGTACGTTTGCGACCCCTGCATTAACATCACATTCACAATGGCGTCCCTCGTGAGAGGTGAAAGGGGAGGCAAAGTGCTCGTTTACGAAGAATTCAGGTATCCATAATGCCAATGCCCTGAACCAATTCGTTTGGCGCTGTTGGCGTCGGGGACAATGCAATGCAAAACTTGTTACAAGACCATTTCAGAGAGATGCCATTAATCCAGACATTCAGGTTATCGGGAATGTGGGTGCTCACCACGACCACCCTCCTGATACAGATTTAATTGCTTTTGGTCGAATGAAGAGCCATCTTGTCCAAGAGGCGTCGGAAGATCCCACACGCCCAGCAAGGCGTATCTATCATGCCGCCGCAGAGCTTCAAAGACGGTTGCTTCAGGGTGGAGGAGATGTGCAGGTGCTACCTCCACTTGAGTCAGTAAGATCAACCATTGAAAGAGCCAGAAGACAACATGTCCCCGCAATACCCCGAACAGTGGCTGATGTTGAAATTGAAGGCGTTTGGGGCCAAACGTGGAACCAGGACAGGTTTCTTGAGATTGACAACCATGCAGGATTTGTAATTTTTGTCACAGATGAAAGCCTTGAATCAATTGGAAGATGTACCTGTTTGTTCATGGACGGAACATTTCGTGCATGTCCAAAGACCGTTCTCTCATGTGTTCACCATCCTTGGGAATCTGCACGGTTTTGTAATTCCTTTCGTTCACGTGTTAATGGCCAACAGAGGAGCTGGAACTTACAGACGCATTTTTCAAGTCTTGAAAAGAACTGTTCGACATCTAACACACCATCACTGGCGTCCCCGCATCATTGTCTGTGACTTTGAAATAGCTCTATGGGGAGCTGTGCAGATGGAGTTTCCCGCTGCTGCACTCTCAGGGTGTTACTTTCACTGGACCCAAAGTTTGTGGAGGAAAGTTCAGGATCTTGGCCTTGCAGGTCAGTACCGGCAGAACAGACGATTACGGAAGCTCGTACGGAAGGCTATGGCACTGGGCTTTTTGCCACTGGCCCTGGTAAGAATCTCTTTCCAGCAGCTGCTGCATTCTGAGAACACTCAGAGACTGATTCAAACTTATCCTGAACTTCAAGAGTTCCTTGTGACGTACCTGCAAAATCGCTACATTCTCGCCAATGCTCAGTTCCCACCTGCTGTTTGGAATGTTTTCAACAGAGACATGGACCAACGAACAAATAATTCTGTTGAATGTAAGTATGCGCCCATATCCACAAAATCCCTATCCACCCCTTCTGCATAAACGTCCAAGAATGATTGCAATTTGTAAACGTCGTTTTAGCCATGTGGAATCTACTTCCACAAACAAAATTCCAAAAATAATTATTTTTTCAAAGTAACATTACACCAGTTTTGTCAACATCTTTACTTGTGTTTAGTCTCCAAATTAGGAATAGAATCACGTGTGATACATACTTAATGATGTTTTTTTTTTTTACATTGAAAACCCCCTTTTTGTGTTCCAAGTTTTAAAAAACTGGGAACACTTTAGGACAGAGACCGAGACTCGCGTCACGCGTCGGTCCGTAGGTCCGTCCGTCCGTAGGTCCGTCCGTCCGCAGTCATATTTCAGGATCTAGTGGACGGATTTGGACCAAATTTGGCACAAACATGCAGGCGCATATGGGACACCCTCCCCTCCATTTGTTAATCCTTCGCTCAAAGGTCAAGGTCACAGGGGTCAAAAACCCTAAAAATTTAAATGTGAATATCGGCTTGAGCAACAACAACATGAACCATTAACTTACATGTATGTCAACTGCGGACTGGGAACACATTTGAATGGCTTGTCCATCTTGTTTTGTTTTTTGTTTTGCAACCCATGCGTTTCTTTTGTTTTTAGTAGTATATATGAATCCTTTAATTTTACAATAGTGAAGTATATTTGATGTTGGTATATCATATTGTTTTTTTTTTGTTTTGTTTTGTTTTTTGTAGCCTACCATCATTCGTTGAACCAGCTGGTCGGTGTTCGCCATCCAAACCTTTGGCACTTCATTCGCAAACTGAAAGACTGTCAGGCGGAATCCGAGACCAAACTGACGGCTGCCGAGCAAGGAGATACCCCAAGACAACGCCGCAGAAAGTGGCGCATTCTGGCAGCACGCATTTGCCGCCTCAAGCAGCAGTATACAAACGGCGCGAAAAACCTGGATTCCTATTGGAGAGCTATCACTCACGTCATTGGAGGCCCCTTGCTTAGTTCGACCAAAGACTTTTGGTTCGATCATCTCAATCTGAAGGCATGCACATCGGGATATCACAGCAAGTGACTGTGCACAAAACATCCTATACTGACTTATATTCTCGTTGCTTTAGTTCACTTAATATTTCAGTTAAACTCAATGGTGTTTTACTTGATTTATTTGAATACAGTAAATCGCAAAGTGAAAGCATGCTCCTGAAAGCATACGCATCGGGATATCACAGTAAGTGACCCGTCCGTGACCTTGCACAAAGCATCCTGTACTGACCGTAACATTCTCTTTGCTTTAATTTCAGTTTATGTTTCAGTTAATTAAACTCCGTTGATGTTACATTTGATTTTATTCAATACAGTAAACCGCAATCTGAAAGCATTCGCATCGGGATATCACAGCAAGTGACTGTCCATTCAGTGACGATGCCCAAAGCATACTGTATTGACAATGTAGTTCTATTTGTGACCAAGTTTTAAACATTTTTAAAAATTATTTCTTTAAATGATTTTGTATAATTCATTGATTCGCACTTTCAAAAGTCCATAGAAAATCAGATGCCTACAATTTTGAATTCTTCGTTTTACTATTAGTTCTTTTGTTTTTGTTAAACAAATATTAAGCCATTACATGCCTGTATAAAACAAAGGTAACTCGCTCTTTTTTTTAGTTCATGTTTCTATTAACTTGATCAAGTTGTTTCTTTGTTGACTAAAGTTCATTGTCTGCTTGTTAAAAAAACTTTTAAAATGTAACCCTCTCTTTGTTTCGGTTTGAAATTAAAAATCTACATGGCATTTCATTTGACTTAGTCCTGTGATGGATTTTTTTTCATTCTATATTTCATTAATATATTTTAAAACCTGCTTGGGAAAAAAAAAACCTAAAAAGGCTCTCTCTCTCTCTCTCTCTCTCTCTCTCTCTCTCTCTCTCTCTCTCTCTCTCTCTCTTTCCCTCCCTCCCTCCCTCTCTCATCAAAAAAAGACTGTTTCGGTATGCCGGGTTTTTCCAAAATGGGCACAATGGGACGGGGACACAATGGGACGGGGGCACAACGTGGACCACCGCAAGTTTTGTTAGGAGCAATACAGTACTAGCATGCAGAATGACATGCGTGTGGATGAAAACGCACACACACACACACACACACACACACACACACACACACACACCACACACAAAGGCATGCACATACGCACACACACCTATAGATCTGTCTAATAATACACATAGAAACACACACAACACACACACACAACACACACACACAAAAGATGGCGGCAAAACTTGAAAAAGAAAGAAAGAAATGTCCCCCAGAGAATTTGCGCTTGTCTACCAGTAATAATTATGACAACGCTTAAACATGACGTCAGAGTATGGGGTTCCATCCGAATACCACAGCCAGCCTACTGAAAGCAACACTGAGCAGTCAACAAATTTGAATCGTGCGATTCCTCAACAGACTCGCGTCGGAGATGCGCATGCGTCATATAGGAAAAGTAGCAGCATGACAGAGGACGATGAGGGCCTACATGGACAGGGCAACAGTTGGACGGATCATATGAACAATGGTCATAGAGACGAGAAGCCTAACATTGTTGGACGAGACAGTGCCAGATCAGACGGAGGGTCAGCCAGCTGGAAAGAACATGGGAAGAACATGGGAAGAACATGGGCTCGAACGCGGCGCCTTCTTTGCGTGTGGATTGGATTTTTTTTTTTTTTTTTTTTTTTTTTTTTTGGTTATGCTTAGATTAAGATTTTTTTTGTTTTTTGTTTTTAAAAATAAATCAGATTTTTGAGGTGTTTTGATGCATTTCTAACAGAACCCTCCCCCCGCCCCCCCTTTTTTTGTGTTTTGTTTTTTGTTTTTTGTTTTGAACAGGCAAATGGGATCGAGTGTGAACGATATGGCAGCTGTGACAGAACCCCCTCCATGCAGGCGGCTAAGCTATAAACACCTCTCTCTCTCTCTCTCTCTCTCTCTCTCACACACACACACACACACAACACACACACTCACATACACACGCACATACACACTTACTCACTCACTCACTCATTCACACACACACACACACACACACACACACACACACTCACTAACTCGCTCACTCACAGAGAGAGAGAGAACACATACACACTCACTCACACAGACACACACACCGCGCGCGCGCGCGCGCGCGCACACACACAACACACAACACACACACACACACACACACACGAGCCATGTGCAGTGAAGGCTGTTTGTTCACGTCTCCCCGGTGAAGTCCTCATGCACCTTGTGCCCACCAGAGCAGGTGAAGTTTGTGGTGACGACATGAGATAAGGACTACCTTGTGCACCGTGTCGCCGGCTTCACTGGCCTGTCTGTCTGTCTGTCTAGCTAGCTACCTACCTCTGTGTGTGTGTGTGTGTGTTGGCCGCGTCGTCAGGATTTTAGCATGAAACGAGACCAACGTTATCTGGACCAGCCCCGTTATCCGGACGTCCAGATAATGCGACATGCCACGGAACTGCTTTCTGAGGCTCCCTTTAGTCATGGGACGGAATTTCATCACCTGATTGGTCAAGTCCAGCCAGCGCGGTTTTCAAGCACGGAGAGTGTAACTTAAGTTACACCAATTACCAGGAGGTCCAGATAGCTACTGTCAAAACAGACGGGTGACATCAAAGGGTTCGACAGCGCGCAGCCAGGCCTCAAGGTGCAACTTGGGATGGCTCCGACTCAGATCTGTCGGTCAATTTTACACTACTAATTCCGCCGAGTAAACTTTTTTTTTTTTTTTTTTTTTTTTAATAGTGTTTTGGCTCGTTAATATTTTACGTTCTTGTATCAAACATTAACCAGGTCCCGGAGAGCTACTGGCTGTTGACCCATGCTGTTTGGTTCTTTGTTCTTTGGTGACAAATGTTGAAAGGGAAACGGATTGACCAGCGAAAGTGTATGCCTACACGTCTTATTAGGTAGTCTTCTTATTAGTTAGTCTCAATCCCCTACCCCAATATGTATAGATATGGTTTAGTTCTGGTGCGAAAATGCCTAGACCTAGTGTATGTTAGCACACGATGTAATCGGATCTAGGTTTGTAATCAGATCTCGATTCAGTATAAGTCGTGTGGTTGAAATCTAAATTCCGAGATTGTTTGCGACACTAGCGATCACGAAGCCCAACTGATGATGCCAGTGACGGGATCTGCGGTGCCTCTAGGACACTCTGTGGTGTGGATTGGTGGGGAAGAAGGTGTTCATAATACAGAGGTCGTGGTAGGAGCAAAGCTCAAGTAGCTGCTGTCCGTTCTCATTGAGCTTGCCGATGCCAAAGCGGCCGATGCGGCGGAGCCAGGAGCTGTGGTCTGCACCAATCCGGGCGTGTGTTTCTTCTCCATGAGACTGCCATTGGAGAGGAGGCTTGTCTCTTGCAGCGCGACGATGTCAATGTTGAACCCTTCAGCTCGCGGTCGATGATGGCTGTTTTTCTAGCGTCGTCAACTTGTGTGTGTGTGTGTACGCGCGTGCGTGCGTGTACAGAAGTGGGGTTGTGGAGAGAAGGGAGAAGAGGGAAGGAAAGTGAGGTTTGAGCACGGAAAGCGGTTTCCTATTTTCTGAACGACTTTATCGACTGGTCTGAGGTCATTTACTCTGACCCAGCCTTCTGCAGTCTGAGCGGTTGTAATCTCCCCTGACTCCTCCCCCCTCCCCCCCTCCCCCCTCCACCCCACCCAGTTAGTTCCAGTAAATAGTGTTTGATCGCTTAAGTTGTTTGGGAAGCACTTTCCTTTTGACTCTCTCTCTCTCTCACTCTTTGGTGTTTTGTGTTGTTGGGAAAGACGGTGTCTTCTTTGAAAGGTCGGCCATTTGTACCACAGACCATCCTGAATGATACGATCCCCATTAGGACAGACGACATTGGTAGATCACTGTCTTGAAAACGCTGAGGACAGTAATTTTGATGCAAACTACATGAAGTGAAGAAAAGACAGAATGAAACGAAAGTCGTTTTACGTGGAAGAGGTCGAGGAACAAGTCACAGGATGCCAGTGGACTGGTTGACTTCTGGACAACAGATGATGCTGTGTGTCTTGCTCTTTGCCTCTATTCCTTCATCCTTGTATGTTGCGCTTTGCGTGTGTGTGTGTGTGTGTGTGTGTGTGTGTGTGTGTGCGTGCGTGCGTGTGCGCGCGCGCACGTGCGTGTGTGTATGTGTGTGTATGTGTGTATGCTCGTGCGCGTGTGTGTATGTGTGTGGTATGTATATTCGTTCTTGAGAGAGAGAGAGACTATGAGTGCGTGCATGTGTGTGTGTGTGCGCGCGCGCGTGTGTCTGTGTGTGTCTGTGAACGTGTGTACGTACGTGCGTGCGCGCACGCGCGCGCGCGCGCGTGTGTGTGTGTGTAAGTCCACTTAATGAATATGAAATTTCATACAATTACATTTTGAGTGTAAACGTGTGTAATTGGTATGGATCTTAATCTAATAAAATCAGTAATTACATCCCATAAAAAAAAAATCTGGAGAACTGTTTCGAAGTACTTGGAAAATTGATGTCCACACAATGACTGGCCCAGCGCACAGTCCAGATAACACAAGTGTGTGTGTGTGTCTGTGTCTGTGTCTGTGTGTCTGTGTGTCTGTGTGAGTGTGTGGGTGTTGTTTGTTTGTTTTTTGTTTTGTTTTGTTTTGTTTCTTTTTTTCTTTCTCTTTTTTCCTTTCGTTCTTTCTTTCTTTCTCTTTTTTTTTCTTTTTTCTTCTTTTTTTCTAGAGGGAATGGATGTTTATCTATGTGCCTGCACGAGTGCATGTCCCAGTCATCCTTTTCCACTTCAGTTTAGGGTAGCTCTTCTTTTATTTAAATGTTGTTTTTTTTTAAGTTTGGATGTCGTTTGTTTTTTTTTTTTGTTTTTTTCTTTCTTTTTCTCCTTTTAAATAGGCTCTAAAATCATTTCAAGAAAAGATGTGTTTCCAACGTTGGATATCCAGTGGCACGTGTGTCTATGATACAGACCTTGCTGGCCCCGGGAGTATCTGTCATATCTTTAAAAATTATATTCAGTTTTGCATCTTCAGGCTTATGGTAAAAACAGTCGGCATCAGTGCCACTGTCTAAGGGAAAATGGACAGGGAGGGAAAGGAGAGAAGGGATGGAGGGGTGGGAAAGGAAGGGAGCAGGGGAACGGGGGTAGGGTAGTGGGGGAGGTGAGGAGAGTGTGGAGAAGGGGTGTACAGGGATGGTCTTGGCAAATGGTAGGGCCGCCATTGTTTCGCTTCGTCACTGGTTCCACTGGTTTAGTAAATGGCTGGTCTGGCCTGGAGAGATATCAGTGTCAGTTATCCACACACACACACACACACACACACACACACACACACACACACACACACACACACACGCACGCACGCATGCACACACACATGCACGCACGCATGGACACACACACGCACACATACACACACACACACACACACACACACACACGCGCGCGCGCGCGCCACGCTTGTACGTGTGTGTGTGTGTGTGTGTGTGTGTGTGTGTGTGTGTGTGTGTGTGTGAGTGAGTATGTGTGTGTGTGCGTGGTGTGTGGGGGGGGGGGGGTGAGGGGGGGGAGTGTGTGTATGTGTGTGTGTGCGGCGTGCGTGCGTGTGCGCGCATGCGCGCGCAGAAACTATGCTTTTTATGTCCATTACTTGTTGCTTGGATGTGCCCCGCTTTATCATCTGACAGAAATCCCATCTTTTTGTCACGCAGTTTTTGGTCAACAGCTCCAATATACCATGGCTTATTATTCGCAAAAAGATTTTGGCATTCTTTTATGGACAACACATACTTTCGCAAAAAGTGATATCATTACAACGTGTGTATACTCATTTAAAATTTGTGGCAGACTCTTTAACAACTTCCCAGATCCACAGACTGGTTATACCACTGATAGTGTCAAATTGTTACGTTTGAAGCACGCATGCGATAGATAGTCCAAGCGCTGGCAAACGCTATGTGCAGGCAATTGGCCGCCCTTGCTGAGCAGCGGGCAGGAAGAAACCGGTGCATATGATTACCTGAGAGGGCAGCACATCCAACTGAACAATTCTCTCGCAGAGTAGTATGGTTGATCACCTGCGCAAGTACACGGGACTCCAGCAGAGGCGAATAATGGGAAAGCGGGCCAAGGTACCGATCCTCATTCTTCTAGTTCTCTGGTTGAACTAACGTTAACAAATTAATGTGCTCTCAGTGAGCGTTCTGTGAAAAGTTAGAATGCTCAAATGCTAGCCACCAAATCTGCACAGATATCAAAGAAATATAAATGTCTTCTTCACTTTTTTTTTTTTTTTACGTTTAAGCAAAGAGGTGTTCTTGGCTTTGATGTGTGACTTCGGGACAGACTCTTACTACTTCAGGGAAACCTTCAACATTGTTTGGGGCAAGCTGGGACATTCCAAAGACTTCACGACCTATTTAGTCCATGAACTATATTTATACCTGTATCTTGAAGGGGGGGGGGGGGGGGGGAGGTGCAAACTGGAGAATTGAAGACATCGTTTGCCAATTCCATGGAATGATGGTTTAAGGAATAAACGGTCGTGACATCTCAGTTGCCGCTTGGAATGTGTACAGTATGGAAAAACGGAAATAGCCAACCACGCACACGCACTTGTGTGTGTGTGTGTGTGTGTGTGTGTGTGTGTGTGTGTGTGTGTGTGTGTGTGTGTGTGTGTGCGTGCATGCGTGCGTGCGCGCGCGCGCGTATGTGTGTGTGTGTGTTGTGCGTGCGTGCGTGCGTGCGTGCGTGCGCGCGCGCGCGCGCGTGTGTGTGTGTGTGTGTGTGTGTGTGTGATGTTTACGTTTGGGGACGATCAACATTGACAGCATTAAGTTTTTCAAACTCAGAGGTATATATGTCAGTTTCTAATTAAAAAAAAAAAAAAAAAAGATAGCCCCTATTACAATGAAAGCACTCATTATCATAAAGAAAAGCTATAACAATGATTTAAAAACAATCATTTTCGCAAATTCTTTTTGTCGTTTTGACGCTGTTCAAACATCATATAAAAACTGAAAGGAAAGAATACAATCTTATTACCCTACTAAACCATGAGCAGTAAAAACAGTTAATTATGGCCATTATATGCGCTTTTTCGGCCTGCTGCACCTCTGCAAAATACTCCGTTAAAGGCCTACGATCCTCTACAATTACAACGATGCTCGCGCGCATAGCTATGAATCATAATTATTTGTTTTCATGAATCATTATCAACTACTTTCGCGGGTCTTAATTATTGTGTTGCATGGTGTGACTACTGTGCAATCCGAAAAGCCAAGGAAACAAGTAGCTTTGAAGCAAAAACAGCAACAAAACAACAACAACAACAACAACAACAACAACAACAACAACAACAACAATTCCGTGATAATGTCAAATCAGATTAGTAACTGTCACAGGTTTCTTGAAGAACATCAAGGTTTTCACGAGAAAATTTTAAAAAAAGCTATTATTTTGACTTTTTGAATCTCCCAAGTTCCCATAAGTAATAGCGTCTTTCTGCCGGAATCTCTCGAGAGGACCTGAGCGTAATCTGTTATCGCCCCACAGCACGGATCAGACAAGATCCGCCATTGTCTACTGGTGACCACAAACACTAGGAGGTCATCGCTTATCTCCCCACAGATTTCTTGTTGGGTCAGCCATCTTGCCGGTGTAGGGGAAATGGATTTATACCCCCACGTTATGTTTACTCAACAATATTTGTGAGATGTTCCACATTCAAAAAAAAAAAAAAAAAAAAAGGAAAAGAAAAAAAGAAAAGAAAAGAAAAAAAAAAAAAGAAATATTGTGCTTCTCGGTTTGTTTTATTTATTCAAGAGATTTCGGCCTTATGGCTTTGTTAAAAGTATGTTACAAATGATAACAATGTCATACGAAAGAACATCACATAAAAGAAGATGGGTGTACCAACCTAATATGTCGTTTCCATATTTGTAAACGCTTGATTCGGTTCGAGGCTACAAAGACGTAGTCGCGCACTCATTGTGAAATTCCACACAGAGATGCACTTATATGTGGACGTGCCACGCCCCCCCCCCCCCCCCCTTCCCTTACTCCACCTCCTCCCCTTCACCCTTTCCCTGTTTCCCTCTTCTCTTTCCTTCCCCTCACCCCCCACTCCACCCTCACCCCACCCCCGCCCACTCTGCCTTCTCAGCATCATATTCGACATCAGTCAACCTTTACACTCACTTCCCTCAATACAAAACAAACAACAAACCCCAAAACAAAAACATGCGCGCGCGCGCGCACACATACAACACACACCACACACACATACGCACGCACGCACACACACACACAACACACACACACACACACACACACACACACACACACACACACACACACTAACACTAACACACACACACACACACACACACACCACACACAACCACTAACACTTAACATACACACTCACAGAGTCGTGGACCAGCAGACCTGTCTTTCTTTTATAGATCAGCGGCGATGATATCTGATCCGGAAAGGAGAGAGAGAGAGAGAGAGGGGGGGGGGAGGGAGAGGCGTTCTTTTATCGGTCTTTGTGGGAGGTGGGTTCTTTGGTTGCTTGGTTGGTTGATTGTACAGCTTTGCTAGGTGAAGGAGAACTCCGATCGCCGTGGTGGAGGAAGTCTTGTCGTTGTGCAGGTTCGCTGATTGCCGTCTTTGTGGTGTGCTGGTGTGTGCTGTGTGTGTGTGTGTGTGTTTTGTGTGTGTGTGTGAGTTCACACTTGAGTATGTCTTCTTCAGACGGTTTGCAAGCAACGTATATCCAAAAACTGCAGAAGACAATGTTCCCCTGATTGTGGTCTTATATACAGGAAGAAACTGTCACTTCTTGAGACCGTTTAGAATGTAATTACTCCGCTGTATAGGTTGACACACCACTTTATGAGAGGCAGTTTCCTGTTACATAAATAAGTAAGAATAACGTCTCTCCTCTCTCTCTCTCTCTCTCTCTCTCCTCTCTCTCTCTCTCTCTCTCACACACACACACACACACACACACACACACACACACACACACCACACACACACGCACGCACGCACACCACACACGCACACACACACACACACACACACACATACACACACATGCACGCACCCCTATTGCGCGCACTGAAGTGTTGCAATATTAAGAACAGGCATGTTTAGAAACCACACTTTTTTTATCCGAAGTGTCCGTTCATCTCTACACTTCCATTCATTCATACCCAGAGAGAGAGAGAGAGAGAGGGAGAGAGAGAGAGAGGAGAGAGAGAGAGAGAGAGAGAGAGAGAGAGAGGGAGGGAGAGAGAGAGAGAGGGAGAGAGAGAGAGAGAGGGAGAGAGAGAGAGAGGAGAGAGAGAGAGGAGAGAGAGAGAGAGAGAGAAGTTACGTGTGTGTAAATGTATTGCACATACTGTGTGTGTGTGTGTGTGTGTGTGTGTGTGTGTGTGTGTGTGTGTGTGTTGTGTGTGTGCCTGTCGATCAGTCGTGTGTGTGTGTTGTGTGTGTGTGCGCGCGCGCGCGTGCGCGTGCGCGCGCGCGCGTGCGTGCTCGCGTACGAGTGTACGAGCATGCGTGTTTATAATGTTGTGTGGTGTGGTGTGTGTGTGTGTGTGTGTGTGTGTGTGTGTGTGTGTGTGTGTGTGTGTGTGTGTGTGTTTGCGCTTGCTTGTGTGTGTATGTATGTGTATGTGTGTGCGGATCTGTGTGTGTGTGTGTGTGTGTGGTGTGTGTGTGTGTGTGTGTGTGTGGTTAAGCATGCACACTCCCGCGCGTATGTGGGTGATGGGGATGAAGTAGATGGAGGTGGAGAGGTATTGTACCGGCACGCACTTCCCCTTCACCCTCTGGTGATCGCTTTGATCACTGCCCAGTTGAAGCCATTGTGGAACCCCTTAAAATCGCTGGTCCGTGAAGAAGGAAATCAATTACTTCTACATGGTTACTCCCGACCCCTACCATGTTGTTTTTCAGACATTGTTTATACATGTTCCTCTCGCCCCTCTCCAGTCGTTGTCATACATTATTTATACATGTTCCTCCACCCAGCCAAGTTGTTAACCAAACATTACTTATACACGTTCCCCCACTTCGTGACAATGTGACAGACAATGTGTCTCCAAGTGTGTCGTCCATACGCACGCCTTCGACAAACAATCATCACAGGAATTCGTGCTCGATGCCTGCTTGGACAAGATCCCGGATGACATGATCCATTTGTCACCATCATCTTCCGGTTCGCGAAGTGAGTGCCAAGTGGAATGTATGGGGACTTATTTGTCTTAAAAGTTTTGTTTTTCTTTCAATTTCGTTTCGTTTTGTCCCCCCCCCCCCCCCCCCCCCCCCGTTTTTTTTTGTTTTTTTTTTTTGTTTTTTTTGTAATCAGAAAATGAGTTGATTGTTTTTGTCTTATTCTGGCGGGCCTTCAACCTTCTTTTTCACTTTGTTGAGTTATGTATGTACTTATTCATATATTTGTTTATTCATTTATCTTTCTTTTTTTTATAATTTATTTTGTCGGACTTCCGATGTCCTATTCTTGGGTTTTCATATCATATCATAGGGCCTCCGACTGCCTATTTTGGAATGTTGCTTCATTCTATTTCATCTATTCATTTGTTTATTGATTCATTTATTTGAGTAGTGCCTTCAAGCTTCTTTTTTCTTTTTTTTATAGATTTTTTTAAGGGCCTCCAAACTCCTAAAGATTCTTTTCTTTCTCTTAGTAGGGCATCTAATCTCATGTTTTGGACTGTTCTCATGGGGTTGTAAGCCCCTATCTCCCTCCCCTCCCCCCCCCCCCCCCCCCTCCTCTCTGCGTCCCCCCTTCCCCGCATTCCCTCTCACCACCTCCCTTTCCACTCCCTGACATTCCTGTCTCCGGCTCTCCCAGTAAATTGTTGTATTGTTTTGTTGTACATGTATCCAATTCTTTGTTTTCTTTTTTTTTTTTTTTTTTTTATTTCTTGTTCTTATTGTTGTTATTGCTGGAATGCAATTCAGCGATTCGGACGGCAGAAAACGAAAGAATAATTCTAAATAAAGGTCATGAACTCTAAACATATTATTCGACTATTCATCGAAGCCATTTCATTAGACAGTGTTTTGTGTGTGTGTGTGTGTGTGTGTGTGTGTGTGTGTGTGTGTGTGTGTGTGTGTGTGTGTGTGTGTGTTTCTTTTTTCTTTTTTTTTTATAAAAAAGAGAAATAATGCATGATCGATACACCCTCTCTCTATTACCGATAACTGTCTTTGAAGGTAGTGATGTAGACTTTGACTTGCAAGTTGTGATTCCTTCGCCATGTTTAGACGCTGTCATTCCTGTGAACAATATTCCAAAGTGGACAACAGTGTCACAATGATGACGATGACTCTTGTACACACCGTAAAGACCTTCGCAGCGACAAAAGAAAAAATAATGATAGTTATTTCTTTCCGGTTACCGGTGCGAACATGTGTCCTGCGCATGTGCAAGGGTTACAATTACTGTTTTGAGACCCTATTACATTTATGGCGTCATATCAGAGCTAAAAGCATGATAATTACTGACATTACTTAAAAATTACACCCGGGTTACGACTGTCTTTCAAGCTTCATGATGAGGACTACTCTACATGATAATGATAATGATAACAATGATGATAAGAACAGCAACAAGAATAATAATAATAATAATGTTGATGATAACGATGACTGTAGTAACAATAACAGAAATAATAACGATAACGATGACGACGACGACGACGACAACAACAATATTATAATAATATTGTTGTTGTTGATGATGATGATGATGATGAAGATAAAAATGATGAAAATGACGATGATGATTGACAGTTATAACAATGATAATGAGGATGATGGAGATGATGACGATAATGATGATAATAATAATGATAATAATAATAATAATAACAATAATAATGACAATAATAATCTATAGACAGTAGTATTGCCTGGACAGAACTGACTGTGGTATTCTGGATGAGACTGGTCAGAACGTGGGGTTTGGCAGGGGTGATCTACTAGTCGTGCCCAACAGTAACACACCATCTATAATTCAGCGGTGTTCCTACCGCCAAGGGAGACGACTCACGGTCCATTCACTGCCCAGGACACCGAAGAGAAAAGAGCAGTATTGGAAAATGGAACGCAAATGGCATCATGATATCTGAGGCCTGAGACACATTGTGAAGGCACTCCGTTCTTCAGGGAATGAGGGACGAGAAAGAATAAAACCTCAGCAACGACAAAAATAACAATGACAATGATAATAATGATGACTATTTTTGAAGACTATTTATTATAAGAATAAAAGTGATCACGATACCAGTAAGAACAATAATCATTTGCTTGTTTTAAAAACTGCTCTGGATCGAGCCTCTCCCCCCCCCCCCCCCCACTCCCCACTCCCTTCCCCGCACTCGCCACAGACCGCCTCTCTCTCTCTCTCTCTGTCTCTGTCTCTCTCTCTCTCTCTCTCTCCCCCCCCCTCCTCTCTCTCTGTCTCTCTCTCTCTCTGTCTCCTCTCTCTCTCTGTCTCTCTCTCTCTCTCTTCTCTCTCTCTCTCTCTCTCTCTCTCTGTCTCTCTCTCTCTCTCTCTTCTCTCTCCTCTCTCTGTCTCTCTCTCTCTCTGTCTCTCTCTCTCTCTTCTCTCTCTCTCCTCTCTCTCTCTCTGTCTCTCTCTCTCTGTCTCTCTCTCTGTCTCTCTCTCTCTCTCTCCTCTTCTCTCTCTCTCTCTCTCCCTCTCTCTGTCTCTCTCTCTCTGTCTCTCTCTCTCTCTCTCTCTCTCTTCTCTCCTCTCTCTCTCTTCTTTTTTTTTTGTTTTTGGTACAACCAATGTTAGGTAGGCACTCAAGGTCTGACCAGCGAGTTGGGCTAGTGTGTAAGTCAGACATCTGCTAAGTTGTAGCCACGAGACCCTCGTCTTAAATTCTCTCATCTTAGTTATCAATTCATTTATCCATCAGCTTAAAATCATGCGCAGTGTGGTCTCAAAATTTTGCGGATGTGGTGTAGCGTATATGGATTAGTCCGCACGCAGTGACACCTCTTTGATGAAACTGAAACTGAAACTGTGCGTCTGCTTGTTTATTCCCACCCCTCTTCTCTCTCTATCCGTCCGTCTGTCTATCTGTCTGCCTGATTGTTTCTGTCTGTCTGTCTGTCTGCGTCTCTCTCTCTCTCTCTCTCTCTCTCTCTCTCTCTCTCTCTCTCTCTCTCTCTCTCTCTCCTCCTCTCTCTCTCTCTCTCTCTCTCTCCTCTCTCTCTCTCTCAGTCGGTGCACACGGTCAAACTCCACATCGTCAGTCAAATCCAGCTTTCTCCGTCAGAAGATCCTGCACCAAGCCCTCACAGTCTGCGTTGGTTTCGCCGTCTCTCCGGGGCAGACCGTAGAAAATCAGGTTGTTGCGCTTAGAACGGCCCTCAAGGTCGTCTATACGCCTCTCGCAATCTTCCAGCTTTTCACGCAGGTCGTTGTTGCTCTTCTGCAGATCCCCGTTATCTTTCCGTAGCTCTGTCACCTCTGTCTTCAGCTCCCTCATCTCACTGTGAAGGGTCGCGTAGTCCTCCCTCAGATCATGGACTTCCTGCTTGACTGCGTCCAGCTTGGCGTCCATCTGGTCGCTTCTCGAGTTCAGGGCAGCCATGATGTCACGGTTCGTGGGTTCGGGTTTACTTGGAGCTTGGTCAGGGTCAGGTGTCATGGAAGAGTCCGTACTTGCTCGGCGTACAGAGCCATCACGAGCCAGGCGGGACTGCTTCGTGGAGCTGGAGCTGGACGACTTTGGCCCGGGGTTCGTCTCCACGTCGCCGCATCGGAGCAGAAGATCACTGAAGAAAAAGGCGGTGAGGACCAAGCCTACCATGACACCGGTGACACGGGTGTGTACATTTAACACGCGCACCGACATGGACATCTTAAACCTGGCTCTTCTTGCCATAAAACTAATAAAGACTGCGACGAATCCGCCACACCGACCTCTGAAATCGAGGGCTGCTGATGGCATGTTGATACTGTCACTGATCTGAAAGACTGTACAGATGAAAACTGGATAAATTAACTGAAAACGTTAATTAATCGCACAGCCGTAGAAAACGCGTCTTCTCCTCTTGGATGACGACAGCTCACCCCGACTGAGTTCCAGACCTGACTCCCCAGTGATCGCCCGATGTGCCTTTTACAAGCAAAAGGTGAAGATTCTTAAAGCTAAGGGTAAGCTGAAAGGTTCAGACGTATTTATTGGGGAAGACTTTTCAAAAGGGGTCAGGGACATTCGTCGAAGGCTGACTCCACACTTGAAACGCGCTAAGCAAGACGGGAAAAGAGGCACGATGGTGTACAATTACCTTTTGATTGACGGTAAGAAGTTCTCCATCGACGCTCGTGACAGGCTCGTAGAACTTAAATAGGAAACCGGCCGGCCCTATTTTGATGTTCATAAAATTGATTCCTGTGAGGGAACATTTTCAAAAGCGACACCGGTATCACCGTCCAGTGCAGCCCAGAATGACACTCAACGTGCACGTGATTTTGATGTTGATGGCAGTGAGAGTGTTTACCTGGATGACGAAGACTCCCTGTGTGTTTCAACTTCTGTGTGTGCTTCTGTGATTGATCGCTGTGAACACAGGCGCTTGGAAGATGTAACTAGCCATAAACATGACAAAAGTAGATCGTTATCTTTCCTGCATTGGAATGTCAATGGTTTACTATCAAAATTACAAGACAATGACTTTGTTAACTTTCTTCGGTCCTTCGATTTCATTTGTTTAGTAGAAACATTTACTGATGAATTTAAATCTGATGTATTCTCTGCGTACAAATTGTTTTGTTTACCTGCGATAAAACTGACGATTAAAGGGAGACGATCTGGTGGAATTTTGTGTCTAGTTAAGAATATGTATGCGTCTTATGTCAAACAAGTTGAAATAAAATCTAATATTTTTGGTGCACTTATTATTAATAAAACATTGTTTGGTGTAGACAAAGATGTATTGTATGTATACTCATATGTGCCTCCAGAAGGCTCCCCTTATTATACATATTTTGACTCTGAAAATGGAATTGCATTATTGGAAGACTATTTGTCCAGTTGTTTACTAGTTTACAAAGATGCATACGTATTGTTGTGCGGGGATTTGAACAGTAGAACGGGTAATGTTTCACATTATTGTCAAGGAGTATCAAGTACTTTCGATTTTCAACATGCAAGTCATCCAATCAACGCTAATCGATTATCTGAGGATTCTGTACTGAATAATTACGGCAAAATGATGTTGAATATGTGTACTGCACTGGATTTGTGTATTCTTAATGGTATGTGTCATGGCGACCGTCAAGGTTGCTACACGTACGTTTCAGACCATGGATGCAGTGTAAATGATTACTTTGTTATGTCGTGTGATTTGCTTGCATTATTATGTGATTCATGTGAGTTACGAGTGTCTGAGAGATTCGATTCGGATCATATGCCTGTGGAATTTCATTTGAGTTACGGCAGAGGTAATGTCAACTCGGAGATAAGTCCTGAACACAGTTTTACATTGGAAAGGTTTATATGGAATGAAGACCGTGCTGATGTGTTTATGAGTAATATTTCCACGCAACAGACTCAAGAAAAAATCAGATATGCAGTTAGTGTTATTGATGTCAATGTAAATGAGGCGTTGAATGTTTTCAACACCTGCATCAAAGATGCAGCACAGTGTATGAAGAAAGAAATAAGAATTAATAATTCGAAATCAAAAGATTGGTTTGATTCTGAATGTCATGACAATAAAAAGAAAGTCCGAAATTTATTTAGAAAATTTAAACGTACGCATGACGACAAAGATCGTGATTTCTATTGTAGGGCAAGACGCGAGTACAAACACTTGCAAAGGATTAAAAGGAAGCAATTTAACAACGCATTGCTGACAGAACTAATTGCATCTATGGAAAATCAGAAAGAATTTTGGAAGAATGTACATCGAATTTCATTAAAAAGAAAACAACCAGTGAACAGCATCAGTATTGAAACCTGGTACGAACATTTTAAGTCACTTCTAACGAAAGACGTAGATCCTAACAGCGGGTTACAACTGGATCATAATGAAGGAGAGGATGATTATTTAAGTCGTCCGATTTCAAAAGAGGAAGTAATGTTTGCTCTAAGAAAAATTAAGAAATGTAAAGCTCCTGGACCAGACGGTATAATTGGTGAGCTGCTGAGGTATGCTTGTAAAACTGACCTGATTGTGAACTTTTTTGTAACCTTCTTCAATTCTTTATTTGATAAGGGAATTTATCCTGAACATTGGACGGAAAGTATTGTTCTACCACTGTACAAGAAAGGCAACGTGAATGATCCTAATAACTATAGAGGAATTTCTTTAAGTGACGCTAGTAGTAAATTATACAGCACTATTATCAATCGCCGTTTACAGGAATGGGTTGAAGATAATAATATCACTGGCGAATATCAGGCAGGTTTTAAGCGCAATTATTCAACTGTTGATCATATATTTACTTTGATGGCTTTGGTGCAAAAACAGTTTTCTTTAAATCGTAAGCTGTATGTCGCTTTTATAGATTTTGAGAAAGCATTTGATTCTGTTAATAGAACTATTCTGTGGTCTATTCTCTTAAAAGCTGGTGTTCATGGAAAACTGTTTAGATGCATAGTTAGCATGTATTCCTGTGTTAAAGCTAAGGTTCGGTGTGGAGGAAATATGACTGACTACATTCAATGT
>CM065734.1:30126626-30134126 GCA_033310375.1 Conus canariensis | reverse complement strand
TGTGAACCGTCGCCACGATGAACGCGACTAACACCACAGCCTCTGTCGTGTCACCCCTCTTTGTGGGACACAGCCTCAGCTATGTTGCACGTGCAGTATTCGCAACGATCGGCGGCGTCATGATTGTATGCGGTGTGGCAGGCAATGGACTCCTGATCACAGTGATCTTCGGACCTTTTCGGAAAAAACGAGTGTTTCATGATCTGTTTCTGGCCAATCTAGCCTGTGCGGACACTGTGACCTTGGGCTATTGGCTGACCTTTTTCGTCCTTGACATGATTTTGGGGTACCATCCTGTGGTGAACGAGGCCCACTGTCAGATGAATGGCATGATCATTTGTACTACCACGGGGGTACGTGAAGTCTGCTCGTTTTTGTTTCGTTTGCTCGAGTGTTTGCGTTCTGCAGGCATATATGAAATGTGTGTGTGTGTGTGTCTGTGTGTGTGTGTGTGTGTGTGTTGTGTGTGTGTGTGTGTGTTGTGATGAGTGTGGGAGTGTGTGTGAGTGAGGGAGGTGTGTGTGTGTGTGTGTGTGTGTGTGTGTGTGTGTGTGTGAGAGAGAGAGAGAGAGAGAGAGTGTGTGTGTGTGTGTGTGTGTGTGTGTGTGTGTGTGTGTGTGTGTGTGTGTGTGTGTGACCGTGTGTGTCCGTGCGTGTCCATGTGTCTGTGTGTGTGTGTGGCTCTGTGTGTGTTTACATGATAAGTGCGCTCTCTCTCTCTCTCTCTCTCTCTCTCTCTCTCTCTCTCTCTCTCTCTCTCTCTGTATGTGTATGTGTGTGTGCGCGCGCGCGCATGTGTGTGTGGTGTGTGTTGTGTGTGTGTGTGTGTGTGTGTGCATGATATGTGCAGCCTCTTTGTGTGTATGTTGTGTGTGTGTGTGTGTGTGTGCGTGTGTGTGTGTGTGTTGTGTGTGTGTGTGTGTGTGTGTGTGTGTGTGTGTGTGTGTGTGTGTTGTGTGTGTGTTTGCATGACTAGCGGCGTGTGTGTGTGTTATATTTGCATGTGTGTGTGTATCTTTGTACAAATGAAACTGTTATATGACACACGCAAAGAAACGTGAACTGAGCTGCCTTAGAATTCCTTTCCCTACAGGTGTGCATTCTGTCCCTACAGGTGTGCATTCTGTCCCTATAGTGACGTTGTGTGCATTCTGTCCCTGCCTTACAATTCCTTTCCCTTCAGGTGTGCATTCTGTCCCTATAGGTGTGCATTCTGTCCCTACAGATGTGCATTCTGTCCCTGCCGTACAATTCCTTTCCCTACAGGTGTGCATTCTGTCCCTATAGGTGTGCATTCTGTCCCTACAGATGTGCATTCTGTCCCTACAGGTGTTCATTCTGTCCCTACAGGCGTGCATTCTGTCCCTATAGGTGTGCATTCTGTCCCTACAGGTGTGCATTCTGTCCCTGCTGGCCATCTCCGTCAACCGTTACCTCCACGTTTGCCATTTCCAGCTGTTCCAGCGCCTCTTCACCTGGACGCGCACCGTGGTCATCTGCATCGGGATCTGGACTGTGTCCATCCTGCTGGCCCTCCCTCCCCTCTTCGCCATCGATCAAGGCGTCTACCTGTACAGTGCGCCCACCCACGAGTGCAGCTTCGACCCCCCAACTCTCAGCTACGTCGAAATTGTGGTCATCCTCTTCACCGCTATTCCCATGATGGTCATCGGCTACTGCAACTACGCCATTTTCCGATTCTGGAGGAGAGCCAACGCTGCTTTGTACGGCGGGAAAGATCAGAGCTCAATGAGGACACTGTTCAGAAGGAGGAAGAAAAAGAATGCAAAGCGAAGCAAGGAGACAGAGAGTGCAGCAGGTCAGGAGTCTCTGGAAGAGGCTGACAGAGGTCACCATGAGGACGGGAAGAGGCGTCCAGTCACTGACAGCGAGGAAGACTTTTCCCGCACTGGTGGAAGCACTTCCAACGACCTTGAGGATGGACAGACTGCTAGCACTGCCTGGGATGTCGACAGACCTGGCATTGAGGTGGACAGCGCCTGTCAGACTGACCATCCTTCGGCCCAAGTCGGAAACGTGAAGAAAGAGTGGTGTGTAACAACAAATCTGTCCACCGCCAGCGTGGAATTTTATCTCCCGAAGCAGGTGGAAGAGGAGGAAGATCACGGTGAAGTGGAAGAACTTCGTGACTGCAGGCACACGGCGCCTGTCCCAGTACAGGAGTCTGAATCATCCAGAAAACTGCCATCTCTGAATAACAAGAAAACGACTCCACAGGTAGACACACTGATGGTTCCAGCCACGAAGACACCAGAGACACTCTCCCCTTCACCGTCACAGTCCTCAATGACGTCACGCCGCAAAACACCCTCTGACTCGAATCCACAGAAATACCCGACGACTGTGTCCTCGACCTTACAGCGACCACGAAAGAAGCGTAGCGCCAAGGAAGTGGCCTTTGTCCGCTCTTTGTTCGCCGTGTTCCTGCTGGCCTGCCTGGCCTTCACCCCGTTCGGCGTCATCACCGTGGTCCGTTCTTTCGTCACGGTGCCTGCGGAGGTCCGCATCGTGGGGCTGTTGCTGCTGCTGGCCAACAGCTCGGTGAACTGGGTGGTGTACGGCGTGATGAACCCTTCCTTCAGGTCAGCTTACCGGAAATGCGGCCGGCGGCTGTTTGGAAAATGTTGTCCTGGGAAACAACAGTAGACAGACGTCAGAGTTAGTGGGACATAGTGTCATAGGAAACAACAGGAGACAGACGTCAGAGTTAGTGGGACATAGTGTCATAGGAAACAACAGGAGACAGACGTCAGAGTTAGTGGGACATTGTGTCATAGGAAACAACAGGAGACAGACGTCAGAGTTAGTGGGACATAGTGTCATAGGAAACAACAGGAGACAGACGTCAGAGTTAGTGGGACATAGTGTCATAGGAAACAACAGGAGGCAGACGTCAGAGTTAGTGGGACATAGTGTCATAGGAAACAACAGTAGACAGACGTCAGAGTTAGTGGGACATAGTGTCATAGGAAACAACAGGAGACAGACGTCAGAGTTAGTGGGACATAGTGTCATAGGAAACAACAGGAGACAGACGTCAGAGTTAGTGGGACATAGTGTCATAGGAAACAACAGTAGACAGACGTCAGAGTTAGTGGGACATTGTGTCATAGGAAACAACAGGAGACAGACGTCAGAGTTAGTGGGACATAGTGTCATAGGAAACAACAGGAGACAGGTGTCAGAGTTAGTGGGACATAGTGTCATAGGAGAGAGATAAGATAATGTTGCTGATAGCCCAGCCGACCGCAAAGGGCCACATCAGGGCTGAGTGTCATAGGAAACAATAGTAGACAGACGCAAGAGTTAGTAGGAAAATGGTGTCCTGGGAAACAACAGAAGACAGGCGTCAGATGTTAGTGGGAAAATGGTGTCCTTGGAAACAACGGCAGACAACAGAGGTAGTAGGACGTGGTGTCCTGGGAAACAGTAGACAGGCGTCAGAGTTAGTAGGAAAATGGCGTCCTTGGAAACAACAGTAGACAGACGTCAGAGTTAGTAGGACTTGGTGTCGTGGGAAACAATAATAGACAGAGGTCAGAGTTAGTGGAACATGTTGTCATGGAAACAACAGAAGACAGACGTCAGAGTTAGTGGAACATGGTTTCATGGGAAACAATAACAGACAGACACCAGAGCTAGTAGGACGTGGTGTCGTGGGAAACAATAGTAGACAGGCGTCAGAGTTAGTGGAACATGGTGTCATGGGAAACAATAGTAGACAGACACCAGAGTTAGTAGGACGTGGTGTCGTGGGAAACAGTAGACAGGCGTCAGAGTTAGTGGAACATGGCGTCCTTGGAAACAACAGTAGACAGGCGTCAGAGTTAGTGGGAAAATGGCGTCCTTGGAAACAACAGTAGACAGGCGTCAGAGTTAGTGGGAAAATGGCGTCCTTGGAAACAACAGTAGACAGGCGTCAGAGTTAGTGGGAAAATGGCGTCCTTGGAAACAACAGTAGACAGGCGTCAGAGTTAGTGGGAAAATGGCGTCCTTGGAAACAACAGTAGACAGGCGTCAGAGTTAGTGGGAAAATGGCGTCCTTGGAAACAACAGTAGACAGGCGTCAGAGTTAGTGGGAAAATGGCGTCCTTGGAAACAACAGTAGACAGGCGTCAGAGTTAGTGGGAAAATGGCGTCCTTGGAAACAACAGTAGACAGGCGTCAGAGTTAGTGGGAAAATGGCGTCCTTGGAAACAACAGTAGACAGGCGTCAGAGTTAGTGGGAAAATGGCGTCCTTGGAAACAACAGTAGACAGTCAACAGGTATAATGAAGAAGCCTGTCCTGTGAAACAACTATGAGCAAATACACAAGAGCAGGGAGACGGTGCTGAGGCCAGGAACACATTGTATGTTCTCAGTACTCTTGTCTAATGGGTGTAGGGTTATCCCCAAAGAGAAATTCAACACTCCATGAGAGTGCAATATTAAATCAGACAAGGATACAACGTGGGAGGTTCAGCTTCAGGCTGATCAACGGAACGCTACAGTGTGGGGGCTGTTACATATACCCCGCGCCACATTTTGCCGAGCCATGAAGCTACTGTGCACTGAGGTTACAGGTAAATGAATAAACAGGTGAATAAAAACGCAAGGAAAGACTGGGAAGGAGGATGGGGGGGGGGGGGGGAGAGAGAGAGAGAGAGAGAGAGAAGAAAAGAAAACGAGCTCAGGCACAAGACTTAGCATGTTCCTCAACAATGACCCGTCGGGCTGGTTATAGGACGTGAGTGATAACTATCATGTTTGTGTCACTAAGTATAGAATGTGCGCGCGCGCGCGCGCGCGCGTGTGTGTGTGTGTCTGTGTGTGTGTGTGTGTGTGTGTGTGTGTGTGTGTGTGTGTGTGTGTGTGGTGTGTGTGCGTGCGTACGTGCATACGTGCGTGCGTGTGTGTGTGTGTGTGTGTGTGTGTGTGTGTGTGTGTGTGTGTGAGAGAGAGAGAGAGAGAGAGAGAGAGAAATGGGTGTTCTGTTAAAATGACAGTGTTAACAATAACATTATTACCAACGCTAAAGAAGCTGATATCCGTTTTGGCCACCGAACACGACAGTAAAGACAGTAAAGGATAAATATAGCAAATACACGAATTTTTGTTGTTTGTTTTTGTTTTTGTTTTCTGAATCAGGAAACGAGGCTGCGTTCTAATTCATGTGCAATGTCTTTATCATCTTCATGATCTACACATGGAGAACAGACCTTTTCAGCAAATCTGGTTGAATTCTTTCTCGCGTCAGATAGCATTTTACTAATTCTAAAAAAGCATAATATCCTCAATAGCCATTGAAGCAATTGTTCGCTTATCAAAATTAAATTCGCAGTCAAAGCGTACCAAATAAACAGAAATTTGTGGATATTTCAGTCATCACTACTTGGAGATTAACGGAAGTAATGATCACGTTATTCTGATATAATTGATGTTAATTTATATATATATATATATATATATATATACCAAGAACGATTTGGAAAACATACTCATTTTGTCAGCATATCAGGCATAAATGGAAAGTTTTTGAGACCTTTGCACATAGCATTGTCTGTAAAACTATAGATCGTCTGAAGCAATGTTTTTCTTCCTTTTTTTCGCTCTGGAAAATTTCATTCAAATTTACATTCAATTTATTCTTTACTTCATTGTTTAGTGGTGAATTTCTGAAATCATGCTGTGACATTACTAATTTTCAGTGCTCTACAAGTGGCATTACGTGTTTTATTCTTTTTTTTTTTTAAAGCATTAGTGTGATCCCCGGGCGCGAATATGTAGCTTTACTATCCATGCTGCTTTACTATTCATACTTCGTAACTTATTCAACAATACATTTCCTGCAATGAATTACATTTTCTTTTGTCCATAAAGTAATGTTCATTGGAGAAAGTAAAGAGCTAAGCGTAAGTTTTGGTAACAATGTTTCTTTCCGATTTTGTTTGGATGTTTTTGTTTTTTTCCTCGGCCAGACCAAAGTGAACTACAAAATCACATTTCTGTCAGAAAATGTTTTATAACCGAATTATAACATGCTCTTGCTATGAATCATACTCGTGTATGCCATGTACAGATAGTAACACGTAGTATCCGATCTTATGTGAGTAAGCACTCTGTGGTAATACGTGTATCCTTTCCCCTTTACTCTGGTAATCTACAGTGGTAGACTGTCACTTATTTTTCCCATGAAAAAATCGATGCATGTGTTTGTTCTTTCCTTAATTCTTTTTAATAGCGAGAATGGAGGTGGTGAGGGATTGGGACTGGTGTGTTAACCTGCTACTTTTCTTTGTTGCTGTTGTTGTTGTGGCGGTTGTAGTTGTTGTTTTGATGATATTGTAACAATTTTAACATTCTGCCACTGTAGGTATAATGTCAAAGCGATAAGTCAATGGTTGGTCTGACGTATGTTGTATTTTAAAATGAATCTGCGCCGTGTATAGACTTTTAAATATGTTATGATTGTGGCTTGACGACTTGATATGTCTGAAATTGAAACAGAACCGTCAGTGAATGGGGGAGACGGGTTTTAGTAGACCTGTCTGTATTGTTAATTGCATTATAGAAAAGTTACATCTCTTTTTCGGTTTTTGTTAGTAGGGGTCAATATTCTTTTCGCGTTTCACTTGCAGATATTCGACAGTATGCTTATAAACAGGAGCAATGTCATCCATAAGTCACAAGGTTCAGTTCTCCTCCTCCCTTATCCCACCTTGCTCTGTCTGTCTGTCTGTCTGTCTGTCTGTCTGTCTCTCTCTCTCTCTCGCTCTCTCTCTCTCTCTCTCTCTCTCTCTCTCTGAATCCGATGTTGTTATCACCGTTGTCAAAAAACATACCACACTGTTTTCTTCGCCGGATAACTCCATGCCGGTTTCATGTACGCACTTTAATGGTCAAGTTCCAACTGGCAGATGTTTCCAATACAGGTAACAGATCTTTTGTTTGTATGTCTTGTCCATACAGCAAATGTTATCATCATACCGAGCAAGATTTGTGGCCTTTGATGTGTCATGAACGATAGGTTCGGGTGGTTTTTCCCATATCGACCTTTTTGAGTGAGGAATCAGCACTTCCTAGGGGAGAAGAGAGAGAGAGAGAGAGAGAGAGAGAGAGGAGAGAGAGAGAGAGAGAGAGAGAGAGAGAGAGAGAGAGAGAGAGAGATTATGATGATGATGATGATGATGATGATGATGATGGGAGTTTCTAATTGTCATATAGCTATATAGCATGGTGTACAGTTGTACATATTGCTCACGTCGGAAAAGGTATCTAAAGTACTTTTATCTGCTTGAATTTTTGTTGTTGCTCTCTCTCTCTCTCTCTCTCTCTCTCTCTCTCTCTCTCTCTCTCTCTCTCTCTCTCTCTCTCTCTCTCTCTCTCTCTCTCTCTCTGGTTGCCTTGTAAGGTCAGTTTCATCAAATGATCAACAATGCCATGCTCTTTTGGAAATCCTGTTTGGTTAGTAGATACAAAGTTGCTTTGTTTGCAGTCAT
>CM065734.1:30104126-30106626 GCA_033310375.1 Conus canariensis | reverse complement strand
GCCTGCTACACATGGGGCAATGGAGGAAGACAGTGGTCACCATTGCCTGCCCATCCGTTTTTCCTAGCAGACACCTTCTCTCAGCATCCATAAACCGCTACCCTTCGGCAGCAATGGCAATCCCTGTTGGACTGCTTCTGTGCCATGAGTGCGTCTCAAGACTCCTGGCGCAGTCCTAGCAGCTGAGGGTTCTTCCGAAGCTTTCCCAGGACAGTCTGTCTGACGACTTTTGCCCTGTGGGTTTACAGCCCCGCGAAATTTTGCTCCGTGAAAATGAAGGTATTTCTTTCGCATCGCATCAGTTGAGAGGGGCAAGATTTTCATAAAGTAACTTTTTTTCCATGGAGTGGTTTTTGTCCTGGTAAAATACATTGAGAAGTTTCTGGCAAGTGGATTGACTGGACACACTAATCGACATTACTACCTTTGCGAAAAGTAAGACCATGGGGTGAGAGTCCACGGTGCGAAAGTCCGTGGGATGAAAGTCCATTGTGCGAAAGTCCATGGGATGAATGTCCATTGTGCGAAAGTCCATGGGATGAATGTCCATTGTGCGAAAGTCCATGAGATAAAAGTCCATTGTTCGAAAGTCCATGAGATAAAAGTCCATTGTGCGAAAGTCCGTGGGATAAAAGTCCATTGTGCGAAAGTCCGTGGGATAAAAAGTCCATTGTTCGAAAGTCCATTGGATGAATGTCCATTGTTCGAAAGTCCATGAGATAAAAGTCCATTGTTCGAAAGTCCATGAGATAAAAGTCCATTGTGCGAAAGTCCGTGGGATAAAAAGTCCATTGTGCGAAAGTCCATGGGATGGAAGCCCATTGTGCGAAAGTCCATGAGATAAAAGTCCATTGTGCGAAAGTCCGTGGGATAAAAAGTCCATTGTTCGAAATTCCATGGGATGAATGTCCATTGTGCGAAAGTCCATGAGATAAAAGTCCATTGTGCGAAAGTCCGTGGGATAAAAAGTCCATTGTGCGAAAGTCCGTGGGATAAAAAGTCCATTGTGCGAAAGTCCGTGAGATAAAAAGTCCACTGTGCGAAAGTCCATGGGATGAAAGTCCATGAGGCGAAAATCCACGGAACGTAAGTCCTCGGACCGCAAGTCTATGGGGGCGACAGTCCATGGAGCAAAAGTCTACATAGGAAGAAACTCCATCAGGTCAAGGTCACCTTTGAACCATGGCGTTGACCACCATGATAACGCTTTCCCGATGAAAGCCCCCATGGCGGGACAGTTGTTTGGGGGGGGGGGGGGGGGGGGGCGTTTTGGTAGTATTCGGCACTCGGCCGAAGAAAAAAAAAAAAGTGGTTGTTGACAGCAGTGCAAGTTGAACGGGTCTGGGAAAGCGTTGATGAACGCTGAGGCGACCTTGATTTGGCACAGAACCCCACCGCTCCTCACTCACTCACTCACTCACTCACAACCCCACCCCCACCGCGAGCGTCCTTCAGAAGAGAAAAAGAGGCCGGAAAGACGAACTGCTGAAATCGGGAGACGCCATTAGTGATTGATCTGCGCCTTCTCGCACGCGTTTAACGAGAATCCTCTCGCCGATTCTCGAGCCCTTGACGAGATTTCCAACCCTGCTAACGAGAACTGGCGAGGTCATGAAGAAGGGTGAATTGGTATCCAGTCAAGGGGGTAAAAAGATGATGAGCGGTTTAATTGGGCTAGTTCCGGTGATTAGTCTTTAGAGGTTTGAAACTTCTTTTCACTGCCGCACGTAGTTACGATCCATCGGTAGGTGGTGCGTGTTGTGTGTGTGTGTGTGTGTGTGTGTGTGGTGTGTGCGTGCGCGCGCGCGCCCGCGCACGCCTGCGCGTGATTGCAAGCGTGCGTACGTGCGTGTGTGTGTGTATGTGCGCGCGCGTGTGCGCGTGTTTGTATGTATGTGCGTATGTCTCATGTGTGTACCTTATTGGCATGCATGGCCTGTGTACATAACGCTGAAAAAGCTTCCAGTTGTTGTTGTTGTTGTTGTTGTTGTTGTTGTTTTTTCTACGCGTGCCCTGGTGTTTTCCCAGCTCATTTAGCGGACATTGGACAGACAAGAAAAGCGCAGGGCTCCTCCGGACACAGCGGGCTCTCCCCCCCCCCCCCACCCCCTCACACACACAGTGCCCGGAGGGGTGGACATCAGATTGAGAGGAGCTAATGGACAGCAGCCGCTTCACTGGGAAGAAATCAATAGTGTTAAGAATGAGGAGAGAGACAGACAGCCACAGCGCAGGAAGGGGGGAAGAGAGAGAGAGAGGGAGGGGGGGGAGGAGGGGAAGAGAGAGAGACAGACAGACAACAGACAAACAGACAGACAGTCAGACAGACAGAGACAGACAGATACAGAGAGAGAGACAGACAGACAGATGGACAGAGAGAGAGAGAACAGGGGAGAGAGGGGGGGAGGACTTGGAAGAGAGACAGACAGACAGACAGATACAGACAGACACAGATAGACAGCCAGATAGACAGACAGACAGACAGCCAGACAGACAGGCA
>CM065734.1:30081626-30091626 GCA_033310375.1 Conus canariensis | reverse complement strand
ATGATCGAAGCGGAGATGGTTTCGTGCTGCTCATGAGAGTGTCTGCCATCTTCAATATCTGCTTGGATGTAGCACACGCCATTACTTTAACGTTGAAAACTTTGCTTGCAAACTGGAAAATTTGCTTTGACTTTGCTCGCTGCACTATTTCACAAACACCACTACCACCTTTGCAAAATTTTCTTATGAACCAGCCGCCGTGGCGAAGTGGTTAGCGTCGCGGACTCCCGGCTGGGAGGTCGTGAGCTCGAATCCCATCAGAGTCATGTGGGTTTTTCTGCCCCGACCGGCTCCTACCCAGAGTTGAGTTTGCTGCGGACTCAGCTGGGAAGACTGGGACCACACAGTCGAGTTTCATCCACTTAATGGATGCGTTTCTGAGAGTGTTGCTCAAATTTCCTGACCAACACTGCAGGTGCCTGTATGTCTTGGGCCTGGTTGGCGCCAGGATATATTATGAAAGGAAGCGTAGAGTACAGCCCTGTCATGCAGTCTCAGACCGGAATGGAAATCCGTAGCACCATCTTCATCATCCTCATTCCCATCCATCAGCATAAAAAAAGTCTCAAATTCTGTGGCCCTTCATGCCCTGCTCTCATGGTGACCTCAATTTCGATGTCCTCTCCACGTCTGTGGTCTTGGTTTGGTTCCGTCGGGGTCACCGATATCGGCGAGTCCATGGGGGCTTCGTTGGACGGACGTGGTGGCGCCCTCCGAAGGGAGAGCTCACTCACGCCGGCTCCGCGACTAAGCAATTATTGTCGTCAGTAGGGGGCTTAGTAGGTGGTGTCCTGCGTATGTTAGATCAGAACAGGGGCCACTGAACACCACCGAAGTGACTCGGCAGCAGTGCAGTGTCTTCTCCGGTGGGTTGCCTCTTGACGACTTGACATTGACTGCTCCCTGTGGATTGCCGGTGCCGGGGCTGCGGCGGGGCCGACCGGGCTGTGGCTGTGGACGGGGTGTCAGAATGAGCGGCATGGGTGCACTGCCTCTGAGGTGGCGCAGAGGTTGGGACAGCAAAAAAAAAAAAAAAAAAAAAAAAAAAAATTCCTTATGGACTTGGAGACTCCTCTTTAGCCTCTCTCACTCTGTTCTCCTCCTCTTCCTCTTGGTCTCGATAAATCTCGCGCTTGACCTCGAGAAGTCTAGAATCAACTTCCGGAAAACATGGCGGTGGAGGGCGACTGGAGATCTTACACAGAGTCGCAGGGACAAGGCGGTCCAGAACGTCCACGAGAAGACGATGGAACAGCCCGACGGAAGGAAAGGTGGATGACCAAGGACTGGACTGCGGATCAGCCCTGACGTTGTCCAGATCGATGAAAGATTGGTTCCTGGCCTCAACCTGTTGTTCGTCCGTCAGATCGACGAGAACCACTTTAGTCATCTTGGGGTTGAGGGGGGCGGGAAGGGGGGATGATTTGTGGATACGCAGGCGGCTGATCAAACAGATGCGTGCACAGAATGTGCGGTGACAGCTTGGACAGGCAATGTGTGAGACCTGCTCTTGCTTGCTGGCGCGGGCTTTCCTTGCCTGTCTCTTTTGTTGCGCTGCAGCTTCCCTCCTTTCTTTCTTTGTGGATAGAATAGCGCCATCTAGCTCGGTCCATAGCAGTTTGTTCCCACGTGTCAGGGTTGATGTTAAACGCTTTCAAGGATGTTTTGAGAGTGTCTTTGAGGTGTTTCTTCTGACCTCCATGGGAACGCTTTCCTTGTTGCAGCTCACCGTAGACGAGTCTGTTGGGCAGCCGGTGGTCTTGCATGCGAGCTACATGACATGCCCATCGAAGCTGAGACAGCATCAGGATGGTGTGGATGCTCGGCAGGCCTGCTCGGTCGAGCACCTCTGTGTTTGGGATGTGGTCCTGCAATTTTATGTTTACAATCTCCTGAGGCAGGTTGTGTGGAAGTGATTCAGCTTCTTGGCATGCCATTGGTACTCTGACCACGTTTCACATGCGTAGAGGAGTGTGGGGAGAACAACTGCTCTGTACATATTGGAGAGAGGTAGGAGGAATTGCAGTCAACTTGGCCAGGGGAGAGTAGTGATCATAGGAGAGAGTCAGAACTGATAGCGACTGACTGAACGACGTCGTCGGTAGGGCATAATTATGTAACACCAATGTCTGGCTATCTGCCTATTCTTGCTATTGTCTGTCTGTCTGTCTGTCTGTCTGTCTGTCTGTCTGTCTGTCTGTCTGTCTCTCATACGAAGTCCCCTCCCCCTTTATCCCTCTTCTCCCTTAGATAGATAGATAGATTGACAGACAGATAGATATGTGTATGTTCGCGCGCACTCTCTCTCTCTCTCTCTCTCTCTCTCTCACACACACACACACACACACACACACACACACACACACACACACACACACGCACACACATGTGTATATATATATATATATATATATATATATATATATAACTCTGATTTTATATATATATATGTGTGTGTGTGTGTGTGTGTGTGTGTGAGAGAGAGAGAGAGAGAGAGAGAGAGAGAGAGAGAGAGACAGACAGACAGACAGACAGACAGACAGAGAGAGCAACTTAAGAGTGGGGAAAAATAAGTGTAGGCTAACAATTCCTCCGTCATTACATTAATGACTTCGCAAAGATTTTTTTTAATGACGGGAAAGGGGCGTGTATGTGTGTGTGTGTGGGGGGGGGGGGGGGGGGGGGGGGAGGAGAAAATGAGGATGAAAAATTAGGGAAATACATTATAGTTACAAAAATCCTTCACTAGCAGCCCATGGGGACCATTGTCATCCATCTTGAAGACAACCATTCATATTGCCTGCTCTGAGACCTTTCGTCCGCTGGATCGGGCTCATCAGGGACTCACGGCTCACTGTGTCTGCGCTCCCTTGGCATCAAATGGAGATACACCACAGTCAACAATTCTGTCATATTTTCACCACCAAGGATTCAAAAACAGAATCTAACAGCTCCCCAAGGCAGCCGGCGAAGGATAGAAACGTAAAACGAAAAAAAGAAAGTTCGTTATGGAAATAAGTTGGTGAAAAACTGAAGTCATTGCGTAAACAGTGTAAGATGTAGGGAATATATATATATATATATATATATATATAACCTATCAGCTATCCCGGAGTCTTGAAGACCATTAGGGCGCCACAGAAGACTTCGCAACCAGCTTCCTCCACTCCTCCCGGTTCTCAGTCGCTCTTAGGCAGTTGCTGAGTGTGAGGCCAGTCCATTCACTGATGTTATATATATACATAAACTTAGCCTGATGTATGGCTCTGCGGTAACAGGGATGTGTGTCATCTTTAAGCCTTAGCAAAACTGAAAACAGTCTGATATCAACGAACAAACGACCTAGTTGCACTGGCTGATACTACCTGATGGGCAGGAAGCAGTAAAAAAAAAAAAAAAGAAAGAAAAAAAAAAGAAAAAAAAAAAAGAAAGAAAAGAAGAAGAAGAAGTGAAAAGAAAAGAAAAAAAAAAAAGAACGATTCTGCAAGCTTCTGTGAACCATCAAGGTGAACCAGGTGGAGATAAACCATGCACTGGTGGTGGTGATGACACGCACTTGCCTGTACACGGCTACGTGTGTTTATAAATACGCTGCTGCTCGTGTTTGGGCTTTCGATTCCAGTGTAAGCAAATCTGTCTGTCTGTCTGTCTTTATCTAGCGCATAAGTCAGACAGAAACTGGAACCCCTGCATTGATGACTTCGTCTTCGATGGCGGGAGAGGGAAATTCTTTTGATCAGTGCACGGTGTCTGCTTGCCTGTTGATCGATCGTGTGGAGCGTGTGTATCTTGCATTGTGTGTGTGTGTGTGTGTGTGTGTGTGTGTGAGAGAGGAGATGAGAGAGAAGAGAGAGACAGACAGACAGACAGACAGACAGACAGACAGACAGACAGACAGACGGGCGGACGGACACACAGACAGAGAGACAAAGGCACATACGGAGACAGAGACAGAGACAGAGACTGGGAGACAAGACAGACTAACAGACAGACGGAGAGACAGAAACAGACTAACAGACAAACAAAAAGACAGAGACCTACTAGCTTGTGCGCGCACACACACACACACACACACACACACACACACACACACACACACACACACACGCACACGCAAGCATGTGCGCAAACACATGCACACACTCTCTCTCTCTCTCTCTCTCTCTCTCTCTCTCTCTCTCTCTCTCTGTCTGCCCGTCTTTCTGTCTGTGTCTGTCTGTCTGTCTGTCTGTCTGTCTGTCTGTCTCTCTCTCTCTCTCTCTCTCTCTCTCTCTCTCTCACACACACACACACACACACACACACATACACACATACGCACGACGCACACGCGCGCGCGCGCGCGCGCGCCCACACACCACACACACACACACACACACACACACACACACACACACACACACACCGGACCTCGCCAACCGGCGTCTGTACATCCGAAATTGCATGGCAGTCCTCAAATGAACACCCTCACAATTGGATATACCACAAGCAGTGGGCGAAGTGGGGGTTAGGGTGGTGGTGGTGGAGGGGGGTGGGGGTGGGAGGAGTGGAGGGGAAGGAGAGAAGGGGCCTTTTGCAATCAAAACAGGCAGGTGAAAAGTCCAACGGACCAGACGTCGAGGGGGGTCAATCAACTTGTGCCCCTTTCTGCCCCCTGGTCAGACCACTTCAAAAGCCGTTCTGCACACAGTGACGTCATTAAGGGTGAGGCACAGTGGTCTCCCATGATGGTCCTCTGGTATACCTCTCTTTCAAAAAGAAAAAAAACGGTAAGTACACTTGGGTAGGTGTGTGACGGATGTTTTTACAAGTAATGGCCCATATTGTCCTTTTAGCGCTGAACGCGTGAGGCACAGGCGTGGGAAGGAAGGAAGGAAGGAAGAAAAGGAAGGAGGCGGGGGAGGGGGAGGGAGGCAGGAGGGATGTGGTTGACGGTCGAGGAGGGGAGAGGGAAGAAAGAAGGAAGGGAGCGTTGAGGGTCGTGAACATGTCATCAAACTGTGCGTGGGGCAGCTATGACAGGGTATAATAGTTTGCCTCTCACTACCCTTGGCCCCCCCCCCCCCCTCTCCCCCTCAAGATTGTTCACGTCGCTATTTCCATGCATGAAGTTTATAACCCAGCCAACCAGCAGGCGCCATATCAGGGACACCAGCCGTTCTCACAACAGACGAATATCAAGGAAAATATATGGTTTAACAGAGATACGCTATCAAGCAGCAATATTTCGGTTTATGACCCTTTTTTTTCCCAGCGAGGAAATAACATCAATTTTAAGAGCTTTTGGCAAAACCCGTTAGTATCTCACCAACAAGGCTGTTATCAACTTCGCGGGCGAATGCTTATTTGCGTAGACTCCATGAGTAAGCCATTACTGTGGTCAGTACGGCGCTAGTATCCCGCATATAATAGATCTGAACATCCTCTGCTGAAGTGTCTGAGCGGCGGTGCAGTATCATCTCTAGTGGGTTGTCTCATAACGTCCCGATACAGACTGCTCCTTCTTCAGTGCTGATGCTGGGTTGCGACTGGACCAGTCTTGGTGTGGCTGTCTATGGGGAAGCCAGAAAAAATCCGTGTGGGAGTAGTCAGTTCCAATGCCATTGTCGCCCAGCTGAGCACACAAAGCCATGGTAGGGCTGTCAACAAGTTGAAAGAAAAGAGGCTTCTCCTGTGAACACAAAACAACACAAAACAGCAGGCATACACCACACATTTCATAATTCGTTAATCTTAAAACTGTTATCCTTATGGCGATTTAAAACCACGCCGCACCAAGTTAAATGGGCCACATATTCCGCTAACTTTTCTGCTCGTAAAGAATATCAAATATAACTAATTGAGTGTATCATGCCCGTAAAGAATATCACATATAACTAATTGAGTGTATCATGCTCGTAAAGAATATCACATATAACTAATTGAGTGTATCATGCCCGTAAAGAATATCACATATAACTAATTGAGCGTATCATGCTCGTAAAGAATATCACATATAACTAATTGACTGTATCATGCTCGTAAAGAATATCACATATAACTAATTGACTGTATCATGCTCGTAAAGAATATCACATATAACTAATTGACTGTATCATGCTCGTAAAGAATATCACATATAACTAATTGACTGTATCATGCTCGTAAAGAATATCACATATAACTAATTGACTGTATCATGCTCGTAAAGAATATCACATATAACTAATTGACTGTATCATGCTCGTTTTTAAGCAGGTGCACGAGCTGCCTATCGACAAGCGCTTTACACATAAAGTAATGTGCACGAGCTGCCTATCGACAAGCGCTTTACACATAAGTAATGTGCACGAGCTGCCTATCGACAAGCGCTTTACACATAAAGTAATTGCACGAGCTGCCTATCGACAAGCGCTTTACACATAAAGTAATGTGCACGAGCTGCCTATCGACAAGCCGCTTTACACATAAAGTAATGTGCACGAGCTGCCTATCGACAAGCGCTTTACACATAAAGTAATGTGCACGAGCTGCCTATCGACAAGCGCTTTAAACAGCTGCCTATCGACAAGTAACTAGTAATGTTGCTGATTTTCATGTTCTGGAAGACAAACCAGGCTGCCTATCTGTCTGTCCTCGATACATTTGTATTAACCGCTCTGCAAAAGAAACAAGGCTTACTCGAACAAAACAAATGCAGTATCATGTGGGCCTAACTGTTCGTCCAGCCTCTGTAGCAGAACAAAGCAGCAGAAATGGTGGGTGACAAACAAAGACGGTATGAAGTAATCTATAATCATGCATCTGTGGCCAACAAAGAGGGAAAAATGGCGGTCACAACTTGTGTGTGTGTGTGTGTGTGTGTGTGTGTGTGTGTGTGTGGTGTGTGTGTTTGCGTGTATGTGTGTGTATGCGAGTGCGTGCGTGCGTGCGTGTGTGTATGTGTGTGATGTGTGCGTGCGTGCGTACGCGCGCGCGCGCGCGTGTATATATGGTGTGTGTGTGTGTGTGTGTGTGTGTGTGTGTGTGTGTGTGTGTGTGTGCAGTCGCGTGTTTTGTGTGTGTGTGTGTGTGTGTGTGTGTGTGTGTAGGTCCAACAGGTATCCTATCGCTGACCGCACTATTGACTGACCTTTCCATATTTGCTGACCATTATTTCCTGCTCTACCATGCAGTAACCAAGGCTACAAGATCTGTGATTATCAGCCCTAGCCATGTTTGCTGAAACAGCTCAGGGCAAAAGGTCGCCCCCACATCATCATTTTCCGTCAGCACGCGTCACCAAACAAAATACGTCACTTCCGTCGCCTGAGGTTGGTTACGTTTAAGTGGATTGTAGCACTCCAAATTCAGAATCCAGTTCTGTTCTGGGTTTGACGTAAACGGGTTCTGTGACGTACAGCAGTGGTGTTAGCACATGGAGGAATGGAAGTCTCCGAGGACTTCATGGCTCGATCGTTCACCTTTCATTCTCCTCAACGGTTATTCCCCCTTGAGCCAGCAGACACTATAAATAGCGCACCGGACGAAACGATTTCCGTCGCTTCACTGTCCATGGAGAGGTACGAGTGCTATGTCCATAATCATTACCGAATGTTGCGTTGAGGGAAAAGAGGTTGTCCCCCTTTCGCGTTTCTTTCTACAAGCTTCTTAAAGATTTAGAGCTCTTTATTTCAAATTTATTTTACTGCTTTCCGTACATTTCAGAGTGCTTATTTTTTTTACCCATTTGTTCATGTTTTCTACGCAGTTAGAACTTAGAACTTTTTTTTTTTAATGGATGTTCTCCTTGCTTTTTTACTGCGTTTTTCAAGTATTAAATGTGCTTCTGTCCATTGTGTGTTGTGTGTGTGTGTGTGTGTGTGTGTGTGTGTGTGTGTGTTTCTCATCTCCTTTTTGTTTCTACGAAGTAACTGATTTGCTTAAGAGACAGACAAAGTACTTTTGAACAAAATATTGTATATCAGATCATTAAAAAAGAAAAGAGAGAGAAATAAAACTGGAGTATGAAAGAAAGGTTGAAAGAAGAACGAATGAAGGTTGACGAAGGCGGGCAGGGTGACTGACAAAGCAGGGTGGATGAATGAAGGATGAAAAAGAAAAGGACTGAAAAAAAAAATCACCGTGAATCGTTGGGTATAAATCAATATGGAGGTGTTCACCTGCTGTGGGCTCCATAGACGTCAGAATTCGCGAGCAGCTACCGTCCGCTTGCTGCCAGAGAAGCGAGAGACGAAATGGGTACAAGGCAAATTCAGTATGGCTACTTTTCCAACCCCTTCTGGCTGCAGGAGAGTAAGAATGTTGACCGTTTCACGCGCCAATCAGAAGCCGTTGCTCCTTTGCATGGACTAATCACATCATAGGACGTTACTGCTGTCAGCCATTTTGTCTCGCTCACTAGAAAGCCCCAAGACACCCCAGTGATCTCTCGCCACTTACTAGTCCCAACTCGCCGCGAGAGTGTGCCGTGAAACGCCGCCACTCGCCGAACTCGCGAGAATTCTAGGTTCGCCACATTGTGAAACGCGCCTCTGTGAACACAGCTGCTGTCCAACCGATACATTACCATGGACGACTCCTGTGTCCCTGTGTTCCTATGGCAAACATGACTGGAGCTGTGTGTGTGTGCTGTGAATAATGTAGTGTGGGGGACTGATTGGCTAACTCGCTTCTCCGTGAAACAGGAGGTTCCTTTCCGGACAGGAAGGATATTCCACCATCTAAACTCCCCCCCCCCCTCCCACCTCCACCCCTTTCCTCTCCTGCCCTTTCCGTCCCTTTTCTTCTTTGGATGCTAAGCTGGTCCCAATGTTCATGTTAGATAGATAGATAGACAGACAGATTGATAGATAGATAGATAGGTAGGCAGACAGACAGACAGAAAAATAGATAGATAGACAGACAGACAGACATATATAGATAGATAGACAGACGGACGGACAGACAGATAGATAGATAGACAGATAGATAGATACATAGATAGATTAGATATGGATAGAAAGAAAGATAGATGAATAAATAAATATGAATAGAATAGACAGATAGATAGATAGATGTATAGATAGATAGACGGATACATAGATAGATAGATACATTGATAGATAGATATAGATATAGATACACACATACTTCTTTATCTATTTACGTGTGTGCATATATGTCTATGTATGTATGTCTATATATTGTGTGTATGCTGGGCTGGGCTGGATTGGACATACGCTGCGGAAGCCTGCAAGCAACATCACCAGACAAGCCCTAACATGGAACCCCCAGGGAAAACGAAAAAGAGGTCGGACAAGGAACACCTGGCGCAGGGACCTGGAAGCAGACATCAGGAACATGGGAATGACTTGGAGCCAGCTGGAGAAAAGAGCCCAGGACAGAGATGCCTGGAGGTCCTTGGTTGGCGGCCTGTACCCCAGGAGGGTAATAAGCGATGATGATGATAATGTATATATATATATATATATATATTATTGTGTGTGTGTGTGTGTGTGTGTGTGTGTGTGTGTGTATCTATCTACACACATACACACACACACACACACACACACACACACACACACACATATATATATATATATATATATATATGTATATATATATATATATATATATATATATGTACACACACACACACACACACACACACACACACATATAAATATATATATATATATATATATATATATATATGTATATATACAACATATATATTATATACACACACACATATGTATATATATACACACATATTTATATATATACATACACACATATATACATATATAATATATATATATTATATATATATAATATATGTATACACACATATATATACATACACATACACACCACACACACACACACACACACACACACACACACACACACACACACACATATATATATATAGAGAGAGAGAGAGAGAGAGAAGAGAGAGAAGAGAGAGAGAGAGAGAGAGATCAGATAATCAACCGGAGTCTCCTGTGCAGTAAGTACTTAGCTCACGTAAAAG
>CM065734.1:30061626-30069126 GCA_033310375.1 Conus canariensis | reverse complement strand
TGTTCCGGGTTGCGCGACATGCTGTATTGTAGCGATGAGTTCTCTGCTTCCAAGGTAGGGTGTGTGTGTGTGCGGTGTGTGTGTGTGTGTGTGTGTGTGTGTGTGTGTGTGTGTGTGTGTGTGTGTGTGTGTGTGTGTGTGTGTGTTTTCGTTGTTGTTGTTGTTGTTGTTGTTGTGTGTGTGTGTTGATGTTGGCGGCGGTGGTGGTGGTGGTGGTGGTGGTTTTCTGCCAGAAGAAGGTTGTGGTTTTCAGAAAGAAAAAAAAAATTAAAAAGAAAAACAGAGAAAAGTTGTGAAAACTGAGGGTGGGGGTGGGGTGGAGGTGTGGTGGTGGTTACTTAGTAAGTGGATGGGTGGGAAGGAATAGTGGGTGGGAGGGAGGGAGTACTGACTGAAAGAAAGGGAAGTAAGGACGTATGTGTGCCCCCTAACAACAGCACGGTGTCCTTACAGCAGTCCCAAACAGTGCATTTATCCTTTAGTTTCGGCACTTTGGTTAATCAATCACAAATGTACATATTGTAATCCATGCACCGAGTCCAGAATTCACCGCAAGGAAAGGACGTTTGGAAAGAAAACACGATTTTTGTGATGAAATGCAGCAATGCACCCTTCCCCCACCCGATGAGTGAATGCACACCATGGTGTCATCTGCTGTACGCGCGTTCAATGAGAACCCGAGCAGTGCCTCTGTCCGCACTATCCCTGGTCACTTTGAGAGAGAGAGAGAGAGAGGAGAGAGAGAGAGAGAGAGAGAGACAGACAGACAGACAGACAGACAGACAGACAGACAGACAGAGCCCCCATGCTGGTAACAGTAACTTCCAGTGTGTAGAGTAAAGTAATGTTGCTTATAGTCCAGCCGACCGTAGAGGGACATATCAGGCTGTCACCGCGTTGAAGTCAACTCACAAGGCATTAAAAAAAAAAAAAGAAGAAGAAGGAAAAAAAACTCATTCACACAATCCTTTGAAATACACCTTCTACTTGCAGTGTGTATGAATTCTGCTGAAGACACGCCGCGAGGCCTAGCAGCTAGCGCTGGTGTGGACAACACGTGCCACGCACCCAGCTGTGTGAAAGAATGAGTAAGCTACATCCACAAGCGAGTGGGCATTGCTGTTAGCTAGCGGTCAGCTGTAAGCTGCCAGGGGCCCGCAGACGTATAAAATAAGAAGCAGATGCAGATTGTAAAAGAAAAGAAAAACCGCACATCATAAGCATGTGCCTGTTGTTGCTTCAGTTCAATAGTTCGTTTATGTACACATCTGTTCAATAAAGATATGTTTTAGAACAACTGCAGGGGGAAAGGCAGGGAAAAAGCAGCTCAGACTGAACGTGTTCGTCTCCCCAGCCTTCACAGAGCTAGGACTTCATTCTATTTCTGTCCATTGGCACGGGGGTTCGTGAGGGGCTTATGAAATGACCACTAAGTAAGCAGTCCCCGGGGCGGATTAACGGGATGTTTGGGGCAGTCGACGTTTATGAACCAAATCACAGTTACTCCGGTACGCTTCGGGGCTGCTTTAATTTCTGGGAGGGTTTGGCGTCTCGTCGGCTACAAAGGTCACAGATCATGGTGTGTGTGTGTGTGTGTGTGTGTGGTGTGGTGTGTGTGTGTGTGTGTGTGTGTGTTCAGGAATGAAGTAAAGACGGACAGTTAAGAAAACGAATTCAGAAAAACGAAAACTTTAGTGAAAAGGGATGGTGTTTATCAAAAAGAAAAAAAAAAAGAAAAAGTTCAACGAAGATCATAAAACTTAAAAGTACGCTTGTACTCTTTGAAATACAGAACCCAACTCAAAATGGTTAGCATCAAAGCATGACATGACTGGTTAAACAGACTAACAATGATGTTAGTGTTGTTTCAACTACAGCGACAACAGGAACAAGAACAACAACTGTGGTAATGGTGACGATGAGGAGGAGAAGAAGAAGAAGAAGAAGAAGAAGAAGAAGAAGAAGAAGAAGAAGAAGAAGAAGAATGATAACAACATTAATGATAATCATAACAATATTGATTGTGCTGCTACTGCTGCTACAAGTTGTCGTTATCATCATCATCATCATCATCATCATCATCATCATCATCATCATCATTGAATACTCGTATAGTACTTTCCGATACCTAAGGTGCTGTACAATGGCATGTGAATACACCACTCGCGCATGTACGATCAAAGTGATTGCACTCCTCCACGATTCCGACTGTCTCTGCCCTCCCCCTCTCTCCCCCGCCTTTTCCCCTCCCCTACTACCTCCCTTCTTCCCCCTACTGTACACACACACACACACACACACACACACACACACACACACACACACACACACACACACACACACACACACACTCACGTACGTTTAGGTAGAGATTACGGCAGTAATAAAAACCGTATATGCAAAAATGTAGAATGAAGTACATCAAGTGACTGACTGCTTGAAAAGGTTTGTTTGAAGGTACGTTGTAAAAGATGAGAATGAGGAAAGGTGACATACATAAAAAGTCCAGGAATTCCATGTTCAAACAGCCGCAGAACTGAATGCTGTTCCCCCCTGATTCTCTCGACAAATCCTTGGGGAGTGAAAACATCGGTTCAGCAGGAGATTGGAGAGACTTGAATGGAACACAGACTTTCAAGAGCTCAGAAGACAGGAAGATTTGTATGTCATTCTTTGCTCAGTGGGAACCAGAGAGGTTCTTTGAGGAGAAGCTGGGGTTGAGCTGGGTTTGGAAGAGGAGCTCGGCTGGGGAATTTTGAATTTTGCTGGAGAGGTTCTAGGAAATTTTATGGTCAACTGGCGCGAAGCGAATGGTTGTTGTGTTGGGTGTTTGTTTAAAGGATACAGTTTGCTAAAAGAATACATCATACGCCTTGACATCGGTTCATTGCCAGTAGATACTGCACTTTTTCGTGTACCTTAACGTTAAGGAAGGAAGGAATTGTAGACATAATTACGTTAATTATTTTCACAGTAGACTGGTCAAAGAGAAGGGAGGGAGAGGGGGAAAGCAAAAGAAGAAAAAAAAGGCCGGGAAAGGGGGAGAAGGTAGGGAGCCAGTGTGTGATGGTATTCACTAAAACTCATCAATTTTATTCCTGTCCATTAATCTCTCTGAAAAAAGAAGAAGAAGAAGAAGAAACCCCTTTCTTCACCCCCCCCCCCCCCCCCACACACACACACACAAACCTCCCTCTCCACGTGATTCTTCACCCCCGCACCCCCCACTCCCCCCCCCCCCACACACACACACACCTCCCTCTCCCCGTCCCAAAATGCCTTAAATCTCTTTCAGATGAATAACAGTATTAAGTCTAAAGCTGACAAACCAAGGCACGTACAAAAAGATTTAGCAAACATAAACAAAATTTACAGTAGAATGGTGACAAAGTGGATTACACGTCCCAGCTATCAGGAGAAAATATGTATGATGCGTGCCTTCTCCCCCTCCCCGCGCCCCCCCCCCCCCCCCCCCCCCTGAGATCTTCAAATACCCCCTCCCCCTTCCCCGTCAACGCATTCCCCCCGTCTTGCACTTGAACCTTAGTCCACGGACTGTCTACTCAGGGGCGGATCACTTCGTCCAAAGCCTGACAGCATTAGCGGTAACGAAGTATCAAAAGTTCATTGCCTGTGGGGCATGGCATGTTGGAATATGGAGCTCACCCTTCTCCTTCCGCCGCCCTAGCCCCCCCCCCCCCCCCCCCCCCCCCCCCCCCCCTCCTGACTTCTACCGCTGGGTGTTATCTACCTGTTGGTTATTCACTGCCTCATTTAACATTTCCATTCATACCAATCAAATGGAGGTTGCCTGTGTTCAGTACTGTTCGTACCTGTGCTTGTTTGGCTGTATTTAAAGATGGAAAAGGCTGTGCCAGTTTGTGATAAATGTCAATTTGTGTTTGTTCATTTCTCCAGTTATTGTTGCCGTGTCGATGTGTCAGCTACAGGATATATGGGAAAGCTTGGAACATTGTTTGCCTGGGGGTTGTCTCCTTGTTTGTTCTGTGTGCTCTGAGCTGTCATTTCTGTTAGACGATTCCGTGTCGTAAGCAGCATTCGCGTTGAGTTATGGCTGGCTATTTATTTCATCATGGATGGGAGCAAATGTTACCCTACATGCTCATTATTTACTGCCTCAATTAAAATTTCCATTCATACCAGTCAAACCGAGGTTACCTGTATTTGTTGCTGTTTGTCCATGTGTTGGACGATACTCAAGATCGAGAAGGCTGTGTCGGTCTAGAATAATTGTTGATTTGTGTTTGTTCATTTTTTCAGTTGTTGCTCTCTAGATGAGTCAGCTAAGGGGTATATGGTCCAGCTTGGAACGTCCTCTTTGGGTGATGTATCCTTGTTTGTTCAGTGTGCTCTGTGTTGTCCTTTCTGCTGCGCAATTCGGTGTCGTAAGCAGCATCCCTTTGGAGTTATGGGCGTCTATTCGTTTCATCAGGAGAGTAAGAGTTACCGTACTTGTTCGTTATTTATTGTTTACCGTTCCATGCCTCTTTTAAGATTTCCATTCTACTGCTGGGTGGACAGAGAGAGTTTTAATACCGTCGATATCTGACACTTGCGAATAATTCAAACTCACAACCGTCAGCTCTGCAGGCGACTGATCTAACCGTTTGATTAATGGCCGCTCTAAGAGGTCTGTAGTAGTCAAAATAGCATTGACGATCTCGGATCGGGAAGGAAAGGGGATTGAAAGGCAGGACGGCGTTGGTCGGGACAGCTGGGGGAAGAGAGACAGCACGATTTCTTGTGAAGAATGAAGTGCACTGTCTAAAGAGCTGTTGAACACGCGAGGAAATGGAGGGTGGTGGGCAGATGGCGGGGGAGGAGGGGTGGGTGGGGTGGGAATCCCCATCACCAAATTAAAATACGTTTGCCAGAAAGCTGTGAGGGAAGAGAGAGAGAGAGAGAGAGAGAGAGAGAGAGAGAGGGGCACGGGGAGGAGGTAGCACAGTTCCTTGTCTAATCTATCAATGAAAAAAAAAACCAACCCTACTCGGTGCCTAAAGCATTGCTGAGCAGGGGGTAAAGAAGAGCGAGGAGAGGAAGGGGAGGGAGTCATCGTGAATTCTCCTTTACCAACCATAACTGCACTCGGCAAGTGGTTTGGGGGCTTTTCAAAGCATTGGAATTCCCGGCCCCCTTCTCACCAACTCCCCCCCCCCCCCTCCTTCCCCACCCCGCTCATCCACCATCATCAAAACATACCCCTCCCTGCGCCTCTCTCTTCCCTCCTCTCCCCATCCCAACCCCCCCTTCCCCCCCTTCCCCCCCCCCCCCCCCACCCCCTCCCAATCCTCTCCGCGCTCTCCCGATTCTCGCTTCGTGCAACTCAGTCGGATGAATCGCTGCACCGATGTCCGATGTGCAGCGACATCTGTCACACAATCCTTGACAACAGTAAATTGGCCCCTGGCAACAGTGTGCAATTGTATACTCACACAAAGAAAAGAAAGAAAGAAACATAGACAGAAAAAGAAGACTTAATCAGTCAAACAAAATAAAGAAAGAAAAGCGTGATCAGATCAAGATTAAAAAAAAAAAAAAAAAGCGTGATCAGATCAAGATTAAAAAAGAAAAAAGAAAAAAGCGTGATGCCGGATTACTGTCATGCTGTCTGCGGAGGGCGATGTAAGGGGGCAGGGGAAGGGTGAGATGCGGGGGTTGGTGGTAGCAAGGCGGGAGGAAGGGGTGGGAGGAAGGGGTGGAGCGGACGACGTAAGATCAGGGCCGGGAGGGTGGCTTGGTGTGGGTGAGGAGGGGGGGGGGGGTGGGAGAGGAGGGGCAGCCCGAATTCGATTCAGAGATCCAGAGATATTTTTACGAGTGGAAAGTTGAGCAATACGAACCTGTAAGCTGTAGTACAGTACAAGGCTACACAAAGCCAACCTAGAAAAGCATCCTGGAGAGCGTGGCCTTGCGTGAATGGACCAAACCGTTCCCTTGACACAAATCAAACCCTACCCGAATCCATCGTAACGTGTCTCCACAACCACCACAGGCACAAAAACAACTCCATCGTAGCGTATCTCCAAAACCACCACAGACACAACAACATCCATCTAACGTAGCTCTAAAACCACCACAGACACAACAACATCCATCTAACGTAGCTCTAAAACCACCACAGACACAACAGCATCCATCTAACGTAGCTCTAAAACCACCACAGACACAACAACATCCATCTAACGTAGCTCTAAAACCACCACAGACACAACAACAAATCCCTCGTAACGTATCCATCGTAACTTAACCCAAAACCACCACAGACACAACAAATTCGGCGCAAGATGGGCGTTGACAGGTTGTAAGTGAGCTGACTGCTCCGAATTTGACGAGATAAGTGATTGCTCGTTCTTCATTTTTGTTGTCCAGAGTGTTGTTTATCTTACCTGAAGAAGGCCTAAGAGGTCGGAATGCGCTGTGCTTTGTCTTGGTGATTCGTTTGTTCATGTTTGGCGGTTGTAGGCCTATTACTTAAACTTTTGAAGATTTATCATGTTTCAGTTCAGAGACCCCTGGAAAGAGAGAAAAGATTGAAACTCATGAGTGTACTGAAGATGGTTTCCGCCTCAGGTGGGGCACACATTCTGAAGGACATCATGACACTACTTGAAGAAGCTAAGAGTCAGTTGACTTCATTTTCTGATAAAGGCTCGCAACACTTTCTACCCATTTTGCAGGAATGTGACAGTACTGAAGTGACCAATGAACAATTGCAGGCGCTGGTGTTTGTCTCTGGCAACTGCGTGTCCGAGGCTTCACACCAGACACATTGTGAGGAATGTCACAGTGACCTTAGAAAGGACTGCACTCTGCAGGTGGAAGCCACAGAGGCCTGCTACACCAACCTGTCAGCACTGGACAGGGGAGGACTTACCTGGCCTTCAGATGACGCAGTTGGCATCGTCATTCCAGTGTTCAGGATCTTCCAGGTGTTGACAGGCAGTGTCGAGCATGAACAGCAGTTTCAGTCCTGCGGCAATCAGAGGGCACTGATCATGGGAGTGGTCTTATATCGGCTCTCTGAACTGGGCATGACCCAAAAACAGTGTGATGACTGTGGCATAGACCGTGGTGAGGTGGCGGTAAGGAAAAGTAATATTGCTTATAGCCCAGCCGACCGTAAAAGGCTATATCTGGGCTGTCACCGCATTGAAGTCACCCACAAGTCAGCCAAATGTTGCAGACCAGCAGCGAACATTTTCTGGAACAATTATCTCAAGACGTTCTACAAGCAACCCTAGGACACTGAAGACTTTTTGCGAAAAGAGGGTGATGGTTTTCTTCAAGCAAGCTAAGGCAGGCAATTTTATTTCCTCCCAAATGTTTGTGTTTGTCAACTTTATACCCTCTTCTTCCTTTCTCTACCCTCTGTCTCTCCAACTCACCCACCCCCTCCCCTGCCCATCCCTCTCTCACTTTCTCTTTCTGTGTGTGTGTGTGCGTGTGTGTGTGTGTGTGTGTGTGTGTGTGTGTGTG
>CM065734.1:30051626-30054126 GCA_033310375.1 Conus canariensis | reverse complement strand
CAACAACAACAATAACAACGACAACACCGTGGCTACAGACTGGCCGACAGCTCACCACATGAAGCAGAACAGGCCAAGTGCGTCTAAGAGCTGAGCACCACGTCATGAACACCCATACTAATGGTCAACACAACAAAACATGGGACAATCAGACAGACCTTCCTGTGACACGTCACCGGTGACTGTGTAACCTCCCTTTACTGCCATGGCCACCGCGGCACTACCGCCCACAACACGTAGCAAAGCCACACCCAGCCCGGCTGAAGTGCGCCGGCTCTAGACAGACTTGCAGGCACTACAGTGGACGGCTAGACTCGTACAGGGCGCCATGCATCTCCGTATAGCGTGCGACGAAGAAGAAAAACCTTTATCATTATCAACAACAACAGCACCGATGATAATGATAACAATGCTTCTGTTTCCTGGCGGAGGAGGAAGGGGAGGTGTGTGTGTGTGGGGGGGGGGGGGGGGAGGAGGGGGGACAAGAGGACCAACGGGAAACCATGGCCGCAGGGGATGTCCTAATATGCTTGCTGTCCTAAATGTGTCTGGGGAAGATGACGAATAAACTGGTGGTGTTGGAGTTATCCCCGCTGCTGCTTCTACTTCTGCTGCTGCTGCTGCTGGCTGCTGCTGAGATTATCGGCTGCGGCTGGAATAAACTAAGCATGATTCAGAGAAACGAAGAGCAGTAATATCAAGTATGGCAGAAGACTGAAAAAGTACAGAAAAGGATTAGAAAAATATGGAAGAGAGACTGCAAAGTTGGAGAGGAGTAAAGTATGGAAGAGGACTGTAAAGTATGGAAGAGGCTGTAGTATGGAAAGTGTAATGGAAGAGGGCTGTAAAGTATGGAAGAGGACTGTAAAGTATGGAAGAGGGCTGTAAAGTATGGAGAGGACAGCGAAGTATGGAAGAGGGCTGTAAAGTATGGAAGAGGACTGTAAAGTATGGAAGAGGGCTGTAAAGTTGGAAGAGGACTGCAAAGTATGAAGAGGATGTAAAATATGGAAGAGGGCTGTAAAGTATGGAAGAGGAATGTAAAATATGGAAGAGGACTGTAAAGTAATGGAAGAGGGCTGTAAAGTATGGAAGAGGGCTGTAAAGTATGGAAGAGGCAGCGAAGTATGGAGGGACTGTAAGTATGGAGAGGGCTGTAAAGTATGGAAGAGGGCTGTAAGTATGGAAGAGGGCTGTAAAGTATGGAAGAGGACTGTAAGTATGGAAGAGGCTGTAAGTATGGAATATGGACTGTAAAGTAAGGAAGAGGGCTGTAAAGTATGGAAGATGGTGACTGTAAAGTATGGAAGAGGACAGCGAAGTATGAGAGGAATGTAAAGTATGGAAGAGGACTGTAAGTATGGAAGAGGACAGCGAAGTATGGAGAGGAGTGTAAACTGTGGAAGAGGACTGCAAAGTATAGAAGAGGAGTGTAAATGTGGAAGAGGACTGCAAAGTATAGAGGAGTGTAAACTGTGGAAGAGACTGCAAAGTAGAGAAGAGGATTGTAACTATGGAGAGGACTGCAAAAAGGAAGAGATGCAAAGTATGAAATTGTGTGTGTGTGGTGTGTGTGTGTGTGTGTGTGTTGTGTGTGTGTGTGTGTGTGTGTGTGTGTGTTCCAGCAGCTTCAGCGAATTGTGTTCAATAGACAGCAAATTGCTGTTACTGAACGATTTACTGTTCATGCTGCCTATTGTAATGGCAGTTTGCCTTTTGTTCCTGTACCCCAGTGGGCTCATTTTGAAATAGATAAATCTTAATAACCGACCTAGAAGAGTAGGGAGAGAGTCCCATATAGCACTACACTACACTACACCACTAAAATACGATCAGACTGGCAATGAAAATTCCAGTGTCTACGCTGGGCGTCAGCAAAATTCTAACTTCACAACGTCTGTCTGTGGATTTGGTGCTACGAGCAGATCTGCTTCGACTATTTCTGATTCTTCCTGCTCTTTGGTGGTACTGCCACCTTTAACGGCGCCTTGAGAGTTGGACTCTGGTTCCACTCTGTCTACCTGCTGTTCCTATTTCGCCTATTTCGTGTAAACGTTTATATAATTCTCAGCTTTTTCTGAGAGGGACCAAAGTGTTCGTGAGTGCATAGACAACCCCACCCCCACCCCCACCCCACCCCCCCGCCCCAAACTGGGTCTACAGAAGTTTCAAATATTCTGCTGTTAATTTTCTTTTTTGATTATTTCTACAGACATGTGATGCTGCGAAAACATACCCTGAATAGGAAAGAGGTGTGTGTGTGTGTGTGTGTGTGTGGTGTGTGTGGTGTGTGTGTGTGTGTGTGTGTGTGTGTGTGTGTGTCTGTCCATGTCAATGTCTTTGTGCGTGTAACTGTAAGTATCATGTACACACATTACGATGCTGTTAAGAACTGTTTTTTTTTTGTTTTTTACAGTATTATTATACTGTGCTATGCGTGTACGTGCAAGATTGTTCCATGCGTATGTGCACGATCTGTTGACTGGTTTTTAACCTATCA
>CM065734.1:30041626-30044126 GCA_033310375.1 Conus canariensis | reverse complement strand
TCCCCCTTTCCCTTCTTCTACCTCTCCTCCTCCGTCCTTGTTCCTTTTCTGTCGTCCTCTGAGGGCTCCTTCCCCCTTTCGTTCCTTCTCTTTACTTTCCCTCTTACTTCCTTTCTCTCTACTTTGACCTCCACTATTCTCCTCTCTCACACCCCCACCCTCCTCCCTCTCGCCCTCCCACATACCTCCACCCTTGCTTTAGGTCCTTCTTTTCTTCTCTTTATGTCTCTCCTTCTTTCCCCCCGCCCCCTCCCCTTTCCCCTCCCTCCTCCCCCCCCCTCTTTTTTTTCCCTTTATCTATCTGTATATATATATATATATATATATATATTTATTTATTTATATATGTGTGTGTGTGTATATATGTATAGATAAAATTTTTTGGTGGTCATTCGGAGTGTTGTTAGCGCCTCTCATCATGACCTCATATCTATCTTTTGCTTTAATGCTCTTATTTTTGCCTTTTTTATATGTGCGCCACCATAGCACCACCTGCCTCCCTATGCTATACCCAAATGTCTTAATGTACGCCTTGTTTGTACATTTACCCATTTATTCCCCATTGTAACCCCCCACCCCCACCCACCCACCGCCCCATCCTTTTTTTTTTCTTTTTTTTTAGGTATATGTGTGGTTGTGTGTGTGTGCTTATTGGCGTGTGTATGTGTGCGTGCGTGGTTGTTCATGCGCGCGTGCGCACTTGTATGTATGTGTGTGTGTGTGTGTGTGTGTGTGTGTGTGTGTGTGTGTGTGTGTGTGTGTGTGTGTGTTGTGTGTGTGGTTGTGCCCGCGGGCAAGTGCTTTTTTTTTTTTTTTAATGTGGGGGGGTGAGCCTTGCAGCTCTTAGCTGCGTCTGGCTGGTGGGTTTTTTCTCGGGGTTCTCCCGTTTTCCCTCTCACCCCTTGGTGCTTGGGTAGGGCAACCTACCCTTGGGTCAGACTTGGGTCGGTGCTTTAGGTGGCTGACCCGCTTCTCCCCCCCCCCCCCCCCCCCCCCCCCCCCCCCCCCCCCCCTTGTCATTTAAAAATGCTTTTTTGAGCATATTGTATTTATTTATTGTGTTTTCTCTTGTTCATTTCATTCATATGCAACACACCCACTACATACCATCACACCCTCCCCCTCCACTCATTCTCCTTCCCCTCCTCTTCTCTCTCTCATTCTCCACTCTTCCTCTACTTCCATTCTCTCTCTGTCTCTCCCCTCTCTTTCTCCCCTCCCCCCCTCTCTCTCTCTCTCTCTCTCTCTCCTTTTCCTCCTCCTCACTTTACTCTACCCTCTTTCCTCGTGCCGTATTCCTCGAACTCTACTCACCCTCTCTCCCACTGTCCCTCTGTCTACTTCATTCACCACTTTGGCTTCACAAGGGGAGTATTGTGCATGTTTATGTCTGTATTTTTTTGTCGCTGAGGAAGGCATATTGCCGAAAATTTCTTGTCCTGTTTTGTGTCGTGCATTAAAACTGCGTTACTTCACACTTTGTTTTGTGTGCTCTTCTGCTTTTTTGTCGTGACAGAAATATGTTAGGACCAACAAGTACCGTAATCACCAAGATGGCTGAAGTTGCTAGTTTTCAACACATTTGTATTTCAGTTTCAGTTTCCAACACCTTTCCATTTCATTTATTTCCAAAGGATGTGCATGAAGAGTACGACGCTACATATGGGTAGATCTCTCTCTCTCTCTGGGGAGAATCTTGTAGAAAACGGAAGAAAGACGTCACGAACATTTTGAAATCATTAGGAAAACTTAACAGTCTTGTCAGTTATTTATTTTGAAAATTATTTGACTCGCAAGTAGAACCTTTACTAACATTTGCAGCTGAAGTTTGGGGGGTTAAGAGAAAGTTTAGTGATTGAAAATGTACAAATCTTATGCCGTTAAGTCGTTTTCTGCTGGTGTCAATCCATTCGGGAAATACGGTTTATATGTAAGAGCATTTCTTAAGTGTATCAAGTATTGGTTGAAATTATTGAGCCTTCCACTGTCACATTTATATAGGCAGCCGTATGACATGATGCTTTTTGCTCTTTGAATCAAACAAATAGAATCTGGCTCGCAGAGTAAAGAAAGTTCTATCAGAGCACGGTTTTCGCATTATGTTGATAATTTCTCAGGAAGTAGAAAACCAGCAGCCGTTTATAGCAGAATTCAGAAACAGATTTATATTTGTTTCTGGCATCCATATATGAAAACAAAAAACAAAATAAAACAAAAGAGAAGAAAAACGGCCTTTTTCTCATTTAAAGGCACATTCCAACGTGAAAATTTTCTTCAGATTATTACAAATGAATTGCACAGAGTAAATTATGCAAGATTTATGCTAAGTACATTGGGATATAATGTTTGTAAGAAATGGTTCCGATCTGGAGCGATCATAGAACCTCCATGCCCTTTGTGGAAATCCAGAGTTGATGATGCTAAACACTTTTGCTTTCAATGTTCCGCATACGTGTGTGTGTGTGTGTGTGTGTATGTGTGTGTGTGTGTGTGTGTGTGT
>CM065734.1:29991626-30034126 GCA_033310375.1 Conus canariensis | reverse complement strand
TGGGGTTTTTTTGTTTGTTTTTTTACCAGTGAAATGCTAATGTCGATGACCATGCGTGATTTTGTCATTTTCAGAAGCTCTGAAAACAAGTATGAAAAAGAAAAGAAAAAAACAACTTCATGCGAGGGAATGCATGACAAACACGCATAGTAAAAGCAATGCTGGCACGCAGTTAGGCATAGATGCAAATTAAAATCGAGAATCTTCACACACACACACACACACACACACACACACACACACACACAAACACACACACACACAAACACACACACACATGCATCACACACACACACACACACACACACACCACCGCGCGCACACACACACACACACACACACACACACACACACACACACGGGCGCGCGCACGCGCGCGCGTGCGCGCGTTCAAATGCATACACTCTCGCCCCACTCCTCTCTCTCTCTCTCCCCCTCTCTCTCTCACTCACACACACACCAAACACACACACACAACAACCTACACACACGCGCGCGCGCGCGCGCGCCACACACACACACACACACACACACACACACACACACACACACGCACACGCACGCACGCACGCACACGCACGTAAGCACGCACGAACGTACACACAGGCATGAATGGAAATAAATCTAAAAGTATATGGCCGCTTAAAAAAAATTTTAAATGAAAGAAAAAAGAAGAAAAAATAAGAAGCTACTCAACGCCCATAACTATGTGCTAACGTGTGTACACGTCACTTACCAATGTTTATGAATGTGCATTGTCACAAAAGATACTGTGCATCAGTTTGCATTGACCATGAATGATCAGTTCTGTTTTTGTCAGTGTGACGCACTCTTCATCAGCACACGATAATGTCTATTATGAGCATGCCAATGACGCCACTCACTATTTATCATTATGAAGAAATGTCTTCTATACGTGAATGCCCATCATTGTTACATTGTTGCAATTTGCGACAAAACTTACCCACATGTTACGGCAGTTTACTTCTCTCCCCCCCCCCCCCCCCCCACCCTCTCTCTCTCTCTCTCTCTCTCTCTCTGATTGTGTTTGGCTGCCAATAATCAGTATGTCGTTAGTATTTCTAAACTTTGTTTCAGTAAGTATGTATGCCCGTTATCAATTTAGTCTTTTGGGCGAAGCGATAAACAGAGGTTGGGTTTATGATATAGCGTACGTAACAGAACTTACAGCAGTTGTCCCTGACAAAATTCTGTAGGGAAATCCACGGTTAATATGTAAACAAGCTCACACAGGCAGAATATAGACACATCAACTAGACGCTTTTGTGTCTGTGTATTTGTCCCTCCTGTTTATATGATTGTGTGCGTGTGTGTGTGTGTGTGTGTGTGTGGTGTGTGTGTGTGTGTGTGTGTGTGCGTGCGCGCGCGCACGTGTGTGTGTGTGTGTGTGTGTGTGTGTGTTTCAATTGTTTGTTCTTCGGACTGCTGTCGGGAGTAACAAGAGTAGGTTGGTTGGTTGGTTGGCTTGGTGCTCGGTGGCTTCTTCGGCTGGTTTATTTTTTATCTGTTATTTTCTCTGTCCCATCTTCTGTGCCACTTCGGTGGCATTGCACCCACGCCGCCGCTCATTTCGATCCCACGTCCACAGCCACAGACAGCCCCGACCCGCTCCAGCCCCAGCAATCCACAGGGAGCAGTCAATGTCAAGTCGTCAAGAGGCAACCCACCGGAGGAGACGCTGCTGCCGAGTCACTTCGATAGTGTTCAGCGGCCCTTGTTCTGATCCAACATTCGCAGGATACCACCTACTTAGCCCTCTACGGATGACAATGCTTGCTTATTCGCGGAGCCGGCGTGAGTGAGCTTTCCCTCCGGAGGGCGCCACCACATCCGTCCAACGAATTTGCCGATACGCTGATCCCGCTGGAATCAAACCAAGGCCATAGACGTGGTAAGGACATCGAAACTGAGGTCAGCATGAGAGTAGGGCATGAAGGGTCACAGAATTTGTTTGTTTGTTGTTTTATTTATTTTAGAACTGATCGATGAGAATGAGGATGATGATGATGCTACGGATTTCCATTCCGGTCTGAGACTGCATACATGGCTGTACTCTACGCTTACTTTCTTAAGATATCCCGGTGTCAGCAAGCTCCGAGAGATACAGGCACCTGCAGTGTTGGTCAGGAAATTTGAGCAACACTCTCCGAGACGCACCCATTTCATGGATGAAACCCGACTGTGTGGTCCCAATCTTCCCAGTTGAGCCCGTAGCAGACTCAACTATGGGTAGCAGCCGGTCGGGACAGAAAAATCCCACATGACTCTGATGGGAATCGAACCCAGCCGGCAGCCAACGATGCTAACCACTTTGCCACGGCAGCTCGTTGACTGGATGGATAGTTGTATGCTAGTTTACTTTGTTGTCCTATAGTTACTTCGCTGCTTATAGCTGCTTCTTTGGCTGGTTGAGTGGTTTGGCTGGTTGAGATATTTTCATTTATTCCGTTTCTTTATTACATGTTTCTTTCACGGCTTCGTTATCTCATTAATTCATTATTCATTCCTTACAGCCTCCGTACTCAATTACTTACTTCATTCCTTCGTTCCTCCCTTCCTTCACTCATATAAGGTTATGGGTTCTTGTTCGTCTCTTTGACTGATTGGCTGTTCTTTTCATTGTCGATGTGCTGCTTGTTGTTAATTAAACTTACCGACAAAAAGATGGAGAGGTCGAGAGCTGTGTGGCGAGGCCTTGTCGGAATCACCGACTCTCAATATCCCCCCCCCCCTCTCTCTCTCTCTGTTGTGTACGTGCGTGCGGGCGGGCGGGCGCGTGCGCGCGTGAGTTTGTGCATACATGTTTACCCGAGTGTCTCCCTTTATTGGTTTGTCGATTTATTCAAAATTAATCAAGCTAGGTTCATGACTTCAGGTTCTTTAGACAATGGAATATAGATGTCAGATCAAGAGTTATAAAAATATGCTTCAAAGTGAGAGAGAAAGCGCATTCTTTGTGTTCTTGTAAATACAGGATAAAGTCATTGAACGCTTCCGGTTTACTTTTGTTTCTGTATGGGAGTGCATGTTACGTACAGTGTATTTGTGTTTCACAATCCGTGTTGCACACATTTAAAAAAAAAAAAAAAAAACTTTTATTCACGTTATGAATCATGTTATTGGACGTGTTGAAAAGGGGGGAAATGTACAAACTGCTCAAGTGTTACCACAATCGATGTATAATGCTATCTTACAACTGGACATCATTTGATGTTGCCTCTCTCTCTGCCTCAGCGTGTCTCTGTCTGCACCTCTCAGCTTCTGTCTCTCTGCTCCACTCTCTCAGCCTGTCTGTTTCTCTCCCTCCGTCTTCTCTCTGCCTCAGTATGTCCCTGTCTGTCTGTACCTCTCATCTGTCCGTCTGTGGCATTGTTTCAGCTTCTGTCTGTCCGTTTTCTCTCCCTCCGTCTCTCTCTCTCTCTGCCTCAGTATGTCCCTGTCTGTACCTCTCATCTGTCCGTCTGTGGCATTGTTTCAGCTTCTGATCCGTTTTCTCTCCCTCCGTCTCTCTCTCTCTCTGCCTCAGTATGTCCCTGTCTGTACCTCTCATCTGTCCGTCTGGGCATTGTTTCAGCTTCTGTCTGTCTGTTTTTCTCTCTCTCTGCCTCAGTATGTCCCTGTCTGTACCTCTCATCTGTCCGTCTGTGGCATCGTTTCAGTCTGTCTGTCTTCCCTCGTTCCTCTGCTCATATGTCTGTCGTACCTCTCATCTGTCCGTCTTGCATCGTTTCAGTTCTGTCTTTGTTTTCTCTCTTTCTTCTCTGTGTCGTTGAGCATGACTATAGTGTACATATAAAGTCATACATCCTCATATATATATATATATATATATATATATATATATATATATATATATATAACAGTCAAAATAGATAAAAATCCAAACAAGATTAAAATTTCCCACATTTTTGGCTTTATTTGCCTTCGTCAGGGGGCACAGACTGTGACAGTAAAAAGCTCGCATTCTCCGCCCTCAGACCCTGAACACGAATCACGAATGTATGCAGCTGGATAAAGGCACATTAATTAAAATGTTTTAACTTTAAAATAAAACCTTGAGTATAAAAAATCGCATGAATAGGAAACATAAAATTACTATGGGAATGAGGGGTGAGGAAGCCAAAGGGTGCGGAATGACAATAGGTTGACCATAATTTTGATTACCACCACAGACCACGACCTTGACATATACAACGTGAGAGAGCGAGAGTGAGAGAGAGAGAGAGAGAGAGAGAGAGAGAGAGAGAGGAGAGAAAACGTGGTGGGGGGGGGGGTATCCCACGTTCGGAGAAGCAGCAAAAGAAAAACTTCCACCAGTGCCTGTTGCATGGGGGATGAAGTAAAGGAGACCACGCACGAGAACCATTATTGTTCTGAGCTCACGTCAATGCGTACATGCTCACAAACACCCAAACGCACGAGCGCCTGCGTAGAACACACACACACACACACACACACACACACACACAGAGAGGACGGGGCAATAATATGAATATTGTACTTAAAGGGGGAGGGGGGGTGGAAAGGGGGAAGTGGGGAGGGGCGAGAGGGGCTTGAAGGATGGAGAAAGTGCGAGACAGACAGACAGAGGCAGAGAGAGAGAGAGAGAGGAGAGAGAGAGAGAGAGAGAGAGAGAGAGAGAGAGAGAGACCGAGAGCGAGAGCGAGGGGGGAGAGAGACGGGGACAGATAGACATCTATACAGACAGCAGGCAGCCAGGAAGACACAGAAACAAAATATAGGGATAGGCAGAAAGAAACAGAGAGGATGGTAGGGGAGTTTCTAGGATATATAATGTAGACCTTGGGGGAGTTTAGAGGGGAAGGAGAGAAAGAAAGCAGAAATGTTGAGGAGAGTTGTTGGGGGGGGGGGGGAGATTGCTGGGGCGGGACAGTGCATGGGTGCGTTGGAGAGGGTGGGGAGAGGTTTAAAGGAGGATAGGTGAGGGAGGGAAGTAGGGAAGTAAATGGAGGAGGGAGAAGGGGATGGGGATGGGGTGGGGGGAGCGGGGATCGATTGCGACAATGGAGAAATAGAGGGCAGGACGTCGAGGAGGAGAAAGGATGGGGAGAAAACGTGCTGATAGACTACATATTCCCTACATGATTTCCAACATCATGTATATCATATACATACTCAAATTCCACCATCTCGTCAAACATTACTATAATGCATATAAATATACACCAATTACACAAGTATAGTACACACTTACGCATGCGCTCACACATAACGCACGCACTCACATACATACCTAATACACACACGCACGTGCGCGCTCGCCCACATGCGCACACACATCTGCCTGACAGCATAGAATATAATGGTCGATAGGGAAATATGCAGATAGACTGTAAACCAAAAAGAAGAGGAGTTACTCAAGTGTGTTGAGGCCAAAAGGATAAATAAATTTGAGTTTGCTCATCTAGAATGTTTCCCTTCAAATCCTAATATCATACTCATTTGAAAATACTTTTTGTATGGGTATGCATTGCATATCCTGAATTTTCTCTGGCAGTGTTGAAATGGTGAGCGATGCGAGTGCCTGTGTTCTTTAATATGTGATCTACGTAGATAACATCTAGTTTTGGGGCATTTTTGGTTTCTCCAACATATTGCGCATTCTTACAAGAGCGACAGAACAAATAAATTACATTGGCAGTGTGACACGACATATAGTGTCCGATTTGGAAAGTCTCTCCTGTAACATCACTCTTAAATCTAGAAATACTGATTAAATATTCTCTGCACAATATATATATATATATATATATATATATATTATATTAATATATATATAATCAAAGCTTGCTCTTACGTCTTAGACTGAAGAAATTGGGGAAGATAAGCATTCATATCTGCAGTGGTAGATAATTCTGCCTAACGGAATGTGCTCGAGTGGGTGAATGGGGAATAATATATGCTTCTCAAAATGAGCCTTCAGCAAGCTTATAGTCTCCAAGAGGGAGACAATCTCCAATGGAGAGGAAACTCACTAACATATAACTCCTGCTCAGATACCGGTATTTCGAAACCCGATTGTTTCTCCTCAGTGACCGCGGAAAATGGTAACTTGACTCCTCTGCCTTTTCGGTTTAAGAAGAATGCTATCCCAGAAAAAGGCTGGTGTGCAATACCGTAGTATGTTTGTCGAGTTTTCATAAAAACAACCAAAGGTGCCACCTAAGAAGCAAAAGAAAATCATGAAAGAGCAAAACAAGCTACATTTTCTTGTGAAAAGTAGAAAATACAAAAAATATATAAAAAATATAAAAAGATAACCTCTTAAGACACAAGTGCTGAGGGCCAGTTCTTGGAATGATTCCGCAAGGGACTAAATTACAATAAACTAATAAATTCCAAGAATAGGTACCGAACACCATTCCAGCAACTTACAGTGCAGCTTGGTGTTGCAATGACTGCAAAAGAAATATTCAGTTATAAACAAAGCTTGCTCTTATGTCTTAGACTGAAGAAATAGGGGGAGATAAGCATTCATATCTGCAGTGGTAGACAATTCTATATATATATATATGCGTGTGTGTGTGTGTGTGTGTGTGTGTGTATGGCAAACATTACTTGTTTCCTTTAACATTACTTATGTTTCCTTTGAAGATATCTATTTTATACGTTAATCCCTATGCGGATACAAGGGGCCATTTCAAGACAAATGGCTCCCTCACTTAAATATCCTGTGCTAGCGAGCTTCTTTCTTGTCACTCTTTAAGAGGGGAGGACAGGGATGATTAAAGAGGAGGAATGATGGGGGTAGGGGAGGAGAGGCCCAGAGGGAAGGGAAGACACGCGGTGAAGGGGGAGCAGAGGGTGCAGGGGGAGAAGGTGGTGGCGAGAGGTGGGAGGTAGGACTAGAGATGGGGCAGGGACCCAAGGGAGATGGGTGGGGGAGAATGACGGGGTTAGTGGAGACGAGAATGCCAGATGGACGGGGGGTGGGGTGGGGTGGGGGGGTGGAGAGATAGGGGAAAGGACAGGGCAGGGGGGGGCGGGAATTCGATTCCAAATTTGGCAAGCTCTTTGCCATACCGGACGCATCAAAATTGAATCACTTCGTGGTATACACACGGTGGAATGGGTAGAGGTGAGGTGGCCGAGAGGGGGGGGAGGGGAGACAACAAAAGAAGGGGGGTGGAGAAGGGGAGAAGTGGGGGGAGGGGCTGGGCAGGAAAGACAGGGGAGGGAGAGTAGAACGGGAAAAAGGAGAGGGAGAACTTGAGGAAAGGGGGGGTGGGGGGGGGTCGGCTAGGGCAGGGGAGGACGTGGTCAAGATGGGGACGGCCGTGGAGGGCGGAAGGGGGAATGGTGAGGAGGGGGAGGCAGCTACCACTATGTAACAATGAAAAAGTTTTGTTGCTCTTTTAGATAAGTTTACGTGCACTAGTATGTCAGATACTTTGCTCATCATAATCAAAATATTAAAAAAAAAATATGCTGTTTAGGGAGAAACGTGTCTCTCTCTCTGCGCGCGCGCGCGGCGTACGTACGTGTGTGCGCGCGCGCATTTGAGTGCGCGCGATGCCGCTTCAACTCTGCGATCCAGACATTTTAATTCTTCTCTCCCTCTTTCGTGCTCCATTACTTTCCCCTCAATTCTCTGTTCTCCCGTTACCTTCAACCGTGGGATCAAGAGTGGGTTGGGTATGATGCGAGGGGAAGGAGGGTACATATTCTATAACATGGAGACGAAATCCTACAGTCTTTCGAGAACATGTTTATTCTGCCTCCATCTGCGTGAGAAATCGTATGGATGAGCGGGTCAGAAACAGCTAATATCGCGAGGAAAGCGTTAAAGGGGAAAATGATCGCTGAATCATTGCGGAATAGGGTCTGTAGAAAAGGGGAAAACCTTTGTGACCCGTAGGGATAACACTGATCATGAATGTTTTCCTTAGGAAAATACGCAGTATGCTTGTGAGACTTTTGGAAAACATCATCCTAATGAAAACACTCGTGATCCTCAGGGATAACGGCTTAGCCCCGTTGTTCTGATGGGCAATACCCGTTTCCCTGGGAAAACAATTGTTATCGCCTTCTGAAGCTGGTATGGCTCCCATAACCGATCCAGTACATTTTGGTTTGTTCCAAAAACGTGCGCAAAGGCGTATCAATTATCGATCCTTGCAGAAATTTGCCTGCAGAACTATCCAAAAATTTGTACACAGAGTAATACAGAAATTGGCATATTTATGTATTTGTATATGGAGAGGAGGAAAGAGAGAGAGAGAGAGAAGAGAGAGAGAGAGAGAGAGAGAGAGAGAGAGAGAGAGAGAGAGATGCACACCAGCACTTACATGCATGCACACGTACACACCCCAACTCGTCCATCTTTCCATTAATGAACATTTAAACATAGTTACGCATTCTCTACCATCCATGACTGCATCGTTTGCCATGCCGTACCGATCCATGACTGCATTGTTTGCCATGCCGTACCGATCCATGACTGCATTGTTTGCCATGCCGTACCGATCCATGACTGCATTGTTTGCCATGCCGTACCGATCCATGACTGCACTGTTTGCCATGCCGTACCGATCCATGACTGCATCGTTTGCCATGCCGTACCGATCCATGACTGCACTGTTTGCCATGCCGTACCGATCCATGACTGCATCGTTTGCCATGCCGTACCGATCCATGACTGCATTGTTTGCCATGCCGTACCGATCCATGACTGCATTGTTTGCCATGCCGTACCGATCCATGACTGCATTGTTTGCCATGCCGTACCGATCCATGACTGCATTGTTTGCCATGCCGTACCGATCCATGACTGCATTGTTTGCCATGCCGTACCGATGATAGACAGCAACACAATAGACAGAATCATAATCTCGCATTAAAGACACAAGGTTTCATTTTTGCATCCATTTTGCTTACACCCTAGCAGAACTCAGGGGGTCATATCAGGGCTGTCACCAAGTCCAAATTGGTTCCATAACGACCGAAAAAAAAACAGATGCAAAGCATATAAACGTACTCCCAGTTTATCCTAAATATGCGTGAGATATTCCGTAAAGAGGAAAAACAGTCTTGGGCTGGTGGAACCGTTAGTAATGGCTATTCTGGTAAACATCGGCCATCATCTGTGACCTATAATGAACATACACATTTTCAGAAAGATCGGCCAAGTACTTTGAGATTTTCCATAAAGAAGAAAACCATTATGGGCCGTTAGTAACGGCTATAACGGTAAACTAAAACATCGGGCATCATCCGTGACCCATAATGAACACATCTACAAATTTTCAGAAATATCGGCCATATACTTTCTAAGATATTCCATAAAAAAGAAGAACCGTTATGAGCCACGATAGCCGTTAGTAACGGCTATAACGGTGAACTAAAACATCAGGAATTATTCGTGACCCATAATGAACATACCTGTTTTCACAAAGATCGGCCAAGTACTTTGAGATATTCCATGAAGAAAAACCGTTGCAGGCCGTTACAGCCGTTAATAACGGCTATAATGGTAAACTAAAACGTCGGGTATTATTCGTGACCCATAATGAACATACCTACAAATTTTCAGAAAGATGAGCCAAGTACTTTCTGCGAAATTCCATAAAGAAGAAAAACCGTTACAGCCGTTAGTAACGACTATAACAGTAAACTTAAGCATAGGGCATCATCCGTCACTCATAATGAACATACCTGCTAATTTTCAAAAAAGATCGGCCAAGTAATTTCTGAGATATTCCATAAATAAGAAAAACCGTTACAGCCGTTAGTAACGGATATAAGGGTAAACTAAAACATCAGGCATCATCTGTGACCCATAATGGACATACCTACAAATTTTCACAAAGATCGGCCCAGTAGTTTTGTCTGGAGCGAGTGGAACACATTTTGACCACGGACGGACACACACACAGTATTTCTTCGTTCCCATTCTGAAGTACTCCCTGTTCTATAAGAACTGGGAGTACAAAAAAGAAAAGAAAACGTGTCCACTAAAATGCATTCCATACATGCTGGAACAGATGGATTAATACAGGATCTATTCAACACAAATGCTACACACACACACACACACACACACACACGCACGCACGCACACAGACACACCCGCATGCGCGCGCGCACACGCACACTACACACGCACGCAAAATACTGATAACAGCAAGAACGTTCGATTTGGCTTTTCGAAGCCCTTCACTGTTCTCTAGGCAAGGCTTTCCTATCTTCTCTGTCCCTTGCCGTTGTGAATGCATCCTCCAGTCCCTGCAGTGGGTTGGTCCAGCAGAAGTCACAATTCTTCCTGCATCCCATGAGAACGGATTCTCTGGAAGCCTGTAGTAACGCTGTGAACCCGGGAGACGATCTTGGTAGCATCTCGTCCCTGTAGTTGTATGCCCTGGGTGAGGATGGAGGTGGTTTGTGGAAGATGTAGTGCGAAAGCTCGTGGTTGATTAGTAGCGATTCTCGCAGACAGCACATCCTATATGACCTGCCACAGACGAAGCCAAAGATTACATTCTTACCAGGAAGGCGCCGCTAAATCCTGGCAATACAGTAATGCATGATTAGTAGAAACTAAGAATGATATCCATGCACGCTGAGAATAAAGACAGGTCTATGAAAAAAAAGATGATAAACCTTGGAAAGAGAAGACGTCAATGCGGCCTTACAAAAGACATCAACCTTATGAAACTAAGACTAACATTCTGAAAGAAGATTACACTGAACAATATGAAACGATAACATTTAGCTCTATAAAAGAAACTGACACAAACCCTTTTGATGAAAAAGGTTTATAAGCCCTATGGTAAGTTAAGGTAATGTTGCCAATAGCCCGCAAAGGGCCATGTCAGGGATGTCACCGCGTTTAAGTTAACTCATTACATCAATAAAATCAGTCACACAACCCTGTAAAATACACCACCTAAAACCGCACCGGAAATTTTGTTAAGAGTATTTCTTCTGTAAAATCTTAGATCAGATGAAAAATGTTAATCTCTTTCAGAAATTAAAAGATCACATCAGTTGGGAAATCTCTGAACAACGTTTTAATGGAGTCTGTTGTAAAATGTTTATGTCTACATCATGCAAGTTCCAAAACTTTAAAATAATATGTTTGATTGTGAGTGGTACATGACGTGGAATGCACCACGGAGCTTCTTCACTCTTTAAAGTATAAGAATGGGTGTAAAAGGAGTGGCCTGTATGCGAACAGCACAAGACTTTCTTCTTTACAGCGCCTCAGGGAACATGGTAAAAACTCACTTTTGGACGGATTTTAAATAGTTTCTCATCCGTCTGCAAGTTCCATTCCTCTTGCCAAAGGTCTTTGACGTAAGCCTGGGATTTGGGTTTCATATCAGTGCGAGTGATAGACAACCTGCTCATCTTTCCTTGTGGCACTCTTGGCAAGTTGATCAACCAACTCGCTGCCTCAAATGCCTGCATGACTGGGAACCCAAGCAAAAACTATGTTATATCCATCTGATTTCAAAGAGGTACGCAGTTCGAATAATTTAATCAGTTGAGGGTGCTTGAGGTTACGGCTGGCAATGGCCTCCAAAGCAGAGAGAGAGTCCGACCAAATGAGGACATCTACGTTTTCATTTAAAGACTATATCAAGAGCCAGGACCAAGGCTGTCAACTCAGCAGTGTAGATGTAGCTGCCAGTGGGAATGTGACTAGATCATCTCTGAAAAAGATCTGTTGCACAATACATAGCTGAGGCAATCCCCTCCTCAGATTTGGAACCGTCTTTGAAAATTCTTCCGAAGGATGGAAAATTCGAACACAGTTCGGCGAAATAGGACTTGTACGCCACGGAGCTCGTGATATCTGTACGGTACGAGGTTAAATCAAACCGGATCTCGGGAGTGAAAGTCCATGGTGGGTCATCACGAAAACCGGATAAATCACACATGGCTCAAAGGTCTATATCTGCATTGTTCAAATGAGGAAGCATACGAATTCCCAAGGGTTAATGGAACTGGGATGGTCGTCGAATTTCTTTGGAACTTTGGGTGAAAAACACCGTCATATACAGAGTTTGGTGGTTCAGAAAAGAGATTCGAAGTGTAGTTTAAGGCAAGTCTCAGCCAACACTTCGAGGATTGTTCTCCTGCCTCAGTGTGCATGCTATAAACAGGGGTGGTGCGGAATGCTGTAAACAGGGGTGGTGCGGAACGCTATAAACAGGGGTGGTGCGGAATGCTGTAAACAGGGGTGGTGCGGAACGCTATAAACAGGGGTGGTGCGGAACGCTATGAACAGGGGTGGTGCGGAATGCTATAAACAGGGGTGGTGCGGAATGCTATAAACAGGGGTGGCGCGGAGTGCTATAAACAGGGGTGGCGCGGAATGCTATAAACAGGGGTGGTGCGGAATGCTATAAACAGGGGTGGTGCGGAATGCTATAAACAGGGGTGGTGCGGAATGCTATAAACAGGGGTGGTGCGGAGTGCTATAACAGGGGCGCGGAGTGCTATAAACAGGGGTGGTGCGGAATGCTATAAACAGGGGTGGTGCGGAATGCTGTAAACAGGGGTGGTGCGGAATGCTGTAAACAGGGGTGGTGCGGAATGCTGTAAACAGGGGTGGTGCGGAATGCTGTAAACAGGGGTGGTGCGGAACGCTATAAACAGGGGTGGTGCGGAATGCTATAAACAGGGGTGGTGCGGAATGCTATAAACAGGGGTGGTGCGGAATGCTATAAACAGGGTGTGCGGAAGCTTAAACAGGGGTGGTGCGGAATGCTGTAAACAGGGGTGGTGCGGAACGCTGTAAACAGGGGTGGTGCGGAACGCTGTAAACAGGGGTGGTGCGGAACGCTGTAAACAGGGGTGGTGCGGAACGCTGTAAACAGGGGTGGCGCGGAACGCTGTAAACAGGGGTGGCGCGGAACGCTGTAAACAGGGGTGGCGCGGAACGCTATAAACAGGGGTGGTGCGGAACGCTATAAACAGGGGTGGTGCGGAATGCTATAAACAGGGGTGGTGCGGAATGCTATAAACAGGGGTGGTGCGGAATGCTATAAACAGGGGTGGTGCGGAATGCTATAAACAGGTTGGTGCGGAATGCTATAAACAGGTATGGTGCGGAATGCTATAAACAGGGTTGGGCGGAATGCTATAAACAGGGGTGGTGCGGAATGCTATAAACAGGTGGTGCGGAATGCTATAAACAGGTGTGGTGCGGAATGCTATAAACAGGGGTGGTGCGGAATGCTATAAACAGGGTGGTGCGGAATGATAACAGGGGTGTGCGGAATCTATAAACAGGGTGGTGCGGAATGCTATAAACAGGGTGGTGCGGATGTTACATGCAATTTACAGGGTGGTGCGGAATGCTATAACAGGGTGTGCGGAATGCAATCAGAGTCGAAGCCCTTGACGGTGGATGGGACCTGGACTTTTCAGGTAGGATGGTCTGGCCGAGCCTGAGACTACACATCCATTGTCCAGTTTGGAGCGGATCAGAGCCCTGTCAAAAGGGAGAAGTTTTATCAGCGACCCAATCCGTGTGTGCTAGAACTCTCCGAGTGTTCAGTGCTTTCAAACAAGCAGTTTTTAAGTGTTGGATGTGACATTTAAAATTCAGTTTCGGATAAAAGATGATACCCAGAAATTTGGCTTCTTTCATAGCTGGAATGGTGGATTTATTCAGATGAATTTCAGAATCGGCAAAGAACTGACGAAAACTGTGAAAATGGATACACTGTGTTTTGGTGCTTGAAAAGGTAAACCCGTTTTCCTCGGCCCACTGTCGAATCTTGTCCACACAAATTCGGAGTCGACGCTGAACGCTGACATATGAGGCTCCAACTGCATAGAGTGCGAAGTCATCAACAAACGGAGAGGACTCGGAACCCCGGTTTACTTAACTGACAAAGTCGTTAATTTTGATACTGAACACAGCCGGTGGGAAAATGCTCCCTTGCGGTACACACAACTCCTGTCCATAGATGTCCGACAGCGTGGTGCCAATTCGGACTTGGAACTGCTGATTAGCCAGAAGGTTTTGAAGGAATAAAAACAGATGACCATGAAAACCAAGTTTATGAAGGTCCATAAGAATTTCAGATTTCCAAGCAGTATCACACGCTTTTTCTAGATCAAGAAAGATAGCAACCACAATGTTTTCATGTTTATTCATGAACGCGTTGTAAATGGTTTCCAGACGGACCAAAAGGCCATCGGTTTCAAGCTTATACATTTGACGGGAGTGTTGTGTTCTTTCTCTTCCTTTGCGAACTGTAACCCGACGCACGTTAATTACACCTTGGGATGCAAGTTCAATTTTTATCTGTCTCCGAGACGCCTCCAGGATCCAGGCATCTAATGACTCCCTTGGACGTACTTAACATTTATGGGGAGTCACCCGGTTCCATCTACTAGTTTTATGGCACTTAGCAGCTGTTTCGACAAGCCCATTGAGATAAGGCACTAAAACCTATCAAAACAAGGCAATAAACTGATAAAAGAGTCCATAACTGTAGGAAACGAGAACACTAAGACCTTTGAAAGATGCTATATCTATGGAGTGAAAACACTACAACTTTTAAAAAGGGGAAATTTAACCACCTAGAACGACTACACTAGCCACTTAAAAACGACACAAAAACCTACGAAAGAACACCAAAGGAGAGGACACCAAAAATGCTATCACAGGAGGTCAAGAATACTTGCACTATTTAAAAGGTGACCACCAGCTCCTGCAAAAATATAAAAGTAAAACTGTCTCGATTTGTTTGTCCTTGTTTTTGGCGGACTCTCTTAAGAATTTGAAATTCGCTAAGAATTATTTTCAAAATGTAAACCCTACGAGAAGATTCACATGCTGAATGATTACCATGTCAGGTTTTCTATGGAGAAAGGACACTCGGGTCAGGAGTACCAGGTGCGCACTAGGAAATATTTCAGGAAGAGGATTAAAGACTTTCTCAAGAACTCTGCAGCCCGAACCAAAATGATCTGAAAGCATGCGTCCATGCTCCAGATCCCTTGATTCACAATCCATGCTCCATAGCTCGAGTCAGCCTTTCATGCCTTTCCAAAAATACTCCCTCTGGTACTCCCCGTTTTGTATCCTCGTCTCCCAGAACACCGACATAGGAAGCTGTCTTATCTTCTTGGTCATGTGAAAACCAGACACCGAATCCTAGAATAGAAGACTAAGCCCCAAGACAGAAGCCACATAAATATGTGAATGAAGGAGACACTGAAGCAAGGAAAGAATACTCTAAAACCTGTGAAGGAAGAAAACACTACAGCTAGGTAAAGATGACATCAAACCCTTTGTATGCAGAAGGCACCCTACCTGGAAAAAGGCGAACCTGTGAACGAAGAGACCCCGAATTCTTAGGGGGAAAAACGAAACAAACAAAAAACACCAAACCATCTAAAGGTAGGGTAATCTTCCTTATAGCCCAGCCGACCGCAAAGTGCCACATCAGGGCTGTCACTGCGTTGAAGTCATTCACACAGCCCTTTAAAATACACCTTCTAAAAACACACTGGAAATGTTAAAAATCTTTCTTCTGTAAAATCTTGGATCAAATGAAAAATGTTGATCTCTTTTTACATCAGATGGGACATCTCTGAACAAGGTTTTCATGGAGTCTGCTGTAAAATGCTTATGTCTCACATTATGCAAGTGTTAACACTCTAAAAGAATATGTTTAACTGTGAATGGTACACAACATGGAATGCACCATGGTTCTTCTTTGCTCTTGAAAAGAAACGAACGAGTTACAAACGAATGGCCAGATTTGAAACCTTTGGTTTCAAAATCTGAGTAGGGGACAGGTATGCTGGACAGTTTCATCGTTGTGGTCATTCCTGGCCCAACGATCGCCATTTCATTTCCCTGAATGCCAACATGACCGGGAACCCAAGTTAGAACAATGTTGTGACCTTTCGCTTTCAAAGAGGTAGAGTTCAACAGAGTTTTCAAGTTCAGGATGATGGAGGTTACGGCCAGCTATGACCTTCAAAACTGACAGCGAATCAGACAAAACCAGAATGTCCTTGTTAACAGATTGAGAAATTATCTTCAGCGCTAGACCCAAAGCCGCTGATTTCAGTAGAGTAAACAGAACTATCTGACGGAATATGCTTTGATAATATTTGAGACGGAACACTTGAGCAACAGGCTGCAAAAGTCACTCCATCATCGGACTTTGAACCATCAGTAAACATTTTCTGAAAGGATGGGGTTTTTGTACAGAGATCGGCAAACAATGCCTTGTATGCCTGACGATTAGTGAATTCTTTGCGAAAAGCAGCAACATCAAGGAGTGTTTCTGATGTGAAAAAGGTCCATGGAGGCTCATCTGGAAATTTGGAGAAGTCGGACACAACTCGTAGATCAAGACCTGCATTCTGCGCGCGGGGCTGCATACGAAGTCCAAACTGAGGAATACAGTTGGGATTTTCTTCAAATTTTCTTTGAAAATGGGGATTAAAAACGGTAGTCACAAGCAGGGTTTTCCCATTCAGAGAACAATCTGAGATAGTATTTTAAGGATGGCGTCAGCCTGCGGTTGGATGGTGAGGGTTCACCTGCCTCTGCATATAGGCTGTACACTGCGATGGTGCGGAATGCTCTAAGACAGAGAAGCCCTTGATGATGAATAGGATCCAAGAGTTTCAGACAAGAGTGTTTCACAGAGCCGTATACAACACATCCATAATCCAGTTTAGAACGGACCAAGGTTCTATAGATGTGCAGCAAAGTTTTCTTATCAGCGCCCCAGTCAGTGTGTGCTACGACCCGCTGAATGTTCAAAGCTTTCTGGCGAGAAGTTTTTAAGTGTTTAATGTGACGAAGGAAGTCGAGCTTTTGATCGAAAATAACTCCAAGAAATTTGGCCTCCTTTAAAGATGGAATGGAAGATTTCCCTATTTTGGATTTCAGGATCAGCAAACTACTGTAGAAAATTATGAAAATGAATGCACAGGATCTTAGTAGCAGAAAAGGTGAAGCCATTTTCTTCTGCCCACAATTGTATTTTATTTACACAAAGCTGAGCCTGCGCTGAACACTGGGGTACAAGCTTCCAGTTGCACAGAGGGCAAAATCGTCTACAAACGAGCAGTCGGAAACCTGTTGTCACGCACGGACATTCAAGGGACATAATTGCGCATATTGTAAGGCGGAGTTATTGCAGCAGTCAGTTCTTTCTTTTTCCCCGTGTCGATATTTGGGAGTTACGATGCGCGTTTTATTTTGTGTGTGTGTGCGTTTTGGTCGAGTCATTGTTGGTAGGTGATCGACCAAAGAGGGTGAAGTTTGTGCCTGTGTTTGGCTGTATCCATTCTTGTGATTTTGTGGCCTGTTACCTTGGTGACTTATGGGCGATTGGTTGACCAACTATTGGAGATCGGCGCTTGTATATGGTTGTGTCCACATTTGGTCTTGTGTACAAGCTGTTGGTCGTTGTCGATTGATGATTGGAGGGAATTATAATCTAGAGTCTGTACCGATACACAGTTGTATTGGGAAGTGTGGTCTCGTTACCCTAGGTGACTTAATGCTGATTGGTCCTCTGGTAAGTTGGTGTTTCGAGTCTGTATACGACAGCCTCTTATCTATGCCCCTATCTGGAATTTTGTCGTGCCGTTCCCTGGGCAACCTACTGATGATTAGTCGAAGTCAGGGTGTGGCCTCGTCAGTTTCATCGTGTCTGTCAACTCTTAAGTGTCGTCTGTTTTTTGACCGATTTAGTTGTTTGCGACTCCTGGCTCGAGACGGAGGTCTTCTGATCCAGCGTTTGGTGAGGCAGTTTTGCCACTTTTAGTGGGATGCCAGGAAACCCATCGGTGCGTCCTTGTGACAGCTCGGGATTCCAAGTAGTAGTTATCGGTGTGTCGGTGTCTGCCACCAGAGTCCACGCCTTCAAGGAAGCGAGGGTTTCCCCGGTCTGGAGCTGCTCTGGCGGGCGTTTGTCCTGTATTGTCTTCGTTGGTCATCGTAACTCCAGGTGAGAAGTATAGGGCAGGTTGTTCATTGAAGAAGGGAGTTGGAGGTAGACGATTCTGGATCGAAACGCGTCGTTTGTACATAGGCGAATTGTGAGAAGCGCGATTCAGTTTAGTATGAAAAACAGAGAATCTACGGGGCCGTAAATCGCGCCGGCTTGTAGACAAGGGGGGAAGGAGTGAGAGGGAGGTGTCATATGCTTGACGCGCGCTACTGTTTCGGGCGAGAGGTTATCGTCATGCGCGCGCGCCGAATGTCGGGATGTGCGGCGGTTGTTGTTTTCATTGCTTTGTTTCCGTCGTTTGTTGAAAATGAATTTTTTTTAATGTGTTTTTTAAATTCCGACAATTATCGTGTCAAACCATAAGTTCGTATATATGAAAATTGATGAGGATTATAATAGGTTTTTGTTTATTCTTATTTTTCTTTTGATTGGAGAAGAATTATTTCGTATGCCCCTCTTTTCATATGAAGGATGGCTGTTGCGCCGAAGCGATAATGGGAGGGGGGATGGTGGTGTGCTTTGACCTTGAGTAGGGGGAAGAGGGAGTGTGAAGGTGGTTAATGTATTTGTCAAGGAAATGGTATATGGTTGTTTGTGTGAAGTTGGTGAATTATATGACATTGGTGGTTTGAATTGATGAATATTTGCGGTGTTATGCATTGATATATTTAATGCATTATGTTTTCTTTTTGTGATGATTGGAAGTTGGAATAGGTAGTTTTAAAATTTGTTATTCTTAACTTAGTGCAGTGATTTGGTTGCAAGTTGAAACTGATTAGGCGTATGCCTAGTCACGTACAGCCCAGCAGGGGGCGCCGTCCTGTCGCTCCGATTTTGTTAGTATGTCTGGGTTTTCGTTACTATATATAGCCTCGCCGGTCATTTGTTTTCGATTGCTATCGGTTTTGGTGATACTGCGCTGTTTGAGTTCAGGGCAGCGACAGTGGTCAGTCATTTTATTATTGGATTATATCATCATATCGGGATTGACCCAATACTGTCTCTTATTCAGCAGCGGCGAGCGCTTCCGCTCTCAAGTGGTGGTGGTGTTGTTTGGCATTCATTATATGCCGTTGAAGAAAACAGTAATTCTTTATCATTTTATAAATTCCCTGTGGATATTTTCGTTGAATGATTTATGGCATCATCCTGTCCCACTTGGGTACATACCGTCTGAGGTGTGTCGATCGAGATGAAATAATGATATTGATATTGTGGTATGTGAAAGGATGGTTGTTAATTTTTGTCACATTGACAGTATTATTGACTTTGACTTCGATATTCCAGAATATGGAGAAAGCCGGGGTGTTCATAATCGGAAGTTAACCGTTTTTTGGTGTTTTTTTTTGGTGCACTCTGGGTTTTTTTTATGGATATTGTAGGCTGATTTATGTCCCGTTTGGTAGAACTGAGTGCCAGATTGGGTGGTTGGTGTATGTGTTACACTTAGTTTGATGGCTCAAATGCCTTGGCCGACATTGAAGTCGCTGAGACAATGGGTTGTAGTTCTGGTGTGCCCGAAGTTCTACGATCAGTTGCGGGCCAGAGTAGTCATGAAACTATTTTATGTCCAGGTGTCGACAGGGTTTGACCTCTCTGCTGCTGCAACCTCTGGTGTGAGGCATCTTACCTGGTACTGCCCTGTTTCCGACTTCTTTCTGGCCGATCTCTAGGTCATCGCTACGAACGACTGGGAGGGGGCGAGCTCATCCTTCTGCGAGCGTCGGAGCTCCCCCTCCTGCTGCCGAGATCCGAGCTCTTCATTTTCTTCAATGTGTGTCACAGTGTACTTTAAATCAGTGACTCCGTGTTGAACCTTGTGACATCGTCGATTCTTCATCGTTCGGCGCTTCATCTGCTGGGGCATCAGGACCTCAGTGACAGTGTGGTCACCAGTGCACAAATCGTGAACGTTCGTGAAGGAAGGGGAAAAAGTTGGAGTGTGGGAATTGATTGTGTAAAAAAAAAAAAAAAAAAAAAAAGATGGTTCGAGTGTGCGAAGGGTGAATGGTATTGTGCGCGAGTTGTTTATAATTATATAATATATAATATATATATATATATAGATTTAGATATATTTGTATTGTGTGCAGGGGGAGTTGTAACGAATTGTTTTTTGTTGGTTATTTTTTTGGGTGTCGTTGTGTCCCCTTTGTGGTTCGTATCGCGTGGGCACTTCGGGTTCGGTGGGCCATCCTACCTCTGGATGACCCAGCCCCAGGTTACCACGTGATAGTCCCTGGAGTATCCCTGGTCCGGTATTAACCCTGTGTGGGTTGTGGTCCCTCGAGGCTTCCTGGATTTGAAGGTGGGGTGTCGGGGCATTTTTATTGTGCATTGCTGATTTTGGTGGGTTTTTTTTGTATTATTGTTTGAAGATTTTTTTTTGCTGATAGTGTGTGGGCGAGTGTGAATTTGAATAAAATTTGTTTGTTGCACCTATTATTTAGTGTTTTGTATTTTTGTTCTGTGGTGTTTAGTTTTAGAGTGTGGGCGGGGTGGATTAAAAGGGGGTACCCTTCTACATTCGGGTATCCCTGTCACCGCACTAGGCGTAGCGACACCTGTTGAATTGAATCAACAATGATTTTTATGCAAACCATCTGAAAGAACACGTCCATGACGTCCAAAGAACCACGGACTAAAACTACTTAAGAATATTTTGACCCGGCACAACACATGAAGTGTCGGATAAAGAAAGGTAACCAGGCGCCGTGGCCAAGTGGTTAGCGTCGCGGACTCCCAGCTGGGAGGTCGGGAGGTTGATTCCCATCAGAGTGAGGTGTGATTTGTACGTCTCGACCGGCTCCTACCCAGATTTGAGTTTGCAACGAGCTCAGTTGGGAAGACTGGGACCACACAGTCGCGTTTCATCCACTTAATGGATGCGCTCAAACATCCTGACCAACACTGCAGGCGTCTATAGCTCAGGCCTCGTTGACGCCGGGATATATTATAAAAATAAGCATAGAATACAGCCCTGCCATGAAGTCTCAGACCCGAATGGAAATCCGTAACATCGTCTGCATCATCCCCATTCTCATCAATCAGTATTTTAAAAAAAAGTCTCAAATTCTGTGGCCCATCATGCCCTGCTCTCAAGGTGACCTCAGTTTCGATGCCCTCTCCACGTCTGTGGCCTTGGTTTGATTCCGACGGGGTCACAGGTAACGGCGAGTCCATGGGGGCTGTCGTTGGACGGACGTGGTGGCGCCCTCCGGGAGAGCTCACTGAAGCCGGCTCCGCGTCTATGCAATTGTCGTCCATAGTGGCCTTAGAGGTGGGGTCCTGCGTATGTTAGATCAGCACAGGCGCCACTGAACACCACCGAAGTGACTCGGCAGCAGCGCAGCGTCTTCTCCTGTGGGTTGCCACCTGACCGCATGACAGCGAATACTCCCTGTGGACTGCCGGTGCCGGGCATGCGGCGGGCCAGGCAGGGTTGCGTCCGTGTCGGACTGAGTGGTGTGGGCGCAATGCCACTGAAATGACTAAGATAGGCGCAAAAAACAAAAAGTAAATGAAAGCTCGCCATCACTCTCCTTGTAGTCTTGTTGCCTTCCCCGAGTTGACTTGTACTCCTCCCCGTTTTCCACGGTCGTTGATGCGCGAGTGCCTTGCCCCTGGTGACAAAAACATCGATATTTTCTGTGAACACTATTCTGCGCAAACGATTCCGACTCGCTAAAATTCAGCGAAATGATTTTGATTTTGCAAAGTACCTGCGTTCTGTTATCTCGCAATCTAACAATGTTTAGGTTAATACGATTTATTATTTGGTTATAAAAGGTTTCAACAATCTTGCATTAGAAAACAAAGTGCAGTATCCTTTTACGCTCCATTTTCAGTTTTACATAGCTTAAGACAGATTGCTATCACGAAGTGGTCGATTGGATATTCGGTGGAAGAACATTTAGCAACGCATGGTAAACCAGTGACTTCATTAAAATAACAAAAAAATCAAAGTTTCTCAGCCTCTCACCTTTGTGTGTGTGTGTGTGTGTAGTAGTAGTAGTAGTTAGTAGTAGTAGTACTTCAGTTTTACGTCTTTTCACAAATGTGATGTGAGAGAGAGAGAGAGAGAGAGAGAGAGAGAGAGAGAGAGAGAGAGAGAGAGATGCATGTATGTTTGTGACTATGTAAGTGTATGCATAATGTGTTTATCCAGATGCGTGTAAATGTCCCTCTAAAAATCCCTACAACATACCTGCAAATAATCTTAAAGTAAATGCTTAACTGGACTACAAATTAAAGAAAAAACAACACTGAAGGCAAACTTTAAATCTGAAAAGACATCACACAAAGACGTGCCTGATAAAAGCTCATTTACCACCATTATCAGACATGTCTTTGTGTGATGTCTTTATAGATTTAAAGTTTGCCTTCAGTGTGTGTGTGTGTGTGTGTGTGTGTGCGCGCGCGCGCGAGTGTGTGCGCGCGCGCATGTGTGTGTATGCGTTATAGTGTGTTTAGGCGAGGATAGGAGGCATTCGTTTCCGGTTCAAGCTCGGTGGGAACTGGGTCATTTTCGAAAAATCTGTCAGTGGTTTTTTCATACAATTCTTAATACTTTACGCCAAGGGATAGAATTCACACATGCATACGCTGCATGGATGCGAAACGAAACGCAAAAATGTCCGACATCCATCCCGCCTCCAACCTCATCCCCCCGCCGCCTGTTCCCTTACTCCTCTAACCACGGGTCTTATTTGAGCACTGTTCTTGCAACTGTTACCAGGATCTCAGTATATCTTTTTCTTCTCCAACTGTCTCAGATCAGTTTTAATGCACGTATGGTTTTGTTGGTTGAAAAACTGTGTGTGTGTGTGTGTGGTGTGTGTGTGTGTGTGTGTGTGTGTGTGTGTGTGTGTGTGTGTGTGTCGTGCGTGCGTGCGCGCTAGTGTGTTTGTAGAGGAGAAAGAGAGAGATACGGATACGGATACGGATATTTTATTCACAAATAGGCCATTGCCCCTCGTGAAGGGGTGCATATGAAAATCATTCGATATCTTACACGTTCAAAAACTGATTCAATGCTCTACATTAAGAAACAAGAACAGATCTTAACTTAAATGCTTTGTATAGGTAAATGGACAGATTTCTAGTTGTTCGTTCATTATTGGAAGCTAGAAGTAAGCTTAATCTGAAAAGACTTGGAAATCTGTAGTATTTTAAATGTATATAACGTTCTCTTATTTCGTTTAGTGAAGGACAGCACAGAACAAAATGCACTTCATCTTCTTTCTCTTCTTTACACAATGGACAAATCAAATCAACAGGGGTATGTTGTTTGTATCGACATCTATGTACAGCAATATCTGAAATACCTAGTCTAAATCTTGTTGTAATAATCTTGATATGTCTGTCTAGATTTAACGTTAAATGCATTTTATCTATTGCTATTGTGCAAAAAGTCTTATATACACTAAATCTGTCACTATTCTTGACATGAAAATCCCATTCTTGCCATCTGCAAAGTACAAGTCTTTCTTTAAAGTCAGCAATAAACTGTTCCACTCCCTCAACACCTTGGTTTAACCACACATAACCAAAACCAAACATGTATAACTTACAGCGAATGTCAGACGCCCAGTTTGTCTTATCACGAGAGTCTAACTCAAATAATGTTCTATATGCTTTTCGCGGTAATCTTGACTCATCCATTCTTGTCAACTTTAACCAGTAGTGCATGCACCTAACGGCAGAATTTATGTAAACAGGGTATCTGTTTGTCTCACCATACACGAGGTCATTCGGTGTTTGTAACTGAACTCCTAAAAACTTTTTCAGAGCAAAGAGATGTACTTTTTCACAAAAGTGTGCAGCATTACTTAGCCCCCACAATTCAGCACCATACTGAACAATGGGTTGTATCTGCGCGTCAAATAGTTTTAAATATACAGCAAGAGAATTGCATTTTAACTTACGTAATTTTTGCAATATGCATAACAACGCATGCTTTGCTCTGCAGGCAAGGTTCTTACAAGAAACAGTAAATCTCAACCGTGTTGAAAAATAGATGCCTAAATATTTATAAACATTAACAACAGGCATAAGGATTCCATTATAAGTCCAATGTTCACTAGCTGCTAAGTACCCACCTTTTCTAAATACAACTATATTACTTTTATTCATATTCACATTCAGATGGAGTGCTGTTGCTGCCCTATGTAGACTATTTAGTTGCGTCTGCAGCCCAACTATTGTTTCCGACAGAAGAGCTATGTCATCTGCCAAAAGTAATATAAATAGTTCAAAATAATCATGCATAAATGTTGCACCATGCCTCCCATTTCTAATCACTTCTATTGCTAATTCATTTATAAATAAAGAGAACAGCACTGGACTTGTAACATCCCCTTGTTTTACCCCCCGGGTACAGTTTATGTAATCTGTCAATTTTGCACCCGAGCGAATTCTAGCTCTGACTGTAGTATACATGCTATGAATACACCGAAGGAGTTTTCCTTTAATACCATTTTTTACCAGAATAGGCCACAGTAGATTCCTTTCTATAGAGTCAAAAGCTTTCTCAAAGTCAATAAAGGCGACATAGAGTTTACGGTTAAAGCAAAACTGTTTTTGGATTAAAGCTAATAATGTGTACATGTGATCAATGGTGGAGTATCCCCTTTTAAACCCCGCTTGACATTCCCCTGTGATATTATGCAGCTCAATCCATTCTTGAATCCTATTATTTACTATAGAACTATAAACTTTACTGCTTGTGTTACATAATGATATCCCTCTATAATTACCGGGATCGGAGAAAGAGAGAGAGAGAGAGAGAGAGAGAGAGAGAGAGAGAGAGCGAGCTGACCCTCGTGTTCAACACGGTCTTTCCTACCTCGCTACGAATTGCGTGCCTAGAAAACCGATGGACGCCAATGAACAAGATGTCATGTCGACCGACGTAATGGTTCCAGTCCAAATGCTGAACCAATCCTTTACCGACATTTTTACCGACATTTTCGGCGCATGCGTCGCTGTTCAAGCAGTCCTGAAATATACAGCACTTTGGTCAAATCTGCAGTGGCGAAGAAACACACAAGTATGCCCCTTTTAAAGAAAAAATAACAAAACCTTACCAAGACTATAAGATGTTTAAAAACAGCTTTGATCCGAAGAAACAGAATTGACAATGGGGATGCAAAATTCAGCTAATGTGTATGTTTTTGTTTGCGTACGGTTGGAGATGTTCAATCGATTTCGATATTTTATTTAATATTTAGGATAAGCTGGTCTCAAAAGTTATATAGTGGATATGCACGTGTCGTTGTATATCTCTTCGTCTCTAGTAACTACTTTCAAGGAGAAAATCCTGAAAAATATCTTAAAACCATGTAACCGACCCGTCATCATAGTGCAGCAGTTAGTGTCTCGGGCGTACGGCTACGAACTGGACGGTCGAATCCCATCAGCGGCCTTTATTTGTGGGAGGCTTCGGCTTCGGCCGGCTCCTGTCCAAGGTTGAGAGTGCTATAGGTCCGAATGGAATGTCTGAAAGCAAAGTCATGGTTCATTTCACATGAAGAGAACAGAAGTAAACAGTGTTTTTTTCATATCAAACTTACCGAGTAGTTGTACATGTGTAGCTCAATCTTCTGAAATCGGTAGATGCCACTAATTACTATCAAACATCCCCGTGTTGGAGTCTAAGACAAGAATAATCCCAGCGACACTCATGATTCTCATCATCTTTGATCATTACAAAAACACATTTCAGCAAATTCTGCAACTTGCTCTTTGAAGCTGCCTGAACTGCGATTCCCTCTCTACATACAGACCCCGGTGGGCGAGTGCAACAGTGATCGGAATGAACAAGTTAATGGGGACTTTGGCTGTATTGACTGGAGCAGTATTCTGTAGAAAAGGATGCTCATGCAGACCTGCTTCGTAAGCGTGTGTGTGTGCGTGTGTGTGTGTGTGTGTGTGTGTACGTGCGTGCGTGTGTGTTTGTATGTGTGCTTAAGTGCGCGCGTGCGTGTACATGCATGCACATGTTAGTAGTGGGAGCAGACTCAAGGAGAGGGGGCAGCAAGGGGAACATGGGGGCGGTGGGGGGGGGGGGGGGTGAGAGGAGAGGAAAGCATGTTATCGGGGTTCCCTTGAAATTAGTCGCCCATTTTACAAGAAAAGTATTTTTTTGTGAAATACTGAGTGCCGACACTCTCAACAGAAAAAAAAGAGGAAAATGGAAGCCTGGAGCCAAGCCATTTCCCCATTTTACACCCGTTTACATCTGTACAATGTTTCTTGCACCGCTCTTGAAACTGACCGGTTTCAACGTTGCATTCTCTTCCACCCCTTATCACTTGATCCCATTGAAAACGTAACTGTTCTAAAACAGAGTATTTGAATTTACCACTGGAGGCGGTGTTGTACCTTATACAGTCTGGTTTGAAGCCCGCGACGATTCTTCTTGGTCCCCGTCTCATTGGCAGACCCGTCAGAGGAATTGGGGCGTCCTTTGGAGAACCCCGAGGCATCCATATAGTCACCGGCACATCGCCGCACCTCTGGCCGGGCACTGTCTCTCAGGTCGGCATGGCCTGGGCATTCTTGCAGGACATGCTGTGCTGTCTACTCCACTGACCACTTACACTAAACTACATGACAGGCGACATTAAAACCAACGAAAAAGGAGGAAATTTAACATTATGACAAAAACGGATGGTCAACCGTGTAGGAGAAAGATTCTGAACTTAAAGAGGAAAACCATAAATTGAGACCATTAAAACCTTAAAAAAAAAAGGACACTGAACCACAGACAAGGACCCTAAACCTTGTCAAAAGAGGAAACTAAGCCCCAAGAAAAACACCAATGAAAGGGCGTCTAAACCTCTGGGAAAGATGACGCCAAGCCCTACCAAAATATGAAACTACACTGTAAACAAAGTGTCACCAATTGCCATGAAAGGAGGAGACTAAACCTTTGAGGGAAGAGAACAGTAAAGTCTGTGAACAGAGGAAAGGCCGTCCACAGGGACAACACTCGCTACTTAAAAAGGATACTCAACTCTATGAAAAGAACAGTAAACAAGAGCATATGAATGCCCATGAATGAAAACACTAAATACTATTTGAAAGATGACACCAAATCGTACTTTAAGGAGGACAGTAGAACACATGAAAGGATCCACATGTTAACGCTGCCACAGAGATTCTGTGTATTAAAGGACACTCGGATCAGGAGGTACCAGGTGCGCACTTGGGAATATTACTGGAAGAGCTCTACGGACTTCAACACTTCTGCAGCTCAGTCCCAGATGATCTGAAAAACATGCGTCCATGTTCCAGATCCCTGAAATAGGAGACCTGCTACGTAGCGGAGTCAACCATTCATGCTCTTCCAGAAAATATTTCCTCTGGTACCCCTTGCTTTGTGTCCTTGTACCACAGAACACTGACAGAAGAAACCCGAGCAACTATATAAAGCTTATGAACGACCGACACTAAACGCTAGAAAGACGCACAAAACAGAAAACGCTAAATTCTGTGAATCAAGACGACAAACCCTGACAAACAGGACACTAAGCCTATTTAATGAAGGAGACAAAACAACTGAAAAAAAAACACTGAAGGAAGAAGACAATCCTCAGGAAATGAAGGCAAACTATTTGAAAAGCACACGGTGAACCTCTCCACAGAACCAGACACCGAACTCTTTAAAAACAAGATTCTAGGTCTACGAAACAACAATATGAAAAAACTGGGGGCTGTACTGGAAAAGTGCAGGAGAACGACTAAGAAAAAAAAAAGAGAAAAAGATTTAAGTACAAGGCCACCGTGCCAACTATCCTAGTACTAGGCTGCATTCCTCGAGTTCACTCGTCCTGCTGTCCGTTTTCCACGGCCGTTGGTGCAGGAATTCTTTGCCCCTGTTGATGTAAACAAATGCCTTTAACAAGTGAATTCTTGGGCAAATACCTCTCCAATACAAAATTTAGTTTTATGTTTGTGCGCTTCTTTCCTTTTAACCAGAATTATTGTTTACCTATACGTGTGCTCACAATCTCTACGTTTGTAAAACAAAAAGATTAGAGTGCACATGTGTGTTGGTAGAGTGGTGGGGGTGACGTTTGTGGGGAGAGTGTGTGTGTGTGTGTGTGTGGTGTGTGTGTTGTGGTGTGTGTGTGTGGAGAGAGAGAGAGAGAGAGAAGAGAGAGAGAGAAAGAGCGCCTAAATTAATTAAGAATTTTTACACATTCTCTCCCTTTCATCAGGTTTAGCATCCCGCTTTCGCATGGTTCAGAATAATCTTTCATAATGCCTCATTTCTCCGTCTCTCACCCGCAATGCAAATCTAATTTCTGCACCGTTACCGTAATCACTATCAGAATTTTCTAATATCCCCCCCCCCCCCCCCCCCCCCCCTTTTCTCTGTTCCCATTATTCCAGAATACGAGTTTGAAGTCACTTACATTCTGTCGGTGGAGTATAAAAAAATATTTTCCTCGGCATTAAGTTACCAAAGAAATGACAGCCAAGTTCCCTCCAACAGATTAGTCAGACTGTCGGTTAAAAAGGGGCGGGGAAAAGGCGGCAAGGCACGGAGAGGTGGTGTGGGGAAAATGCAGGGATGAAGATGGGGAGAGACAGAGTTGGTGATCCACTCCACAACGCATAACAAAGGAGGAGATGGGTCTACAAGAAACCTTTTGGAAAAAAAAAGCAAAACCCAACCAATCAAATTATTGTTAACTACATCTATCTGGCTACCTACCTGCCTTGGAAGAACAAAACTTACCAGTTAAATACCAGCATAAGGACTGCTTCAGTGTACAAAATTTGCACTTACATCATGGTCAGTTGTCTTTATAGCACTTGGGTGGTGGTGTCATGTGAATCCCTTGCCGAGACGTATGTTCTTGGTGAGGATGGCAACTGTCCTGGAAAACGTTGCACAATGGTTCTCCGATAGGCTGATACTAATCCTCGGAGAGCGGTCACTCTTTATGGCCTGCCGAAAGAAAAGCCCTCGATTAAATTCTGAAGAAGAGGTCACCAAACCATAAGAATAAAGTTATCAACGAAAGGAGACACCAAGGCCTTTAGTTCATAAACAGCGAAATTAAACAGGATACTAAAAGCCAATGAAAGGCATTCAATCTCAAGAAAGAATACTCTAAATCCTGTAGATGAAGACCAAAACTAAAACCCCTTGACAAGTTACATTAACCCCAAGAAAAAGGTTTGTCTCTAACACTTTGGAAGAAGATAACGCTGAATTATGCTGGGATGCTAAACCTGATGGAAGAAGTAAACCTCATGAGAAGTCGCTATAAGCTCTGTGGATGGAAGACTTTAAAACATAAAACGGTACAATAACTCTACAAAAGGCCATGAATCCCTGAAGAAAGGAACACCAACCAGTAAGAGAAGAGGGCCTTATTGCACTTGATGATGGCATCCGTCTGCCTTAAGACAATGGTGTTGCACCGTGGATCAGTCAATTGTCGAGTTGCAGCGCCTGCTGCGGCTGAAGAGCCGGATCATCGAGCGGCAGACTCTGTTGCAGTTGCTGCTGGTGACGTCTCGGTCACGAGCTTCTGTTGGTGCCGACGCGATTCTTTGCCTCAGCGGCTCCTCCGTTCTTCCCACCGAGCCTCTCTCCTCTGGTCTGCTTGCTTGATGCTGGCCTTGATGGTGGACTGAAAGCTGATCCTGTCTGAAGCTGCTGTCTCCAGGTCTACTGGGTCGAGGCTGCCTGCCCTCAGATCGCACTTACATTTCTGTAGCAAAGGGCGGGCCGTCATGTGGATCAGGAGCCTGTAGCCAGCTCGCCGTACAGCATGTCCTTTGGGATGCGACTGTGGTACATGCGGCCGACGTGGCCAAGCCTACGCAGGCGTATCTGTGTCAGCATAGCGAACATGGTAAGCATCCCTGCCTGGGCCAGGACGTCCGTGTTGGTGATGCGGTCCTGCCAAGTATTGCCCAGGAGTCTTCCGAGGCAGCGCAGAAGGCGTTCAGTCAGCGTTCTTGTTGAGATACAGGGTCTATGCTTCGTTTCCATAGAGGAGTGCTTACAGCACACAGGCTTGGTACACTTTCAGCTTGGTGTTTGACGTTAGCATGGTATTATCCCAGACGCTCTTCGCCAGAAGGGCCATCGCTGTTGCTGCCTTGCCCATCAGTACGTTCAGCTCGGCGTCCTGGTAGAGGTTGCTAGAGATGGTCGAGCCCAGTAAAACGAAGTCGTCGACCACTTCGAGGGTGTGATCGCCGATGGAGGTGCGGGGAGTGCTGCTGACGTCTTGGCCCATTATTTTTTTTTTCAAGCTGATAGAGGCCGAAGTCGGTGCAAGCATCAGCGAAGCAGGTGATGGGCCGTTTAACGATTCCTGGGTGTGGGCAGTGAGGGCGGTGTCGTCTGTGAAGAGCATCCCCCCGATGACTTTCCGCACCTTCGTCTTTACTCGGAGGCGTGCCAGGTTGAAGAGGCTTCCATCACTCCTAGTGTGGAGGAAGATGCCGTCGTCAGACTGTCGGAAGACGTAGTGCAGCAGCTGGGAAAAGAAGAGCCCAAGAGTGTTGGAGCGAGCACGCACCCTTGTTTGGCACAGCTCTTGATTGGGAAGCGGTCCGAAGATGAAACCGTACTGGACAGTGCCATTCATCTTGTCATGGAAGGACGTGTTCATCTTCAGGCGCTTTAGTGTACATCCAATTCGATGTAGTAGGGTGAAGGACGCCTGACCTTCGAACCGAGTCGAACGCCTTGGTTAGGTCGATGAAAGCGACGAACAAGGGTCGTCTCTGCACGCAGCACATCTCTTGTAGCTGCCTCAGGGAGAACATGTCGATCGTCGACCTCGCAGCTTTGTGCCTCCGAGTACACTCGTTCGGCGAGTAGCTGCAGCCTGTTGAGGACGACGCGGTCGAAGGCTTTACCAACAACGCTGAGGAGAGATATTCTGCAATAGTGCAGACGCTGTGATTCCCTTTGTTCTTGTATAACGTGATGATTTTTGCATCGCGCATGTCCTGTGGTACGGTCGCTTCCTCCCAACACAGCAGCAGAAGCTCATGGAGGCGACTTGAGAATAGAACTCTTCTTGCCGGCTTTGACGACTTCTGGCGTAATGCTGTCGCTACCCGGACCTCTACCACAGGCTAGCGTATCGATGCCTTCTTCTTCCCGTTTGGTGTCCACGGTCATCACATTGACCATTCTGACACCGTAGTGAGGAGGAGCGCAGCAGGATGGATGAAAAAAACAAAAGGGGAGGGGGGGTAATGGGGTGTAGGGGGTGTGTGGGGATGGCAGGCTCATGGGGGTGGGGAAAGCCATCAGCTGTTTCAGGCATCAGGACCAGGCCTTTCCGGCTACCGAAGCGGCCCCCGGGGTCAAGCCCCGACCGGCAGAGCCCTAGTCCCTCACTTGCCTTACTTTGGCTGATGGTGGGGCCGGGCTGTTAGGACGTTCGGGTCATCCTTGAGACAAAGGCCTCAAGGGAGGGAGCGGTGACTGTGGCATCTGGGAGCGAGTTCCACTCTGATGGTACGTGGCAGGAATGTGTATTTCCGGTAGTCAGTGCGGCATGATGGGATTCTGTACGCTTGGTTGTGGCCTCTCCCTCTTCTGTTCTTTTGGTACGAGATTGTTCGTCTCAACTTTGGCCAGGTTGTGACGGATCTTGTAGAGCATGGCGAGTCTAGCGGTTTTCCTTCGTTGTTGTAGTTTGGGCCACTTTAGTTGCTCCAACATATTTCCGACACTTGAGGTGTTTCTGTGTTCAAGACAAATCTCGCCGCTCTGTTTTGTACTGCCTCGAGCTTGCTGATGTCATTTTTTGGCGGGGGTCCCATACAGTGGAGGCGTACTCTAGGATGGGCCTGACGAGGGATTTGTAAGCTCTTTCTTTGATGGTAGTGGAGCCGATCTTCAGGTTCCTGCGAGGGAATCCCAGCGTGCGGTTGGCCTTTGCAGCTACTGCATCGATGTGTGCATCCCAGCTGCCGTTGCTCTGTACCGTCACGCCAAGGTACTTCGTGGAACCGACAGTCTCGTGTGTGGCCGTGCAGGGTATAGGAGCTCTCCCTTAACGTTCTGCTTCGCGTCATGTTGAGGACGCTGCACTTCTTTGGGTGGAACGAAATGTCCCACTGGCTTTCCCAGTCTTCCAGTCGGTGCAAGTCCTCTTGTAGGATGCCCTGATCCTCGGATGTCTTGATGTTCTGTGGAGAAGGGTGTCGTCTGCAAAAAGGCGGCTGTCTGATTCCACGTTCTCAGGAAGGTCGTTAATATGTGAGGAACAGAGACGGCCCGACGACAGAGCCCTGCGGTACTCCAGACTTCACCTGGATGAAGTCCGATGATGCCCCGTCCACAACCACAGCCTGACGACGGTCTTGGAGTAGGCTTCTAAGCCATGTGTTCATCTGGCTCCTGACCCCACAGTGCCTCAGTTTATGACAGAGAAGACTGTGACTGACCTTGTCAAAGGCCTTCGCGAAGTCCATTACGATCACGTCACTCTGAAGGCCTCTTTCCATGGTCTCCGTCATTTGCTCACTAAACTCGAGGAGTTGTGTTTCGCAGGAGCGATGCTTGCGGAATCCGTGTTGGCGAGGGCTCAGGATCTGGTTTGTTTCTAGGCGTTTCATCAGGTGGCTGACCACAGTGTGCTCCATCACTTTGCTCGGGACACTGGTCAGCGAAACAGGCCTACAGTTACTGGGCTCATAGTGTTCCCCTTCCTTGGAAGACTGGCGTCACCATGACTTCTCTCCAGTCCATCGGCACTGTGCTCTGACGTAGTGAGGTTGCGTAGATGATGGTGAGGACTGGGGTTATCTCTCCGGCCAGTTCCTTCAGCACACGTGGTGGGATGTTGTCGGGCCCTGATGCTTTACAAGGGTTTAGGTTGGTTAGCAGGGTTTTCACTCCTTGTTCGGAAATGGTGACGTCACTAATTGCTGGGTAGTGGGAGGAATCACGTGTCATGGAGCACTTCCTGTAGAATTCCTCCTCTGTGTAGGTCTTGCCATCACTGAAGGCCTGGTTAAACTGGGCATTTAATGCTTGTGCCTTCTCTTTGGAGTCGGTTATTAGTCTACCATTGACCTTGAGTGGGGGATTCCAGTGCGTGACGACCTCTGGTGCTTGACATATGTCCAAAAACGCTTGGACGATTCGGTTTTTGTGTTCTCCTCTTCTCTCTGCTCAAAGAGTTGGCTGACATAGTTCCAGTGCGCTCTTCTAAGCTCTCTCTGCACTTCTCTTCTAAGGGCATGCATCTGTGTTTTTAAGTCTTCAGAGCCATTCTTCATCTTCTTGTACACTTTGTCTCTTTTCCGAATGAGACGTTTCAAGTCTGCAGTCAACCATGGGAGCTTCGTTTTTGGTTTTGACAGTTTATGGGGAATATTGGTCTTGATGCTGGAATGTAAACTCTCCTTGAAAGTGGCCCAAAGTTCCTCTACCGGGGTGTCTGTGTCTGCCTCCAGCAGCTTTGTGTGAAGGTCACTCATGTCACTTCTCATGTTATCCCAGTTAGCTTTCTGGTACAGAGGAATTTGTCTCTGGGGTTGACGTCCCAATATCACTTTCGTGTGAAATTCACAAAATACAATGTCATGATCTGACAGGCCGGGTATCACATTCACCCTTGGGATCAAGTGGGGGGAGTTTGTCAGTACCAGGTCGAGGGCATTCTCCAGACGCGTTGGCTCATGGACAACTTGCTCCATGCCTACATCGTTCAGTAGATCTGCAAAGTTCGTGTGGAGTTCCACGTACCTGGTGCCTTTTTGTCAGTGTCATGCTACTCCACTCCCAGCCTGGGAAATTGAAATCACCTGCGACGAGGAGGTTTGCCTTGGTGGGAATGGCGCGTCTCAGTGAAACATCAAAGTGTTGAAGACTCTCTGCATCCCCTACATCTGGTCGATAGTATGCACCCACACATAGGGTCTTTCATTTGTGTGGATCCTGATCCAAATTATCTCACTTTGTTTCCAGCTCAGGTGCTCGGGCACTCTTCAGCGATTCCCTAACTGCCACCAACACACCTCCACCCTCTCTGTTTTTTCTGTGAAGTCTGTACTGGTCAGGAAAAACTTGACTGTCCTTTACATCACCATCCATCCAGGTTTCCGTTCCGATTACGATGTCGGGTTTGGTACTCTCAATGAGATTGAGGATCTCAGTTCGTTTGCCAGCTGCAGAGTGAAAATTAATATTCAACACCCTGAGGGGTCTGTGTTTTTGCTCGTCTTGTCTGCTTGCCTGTGTGGGCGTGGAAGCATGCATCGGTTTGAACTGGAACTCTCGTGTGGGACAGACAGTGTGGTATCTGACAATGAATTCCACTCATTCCACTCTGAGTGCTCGACTCCATGCAGGTCATAAACAGTGGTGCTGTAGTTTGGTTTCCCGCCGAGGAAGCAGTGCCATGAAACTTCACTCGAATTCAGACGGCTGTACGATTTTGTGCCAATATTCTCACATGAAGCGTGAAACCAATGTCCACACGACTCACAGGCAACTCTCCTTTGGTCCCATCTAACCTCCAAGTCACAAGTTCCACAAGGGTGATGTGAGGATTCAACGGTTTGATCACTGACCTCGGGTCTGTTCTCAGTGTTCTGTGAAGTTTGGGACGAAGTGTCACTCATGGTGAAGATTTCCCTGAATGCCGGTTCGTGTGGCAGTGTACAATGTACAAGAACTATTAACGCTAGGAGCACTAGTGTTGGTTTTTGAGGCTACCATACATTGTCAAGGGTATCAGTCATGACTGGGGTGATGTAGATTTTGATTCTCTGTGATAATACTTCAGCACCGCGTATACACTGGTCAGGGACGGTCCGTCAGGGACTGTGGAGTGAAAAACGATCAGTTCCAAAAGACGAATCGAAAGCAGCTTCCTCTCTGGCCTTAGTTATTTTCTGCTCTGGTTTTTACTTGATGGCGATTGTGTTGTCATGGAGCCGTGGAGCATCGAGAGAAATATTATTCTGCGTACTTGCCTTGTGGTGTCAATTCGCTCGTTTCTCACAACAAAAATCAAGAGTCAAAAAGTCCTGGCACTGTGTTGGTTTCGTTGATCTAGTTCAAAATCAAAATGGCTGCCTTGTTGGTACTGGTGACGAACTTTTTTTTTTTTTTTTTTTTTTTTGTTAGTCTTTCTTACAGGTAGGGACGCTTGCCGAGTTCCTCAATGGTGGGTGGGGCCGTTGAGCTCCTCCATGGCAGGCAGGGGGGTGGTGTTCTCGAAGGCTGTGTGGGTGTCTGAGTTTTCCCTTCAGTACAGCTCCTGGTAGTGATCCGCCCATCTCTCCATCTGTTTGCTGCAGTCGATCATCCCCGGATGTAGATTTTAGAGAAGCAATCTTGATGGCACTAGGTCCGAACGCTTTGTTCATGCCTTAGCACATGGCGCGGATGCTGCCGCAGTCGGCGGCGATACGAATACTCTCTCACAGGTTTAGCCAGTACTCACTGGCGCATTTCCGGCCATCTGCTGGACGTTGCTGTGAGCTTTTCGGAGTGCGGCTACCGTGTTCTTTGAGGTCTATCTCTTGTGATCTTGGAGTGCAGCTCGCTTAGCAGCAATGGCAGGCTCCATCTCCACGATTCCTGCTTCGAACCAGGCTTTATTCTTCTTCACTCTCTTCCCAAAGGTGTCCGAGGCCGATTGGTAGGTGGCATCGCGGATGTGGTTCCACCATGATGAAGCGCGGTCTGTCGGGCAGTCCTATACGGCCTTGACAATGGCTCTGGCGAAGCGTTCGCGCAGTTCGGGCACTGACATCATGGCTGTGTTGATTCGAGGACGTCCCTTCTGCTTGGAACTTATCCCACCAAGTCCTATAAAAAGATAACACCAAACCATATGAATGGATACATCTGTGGGAAAGACACTAACCCTAGAAAAATTGGAAACTGAACTGTATAAAGGACATTAAGCTCTATGAGAGGACACTAAACCCTACGAAAACGAGACACCGCATCGAACGGAAAGAATGCTATCGCCTGTAAAATGACACAAAATCATTTGGAAAAAAAGACACTAATCCCTCAAAAACAACCATGAAAGAACGCTAAATACTACTAAATCTATGAACGGAGAACACTGCTATTTGACGGACGCCTTATGAAAGAAAGACATTAATACCAATGGAAGGATCCACATGTTGACTCGTGATTATAATGCCGGACTTTTTGTGGATTTATGGATACTCAAACCAGGAGGTACCAGGTGCGCACTAGGAAACATTTCGGAAGAATAAAAAAAATTCCTCAACAGCACTGCAGCCAGACCCAGTTCATCTGAAAACACGCGTCCATGTTCCAGATCACTGAATCATGCACTATGCTGCAAAGCTTCGAGTCAATCTTTCACGCCCTTCCAGAAAATGCTTCCTCTGGTACCCCGTGTGATGTATCCTTGTTCCACAGAAGACCGACGTAACAACCCAGAGCACACATGCTGCTCATATTAAAGAAAGACGCTGTAGAAAGCACAATTCTAAACCTCGAGAAATAAGACACTCACGTGTGAATGAAGGGGGCACCAACCTTGGGAAAGAACACACAACCACCTGTCAAATGAAGAAAATACTCAACTCTGAATGAAGGGGACACTAAATATGTAAACTAAGTGACTGAATAAGACGCGGAATCCTTGAGGAAGGGGGGCGGGGTTAAACCATGTAAAAGTCACCAAACCCCGCCAAAGAACCAGGTGGTATGAACACTGCTTTGGACGATACGCTGGTGAAGCTTGTGATCCGCTGACTTCACGTGTCCTGGTCACCCTCTCCGCAGCCAATGAAGCAGTTCTTGCTCCTGTTGACAGATGTGCTGGTATTTCTCTTTAACACTTGACTTTGTAAATAAATCTTATCTACTTAAGCTAATGTGTTCTGATTTTATTAAGTTTGTCTTCTCTTGTTCTCTGGTCATAGGACAATACTCTGGTTAACAAGATATATCATGTGAACAACATTTAAAGTATTTCACCAACTTCCATATCAAAACGTACACGTTTTCCATTTGCAACACCATAAGAAAAAAGGTCGCTATGAACAAAACGGACCGGAATATGCACATGTGTCTGTACAGTGTTTACTGCTGTGTTCGTCAAACTGGCGTGATTTCCACGTTAAACACCATTCCGCTTCTTTTCATTTGATCCTAATGAGAATATGACTTCCAGAGTAAGTTAATTGTCTTCACCACTTGAAGTGGTGTGTTACCTTGTCATCTTTGCCGTGTAGCCCTGGACTGGCCGTCTTCTGGTCTGCCGTCACACCCGCACTCTCCTAGAGAAATATGGTGTCCTCTGAAGATCCACAAGCACCTGGCGCACCACCGACCCATCCGGCTGAAGTTCTATACCTCAACTCTGCATGGTACAGCCAGCGTCAGCAATGTCTTCTCACAGCAGTCCGGTTCTTCTCTCTGCAGCAGATGGGAAGCACACACACACACACACGCACGCACGCCACACGCACGCACGCCACACACACACACACACACACACGCATGCGCGCATGCACGCGCACACACGCATCCCTAACACTAAAAACCTACGAAAATAAGGCATTAAACAATGGGAAACACTGACATTCTAAATCTCATGAACTGAATCTATGTCCTACACAGAACTGTCGTTTGAAATAGAGAACGAAAATATTTAAAAGATTGCTCTAGACCCTACTCAAGTAAGACACTAGCCCTACCAAAAAGTCACTGCATGCGATGACAGAGGACAGTGCGCCCTGTGGGATAAAAACGCTGAAACGTTTTAAGAGAGAATAAACTGTAACGCTGGAGACCATAAACTCTTAAACAAAAGAAAACATTCAACTACACGAAAGGAGGATCCAGAGCCCTATGAAAAGAGGACACTAATCAACAGAAAGGACACTAAACGCTGCGAAAAGAAGACATACTGTATGCAAGGACGATACCATACCCTTAGAAATAGAACACTGAACTGTATGAAAGGAGGACCTTAGATTCAGCAAAAAGAAAACACCAAACCATATGAACAAAGGACAATAAATCAAAGAGAAGACAAACTGGCTATAAAAGACGACTCCAATCCGAACAAATGGTAAAAGATAAGTTCTACGAAAAGAAGGCACTAAACTGTATGACAGGACACAAAACCCTCTGAAAGGAAATGCTAAACCAGATGGAAAGCCGACACTGAAGTCGGTGAAAAGAGAGACGTAAACCTGAAAGGGGGCACTAACCCTTAAAAAGACAGTAAATCCCATGAGAAAATTATAAGGTAATAAAGACACGACACGTTGAAAGGAAAACAACACTGTGTGAAAGAGGAGAGAGAATGAAAGAAGAAACTAACCACTGCAGAAGAACACGAAGCTGTGGACGAAGGGGTGGGGTGGGATGGGGGAGACTATAAACCCCGTAGAAAAACACAAAACTATGTGGAGGAGGGTGACGGCAGGTCAGACATCGAACTTCATATGAAAAGGACACGAAACCCTTCAGGAGGAAAGAGATAGCGAACCTTCTGGAAAGACAGCAAAAACATTGGAAAGGGTGAGAGACAGCGAACTCTGGAAAGAAGCAAACATGGAAGGGGGTGGAGAAGACAGCGAACCTTCTGGAAAGACAGCAAAAACATTGGAAGGGGGGAGAGACAGCGAACCTTCTGGAAAGACAGCAAAAACATTGGAAAGGGGTGGAGAAGACAGCGAACCTTCTGGAAAGACAGCAAAAAGAATTGGAAAGGGGGTGGAGAAGACAGCGAACCTTCTGGAAAGACAGCAAAAACAAAACACATTGGAAAAAATGGGGGTGGAGAAGACAGCGAACCTTCTGGAAAGACAGCAAAAACATGGAAAGGGGGTGGGTGTGAGAAGACGCGAACCTTCTAAAAGACGACACGAAACCCAGAAGGGAGGGGTAGTGGGAAGTGGGACGCGAAACTAGTAGAAAGAGCATTCAAAACCCGGAGATGTAGGGCGGGGGAAAGACAACGAATCTTAAAGAAAGAGGTCTCAAAACCCGCTGGGGGGGGGGGGGGGGAGAATAGAGCTAACCTTCTAAAAGAAAGGAATCCAAATACACTGAACTTTGTACAAAACAGGACTACAAAGCTGGAGGTGTGGGAGGGTGGAGGGAGAAATACAGAGCCTCGCAGAAAGAAGACTTAAAACCCTGGAGGGGTGGGGGTGCAGGAAAGAAAACCAAACCTATTAGGAAAAGATAAGTAAATCCGGGGGTGGAGGGGGGGGGGGACGCGGGAGAATGTAGGGAGACGCAACGAACCGCGTAAAAAAGGAAACAGGAAACCCCAGACGGTGGAGGGCAGGGGGGAGACATCGAATCTTCACAGAAAGGACTCGAAACCAGAGTCGACGAAAGAGGAAGGACGCCGAATCTTAACAGAAGAAAACGAACCCGAACCCGACAGAAAAAAAACGAACCCGAACCTGACAGAAAAAAACGAACCGAACCTGACAGAAAAAGAGTATGAAATCTTGTGGAGTGGGGTAAGAGACTCGAACCTTTTCGATAGAAGACACAACCCCCCCCCCCCCCCCCCCCGAAGCTCGCCAAAACTCATAAGACACAAAACCCCGGTGGCGTGGGGGAAAGAAATGCACTGAACAGTATAGAAAGAGGCACAGAATGTTTAGGGGAAAACAATACCAAACTGTAAAAAAAAAGGTTACGAAACCCTGGGAAAGGGGGTAGGGGGGCGTCGGGTTTAGGGTACACAGAACTTAAGTTGAAAGAGATCTCGAAACCCAAGAAGGGGGGTAGTGGGTGGAGGTGGAGGTGAAGGAGGGGGGGGGGGGGGCGGGAGAGGAGGATTACACCGAACCTTTAGAAAGATACGAAACCCGGTGGATGATTGCGACACAAACTCTTATGTAAAGACACGAAACCCTGGAGGGTGGGGGGAGTGGGGCGGGTGGAAGAAAGACACTGAACCTCAAGAAAAGACACAAAAGTTTATGGGGCAAACAGATATACCGAACATTGTAGGACACAAAATTCTGGAGTGGTGAGACACCGAAAAATTTGTAGAAAGAAGTCTTGAAACCTGGGGGGGGGGGGTGGGGGGGGGTTAAAGGGGGGAGACCATCTAGATAAGACACGAAACACTGTTGCATGGGTGGAGTAAGGGGGGGGGCACCACTGTCTGAGAGTAAGGACACAAAACCTGTTGCATGGGGTGGGAGTAAGGGGGGAGGAGGCACCCACTGTCTTTGAGAGTAAGGACACAAAACACTGGTATGGGGTGAAGGGAAGAGACACCCAGATCTCACAGGACAAGAAGGTATGTGAGGAGGGAAAGGACACCGAACTTCACGGGAACAGGGCACAGTACTCCGGGAGGGGGTGGTGGTTGTGGTGGAGGGAAAGATACACCCAAACATTATAAAAAGACAATACAAAACCGCAGTGGTAGGGGGTGAAAAGACACCGAACCTTATAGACAGAGGCATGAAATCTTAAAGGTGGAAAAAGACAGACCAAACATTACAGGAGGAGGTGCTAAACCCGAGGACTTAAAATCGTGTGTGGCAGGGAATAGACAAAATTTCACGAAAGAGGAATAAAAAATCTAGTGGGGCGAATGGAGGCAAGATTCTTATAGAAAGCGACACAATTTGGGGAGGGGGGGGGGGGCTGGAAAGAAAAGAGACACCAAACCTTGTAAATAAAAAAAGAAAGACAAAACCCTGAGGAGACAGAGAGCGAGGGATGGCGGGGGGGGGGGGGGGGGGGAGGGGTGGGGGGGGGAACACGAAACCTTTACGAGAGAAAAAGACACCGAAACTTAAAAGGGAAACAAAACCCTGGGAGAGAGGGAGGGGAAAGGAGAGCTAAACCATGTAGAAAGTGGACACAACGGGAGAAACACCTCTTAGGTGGCGAAACAGCAAAGAACACTGAACTTTATCGAAAGACAAGAAACCATGTGGACAGGAGCGGAAAAGAGACAACGAACCTAAAAGTTTTTCTTTTAGACACGAAACCCTGGGTTGCGAGGGATGTGTGTGTGTGTGTGTGTGTGTGTGTGTGTGTGTGTGTGTGTGTGTGTGCGTGTGCGTGTGCGTGGGTGTGTGAGGGGGGGAGAGACACGAAACCTTATAGAAAGAGCACATGGAATTCTGGTCGGGTAAAGAGACTGAACCTTACAGAAATGCAAGAGAGCCAGCGGTGGGTGGGTGGATGCGACAGCGAATTTTACAGAAACAAGACACGACACCCTGCAGGGGATAGACAGGTGTGGAAGACACACCAATTTCCACAGGAACAGGACGCAAAACGCAGAGGGTTTGGGAAAGGAGGCATCAACCCTCACGGGAACAAGACACGAAACCCTGTGGCTGAGCAAAGAGAACCGAACCTCATAGAAAGAAAACAGAAAACCCCGTGAGGGGTAAAGACCCTAAGCCTCGTACAAGGATACGAAAGAGGCGTAGGGGAAGCGGGTATAAGGGGGGGGGGGGGGTGTCATGGGCAGAGAATGTTACAGAAAAGAGGACGCAGAAAACCATGGGCTGGGAGTCAGGGAGGGACACTAAACCTTATTGACAGAAGACATGAAATCCTGTGTGGGTCAAGATACCCAGCCATATAAACAGCAGACATGAAATCCTGTGTGGGTCAAGATACCCAGCCATGTAAACAGTAGACATGAAATCCTGTGTGGGTCAAGATACCCAGCCATGTGAAACAGTAGACATGAAAGGCTGGAAGGAGGGGAGCAAACCAAGATTATTAGGACACAAGGCCTGGGCAGCAGGAGGGGGCACTAAGCGTTAGAGGAGGACACGAAAGCCTGGGAGTTGGGGGGGGGGGGGGTGACAGACAGTAGCCCCAATAGGATACTAAACTCTGTGGAGGGTGGGGGCGGAAGACGAACCTTACCAAAAAAAGAAAAATAGGGCAAGAAACCCGCAAGGGACCTTGTAAACAGAACACGAAACTGGGGGGAGGTGGGGAAGAGACACCGAACCGTAAAGAAAGACCGGTGGGGGATTGGGGGGGGGGGGATGGGGGCCACCGAACCTGTAAAAAAGACAATAAAACCTGTTGGGTGGAGGGGTTGAGCGACCATCGTCTCGACGAGATTGGGGGGTGGGGGGGGGGGGGTGGGCACAGAACCTTTGTAGAAAGGTCTCGAAACCTGTTGGTGTGTGGGTGGATGGGTGGGGAGACTTCGAACCTTATAGAAAAAGGACATGAACCCATGAAAGAGAGGTGGGGGGGGGGGGGGAACGACACCGATGCTTGTAGAATGAGCACACGAAACATGATAGGGGGAGTGGGTGGGGGAAGGGACCACTGAATCTTACAGACGGACAAACATGCTGTTAGAGGGGAACCAACATCGAAACTTGTAGAAAGAGAATATGAAAACAAATGAGATTGGGGGTGGGGAGGGGACTTAGGGAATAATACACCAAACTTCATTGAAAAAGGACATAGAACCCCAAGGGTGGGGAGTAAAAGAGACCGATTCCTATTGAAAGCGGGCATGGCAATTGCAAGGGGGGGGG
>CM065734.1:29976626-29986626 GCA_033310375.1 Conus canariensis | reverse complement strand
GTAGAAAGTGGACACGAAACGATGTGGGTGGAAAAGAGACGCCCAACCTTACGGAGCAAAGGCACGAAACTATGGGAGCGGTTTGAGGAAAGAGACATCGAACCATATTGAAAGAGAAAGCCTGGAGGTGGGGGGAGGCGAGTGTTGAGACTCCAAGTCGGACAGATATACAATACGACAGCCAACTACACCAAGCCTAACTGAAAGAGGGATACCAAACCTGACGATGCTGATGGTGGAAGAGACACCAAAACGTAACAAAAAGAGGACATTGGAGGGGGGAGGGGGACAATCTTTGTAGAAAGAGGTCACGAAATTGTGAAATGAACAGAGGCACTGAGCCTCGACAGATGACACGAACCCTCTAATATTACAGAAACACAGAACGAGAGCACAAAACTTAAGGTGGAAAGGGGAAGAAAGAAGACGCCAGACCTTCTGTAAAGACAAGAAGCCGGGGGGGACGGTGGGGGGGGGGGGTGTTACTAAGCCTCATAGAAGTCAGACACTAAATAACGGAGGGGGTGGGAGTGTTGAGGCACTGAGAATTCTGGAAAGGACAAAACCCTGCGTGCGCTTTGTGCGAGGGGGAAGCGAGACCCTTAGCCTTACAGAACTTCAAAGCCTGGGAGCTGAAGGTGGGGAAGACACGAAGTCCCATAGGAACATGACACGAAAGTCTTCGGGGAGAAGTGGGGGGTGGGGGGGAGGAGATACCAACCCTTATAAAGGAGAGAAAACCTGGCCCGACCCAATCCAGTGGCCCGGAAGCTTTACAGAGGACTGGAAGACCTGCGACGTACTGCCAATTTTATCGAGGAGACGGGGGAATCCATCCGACAAATGACGAACGAGACAACATAAAGGGACAGGACACCCTGTGAAAGGGGGGTGGGGAGGCATCGAAATACAGGACATGAAACCCAGGAGCAAGGTTGAGGGAGCGGCATTCAAAGGACACAAAACCCTGTGGGGAGAAAAGGGATACCAGAACTTAGGGAAAGACACTAAACCCTGTGGAAAGAACACAAGACTCCTAACCTTGTACAAAGAGGACAAAAAAACCTATGATGGTGAATAGAACAACGAACAATGCTGAAAGAGTACAAGAAACTCTGTTGTGGGTAAAGAAACGCCGAATATTGAAGAAAGAGGACATGAAATCATCGGGGGGGGGGGGGGGAGGGGGGGAGAGGAGAGGCAAGAGACACTGAACTTTAGAAAGAGGACACAAAACCCCAAGGGTGGGGGAAGAGGACACCTCGAACCCACAGAAAAAGATGAAACTGGGGGGAGGAAAGGGGTGGGGAAGGTCACCGAATCTCATAGAAAGAAGACACAAAACATTGGGGGGGAGGGATGTGGGGGTGGAGTGGAAGACACTCCGAACCTTACAGAAAGAGGAAACACCTGAAAGGGGGGGGGGGGGGGGGAGAGGGGTGTGAGACACCGAACCTTATCAAAAGAGGATTATAATCCTGTTGGGTGTAAAGATACACCAAACTCTATTGAAAGAGGACACAAAACCCCTGGAAGCGGGTGATGTGGAAGAAACACTGAACTGTACAGCATGGGGACACGAAACCCTTTGGAGAAGAAAACGACACTAAGCCTACTGGAAGGACACGAAAGCGTGTTAGGGAAAAAGACACTAAGCCTACTGGAAGGAACGAAAGCGTGTTAGGAAAAAGACACTAGCCTACTGGAAGGACACGAAAGGTGTTAGGGGAAAAGACACTGTTACAATACGAGGACAGGAATGCGTGGGGAGGGGGGAGGGTAAGAGACGTTACGCCTTATAAAAAGGACAAAAAACCTGAGAGGCAAAGATGCTAAGCCCTAAATAAAACATGTAATAAAGAACAGGGGACAGTGTGGAGAGACACCAGAGACAAAAACTTGGGGTGGGGGTTGGGGTGGGGATGCACAAGCCTTATAAACAGACGCCAAAGCCGTGTGTGGGGGGGGGGGGGGGGCACTAAACCTTATATGAAAATACAAAACGGGGACAGGGCAGATGGGGGTGGGAGCAAAGAAGACACTAACCCTTCTAAACAGACAACAAATCCCGGGAACAGGTGCGGGAAGACATCAGAACTTTCGAGGACACAAAAGTCGGGGGGGGGGGGGGGGGGGGAGCGTTCAAGGTGGAGACACACTGAACCTAAAAGGACACAGAACCCCTTCATGGACAAAGAGAACACAGAACCCTGTGTTCATGAGTTGGGGGGTGGGGGGTGGGCGGGATTGTGATGGGATGAAACACAGTATCTTATAGAAAGAGAACAAGAAGCCCTGCAATGGCTGATGAGAAACGGAGCCTTTTAGAAAGATTACACGAAATCCTATGGGAGAGGAAATGACACCGAACCTTACAGAAAGAGGATACAAAACCCTTTTGGGGTTGGGGGTGGGGAAAGTGAAACTGATCTTGAACCTTAAAGAAAGAGGACACAAAACCCTGTTCATGGATAAAAAGACACCGAACCTTATAAAAAAGAAAACAGCAAAACCTTTGAAGGGGAATGGGGAGATAAGACACCAAACTTTACAGAAATGGACTCGAAAACCTGTGATGGGGAATAGAGCCACTGAACATTGTAGAAAAGAACACGAAACTGCTTGTAGAGAAAAGTGACACAATACTAGAAAGAGGACAGGAAACCCTGAAAGGTGGGTGGGTGCGTGAAACACAGAGCCTTAAATAAAGAAAACACGAAACTTTGAAGGAGAAACGACACACCACGCCTAATTTGAAAGATAACACAAAACCTTGAGAGAAACGACACACCACGCCTAATTTGAAAGATAACACAAAACCTTGAAGGAGAAACGACACACCACGCCTAATTTGAAAGATAACACAAAACCTTGAAGGAGAAACGACACACCACGCCTAATTTGAAAGATAACACAAAACCTTAAGGAGAAACGACACACCACGCCTAATTTGAAAGATAACACAAAACCTTGAAGGAGAAACGACACACCACGCCTAATTTGAAAGATAACACAAAACCTTGAAGGAGAAACGACACACCACGCCTAATTTGAAAAGTAACACAAAACCTTGAAGGAGAAACGACACACCACGCTAATTTGAAAGATAACACAAAACCTTGGAGGAGAAACGACACACCACGCCTAATTGAAAGATAACACAAAACCTTGGAGGAGAAACGACACACCACGCCTAATTGAAAGATAACACAAAACCTTGAAGGAGAAACGACACACCACGCCTAATTGAAAGAAACACAAAACCATGTGCGGGAGAAGAGCACCGAACACGTACAGGAAAAAGTAATCCGACAGAGAACACCTTTGGGGAGGGGACGGGGGCACGAAACTTGGAAGGAAACGCTTAACCTTGTTGGAAGAGGACAGGAAATTCTGTGGGGCGAAAAGACATACAGGACAAAGTAGAAAGAGGAGACAAAACCCTGTGGATCAGGGGGAGGGGTAGAGGAGGAGGGGCTGGGTGTGGTTTTTAGAACCACCTTTGTAGAAAGATAACCCGAAACACTGTGGAGAGGGGATACGAGACACGGACTTCGTGGGAAGCGACACGACACTCTGTGGGCGCGAAAAGAGGCGACGATTCATAAAGAAAAAGGACAAGAACCCCAGGGGTGGAGAGGAGGGGGGGGGGGGTATGAAGAGAACCATCTTTATATTAGAGGACATGAGACACTGGGGGTTGGGAAAAGAAACTGCGAACGTTAAAGAAAAAGGATAGGAAATCCGGGAGACGGGGTGGACACACCGATCCTTACAGGAAAAGAAGAAACCCGGAGTGGGGTGAGAGAGAGGATCTGACACCAAACCGTACAAAAGACTAGAAACCCTGGAAAGGCGGTGAGGAAGAGACACCGTGCTTTACAGATAGAAGAAACGAAACAATGCCGCAAGGGATGAACGACGCCGAACCTTGAGAAAGAACACGTCATTCTGAATGGGCGAAAACAAAACAAAACAAAACGAACCCTAATAGAGGATACGAAACCATGTGACGGGGTAAAAGAGACACCGAACCTCATAAAAGGGAGTCGCAACCGCCCGGGGAAAAGAAACATCGATTCTTACAGAAAGATGAGATGACATGGAACCGAAGGAGGGTGGGGGTGGTGTGGAGGCATAGACACTGAACCTTACAGAAAGAGGACACGAAACCCTGCAGGGGTGTAAAGACACAGAACTATGGTAGAAGAGGACATGAAACACTGTAGGGGTGTAAAGACACAGAACTATGGTAGAAAAAGGACACGAAACCCTGTAGGGGTGTAAAGACACAGAACTATGGTAGAAAGAGGACACGAAACCCTGTAGGGGTGTAAAGACACAGAACTATCGTAGAAAGAGGACATGAAACACTGTAGGGGTGTAAAGACAAGAACTATGGTAGAAAGAGGGCATGAAACACTGTTGGGGTGTAAAGACACAGAACTATCGTAGAAAGAGGACATGAAACACTGTAGGGGTGTAAAGACACAGAACTATGGTAGAAAGAGGACAAGTAAACTTGTGGAGAGATCAAAAAACACGAAACCGGGTGGGGGGGAGGGGGAGGTGGGGGGATAGAAGAGAAACCGAACCTTACAGAAAGAGCACACGAAACTCTGGGTTAAGAGACGCCGAACCTTATATAGGGAGGGCACAAAACCCACAGGGGAGGGAGGGAGGGGAGGGTGCAGGGGACGGGCTCACCAAATCTCATGAAAAAGGGGACACAAAACCTAGGGGTGGGGGAGTGGACAAAAACACTTACAAAAGGACACGAAATCCAGTGGTAGAAAAAGTCAGCAAGCCTCATAGACAGAGGACACGAAGCCCCGTGGAGGGGGGGAAGGGCAGACAGCAAGCCTCATAGAGGACACGAAGCCCCGTGGAGGGGCGGGGAAGGGCAGACAGCAAGCCTCATAGAGGACACGAAGCCCCGTGGAGGGGTGGGGAAGGGCAGACAGCAAGCCTCATAGAGGACACGAAGCCCCGTGGAGGGGTGGGGAAGGGCAGACAGCAAGCCTCATAGAGACACGAAGCCCGTGGAGGGGTGGAGGGCGACACAAGCCCCGGCACGAGCCGTGGAGGGGTGGGGAAGGGCCGACACTTTTGTCATACAAAGTGGACATAAAACTGTGAGGGATGAAAAGACTCTCAGCCTTGTAAGAAAAAGTCCCGAGTGACCGATGTTCACCTGAATGATGGGAAACGAATGATCGGCACCAGCAGGCGGCCCTTCATTCCGGTCCTCCCAGGTCGGAAGCTCCTTGTGTAAATGTGAGTGTGGACTGTAAAGCACTTAGAGCTTGATTTCTAATCGAGGACAGGTGCTATATAATGACAATAATAATCTGAAAGAACACACTGACACCAGGTACTAAACTTGATTCAAGAACAACATAGGCCCACATCAGCCCACTCGACCGTGAAAGAACAGGCACACTACACTGGAAAGAAAATGAAGAATGAGAGAGGATGAGAAGAATAAGAAGACAGAAAACTACTTAGCTGCATTCCCCGAGTTCGCTCATCTTGGTCGCCATTTTCCGGGGCCGGTGATCAAGGAAATCTTTTGTCCTGTTGACGAAAACCAATTATGTTAGCATCTGATCTTCGCAATTAATGTTTTAGGTTAAGGCAAGGTGAAGTAAAAATGAACGCACTTAATACGTGAGGTAACGTACATTTGATAGACGTTAGCAAATGGCCCCTTGAATATTTGACTAATGGTAACTTCACACGATACAAACATCAGTCATCAACAAAGCACAAAATTCCTATCCGGGCAATACTGCTTTATGCATTATTCTGTATCATCTGCTGAGGTATACATTTGTCAAAAATTCACTCTGTTTTGCCGGGCTTGGACTTAAAGTCTGTTTCAGAATAATAGAAGTCTTTACCTGTCCAAGTGGAGCAGTATGCGAGTGCGCCTCTTCGTTCAGGCCCTCGGAACTGGATGCGCGTCATCGTCCATCCTTGCTGAACGCCACAGAAAAGAAGTGTAGACTGCCACTGCCGGCACTGCAACACGACGAGACAATGTATCAGTGTATGAGATTGCTGGAATGAGCAGCGTGGGAATACCATCGAGAGAGGATAATACATAAAAAAGTGGAAATGGAAACAAACACAAAGAGAAAGAGGAGGACAAGACAGGAAAAAGCGGAAACAGATGAGGAATTACGGTGGTACATCATACACAAACGGCGGCAAGTCATGGTTTGAAATCGGAAATGTAACTTAAAAGTTATGAATCGGGCTCCAAAACGTTAAGAGTCAAAACGGAATGCGGAAAAAACTGAACAGCAAGTTGTCTGGGTACACGGAATGGTTTCAGTCCGAGGGAGACCCAACACGTCACACGAGACTTGAAACTGCCAACGGTTTCTGATTTAGAAGGTTGTGCAGGAGAGATCAGTCGATGCATTCTCATAGATTTCTTTGCTTCTCATGTACAGAGTGTAACTGCACTGCCGGTCACTTGGGACTGTACATATAAATCGTCAGAGGTAGAATACTGCTTTGGGCCACATTGTACTTAAAACGTCTTCTTCACAGTACTTGTTCACGAGAGCGATATTGCTCGAAGGTTAGATACAGCCTTGTTCAATCTAGATATCTAATGCAAAGGGAAACTGGAGCGAGAGAGAACATGTAGAGAGAGAGACAGACAGAGACAGACAGACAGGACAGACAAGACAGACAGAGAGACGGGGGGATGGAAGGCGAGAAGGAGACGGAGAGGCAGAGATGAACTTAAACGAATAGCGATTGTGAAAAGATATGCCCGTAAATCATAAAGATATATAGCCCAAATCAAAATTTTCTTTTATTTAGATTTAAACGCAGTTAACTTTTTTGGTAGTGCACTCTATGATTTGAATTTTAACGACAGAAGTCTTTTGCCATCAAAATCAAGTACGACTGTCGCTGGTGTCTACGACATTCGACAGAACCCCTTCATCTGTTTAGTTAGTGCACATACCTCCACCACTTGTTTGTAAACCGTAAAGCCCGCCAGAGAAATTAAAACATGAATACAAACGCACGCAGCTGCCCATGGAATGGGACCGACTATATTTTGGGGAAAAAAGTATATACAATAAGGAAAACTGTAATTTCAGACGTACCTTGGGCAACGAAAGTCAACTTCTGTAATTACCTTAACAGCAACTTAAAATATCTTTGCTACATAAAAGCGAATAATAAAAAAAAATATCTCTAGCTATGTACTTTGTTCAGAGTAATTAATCCCATCTCGCCTTCCTGTTTGCCCCACAAACTCTGGGAGTCTAAAATCTTCGTGAGTCCTACAACCTTCATGATTCCAGGAACTCTATCAGAAAATGGGCCGCAGCGGGCCCTGTATTGCTGTGTATTGACGTTGTGACTACTACTGTGTATGCATCCTGTAAAGTTCTTTTGCAATACGCATTGTTAAAGGTTCTGAGCAATACGCATTGATAAAGGTTCAGAGCAATACGCATTGTTTAAAGTTTTCCTTTCGTGTCTGCGATTTCACTGAGAAATTTTCTTTTCGGTAAAAGCTGATCAGGACACTGCACCCTTCATTTGCGTTTTAGGAGATTCTGAATATTTTGCCTGCAACAAAACTGACCTTGACCTCTAACGGAGAGCAGCTCTTGTGCGAGAAGAGGGTATGAAAGGACCAGTCTCGACCCCCTCGCGTCATGTGGGTAAAACACGAGGCAAGTGAACGAGAGAACCAGCTCCTCTTTGCGACGCGCACACGCGAGTTGGTGTGGTAGCGCAGCGCAGTGTGTGTGTGAAGAGGTGGAGGAGACATAGGTAGGCCGACGGAGAACAGGACGGCAACTTGCGGGTTATTTTATTGGTTGATTGGGGAGAGAGAGGAGAGGGGTAAGGAGGAGAGAGAGAGGAGAGAGAGAGAGAGAGAGAGAGGAGAATTGTGTGCGAGTGCGTCTGAGAAAGAGGCGAGAGAGAGAGGCGACATAGCGGGGTGAAGCACAATGGGGGGGGGGGGGGGGGGGGGGGGCGGCAACATTTCGGGTTGGTGACCTGGCATGATGGTGACTAAACGGGACGATGGCAACCTTTCAAACTGTCCTAAACGGTCAGTTCTCTCCCCTTCCGATCAAAATTCATACCTTGGAGAGAGAGAGAGAGAGGGGGGGGGGGGGGGGCATGTGGTATCATTCCATTTCGTTTTATCGGACGTTGGATTTCTAAATTAACAAAACGTGATGGGGATGGGGGAAGAATAAATTTGAATTTAACTCAGTACCGTAACTCATACTTCCCAAAGACAATAACTGAGTGGAACCACCTCGACGATAACATCGTCCACCAAAAGTCAGTCGACAGCTTCAAGTCGCTCTGGCAAAAGCCAGAAGCCGATGATACACGTTGCGCACCCCCACCGTCGCGCCTATGCCAGTAAATGGATGTTAGCGACGTACCAATCCAGATCCAGATCCAGAATGAAGTTGGGGTACGTGGGGACGAGGTGTTTGGTGTGTATTGGACTGGGATTACCTTTCTAACCCCTCTTCTGGTCTGCTTGACATTTCATTCTGACACTCAGAGTTTTCGGTGTGTGTGCGTGCTTTTTTTCTTTCCAGATTAAAGTAAACTTATAATCACTTTCAATAATCAATGCTCACCATTTTCAGGCATTAAATGAGGGAAGAGAAAGGGTATTCCGCAAGCCCGAGTTTATGGCTATATCCTGGTACACCTCCGGAAAAACAAGACATTTCACCGAGACGGGGAAAGTAACGCTTTCAGAATTCAAGCTTCTGTCCTTCAACAGATTAACTGCATAGTAAGTAGTAGTAGTAGCAGTAGTAGTAGTAGTAGTAATAGGGACCGGCTTTTTTTTTTTTTTTTTTAGCCTTAGGCCTTACGGCCCATTTGCGTCCCCTCATTTTTCAATTTAATTTCGGTCTGGTTGCATGCCTGTCTTATAAATAACATTATATTCAATCCACACTAAAAACATCTTTCAATTTAGGGTCTTCATCTAGGGTTTTTTTAAAGCTGTTGTCGGGTGCATATTTGGTGTTAGTAGGCAGTGCATTCCAACAATTAGCAATTCCAGACTTTCTTTGTTAGTATGGCAATGTCTGATAAAAATTTGCCTTTCATTTTTTCGTGATTACACTTTGAAATTTGAAAAGCGCATGACATTATCATATTATTGATTAATTTAAAAAATTGGATCAGGTTCCTCTGATCCTTTTGCCTTTCAGTGGTGTAATCGGAGATAATGAAATCTTTAAATGTTTAAACTGCTGTGTAAAAGTTCTGTGACAGGGATACATATGGATATGGCCTTTGATAGAAATTAGGTTTTAATCAGTATACACAGTCAACTGACCAGGTCCACCACAAAATCAGGTTCAGTTCAATATTAGCGAAGGGCTATTAGATTCTGGACTAAACTGCTGGCTACCAAACTATCAAGATGAACCATTTTGTATTGGTAGCTGATGCTCAGTTTCAGTATCGAGGTTTCTGACATCTAAATTTGAAGGCGGAAAAAGGAAATTCAGTCCGACACTTCACCGATTAGATTTCAGTGAGTGAAGAGAGCAAGAGGGGGGTGGGTGGGGGGAGGGACGGAGGAAGTGGAGCGCCAAAGGGGCATGGGGGAACTGGAGAGGGAGGACAGTCGGGAAAGGAAAGAAGTACCTTTCTCATTCTCTCCTATCTCGCACGATTAAGCTAAGAAGGTGCGGAGGGGGCACGGAGGGGGTAGGGGGGGGGAGGCAGAATTTGTGTTTGGAAGAGTTGGCTGTGGAGACCGGGAGTCGAGACGGTGGGGGAGGTTGAAAAATTTAAATCAAGAGAAAACGTAGGAAATGTGAGGTGAGGATGGGGGTGGAGGAAGGATGTGGGAACGAGCAAGAGTGAATTGAACGGAATGGGCTGGGGTCGATATAAGGATACCCACCCCCACCCTTTACTCTCTCTGTCGTAGGAAATTAGGATTTTAACAAGAAAGTTATTGCTG
>CM065734.1:29966626-29971626 GCA_033310375.1 Conus canariensis | reverse complement strand
TCTGAGGAAACATTATCCTCATGCATTTTAATACCTGTTTTTCAAAATTTTCATTGTCAGATTTGGTTTATTTGAGGATAGTCTGCCGTACTTGTTAACACACTGGATTTCAACCTAGGCGATGGCTTACTGCACTTGCTAACACACTGGATTTCAACCTTGGCGATGGCTTACCGAACTTGTTAACACACTGGATTTCAACCTAGGCGATGGCTTACCGCACTTGCTAACACACTGGATTTCAAGCTTGGTGATGGCTTACCGCACTTGCTAACACACTGGATTCCAACCTTGGCGATGGCTTACCGTACTTGCTAACACACTGGATTTCAACCTAGGCGATGGCTTACCGTACTTGCTAACACACTGGATTTCAACCTTGGCGATGGCTTACCAAACTTGTTAACACACTGGATTTCAACCTAGGCGATGGTTTACCGTACTTGTTAACACACTGGATTTCAACCTTGGCGATGGCTTACCGTACTTGCTAACACACTGGATTTCAACCTTGGCGATGGCTTACCGTACTTGCTAACACACTGGATTTCAACCTAGGCGATGGCTTACCGTACCTGTTAACACACTGGATTTCAACCTAGGCGATGGCTCACCGCACTTGCTAACACACTGGGTTTAAACCTATGCAGCCGTGTTTATGAACATGTTTCCATGATCTTGTTGTCTTTGAACAACGTTTTGCATTTCAACACGATCAATTGTCTGTTTGAGGTCTTCAGAAGCATACGTTTGGACGATTTGCAAGTATTTGAATTTGACCTGGAAGAGCAGAAAACAATTACACGAAAGTAAATCTTGCAGATAAACCATTACAAAATAGGGAAGAGAATGAAAGCTGCTGAATTAATTGAATGACAAAAATGTTTCCATTTATTTGGCTATCTAAAACCTCGTTTTCAATCGTTGTCAGAGTCTCCCAGTGGCTGCATTGCTGAGAACTTACCAGTTGAAGAATGAAACTGCTTGAAGGTCTGATGCTTTTAGTACCATCAGTTGATCTTCTGACGCATAAGAAGCCGTACACGCCGTGACAGAGGGTTAACAAAAAAGCCTGAAGATATCAAATGGTCCCTTGTTTCACTAAGGCTATACTTCAAGTCCTTCAGAGTGGTGATGCAATGCATGCAACTGTTCGCCTTTTTCTTTTAACTTCAAAGACATTGTTAACTGGGATGAGATTGGGTCAACATACTGGCCTTGCCAGGACAGAACAGACTGCTGTCATTTCCATTGTTCTCTTTCACAAAACTAGAGAAAAAGGTGTGTTGTCTTCTTAGAGGAAGGATCACCACGTAGCAATCGCTGAACAGGTCGGTGGAGATGGACTTCCGATACTTGAAGGTAGTTCTAACAGCTCATTGTTCCTGTGATGAAGACAAGATCACCAACACTGAAGTATGAGACACAGTCCACACGATGAGTTTGAGACATGTCGGTGGATCTAACACTACATCCATGCGTCGACCCTGTTCAGAGGACACTTGCCACACGTTTCCTCTGCGGGTGTTTTTCAGAGGACACCTGCCACACGTTTCCTCTGCGGGTGTTTTTCAGAGGACACCTGCCACACGTTTCCTCTGCATGTGTTTTTCAGAGGACACCTGCCACACGTTTTCTCTGCAGGTGTTTTTCAGAAGACACCTGCCACACGTTTCCTCTGCAGGTGTTTTTCAGAAGACACCTGCCACATGTTTCCTCTGCAGGTGTTTTTCAGAAGACACCTGCCACACGTTTCCTCTGCAGGTGTTTTTCCAGAAGACACCTGCCACCCGTTTCCTCTGCAGGTGTTTTTCAGAGAACACCTGCCACACGTTTCCTCTGCAGGTGTTTTTCAGAGGACACCTGCCACACGTTTCCTCTGCAGGTGTTTTTAAGAACTCTCGCCATTTCATTGGGCTACTGCACAGGGAGTATTTCTTATGACCAATCACAGTCCCGTGCTGTCTTATCCATCTCTGACCATAACGGCATTTGAAGACTTTGAAGAAGGCTCTTTGAGTCAAAACGCCGTGTTCTTTTTCTCGAGTGGATCTTTCACAAACGAGGTACTTTTTAGTGTTCTGTATTTTACGTTCAAGATCCAGCAGTCATACTTTATCTTCATAACGGCGTGTTTTTTTTTTCTTTCTTAGTTCTACTTTTGAAATCATCCTTTGCACAATTTTCCAAGAAGAAACCGGGCCAGCTACAGTATAAAAATATTTAATAGTGATGTCTCTTAAAGTCTGTCTGCGTTTTGTCACAAAGCCTAAAGAGGGATCGAGCAGCAGGGGCATGTGACATCTAGGACCACTGCCTGATTTGTGACATGGAGAAAGTAAGCAACGGGGTCACATGTTTTAAATCTAGGACCACCTACTTAGTTTTGACATATTTTCACCAATTAAACCTGGCAAAATCGTTTCAAAATGGCACTTCTAAATATAGGAAGTATTGGTGCAATGTTGCTGTTTACTTCTCGTCTGCCATTGGCCAGACAATAATTACATGAAATGCAGAGTGTGAAACCCCATCTCTATAAGCAGCCATTCTGGCATACAACTGCAATGAAGAAGTACATGTTTCTTCAGTTCTCAGTGTATGCAGAACAAAGCAGAAACTAACAAGTAGTACAGAATGTCTTTTCTTCTTATTTTCAATCAGAATATCATAGCATAGATTAGACTTACATCAAGATCCCAGCCGAATTCAGCATCATGAGCCTGTGTGTGGCATCCTCTTTCCTCATTCACTTCATTCGGTTAATGTCCCTGCAGTTCAACAACCTTGAATAGATGATGTTTGCAAAAAAGAAACCATCACTATTTGAATTGGCTTGCTATAGCCTAGATCTAAACTGTGTCCATGTCAGTTGTTTGTGTTCGACACTACAAATTTATTTGTCTTGATCTGTTCAATTTCTATCAGATATGGTCTGTTTTATGACAGGAAGAGAGCTTGAGATTGAATCTGATTTAGCTCAGGGTAGATTGAACAAAGTGGGGTTTGGTACAGATGTCGTTCGACAACTTTCAAAAAAAGGATGCTAAATGGCACAAACAATTTGAAAACGTCAAAGGAAAAAGAGAAATGGAAAATTTGACACAAAAGGGATGAACTATCTGAAGAAAACACGAACGGAGCAACACAACTCTCTCGAGGAGGACGCACTCAGCATTCACAGGGAGGGAGAGCTTGATGAAGAAAAAAAAATTAAGTGATTCTCCCACTTCCCCAAGAAACGAGCAAAAAAAAAACCCACTCAAAAGACATCAAGCGTGACTTCAATGAAGATTAGCAGTAAAGAGAAAATTTCAGAGAAGATCTTGCCAAATTTACGAACGACAGATTCTCAAGCAAACCTGGAGACGAAAACTTACAATAGTGCATGGAGGCCAGAAAACGTCCAGCACCTTGTCTGGCACCCCAAGTTACGCCTAACCCAGAAATCTGGTGCTAACTCCCGGCACACACCTGGCGCTGTGACCTGAAGATTGTCCACTCACAGCCAGCCATCGTCAAGGCCGCGCTAACTGTCATTGAGGTCGTGAATGATATTTTTTCAACTGGATCGTCGAAAGGAGAGAATTCGACATCGTACTGAAGCAACTGTATTGTTAGACCAGGTGAAATAGGAAACCTCTCTTTGCAGGCGAAACGTGTTAAAACCTCACGTGGTACAAATCGACTGTGTGACATAAACCTGGGCGTCAAACTTGGCAGCCACTTGGAAAGAGATGAGACTGGGTGAAAGTCTGTCAGCTGATTGTTGCAAACATAGCCCACAGAAAGGAAAGGATTTTTTTAAGGTCAGCAAAACAGACCAGCTGCCCCAGTCATAAGCAGAGTTACAAGCAGGCTTAGACCAGGTACTGCTTCAGTCTGGCAGCAAAGACCACCAGAGTCGCACTTAGACACAGCAGATGGACCAGATGAACCAATTGCTATCGCCTCTGCCCACTACCACTCTGACACAGCAGATGGAAGAGGTGAACCAGTTCCTAACGTCTCTGCCCACTACCATTCTGACACAGCAGATGGAAGAGGTGAACCAATTCCTATCGTCTCTGCCCAATACCACTCTGACACAGCAGATGGAAGAGGTGAACCAATTGCTATCGTCTCTGCCTACTACCACTCAGACACAGCAGATGGAAGAGGTGAACCAATTCCTATTGTCTCTGCCCACTACCACTTGGAGACACAGCAGATGGAAGAGGTGAACCAATTCCTATTGTCTCTACGCACTACCACTCTGACACAGCAGATGGACGAGGTGAACCAATTCCTATCGTCTTTGCCTACTACCATTCTGACACAGCAGATGGAAGAGGTGAACCAATTCCTATCGTCTCTGCCCACTACCACTTGGAGACACAGCAGATGGAAGAGGTGAACCAATTCCTATCGTCTCTGCCCACTACCACTTGGAGACACAGCAGATGGAAGAGGTGAACCAATTCCTATCGTCTCTGCCCACTACCACTCTAACACAGCAGATGGAAGAGGTGAACCAATTGCCATCGTCCCTGCCTACTACCACTCTTGCACTGGAAAATAAAGATTGGAAATTCGTAGCTGGTAGAATGAATTTTTTTTCTTCAAGAGGCGTGGAAAGAACTGACTTGTGATCCTGAAATTCTTAAGATCGTCACAGGCGGGAAAATTAAATCTTGCACGTGATGTTCATGATCTGTCATCTCTTTCAGTGAGGCAGACAACATGACTAGCGGTGAGAGTGACAGTGGTAGCCCAGTTGCAGGCTGTAAGATGACCTCTCTATGTAATCTCCACAGGAGATTCCCTCCCCAGTTTTTACAAGAAACAAGAACAATGGAACGTTATGATACTGAAGCTGAAAAGAGTGAATAATAAAAAAAAAACTGACTGACCATCGTTGCAATATGGTTACACTAAATACAGCTGTGAGCTTAGTAAAACAACAATTGCTTCGTGGTTTCGGCTGATCTTAAGGACGCTTATTATGTTGTTCCAATTCA
>CM065734.1:29941626-29954126 GCA_033310375.1 Conus canariensis | reverse complement strand
GAGATTAAAAAAATTAACTGTTTCAGCAACAGAACGAACGGATTGAAGAGAGAGAGAGAGAGAGAGAGAGAGAGAGAGAGAGAGAGAGAGAGGAGAGAGAGAGAGAGAGAGAGAGAGAGAGAGAGAGAGAGAGGAGGAGGAGGAAGAAGAAGAAGAAGTAGAAGAAGAAGAAACCGTTTCAGAAACGAAACAAACAAATTGAGAGAGAGAGAAGAAGAAGAAGAAGAAGAAGAAGAAGAAGAAGAAGAAGAAGAAGAAGAAGAAGAAGAAGAAGAAGAAAACTGTTTCAGAAACAAAACGAACGGATTGAAGAGAGAGAGAGAGAGAAGAAGAAGAAGAAGAAGAAGAAGAAGAAGAAGAAGAAGAAGAAGAAGAAACCGTTTCAGAAACAAAACGAACGGGATTTTTAAAAGGAGATGAACCAACGGAGTTTAAAAAAAAAAGAACACAAACAGGATAGCAAGATCGTGAAAATCTTCAGCTTATTTCCCTTACACTCCATCCCGCCGCCCCCCCCCCCCCCTCCCCCTCGCTCTCCCCTTACCTCCCCAGTTCTCTCCCGACCCCCACCCTCCCCACCCCTTCTCCTCTCCCTTCTTTCTCCGACTCCGTCCCTCGCGACCGCTACCATTACTCCCCTAGTTTTCACTGACCTGTCCCTTTAGAAGTAAAGCGACAGGACAAATGACATTGATGGATAAGGAACTGTGCCATAAACGCGGAAACTTCCGTAGTACTTAATCCTTTGACATGAGACATTTATTGAAGTTCAGTCTGGACAGTAATGTTGGTCCGTCCTAAACACGACCAGGACCACACCACAGGCACATGTTTCGTTTGTGCTAAGTGTGTGTGTGTGTGTGTTGTGTGTGTGTGTGTGTGTGTGTGTGTGTGTGTGTGTGTGTGTGTGTGTGTGTGTGTGTGTGTGTGTGTGTTTCGTGTCTGTGTGTCTATGTCTGTGTGTCTGCGTGTGTATGTGTGTGTGTCTGTGTGTCTCCGTGTGCGTGTCTGTGTGTGTGTGCGCGCGCGCGCGTGTTTATGTGTGTGTGTGTGCGTGTGTGGTGTGTGTGTGTGTGTGTGTGTGTGTGTGTGTGTGTGCGTGCGAGAGAGAGAGAGAGAGAGAGAGAGGAGAGACAGACAGACAGATATACAGACAGAGAGAGAGAGAGAGAGAGAGAGAGAGAGAGAGAGAGAGAGAGATTCAGATTCAGATGATTTATTTCCTTCAAGTCCCTAACCCCGTATGAAGAGGACGATAACAATTATACAGCACAATTGTTCTAAAAGCAGCAGTATCACGCGGAGTCCTTTAATTTGCAACATGCTCACAAAACAAACAAACCAACAAATCTGATCAGGATAGCACTGTTTCCCTTACCTGGAAAGCTGTATTTCTGTAGAGAACTCAATCATAAATGACACTCTCTTTCTCTGATGACAGTATCGAGCAAATACGAAACATACAGGGGTGACTGCAAAATTTCCCAGGTACAAGCTGCATATGGAGATCACTAAAAGCAGGACTCTGCAAAACAAAATGGACTTCACCTTCAACTGATTCTTTACAAAAGGGGAAGATTGTAACGTATGTTTTACAGAGATTAGCATTTACTTTGATTTCAGAGTCCAAATGTAAATCTAGTAAATGTACATCGTAAAGGCTTGTTCGTATTGTATGTAAGGGAGGGAGGGAACGAGCGAGCGAGCGAGCGAGAGAGAGAGAGAGAGAGAGAGAGAGAGAGAGAGAGAGAAGGAGGGAGAGACAGACAGACAGACAGACAAACATACGGACAGACAGACAGACAGATAGACAGGCGCTAGGCAGGCAGGCAGACAGACAGACAGCAAGTTGACACGTGAATCGCATCAGCAAGTAGATTACTATGAGAAGGGAAATGGATCATAAAAGAACTACTAATCTGGAATTTAAAAAAAAAAAAAACGGATAGTACAGCAGAAAATAGTCTATCTTTGCTGAGAAAAAAAAAGTAGCATCAGGCAAATGCTGGTCACCCAAACACACGTGATTTTATGGATGTGGAGAAGAGAGAGAGAGAGAGAGAGAGAGAGAGAGAGAGAGAGAGAGAGAGAGAGAGAGAGAGAGAGAGAGAGAGATTTTCTAATGATTGGAAAGGATAAGCAGGCTTTTTAATGAAATTCATTGAAAAATAATGTAGTCGGCGAGTATACCTTTCTCCATTGCAAAAATAAAGCAGCAAAGAGAGAGAGAGAGAGAGGGGAGAGAGAGGAAGAGATTTTGAAAATGATCAGAAAGAATAAGCAAACTTTTTTCAATAGAAAATAATGTAGTCAGCGAGTATCCCTTTCTCCTTTACCAAAATAAAGCAGCAAGAGAGAGAGAGAGAGGGAGAGAGAGAGAGAGAGAGAGATTTTGAAGATGATAAGAAGTAGAAAGAAACTCGTGGAGAGCGTGGCAGCAGAGAGTCCTCAGAAGAGAAGCCCCCTTCAAGCAAGTGTTTCGGCCCTTATCTCCTGACACTCTAGGGGGGTTGGGCCACACCCGGTTCATGACTCCGGATGTCCCTCTGCTGCCCTTTTTTTCCCATCTTGGGACGAGCCATGGCTGGGATTCGAACCCATGACCTTCTGGACATGCTCATTTTCCACTTAATGACTCGCACTCTAACCACTGAGCCACAGGGACACCTGATATTTGCAGGAAATTTAAGCCTTATGAAGTTCACTTTTGTTCCTCCTTGACCAGATCCAGCTTGAACACCTCTCTGCCGCTTCTGCCATTGCTTTCAGGGCTCTGGTTTTTTCCCTCCCTGCAACTGAGAGCTGCTTCATGAGGCTGTATGCAGACGTCCCTACAAACCCTCTAGCTCCAATTTCTGCAGTGAGGACTTTGACCTGATAGCCTTCTCTCCTCAGGCTGTTTGCCAGATCAGCATACTTTTCAGTCTTGTAGATTTGAGCGCCGCCATTCTGTTCTCATATGGCGCCGTGAGCTCGATTATGATCAGCTGCTTGGTTGACTGTGAGTGGACTACTATGTCTGGTCTCATGCCAGTCTTGCTGATGATCTCTGGGTGACTCTTCCATTCTGGGAGGTCTGCAGTGCACTCCCAGTCATCTGCCCCGTCCAGCAGACTCTGCCTGCATGTTCCGAGTGGCACTGTTGTTCTTGGCCATGATTTGCCGCCTCCTGCCGTGACGAATGTTGCGGGTGCTTTTGGAGTCCTGATTTTCCCTTTTGTGGTGTTGGTACTAGCCCAGACTACTTGTACAATCTCTTTGAGCACTTGGTTGTGCCTCCATGTGTACCTTCCTTGAGCCAGGGCTACTTTACATGAGCTTAGGACATGCTCCACTGTTTGTTTTTCATGGCAGAGGGGGCATGCAGGATCGTCTGTTTTTCCGCACTTCACCAGGTTTGCATTTGAGGGCAGAAGGTTATATGCCGCTCTGAGAATGAAGCTGATCCTGAGAGGGGCCATGTGCCAAATGCCATTCCAAGTGAGACTTCTTTGGAGTGCATTCTCCCACGTTGTCCATTGCCCTTGCTGGCTCTGCTGGACTGCTTTTTGGAGTCTTTTTTGGTCTTCTTCTTTTCTCATCTCCTGAATCATCATGTCTCTTTTGGCTTTTCCTTTGGCCTTTGACCACCATTCAGTTTTGGTCACCCCCAGTCCTTGTCTGTTGGTCTGTGTGTGTCCTGTTATTTCTCTGATCTTGAGACTTTCTTTTGCAGAATCCATCGCCTCTTGAACTTTCCATTTTCTGCCTGTCTTCAGCTGGGGCTTGATTGCTTCTACCACCTTGTCTCCTGAGTCCTCCAGCATGCTTTGAAGTCTGATCTTTCCTGCTTTGTATTCTTCCAGGATGGATTTCAGTGGTAGTTTCAGCTTTGCTTGGCAACAGTACAGCGCTATGTCAGTCAGACAGGGTGGGACACCAAGCCATTTCCTTGTGAACTTGTTGATTTTGGCTTCCATTGCCTCCACTGTGCTGGTGCAGATGTCGTATATCATCAGAGGCCATAGCAGCTTTGTATCAGCATGAACTGCAGACACCAGACCTTGTATTTGCCAGGGAGCCCACACTGGTCAATGGTTTCCAAGCCTTCTTCCAACATCTGTTTGGTTTCTTTTGCTCTTTGTGTGTCTTTCAGCGTATCATCATACCATCTTCCAAGGCTCTTGACTGGCTCTTCTGTGACTGTTGGAATGGCCTGGTTGGCAACACTGAAGACCACAGATTCGGCCACTTTTCCTTTCCTCAGTGAGAGACTCCGTGATTTCTTTGGCTTGAACTTCATTCTGGATGAGGCAACTATGTCGTCCAGCCTTTCCAACACATGACGTGTCTCGTCTTCTCTGGATGAAATCACTGTAGTGTCATCCATGAAGGCCTTGAGAGGGGGCATCTTGTATCCATCGCCAAGGTCTGTTTGTCTTGCGTTGCTTGTTCCTGCTTTCAAGATGACTTCCATTGCCAACACGAACAGTATTGGGGAAATTGCACAGCCCATTGCAATGCCCACTTCCAAAATGATCCAATCTGTTGTGTACTCCTTGGTAGAGAACAGCATTGAGAAGCCATTGAAGTACTTCTTGAGCATGTCGCGGATGTTCTTTGGCACATGGTACATCTCAAGAGCCAACTGTATCATCTCATGGGGTACAGATCCATATGCGTTTGCCAGATCAAACCACACTACGTCCAGGTCTCTCTTTTCTGTTTTTGCTCTTTGGATTGCGTCCTAGATCATTGTGGCGTGTTCTACACAGCCAGCTACGCCTGGGATGCCACCTTTCTGGACTGACACATCCAAGTACTTGTTTTCCATGAGGTACTTGGTCAGCCTTGCTGCCATGACAGAGAAGAAGATTTTCCCTTCGACGTTCAGTAGTGACATTGGCCTGAACTGGCTGATGTCACTTGATTTTTGCTCTTTGGGGATGTACACACCATCTGCCGTCATCCACTGGCCGCTGATCTTCTGGTTTCTCCAAGCTGATCGCAGCAGCCTGTGGAGCCACTCTAGCACCTTGGGACATTTCTTGTATAGCTGGTAAGGTATTCCGTTTGGCCCTGGTGATGATTTGGCTCTGGCTTTGTCGACCACCTTCTTGATTTCCGCCAACGTTGGAGGCTTGTCATTGAACTGTTCTTCAGGGTTGGTTGGCCACACCAGACCTTGAATGTCGAGTGGTATTTTGCTCTGTGAGTCAGAGTATGTTTTCCTCAGATGCTGCTCAAGAACTCCTTTGTCCACACTTAGGGTCCCAGATTTTGGCTGCTCAAACAGTGTTCTGGCAAACTGGAAGGGGTCTCTGAAGAAGCGCTCTTGTGTCTTCTTTTTGCTCTTCTTCTTCCACGCAGACTCCGCTTTGCTGAGGGCGCTGTGTTTTGCTTTCAGGTCTTTCCAGAGTTTTTCCAAGCCTTGTTTTTCAGCTGGCAGTGCGGTCTTCATTTGCTTCTTGAGGTTTTTCTTTTGGACCCTGATCTTGTCCATCTCTTCTTGGCGTCTGGATTTCTTTGGAGGTGTTTTCTCTTTGGGTAGTTTTGCTCCATAGGCGTCTCTACATGTGGCATACACAATGTCCCCATATGTGGCTAGTTTGTGTTCCAGGGTGCTTTTCCCTATCAGTGCATCGAGTCTTTGGACGATTTTTGCATCCAGTTTCTCCCAATCCTCAGTTTCGTTTGCTCGTGGCAGGTTGAGTTTCAGGCGCCTGGCATCGAGGGCCTGTGCAAATTCCTCATCCGAACCAACAGCGTAGATGTCCTTGGCACTGTGGTTTAAATCCTGGCCTTGGTCTTCCGACGTCTTATCTGCTGATGCAGTGCGCTGCTGCTCATTCAGATGAGTCTTCACACATCCCATCTTTGTTCTGTGGATCTTCATGCCACGGGTGGTAGCGAAACGCTTTCCACAGACACATGGATATTCCATTTGGTCCATGTTCATAGTCCGTTTGGGATTTGCAGTCGTGATTGGTTGAGCACCGATGGATTCATCATTCTCTCCCCCTTTCGGTGAATCCTGGGAGCATCTTTTCCTTTTATTCTTAGTAGCCACATATTGAAGGCGAAGTGGGGAGCCAGCCCACAGAGCCCTTGGTTCTGGTCTTTCCCAGTGTCCTCCGGTCTTTCCCGGACGTCCTCCGGCCTATTCCCGGACGTCAATGGTTTACCCATGCATCAGTAGAAAGAAACTCGTGGAGAGCGTGGCAGCAGAGAGTCCTCAGAAGAGAAGCCCCCTTCAAGCAAGTGTTTCGGCCCTTATCTCCTGACACTCTAGGGGGTTGGGCCACACCCGGTTCATGACTCCGGATGTCCCTCTGCTGCCCTTTTTTTTTCTTGGGACATTTCTTGTATAAGAAAGAATAAGTAAACTTTTTTCATTAGAAAATAATGTAGTCGGCGAGTATACCTTTCTCCTTTACAAAAATAAAGCAGAGAGAGAGAGAAGAGAGAGAGAGAAGAGAGAGAGAGAGAGAGAGAGAGAGAGAGAGAGAGAGAGAGAGAGATTTTGAAAATGATAAGAAAGTATAAGCAAACTTTTTTCAATAAAAAATGTGGTCGGCGAGTATACCTTTCTACTTACAAAATTATAGCAGCGAGAGAGAGAGAGAGAGAGAGAGAGAGAGAGAGAGAGGAGAGAGAGAGAGAGAGAGGGAGGGAGAGAGAGACAGACAGACAGACAGACGGACAGAGACAGACAGACAGAGACAGACAGACAGACAGACAGACAGACAGACAGGCAGGCAGACAGACAGACAGACAGACCGACAGAAGAGAGAGAGAGAGAGAGAGAGAGAGAGAGAGAGAGAATTTTCTAATGATTAGAAAGGATAAGCAGGCTTTTTAATGAAATTCATTGAAAAATAATGTAGTCGGCGAGTATACCTTTATCCATTGCAAAAATAAAGCAGAGAGAGAGAGAGAGAGAGAGAGAGAGAGAGAGAGAGAGAGAGACAGACAGACAGACAGACAGACAGACAGACAGACAGAAGAAAGAGAGAGAGAGAGAGAGAGAGAGAGAGAGAGAGAGATTTTCTAATGAGCGGAAAGGACAAGCAGGATTTTTACCGAAAATGATGTAGCTGGCGATTAAACTGAGAGAGAGAGAGAGAGAGAGAGAGAGAGAGAGAGAGAGAGAGAGAGAGAGAGAGAGAGAGAGAGAGAGAGAGAGAGAGAGAGATTTTGAAAATGATCAGAAAGAATAAGCAAACTTTTTTCAATAGAAAATAATGTAGTCAGCGAGTATCCCGTTTCTCCTTTACCAAAATAAAGCAGAGAGAGAGAGAGAGAGAGAGAGAGAGAGAGAGAGAGAGAGAGAGAGAGAGAGAGAGAGACTGACACTGACACTGACACAAGTTTATTGAATAGGCCACAGCCCCTTTCAATGGGGGGGAGATATCATGGAATATTGGATTCTTCGCGGGCGCGCGCGCGCGCGCGCACGCACGCACGCACGCACACACGCACACACGCACACACACACACACACACACACACACACACACACACACACACACACACACACACACACACACACACACACACATAGAAACTTTCACATGCAGACAGTGTACAACTCGAGAAATTATCACGATTCATCAGCACTGAACATCCTATACCACACAATATTTACACAATATTTATCTGTTTTCATTAGTGTTAACAGTTTGAAGTCGGAGCTTGAATGCGAAGAATAAAAACTTAGAAAAATCCAGAATATTTTCCTCGGACAATTTTAGGCATGCTACACTGCTAGATACCTGCAGAATTTGCCATTAACAATACTTTGCAGATACTTTTGCCTATAACCGTTGTATTGCGGGCATTCAAAAATTAGGTGAATTTCTGTTTCAAGCTTGCCGCTACAAAAGGGACAGTTCCAGTTCTCCGTATTTTTTTGAATAACGGTATTTGTGAACATTAATCTGTGATACTCCCAACCTAAACTGTGCAAGTACATTACGATATGCATTCATCCATAGGACATCCACATATTTCTCCCTTCCAAAATATGTCTTATATTGTTTGTACTCAGAGAATCTACCACTAGTTTCCATGTGGTCATACCATCGGAGACAAAAAGAACTATACAACCTTTCCTTAAACTCTTTGAAGAACAATTTCTCTTGTCCACAGCCAAACAACCACACTTGCTCAAATCCATTCTCACACAAAACAGTTTGAACTTTTGTGACCCAAGTGTTAGTTCCGCGCTCATGCATCTTTAAAAGCATATAAGATTTCTTTGAAAACAGATGATCCGGTTGTTTCAATAAACGAAACCAGTATTTAATACATTTTGAAACAGAATTAATCCATAAGGGATACCTGCCCAACTCGCCATAGATCATATCCTTTGGGGTTTTATCAGTAACATGTAGTAACCGTTTACACACGTAAAGATGAACACGCTCTACCTGCTCAAACCTTTGAAAGCCCCATACCTCTGCTCCATACAACAAAACTGGAACAACCTGAGTATCAAAAAGTTTGAAAAATATTTCAGCTGAGTTACTATCTATTCTGTTCAGAGTTTTCAGGATTTCTATTGTACTTATCTTAGCTCTACTTGTAGTATCTTCCATTGCTGCTGTGAAGCTGTGACGGGTGGAAAAGGTCAATCCTAAATATTTGTATGAATTAACAACTTCAACTTGTTTACCATCTAAAAACCATTTTTCTCGTGGTCCTAGAAACCCACCCTTCCTGAACACAATTATCTTAGATTTATCCATATTAACAGTTAATCCTAGTCTGTGTGCAGATACTTGAAGATTGTTAAGCTGATTTTGTAGTCCGATCACTGTCGTTGATAGCAGTGTAAGATCGTCAGCGAAAAGTAGCAGGAAAAGATCAGTGTCTGAAGAACTGAGAGACAAGCCATGCCTACCTTTAACAGTCAGTTCATTGGTTAATTCATTTATTAGTAATGAGAAAAGTATCGGACTCATTATGCAGCCTTGTTTCAGACCTTGCAAACAAGAAAAGAACTCCGAGAGACCATTCTTGCTCATTACACAGGATTGTACGGATTTATACATGGCTTGAATTATCCGCAGCATTCTCCCGTTCACGCCTGTTTTTATAAGAACTGACAGTAAAATGTCTCTTCTTACGGTGTCGTACGCTTTTCGAAAATCGATAAAAGCAACATACATTTTTTGGTTCTTGGAGAAATGCTTTTCAATACTAGCGTGGAGTGTAAAAATATGATCCACTGTCGAGCGTCCCTTACGAAAGCCTGCTTGCGCATCGTTTAACAAAGAATTGTTCTCAGCCCATACGTACAGCCTATTGTTTATGATTTTGGTGAACACCTTACTTACAACACTCAATAATGATATCCCCTGTAGTTATCGGGATTGTTTGGGTCCCCTTTCTTGTGTAACGGTACAATAATCGCTTTAGTCCATTCATCGGGAAATAATCCATCGACAATAAGCTTATTGAAATAAAATTTCAAATATCTTATTATTTCTGGTTCTGCGGATTTTAACATCTCTGCCAGAACACCACCCAGGCCTGCTGCTTTCCTACATTTTAATTGTTTGATCGCTTTACTTATCTCCGCCCCGCTTATTTCGCAATCAAGAGTGCTGTTGTAATTTTGATCTTCCCTTGAGAGAGAGAGAGAGAGAGAGAGAGAGAGAGAGAGAGAGAGAGAGAGAGAGAGAGAGAGAGAGAGAAGAGAGAGAGATTTTGAAGATGATAAGAAAGAATAAGGAAACTTTTTTCATTAGAAAATAATGTAGTCGGCGAGTTACCTTTCTCCTTTACCAAAATAAAGCAGCAAGAGAGAGAGAGGAGAGAGAGAGAGAGAGAGAGAGAGAGAGAGAGAGAGAGAGAGAGAGAGGGGAGAGAGAGAGAGAGAAATGATAAGAAAGTATAAGCAAACTTTTTTCAATAAAAAATGTGGTCGTCGAGTATACCTTTCTCCTTACAAAAATAAAGCAGAGAGAGAAGAGAGAGAGAGAGAGAAGAGAGAGAGAGAGACAGAAGAAAACAGAAGAAGAAAAGAGAGACACAGAGAGAGACAGACAGACAGACAGACAGACAGACAGACCGACAGAGAGAGAGAGAGAGAGAGAGAGAGAGAGAGAGAGAGAGAGAGAGAGAGAGAGAGAGAGAGAGAGAGAGAGAACGAACGAACGAACGAATTTTATTTTCAGAGGGTAGTGGAGTAAGCATAACTGCTTTTTTACATCCAGCCCTCCGGGGCAAAAAAAAAAAAAAAAAAAAAAGAGAAAAGAAAGAAAAAGATACAAATTCTGAAATATACTAATACCAAATGCAACAAAACTAATGTACAAGAGTGAACACGAAGAAGGGTGGGAAGGGTGGGTGGGGGAGGGGTGGGATTAGAGGGGGGAGAGGGGGGGCAGGGAGAGGGATAGAGGAGAGAGACAGAGAGAGAAGAGACACAGAGAGAGAGAGAGAGAAAGGGAGAGAGAGAGAGAGGAGAAGAGAGAGAGAGAGAAGAGAGAGAGAGAGAGAGAGAGGGGGGGGGGTTGTAAAAGAGAAGGTAAATATTATATCATTAAATTCAGGTCTTAACTGAAAGAAACCAACCATTTATAACTTTTCCATTAAATATCTGTGGTATGCTTTTTTGAACGATAATAAACTATTTTTGTTTTTTATGTATTCCGGATTTCATTCCATAATTTTCCTCCTGAATAGATAAAAGATGTCATAAAGAGATCAGTTCTTGGACGAGGATAAATATTGTGCTTTTGTTACGAAACTCTCGTATGGGAAATTTCTCTCGGAGATAGAATGGTGCAAGGTTATTCATAATCTTAAACATAAAGACAGCTTTGTTGAAGATACATTTAAATTCAAAAGGCAAGATGTTTAGTTCTTTATAGTCACTTATTTCCAGAGAGGAAGATTTAAGAAGTAAAAGTTTGAGAGAGCGTCTGTAGAGACTTTCAAGATGCCTTAAGGAGGCTTTACTAGCTAAATCCCAACAGGTTGAAGCATAATCCACATCGCTTTGAATATAAGCATGAAAAAATAATTTCCGAGTGTGTTGATCCAAAAAATGTTTGATTCTATTAAGCTGAAAGACTTTTTTCGATATTCTTTTTGATAAAGTCGAAAGCTGATTCGACCAGGATAAATTATTGTCGATAATAAGACCAAGTAGTTTATGAGAACTTACTTCATCTAATACGTTATCATATATTTTTAATTCCTTTAGATTATCTTTAATATTTTGTCGCGTTTGCCTGGTTGATATTAACATGAATTTAGATTTTTGAGGATGAAGTGCCATATGATTAAGTTCAGTCCATTTTATGAGCCTGTCAACGTCATTTTGTAAGTCAGCGCACACTACATCTACATTTTTTCCTTTATTGTGTAAGGTAGTGTCATCAGCGAAAAGCTCACAAGAAGAGGAAATGTAAAGAGGGAGATCGTTAATGTAAATCGTAAATAATATCGGTCCTAAGACTGAACCCTGAGGCACCCGAAATTGACTGGCATAAAAGTGGATGATACCATATCCTGAACAACTATCTGCCTTCTATTTGATAGAAAAGACGAGAGAAGATTGACAGACTTTGGAGTTAAACCATACAAAGTAAGTTTTTTTAAGAGGAGATCATGGTTAATAACATCGAAGGCTTTAGCAAAGTCCACAAATATCGTTCCTGTGAGAAGATCATTATTGATATTTAAATGCCACTGTTCTACTAGATTCGTGAGAACCGTCTGACATGAATGATTTTCTCTAAAACCGCTTTGATTTGAATGAAATAATTTATGTGTAACGAAGTGCTTTTGAAGGTTTTGCTTAAGGTGCTTTTCTAAAGGTTTAGACAAATTAGACAGAATGGAAATCGGTCTGTAGTTCGAAGGATCTTGTGGGTCACCAGATTTAAAAAATGGCAAAACTTTAGCTTCTTTAAAATATTGTGGATAATAGCATTTCTGAATACAAAGGTTATAAATATAAGTAAGGCTATCAGAGATAATAGGTGCGGAAATTTTCAAAATTTTGCTGTCTATATTATCTAATCCCCGGCTCTTAGATTCCTTCAATGAATTAAGTTCTCTACATACCTCGTGAACACTGATAAACTGAAAGTCAAGTCTGGACCCTATTCGTCTAGTATCACAACATTCTCTTAGTAACAACAGTTCATTATGTTTAGTACAATCAGTTTTAATAGTCTTTTCGACTATGGTAGAAAAGTGTTTATTGAGATTATCGGCAGACAGAATTAAAGATGACGGAGCTGTTTGTTTTGACGATTTACCTGATAATTGATTATGGCTTTCCAGATCGATTTTGAATCTTTTTTCGATGAAATAAGGTCGCTAAAATGTTTTTTTACGAGCAGATCTTTTCATAGCTGTAACTTTGTTACGCTGTTTCTTAAACTTTGCATCTTTTCCTGTTGACTGTAACAAATTTTCACGAATTTTAATAGCAGCATTAATTTCATCATTTAACCACGGTGGTTTTCCATCGGGTTTGACACGTTTGATCTTAGTTG
>CM065734.1:29919126-29931626 GCA_033310375.1 Conus canariensis | reverse complement strand
CTCTCTTCCTCCCCCTACCCCGTCCTCACGTACATGCGCCGACAAAGAGCCTATAGAAGGTATTTGCTCATTTTAAAGTTGTGATAAAAATACAGCATCTGCTCCAGTTCGCGGTTTGCAGAAGCCGGTATGGATGGATGTCGCTGATTACTGGCGTAGATGAAGAACTTCGCATCTTGGTTTCAGTTTTGGTAAGAGTATAATCGAGGCATCAAACTGCAGAGCATTTAGCTCAGTTCCAATTTTCCGTAACTGCATTTTCAATAATTTTGGAAAGGAAATTAAAAGTAACTTATCAACGCTCATCTTGCGCCGAACTTGAGAAGATAAGTGATTTGCTCGTTCTTTGTTTCCATGGTCCTGAATGTTGTTTTATCTTGCCTGAAGAAGACCTAAGAGGTGGAAAAGCGTCGTGTTTTGTCTTGTCATTTGTTTGTCCAGGTTAGCCGGCGGAGTTACTTTTAAAATTTGTTTCAGTTTCCGCCTGCAGTCATCTCACTTTGAAACTAACCTGGATTGTCCATAGTTCGTGTCCTGATAATAACCCCCATATCACTGTAGCTGATGCTTTCGCGAGGGGTCCAGGGGGTGTGATGATTATAGGAAGACATGAATTTAGGTCATTCTCCATTACATTGCTTTCGTTTCAAACCATTTCGTATTCTTTCTCATTCAGAAAAATCCAGACATGCATTCAGCGTACGCTTTTGAAAGTCTGTTTCATGTTCAGAATCACTCCACATCAACGCCCTAAAGCTGTGATACGTTCATGGACAGTCACGACACGGAGGGAAAGACAGTTTAACCAAGAGCTTGATGTACATCCTCGAAAGGAACTCTCTCTTAACAGACACTTGTAAAGCAGATTAACTCTGAGAATAAGGTAAAACTATTGCTCGGATCCACAGGGAAATCCCATTTAATAATCAAAAGCAAGTATCTGCTTTTAGAGGTAGTCATTCAGAATTCATTATTTTTGTAGTCATGAAGTTCGATTTCCATGTGACTGACTGAGTCCCTGTACATCTTCTTGACGACTGTGGTTGATTTCCTTTCTTCGCTTTGGTTTTAACCTTCAAGTAAGAGCAGTATAAGAATGTTCCTAAGCGCCTTCTTCACTGGGTCCTTCGTCTTCGTCCCCATGGTTCGTTTCCTTTGAATGATGATGTATGCATTCGTGTTTGGCTTTCTCGGATTGTTCACAACCACCATCTACAACATTACTTTCTTCAACATGATTTTATTTTTACCTGTCGACCCATCTTTGCTGATGATGACAAGCTTAACGAAGAGTGGTGTTCTTCTCTTCTTTTTAGACAGTGATCAAGTGTTAGAAGCAAAACGCCAGGTACGAACATGTTGGCTTCAGAAACAAGGGTTATTTGTTCAATTTCACTGTTCACACACAACTGGACAGTACAAGTTTCTACTCCGTGAGAGGTAGAGAGGTATCAAAGGAGTCCCCATATTTGTTAAAGTAAGAGTGTTTCATTGAATATTTCACCAAATCTTGGGTGGTATCATGACTTGCCTTGGGTGCCATTGCTACAAATCTTGTCACTCCCATCATTTGTTTGAGAAAAAGAAGAAAAGCCATTTTCGCAACACCTTACTGTTTTGATCTGAAATTGTCTGGCGTCCGACTTATCACATTGATGTGGGTTTTTCAGCAGTTGAACTGTGACAACGTTCCCTCTCTCTCTCTCTCTCTCTCTCTCTCTCTCTCTCTCTCTCTCTCTCTCTCTGTCTCTCTCTGTTTTTGTCTCTCTCTTTGTCTCTCTCCCTCTTTCTTTATGTCTGACTCTGTCTCTCTCTTTTTCTTTGTCTCTCTCTTTTTCTTTGTCTCTCTCTCTCTCTCTCTCTCTCTCTCTCTCTCTCTTCTCTCTCTCTCTCTCTCTCATATCGATCCTTTGATATTAAAATAGAAAACTCGAGAGCAAGTTTCAATGTGTTGTTGTTGGTAGCAATCCGTCATGGTCAAACCACACTGCAATCGTATGTAAATTTACATGGAAACATAATTTACCAACACTTACTCATTCTCATCGTTTCAACGTTTAAAAAGAAAGTCTCAAATTCTGTGGCCTTTCATGCCCTGCTCTCAGGGTGATCTCAATATTGATATCCTCTCCACGTCTATGGCCTTGTTTTGATTCCGTCGGGGTCACTGGTATCGGCAAATTCTTGGGGGCTGTCATTGGACGGACGTGGTGGCGCCCTCCGGAGGGAGAGCTCACTCACGCCGACTCCGCAACTAAGCAATGATTGTCGTCAGTAGGGGGGCTTAGTAGGTGGTGTCCTGCGTATGTTGGATCAGAACAGGCGCCACTGAACACCACCGAAGTGACTCAGCAGCAGAGCAGTGTCTTCTCCGGTGGTTGCCTCTTGACGACTCGACATTGACTGCTCCCTGTGGATTGCCGGTGCCGGGGCTGCGGCGGGCCGGGCCGGGCCGGGCTGTGGCTGCGGACGGGAGTCGGAATAAGCGGCGTGGGTGCAGTGCCACTAAGGTGACACAGAAGATAGGACTGAAAACAAAAATTACACATACGATAGCCGTAAAATAATTCTTTTGCCTATATTGAACCTTGCATTAATTAACAGTCCTTCCCAATCTGCGATTCTGCTTGTGATAACATTTTACAGCCTCTGTTCATTTTACATGGATGAGTCATAACAACAAAGACTATAAAGTTTGGAAAATCTACCTCTAAAGTGGAAGCTCGCATACAATGAAGCAATTTTTTTTATGATTGATGTAAAGCCCAGTCGTGCCCCCTTTGTCTTTGAACACTGCATTTGAACTTAAATTAATTCGCCATGTTTACAAGATCAAAGTATCTCTTTCAAGACAAACTCTTTTTTTTTTTAAATCTGGCTAACGCTGGTAGTTGCCTATGGAAAAGAGTTTCAACTTCATTTCATGCAAAAAGCCTTGGCATTTTTTTTTTAATATCATACGCACCTCCTGGCGAAATACTCTAACAACATCTAATTAGTCCTCATGATCAATCATCAAATACTACTCCGTGAATTAAAAACATGTTCTCTCTCTGTCCGCAGGGAGTGTGTGTGTATGTGTGTGTGTGTGTGTGTGTGTGTGTGTGTGTGTGTGTGTGTGTGTGTGTGTGTGTGTGTGTGTGTGACATACAGCTTTAGTGTGTGTGCATGTTTTCTTTTATGATAACATGACAGTTTCGTTATAATCAGTTTTATATTGTGTGAAAGTGTTAATGTGTTTGTATTCTTTGTCCCTGAAGGGACAAGGGCCAGTTGAAAAAAAGCATCTTCTTGTATACCTGTTACCCTTGGCAAAAAAGATTCTCTCTCTCTCTCTCTCTCTCTCTCTCTCTCTCTCTCTCTCTCTCTCTCTCTCTCTCTCTCTCTCTCTCTTGATATTTGCTGCCGATTCATAAGGCTGGTGATCTTTCGGACCCATCCAATTATAGACCGATTTCTATTTTATCTGCTCTGTCCAAACCTTTGGAAAAACACATTAAATGTAATCTTCAGGCACATTTCACCAAATATGATCTATTTCACCCCAATCAGAGTGGATTTAGAGCCAGTCATTCCTGCCACACCATGCTCACAAACTTAATAGAAGAATGGCATTTGAACATAAACAATGATTTATTCACTGCTGCTGTCTTTGTTGATTTTGCAAAAGCATTTGATACCATTGATCATGATCTTTTATCTAGGAAATGTATTTTATATGGACTTACCTCAGACTCAGTAAATCTCCTTTCATCTTTTTTGAACAATAGAAGACAAGCAGTATTTCAAGATTCCATTATGTCCCCTCTTATGACGGTGAAATATGGTATTCCTCAAGGATCTATTTTAGGTCCTATTTTGTTTTCTATTTATGTTAACGATTTACCACTTCATGTAACGTCGTCTACTGAACTGTTTGCTGATGATACTACCCTTTATAATAAAGATAAAAGTCCGGAAATAGTGTGCTGCAACATGCAGAAAGATTTAGATAAATTAGTTAGCTGGACCGAAGCAAATCATATGGCTCTTCACCCTCTCAAGTCAAAGTTCATGTTAGTTACCACCAGACAGAAAAGACAAAACATTAAAACCAGCCTGCCAAGCCTTAAAATTTATGACAAAGCATTGGAAGAAGTCGAATCGCACAAATTGCTAGGTCTTACACTTGATAATAATATATCTTGGTCTAGCCACATATTTTTACTTTGTAAAAAAAAAAAACTGTCCAAGAAAGTGTTTCAGCTAAATAGAATAAAGCATTTTCTTGATGAGCATACTGGAAAGATATTTTTCCATGCATACATCCAACCGGACATAGATTATGCTTCAACTTGCTGGGATTTGGCAAGTAAAAACTCCTTAAGACCTCTTGAGAGCTTATACAGACGTTCTCTCAAACTTATTCCGCTCAAATCATCGTCCCTCCTACCAGTGACTACAAATACTTAGGTATTCTTCCCTTTGAGTTTAAATGCTGCTTTAATAAAGCTAATTTTATGTACAAAATTATAAATAATTTACCGCCGTCTTATCTCCATAGAAAATTCATCGTAAACGATATTCGTAGCAAACGTACTATTTTCACCCCACGACCTAGGACTAATCTCTTCATGACCTCCCTTACTTACTCGGGTGCCAGACTTTGGAATGAATTGTCCGATCATCTTAAGAACAGCTGTAGTTTGATATCTTTCAAAAAGGCTTACTACAATACGTTATGGAAACATCTTTAAAATGCCGACATGGTTTCGATTTCTAAGGACCTTTTCCCCAGTCCAAGTCAAATGGCCATTTTCCGCTCAGTAAAACATGGTTGTAAGTTTTGTTTTGTTTGTTTGTTTGTTTTTTGTTGAGGGCATGGTGTAAAGAAGCTTGTCAGCTTATCTGTTTACCCTCAATAAAATACTCGTATTTTCTCTCTCTCTCCATTCACACCCCCCCTCCCCCTCCCCCCCTAATCATTTTGTTTTCTTCTTGTGGTTGTTGGTAGTGGTGGTGGTGTTGTTTATTGGTTCTTTTTCTACTTACTTCTTTTGTCAAAGGTTTTCATGAAGCAATTGTTGCATTTTTTCATGTGTGTTTGTTTGATTTGCTTTTTACTATCATTGATTTTTCCTTGCCCAGGGGGCTGGATGTGGAAAGCACCCATACTTGGTCCACTGCCCTCTTGAAGTGGAATTCGTTCGTTCGTTCTCGTTCTCTCTCTCTCTCCATTTACCCCAAACCTACCCCTTGGCCTTTTCCTTCCCCGTTTCCCTTCCCCTTGTTCGCTATGTTCACGCGTTTTCCTATTGCGTTCGTTTGTCAATGGTGTGGACAATAGCTAATTTGTATTGAACTGTACAAGATCTTGTTATACTTTGTTCTTTTTATATGTATTTGCATTAATTTGATCTTTAATTTGTTTATCTTTCCTTTTGCCTCAGGGCTGGGTGGAAAAAAGCATTTGTATTGCTTATCTCATTACCCTGCTAAAATAACATTTCGTTCGTTCTCTCTCTTTTAATGTCTTTCTGTCAGTGTGTGTATAAGGAGGAGAGGAAAGGGAAGTGGAGGGGGTGAGTATGTACATGGGCTGCATGTGTGGTGCGCACGAGCATGATTGTACATTGCGTGTTTACCTTTTGATTGTGGTGTCAATACTGTTTTGCTTTCATGTTAGTTTTTCTCTGTAAGTATTCCTTATTTCATGTGTAAGGCATATATTATATATATATAAGTTACACACACACGCACGCATATATTTATATGCATATAATAAAATTTTATATATATATATAATGAACTAATAAATTCTAAGGATAAGTACCGAGCACACCCCAGCAACTTACGGAACAGTTTGGTGTTGCAATGATTACAAGAAATATTGAATTATAACAAAACTTGCTCTCAAGTCTTAGATTGAAGAAATAGGGGGAGATAAGCATACGTATCTGCAGTGGTAGATCATTCTGCCTAACTAACAGTATGTGCTTGAGTGGGTGAATGGGGAAAAATTAAATAAAATAAATGCTTCTCAAAATGAGCCTTCAGCAAGCTTATAGTCTCCAAGAGAGAGGAAACTCACTAACATAACTCCTGGTCAGATACCGATATTTCGAAACCTGATTGTTTTTCCTCAGTGACCGTGGAAAGGGTAATTTGACTCCTCTGCCTTTCCGATTTTAAAAAGAATGCTATCGCAGAAAAAGGCTGGTGTGCAATACCGTAGTACGTTTGTTGAGTTTTCAAAAAACCAACCAAAGGGTGCCACCTAAGAAGCAAAAGAGCAAAAAGAAAGAGCAAAACAAGCTACATTTTCTTGTGAAAAGTAGAAAATATAAAAAGATAACCTCTTAAGACACAAGTGCTGAGGGCCAGTTCTTGGAATGAATCCTCAAGGGACTAAATTACAATGAACTAATAAATTCCAAGGATAAGTACCGAGCACCACCCCAGCAACTTACAGTGCAGTTTGGTGTTGCAATGACTGCAAGAAATATTGAATTATAAACAAAGCTTGCTCTTATGTCTTAGATTGAAGAAATAGGGGGAGATAAGCATACATATCTGCAGTGGTAGATCATTCTGCCTAACTAACAGTATGTGTGCTTGAGTGGGTGAATGGGGAAAAATTAAATAAAATAAATACTTCTCAAAATGAGCCCTCAGCAAGCTTATAGTCTCCAAGAGGGAGGAAACTCACTAACATATAACTCCTGGTCAGATACCGATATTTCGAAACCTGATTGTTTCCTCCTCAGTGACCGCGGAAAGGGATAATTTGACTCCTCTGCCTTTCCGATTTTAAAAAGAATGCTATCGCAGAAAAAGGCTGGTGTGCAATACCGTAGTATGTTTGTTGAGTTTTCAAAAAACCAGTGTGTACTTATCCTTGGAATTTATTAGTTCATTGTAATTTGTCGCCTTTGTGTAGCCGAGGCTCACAAAGGGCAAGGGGAGCCCGCACACTTTGTCGCCTTTGTGTAGCTGAGGCTCACAAAAGGCAAGGGGAGCCCGCACACTTTGTCGTCTTTGTGTAAAGGCAGCCCACAAAGGGCAATGTGAACCCGCCAACTTTGTCGCTTTCGTTTCTGTGTGGCAGGGCGAAGGAGGCTGGCAGGGGCGGTGGAGGGGTTGGGGTGGGGATGTCATCTTTATGCGGCGGAAGCTAACAGAGGGTAGAGGAGCCCACACACTTTGTCACCCTTGTAAAGGGTGAGTGGGGAGTGTGGAGGGGGGGGGAGGGGGCAAAGGAGAGGGGGGGGGCGGGGACCCAGACCCACAAAGAGTAGGGAGAGCCCGCATACGTTATCATTTATATATGTGTGTGGGTTGGGGGACCCCCAAAAAAGCCCCCCCCCCCCCCCTCTCTTTGTCACTTTTATGTCTGTGGGTGGGTCGGAAAACCCACAAAGGGTAGGGAGAACCCACACGCTTTATTACATCTATGTGTGTGTCTGGGGCAAAGGGGCTGGGGAGAGGGGGTGGGGGGGCATTAAAAGGTAAACGAAAAGCGCACATTTTGTCGTCTGTGTGTGAGGGGAGCCCACAGCGTGTGTGTGTGTGTGTGTGTGTGTGTGTGTGTGTGTGTGTGTGTGTGTGTGTGTGTGTGTGTTTTAAGTCCCTAACCCCCCACCCCCCCTTGTCCAGACACACACATAAAAGTGATAAAATGTGTGAATTCTCCCTGTCCTTTGTGGGTCTTCACACACACACACACACACACACACACACACACACACACACACACACACACACACACACACACACACACACCTGTTGGCTCCCCTCACACAAAGGATAGGGAGAATTCACACATTTTATCACTTTTATGTGTGTGTTTGGACAAGGGGGGGGGGGGGGGGGGCTTAAAAGGGAAACGGAAAGCACATATTTTGTCGTCTTTGTGTGTGGGTGAGAGCCCACAGCGTGCGTGTGCGGGAAGGGGAGAGAGAGAGAGACGGGTGAAAAGGAGAGGGGGTGGGGGGAGCCCACACGACTGGTCGCCTTGGTTGTGTGTGTGTGTGTGTGTGTGTGTGTGTGTGTGCGCGTGAGGTAGGACGGGAGGGGAGAGGGGGGAGGGAGGATACACACATTGACGCCTTTAGTAAACCAACACTTTGTCGCCAGGGCCAGAACGCACACTACTACTCTTTACCCCAAGGCTTCGATTTGTTGTAACTACTACTACTACTACTACTACTCTCCCTTCCAAAGCTTCGATTTGACGCAAATACCCATTCGCCGGCAAAATGGCGTCCGACACATGTAAGGGGGGTGAGGGGGGGGGGGGGGGGGATCAGATGGTGAGCACGATTTTGACCCGTTTTCCAAATGTTGATTTAAGTCAACGATGATGAATGCGCCCGTGACCTGCGTAAACTCCACAGGTACTCACATCAAACGTTGTTGAAAGCTCGTTAGCCGGGGACGACACGGGCCAGGCTGCTCACAAGCCTTGTCGTGCATTGCCGCTAAAGGGGGGGGGGGGGGGGGGGGGGGGGATGGGTCTCGTGAATCCCCACTCCCCACCCCCACCCCACCCGCATGCTCCTGGGATCGGACTGCGACAGTGACGTTCGGACGCTCGCTGGCTTTTTTTTTTCTTTTTTTTTTTTTTTCACCTAGGCGTTCGTGGCCTTTGCAGATGCGGAGTCAGACGGTAGAGTGTTGTTGTGCAGTGAGGATCAGCGGGATGGAGGGAAGACCGCTGGTCCTACTACTACTACCGTAATGGCGCCGTCGCTCCTTCTGCTAGCTGTCTTCGCTCTCGGGACGTTTCAGGTGAAAGATGATAATAATGATAATGTTAATTTTTATAGTGCATATTCTCTAAAGATTAGGGCTCTAAGCACTTTACATATAATATAATAAACACTCTCGTTTACCCAACGGGCTGCCTACCTGGGTAGTGCCGACTGAAGAGCTGCCTGCCGGCGCATCATTCAGTCGTTTCCCGTGTCATCCGGTCAATATTGTGCACTCAATTTCCCTATTTCCTTCATTCTTTCCATTTCTCACGCAGGGTGCATGCTATGTGTAACGTGTCATCCATACCTACGGCCAAACTGGCCTTCTCTTTTTTTGATAATATAAATGTGTATTTTAAAGACAGACAGACAGACAGACAGACTCTCTCTCTCTCTCTCTCTCTCTCTCTCACACACACACACACACACACCGCGCGCGCGCGCGCGCGCACGCACGCACGCACGCACGCACGCACGCACGCACGCACGCACGCACGCACGCACACAAATGAAAACAAAAACAAAACCAAAGAAAAAGGGGGCCTCATGTAAAATGTAAAGTTTGAAAACTTGTCTTTGGTGATTTCATTAATTATGTCTCTCTGCGTGATAATCAGAATTATGCATTTTCTTAGGTAATTTCACGAATTATGTCTATGTGTGATTATCAGAATTTTGCATTTTCTTTGGTAATGTCACGAATCATGTCTATGCGTGATAATCAGAATTTTGCATTTGCTTTGGTAATTTCATGAAATGTCTCTGCGTGATAATCAGAATTTTGCTTTTTTTTTTTATTTTAAGGTAATTTCAAGAATTATGTCTATGCGTGATAATCAGAATTTTGCATTTTCTTTGGTAATTTCACGGAGTATGTCTCTGCGTGATAATCAGAATTTTTGCATTTTTTTGAAAGGTGATTTCAAGAATTATGTCTATTCGTGAAAAGAAGAATTTTGCATTTTCTTTGGTAATTACATGAAATATGTCTCAGCGTGATAATCAGAATTTTGCATTTGATAGGTAGTCTGTATACAACAATGCCCAGAAGTACTTATTAGGTCTTAGACTTTGCCACTTTCTGTAGTTTCGACATCAATACAGGATTGTGCTAATTCGGCCAGTTAAAAAACAAAAACGAAAACAATACGTCACTCTTGTCTTTCAAAGTGGTTACTTAGTTTCAACGTATCTTACGTCAGTGTTTGGTGATGAATTACGAACTGCTTGGGCATTGAGATGTTCGCCCCACTGTGGATGTATCTTCTTACAAATGACTGTGCCATGTGTGTTGATGTGTGGCAAATATGCATACAGACTGAAGCAAAAATTGAGGACAAGTAAGAACATCAGACAAAAATTTCCTTTAAGTCTGTAATGACACAATTCTTAATTTCCGTGCATGCATTGCATCTTAAAAGCTGATGAGTGGTCGACAGCTTCCTGGTGAGAGACCTGGCATTAACTGGCACCCGTAACACAATACAAAAACCAGACAGTTTCAGAAATTGAATGATTGTGCCAAGCCAAGGTTTATTACTTGCCCTCTTCTCCGCCCCACCTCCCTCTTTCCATACATTCACTTATGAAATTAGGTTGTAACTATTTAGAGCAAAATTCGTCTTGTTGAAAATAGTTTTTGTTCATGTGCCGAGTTTGTATTTTTTTCCTTTGCACATTCTTAAACATGTTAATGGGGTACATTTCTGTATATGACAAACATGTTAATGGGGTACATTTCTGTATATGACAAACATGTTAATCGGGTACATTTCTGTATATGAGAAACATGTTAATGGGGTACATTTCTGTATATGACAAACATGTTAATCGGGTACATTTCTGTATATGACAAACATGTTAATCGGGTACATTTCTGTATATGACAAACATGTTAATCGGGTACATTTCTGTATATGACAAACATGTTAATGGGGTACATTTCTGTATATGACAAACATGTTAATGGGGTACATTTCTGTATATGACAAACATGTTAATGGGGTACATTTCTGTATATGACAAACATAGCTCTAGTTTTTGAATCAGGTAAGGATTTTCACACACACACACACACACACACACACACACGCGCGCGCGCGCGCGCGCGCGCGCGCGCACACACACACACACACACACAACACACACACACAGAGAGAGAGAGAGAGAGAGAGAGAGAGAGAGACTATATTATACTGCACACGGAACAATATACCCTCTTCTGCTATCTTTCTTGTCGGAGCTTTCAATGTCGAATTTAAAAGAGGAAGGGGGAGGGGGTCGAGGAAGGGGGTGGATGGATATGGGGAGGGCGTCGGAGGGGTGGGCAACTTTCTTGCGTTGAAAGACAGGGATTGACTGTATACATTTAAAAAAAGAAAAGAAATGAAAATTAAATGAAAGGCATATGAACACTGTTGCGAAATATTACATTTGAAATAGGATCATTGCGCATAGTCACCCGTTTGAAAATGTGTTACCCAATGTCATGAATGACGATCAAATAGGTGCATTAATGACCTTCAGCTGCATTCGACCCACTTCACTGCAGCAGTCGAGTAAGTTAACTTGGATTTGATGTTGAAAATGTTAAAAGCATGGTTTCAGTCAAAGAGTTTACAAACAGGCAGAAACACTTTACAAGGCAACTAAGTTTTGTGTTCTTGTTAATGATCAAGAATCTAGCTGGCTGAAAAGCTAGAACGAGGATGCAGGTTTATTAATAACAACTGTCGTCATACTTATCTCTCTTACGTTTCGAAATTCTAGCGCTTGTGACACTACAAAATGTAGAATTCCATAAAGTAATGATTGGTACTCCTAGACACAAATGTTACCTGAATATTTTTGTTTTTATTTTCATTTTTCTTTTTTTTTAAGGATTTATTTATTCACTTTTAATGACTTGTGAGTTGACTTCAACGCGGTGACAGCCTTGATGTGGTGGCCTTTTGCGGTTGGCCGGGCTGTTAGCAACATTACCTTACCTTACCTTTCCCTCTTTTTTTCCTACCAACTGTCCTATGTGTTCCGTGGCCTCCTGTCATCAGCAGGCACAGGGCACTGGCTACCTGCAGGTGGGATTCTTCCTGTATGAGTTCCGCCATGACCCCACCATCCTCTCCGCCGACATCACCGGGCAGCCCGTCTCTCCCTCTCCCTCCTCCTCCTCCCCGACCTGATGTCAGAGCCTCCTTTCAACGACACCATCACTGACGTCACACCCTGGCAAGTGCGGACCCTCCTGCCCAAACAGAAGTCAGTGGGCGTGAAGATAGACTCTGGGACTGGGAGAAGGGCTAATGCGGGTGGGGACGATTCGCTTTGGAGCCCCTCGTCCCCCTGCAACGAAACCTCGTCTCCTCGACCTCAATACCAGTTTCTGCTGTGTCTGGATTATGTCAACAGGTGGGTGAGGCAGTAACAGTTTCTGCTGTGTCTGGATTATGTCAACAGGTGGGTGAGGCAGTAAGTTTCTGCTGTGTCTGGATTATGTCAACAGGTGGGTAAGGCAGTAGGTTAGTGCTGTGTCTGGATTATATCAACAGGTGGGTGAGGCAGTAACAGTTTCTGCTGTGTCTGGATTATATCAACAGGTGAATTATACATTTCTACTGTGTCTAGATCATGTCAACAGGTGGGTAAGGCAGTAAGTTTCTGCTGTGTCTGGATTATGTCAACAGGTGGGTGAGGCAGTAACAGTTTCTGCTGTGTCTGGATTATGTCAACAGGTGGGTAAGGCAGTAAGTTAGCGCTGTGTCTGGA
>CM065734.1:29904126-29909126 GCA_033310375.1 Conus canariensis | reverse complement strand
AATCATTTGGTTTATCGAATCATTTGGTTTGTCCAATCATTTGCTTTGTCGAATCATTTGGTTTGTCGAATCATTTGGTTTGTCCAATCATTTGCTTTGTCGAATCATTTGGTTTGTCGAATCATTTGGTTTGTCGAATCATTTGGTTTGTCCAATCATTTGGTTTGTCGAATCATTTGCTTTGTCGAATCATTTGGTTTGTCGAATCATTTGGTTTGTCCAATCATTTGCTTTGTCGAATCATTTGGTTTGTCGAATCATTTGGTTTGTCCAATCATTTGCTTTGTCGAATCATTTGGTTTGTCGAATCATTTGGTTTGTCGAATCATTTGGTTTGTCGAAGTACACTGGAGCTGCCCTTAAATTCCCTTCTCCGGGAGTACAAAGTGAGACAACCAAGGTTACTTACTAACCATGCTTTTCAAGAACTCGGGAGACAAGGTTGTTAAATCTGTCCAGCCCAAGCTATGAATCGGGAATATTAGGAGATCGTGAACGTGGCTAAGGGCAAGCTCAAGATCGGGGAAAAGTACAGGGCACACACACACACACACACACACACACACTCACACACACACAACACACACACACACACACACACACAAGCCAACACGCAGGGAAATGGAATCAACGGTAATGAAGTGGTGGTCCAAGACAAAAGAAAAGGCAGAGAGAGAGAGAGACAACATGGGAGTAAGTGTTGAAGAAAAGAAGAGGATGCCCAGAGAATCCAGAGGGCAGTCCAGCAGGACCAACAGCGGCAGTGGACTAGAGGGGACAACGCACTGCTAAGAATTCCTCGCTGGAATGAAACATGGCATACTGCACCTTTTAGGATGAGCTTCGTCATATGCGTATATGACCTTCTGCCCTCGAATTTGAACGTGGTAAAATGGAGGCGGGGGGGTGGGGGGGGGATAAGATGACTGTGCGTGTGTGCTCTTTTCGGACCAATGAACAGTGGAACATGCCCTGAGTTGTGCAAAGGAGCGCTAACCCAAGGAAGATACTTACTTAACGGAAGAGCTCGAGTGCTCAAGGAGATCGTTCATGCGGATAGCACTTTCAGTGGAAACACCAACGCTAACAGAAGCCCCAGCAACGACGTTCTTCACGGCTGGAGGCCACAAATCGTGATCTGGAACAAATGTGATATCAAGAGCGTGGGAGCGAGGTTTTCTTGATGGATAGGATGGATGACTGGCAGGACACAGCGGATCTTCCAGAGTGGGGAAGAAACATCCAGAGATCATCAGGAGGTGTGTGGCATAAGACTGGATCTAGCACTTCACGGTTCATCCAAAGAATCGATTCAAAAGGAACTCATTGTGTCATAATAAAAGCAGAATGAAGGAAGTTCACATGTAAGAGTCAGAAGCTTGAGAGAGTGTAGCATGCAAGCCAAAGTCCTCGCCATAGAGGTCGGAGCAAGAGACGGGAGGGGAGGGGGGGGGGGGGGGTAGGGGCGGGGGCTAGGCTTATTAGCTATGATCTTATGAAACAGCTTTCAGTTTCTGATAAGCAGAGGACCCAGGACAATGCCGAGGCAGCTGTATCTTGTTAAAGAGGAACTGCAGTGAACTTAAGGAGGCTCAATTGTCCCAGCTTAGTAGAGGTGTGCGATAGCTCTCCGTCAGAAAGAGAACGCCTCCAGCCAACCATCCAGGAGGCGAAGGTTTGAATCCCGGCAGAGCCCAGAATAAATTTTACACGTAATTTTAAGTCACTCCACCGGTTAACATGGACAGACAAATTATAAGACAAAGCACGACGTGTGTGGACCCCTTAGTTCTTCAGGCAAGATAAACAACGTTCAGGACAATGGACACGAACAACGAGCAATCACTTCTCGAATTCGGCGCAAGATGGGTCTTGATTCGAGGACTTTGGCTTGCAAGATTCAACTCCCAATTTGGGCCGAATTCTAGAAGATAAGTGATTTGCTCGTTCTTCGTTTCCATCGTCCTGAATGTTGTCTATCTTGCCTGAAGAAGACCTATGAGGTCCAAACGTGTCGTGTTTTGTCTTATGATTTGTTTGTCCATGTCAACCGACGAAGTTCCTTAAGAAGTGCTTTTAAAGTTTGTTTCAATTTCTGCCTGCTGTCATCTCACTTTGAAACTGGAGCCAAAAATAGTCCTGACGACAGGGGGCATCTAAGGGTCATGACCTGGACGCGATCCGACCCCTTAGGGTGTTGGAAAGTCAGCTATCACGCTGTCCCTTGAGCGTTCTCCCACCGCTCCTCTTTGGCCTCCTCTCTGCCTGCCTGCCTGCCTGTCTGTCTGTCTGTCTGTCTGTCTGTCTCTCTCTCTCTTCTCTCTCTCTCTCTCTTCTCTCTCTCTCTGTGCGTATCTGTCCGTCCGTCTGTCAGTCTGTCTGTTTCCCCTTATGTTCTGTCTGTCTGTCTGTCTGTCTGTCTCTCTCTCTCTCTCTCTCTCTCTCTCTCTCTCTCTCTCTCTCTCTCTGTGCGTATCTGTCCGTCCGTCTGTCAGTCTGTCTGTTTCCCCTTATGTTCTCTCTGTCTGTCTGTCTGTCTGTCTGTCTGTCTGTCTGTCTGTCTCTCTCTCTCTCTCTCTCTCTCTCTCTCTCTCTCTCTCTCTTTCTCTTTTCTTCTCTTCTCACTCTCCCTCATTTTTCATGTCCCCCCTCTCTCTTTTTCTCTGTCTGTCTGTCTGTCTGTCTGTCTGTATGTATGTATGTATGTATGTATGTCTCTCTCATTGCCCCCTCCTTCTCTCTTCTCTCTCTCTCTCTCTCTCTTTCTTTCTCTCTCTCTCTCTCTCTCTCTCTCTTTTTGTTCTCTCTCCTTTATCATCAGTTCAGTTGTTGTAATATCATAACATATTTTTACCACGTATTTTTTTCTGTGCAGTATGTGATTTGATCATATATCTGAGTTTCAAGGCAGTGGCAGATATCTAAGTTGGCATGTGTAATGTCTCCACCAGCAAGATAAATCCGTATACACACTCTCTCTCTCTCTCTCTCTCTCTCTCTCTCTCTCTCTCTCTCTCTCTCTCTCTCTCTCTCTCTCTCCACCAGCAAAATAAGTCCGTATACTCTCTCTCTCTCTCTCTCTCTCTCTCTCTCTCTTCTCTCTCTCTCTCTCTCTCTTAGAATGTGTGCACACTCCTCGAAAACTCATGCTCGCAACCATCCGGCGCCCACTCGCCTACATACCATACCTCATTTCCAACCCTGGTTCTTCCTTCCTGGCGCATTAGGGACCCGTCCGCCTAAAGGTGTATGTCAGATGCTGCGGCGTGGCGACGGACCACCGAGCCAGTGTGAGGAGAGCCTTAACTACACCATCCATCACCGGCCCGCCTCTTTCTCCCTCTCCCTGTCCCCCCAGAACGTCATGCTGTCCGGACGTGGGAGGCGAGTTGAGCAGTATGGGAGAATGTTTGAGTCAAAAGGTTGACGTTGTCACGTTGTTCGTGAAAAGACTAGTTTTCATTATGGAAATACTAGTTTTCATTATGGAAAGTCATTCACATCACGGAGACATTATCTTTGTTAAAACAAAACAAAACAAAAAAAAAAAAAAAAAAACAGGAACTGTCATGTCTGAATCATTGCCAACAAGACAAACAACATGAAATTCAAAAGATCGACGTTGTAATGTTCTTGGGAGAAAGACTGGTTTTCATTATGAGATCATTTTCATCACATAAGTTTTGGGAATTTTCATCATGAAAACAATAACTGCCATCATAGAAATGTTGCCAGTTAGGCAAAGGACAGCCGATTTAAACGGTTGAAGTTATAATGCTATTTGGAGAAAGAATAGATTTCGTTACGAAAAGAGTCGTTTTCATCACGAAAAGAGTAGTTTTCATAATGGAATCATTAGAGTAACTTTCATCGAAGAAGTATAACTAGAATTGGAACGGTAGTTTTCATCGCATTTTTTTTTTCCATGGAAATATTGCCACACTGTTATGTTATCATGTTGTGTTATGTTATGCTATGTTATCATGTCAAGAGAAATTGTTTTCATGGAAAACAGTAACTTTCACCAGAAATGAATACCTTTCATCATGATAAGGATAATTTTTGTACTGAAAAGATTAAAATGTATTACGGAAAAGGTAATGTTTATAATGGAAAACGCAAAATTTTATCACGGAAAAAATATTCTTATTAATGAAAACACATTTTCTTCATGAGATTTTTTTTTATCCTGGAAAAAAAATTTTCTCATAGGAAAGGGTTTTTTTTTTTTTTTTTTTTTTTTTTTTGTTTTTTTTGTATTTGAAATTGGAATGTGCTCATGAAAATGTTTGAGTGCGCAAAAAAATCATTTTTTTTAAGAAAAGGTAAAATTTCCCAACGAAAATATGGTTTACGTTCGATTGTCTTTCAGGGGTTTTCTTTTATGTTTTGTTTTTGTTTTTTTAATCTTTTTTTTTTCTTTTTTTTTTTTTTCTTTTTTTTTTTTTTTTTTTTTTTTTTTGTGGTCTGCATTTTTATAATTGATCGTCACGGAGAAAACTTTTGTTTTTAAGTTTAAAAAAAAAAAAAAAAAAAAAAAAAACCAGTTAGAAAAAATGTTAAACAACGAAATTTAATTGTCAGTTTGCTTTAAAAATAAATAAAAATTAATTAATTAAAAAAAACCTTGTTAAATTGTGAATGAGATGTTTTTGGCATGTGTGCAGTGCCCCAAGCTACGGTTTTGACTGGGGCTGTCGCGATGCTGAAGTGTGGACCGCATTACTACGGAGCGGCCCGGAGTCTATTGCCCCGGGGGTTCCCCTTTCCCTTCAGCATGGTTTGGGAACGTCATTCCGGGAAGAAGCAAAGCAGTCGGGGGAAAGGGAAATATGTCGTTTTGATTGATTTCATGATGATTTATTCGTTGGTTTAAAGATTATTTGCGTAATTTTTATTATTATTAGGTTTTTTTTCATGTTTTCTTTTTTTTATTTTCCTTTTGGAAGTTTTTGTTTTTTGATTGATTTTTTGATTTGTAATCTTTGGTATGGGTAGGG
>CM065734.1:29802799-29900299 GCA_033310375.1 Conus canariensis | reverse complement strand
TTTAGATTAAACATAACAAAACTCATCAATATAGGAAAAAAGAATTCACAATGCTGGAACTGAAATTAAGATCTTCACCAAGACTTATTTTTCAAACGTGGCTGGATTTGGTGATGCCATGTTTTTTCGTTGACAAGACAAACACAAATGAACACAAGAAACTGAATGCAAACTAATTCAATGCGCAGTTGAAAGAAATTGGACACAAGTGAATTTTTGACAGTACGTCTGCTTCACACATCATGTATAACACACTTAACTAGAGAGGACCATTTTGTACATTTTTATGTGTGCGTGCGTGCGTGTGTGCGTGCGTGCGTGCGTGCGTGCGCGCGCGCGCGCGCGCGCGTGTGTGTGTGTGTGTGTGTGTGTGTGTGTGTTGCTATTGTTGTTTTTGGGGAGGGACCTCTGTAGAAGACGCAGTAGTGGAAAATTCACCGGTGAGTTCCTGATTCAATAGACAAGCGTTACTTTGCTGTTTTGTTTTGGGGTTTTTTTTTTGGGGGGGGGGGGGGGGGGGGTATTTTTATTTTTATTTTTATTTTTTTTTTTTTATTTATTTTTTTTTTTTTGGGGGGGGGGGTCACGTTTCTGTATGTTTCATTCCCTTTTGGTGATTTTATTGGTAACATTTTGCAATGTTCTTTCGCCTCTATCTCGTCGCCATTTTGAGGCTTCCCTCTTCCGGAAAACTCATCACGAAACCACTCTCCCAAAAGAATAAAATTACTGAGTAGTTTGTCGCTTAAATTCAGTATTTAATCAACACAAATAGAGCCTACCTCGGGGTAAAAAGTATATGTGATAAACGTGTTTCACGCTCGCGTAAGAAACACATGAAAACTGCCGGGGGGGAGGGGTGGGGGGGGGGAGGGGTGGGGGGGGGGGAGGGAACCACATCTGGATGCTAACACTTACGGAGGATTCTGGCGTTGCAGGTACCAGTACTTGCGCAAACGGTACCACACCATTCCCGAGGAGAAGTTTCCCTTTCCTACCCTGACGTCCTGGAACTACGGGTGGCGCCTGGGCGACATTTATAAGAAGGAGGACATCAAGAAACCGACCTTCGGTCGAACACGAATGGTGCATGACACCTTCTACACAAGGAACGGTATTGAGTTGTCCGACAAGTGAACAGAGAGGTGGTTCCCTCCCCTGTATCAGTGGCTGTGACGTCCCTTTTTTTTTCCTATTGGTTTGTATTGTGCTTGAGCTGAAACATGTCTGTGGAAGGCAAGGGTGATTCTTCTTCTTTTTCTTCTTCTTCTTCTTCTTTCTTTCTTTCTTTCTTTTTCTCTCTCTCTCTCTCTCTCTCTCTCTCTCTCTCTCTCTCTCTCTCTCTCTCTCTTCTTGCTTCGCCCCCCTTCTTTAGTTTTAGTTTTGTACAAGCTTTTCAACCAGTGATTCTAAGATCTTAACTTTGTCCACACTGGCAGATTTGAAAAAAAAAAAGAAAAACTTTGTACAGCGGTTTACCAATTCAAGGAAGGATTCCCACCTTCGAGTATCCTGTCTTCATGAATTGTGCCAGGACTTCATCAAACAAGCACAAGCATTCTTCCTTCTAACGGTGCGCGCTCGTGCGTGTGTGTGCGCGCGTGCGTGTGTGTGTGTGTGTGTGTGTGCGCGCGCGCGAGCGCTTGTGTGTGTGTGTGTGTGTGTGTGTGGAATGTACGCGCAGGTGTGTATTGTGTATTCACGGATGTGTGAGTGTGTCAGAATCGGTCATCTCGGAAAGAGAATGAAGAATCCCATCACACCAGCACGTGGACAATGAAAAGTAGTATATCATGGCCATCTTCTTTGACACAGCTGGACTTGATGGTCAGATCAGGCTGTTTTTCTCAGTTTCACGTCACCTATACTGTCAGTGTCAATCCCTGCACACTATGAGTGTGTGTGTGTGTGTGTGTGTGTGTGTGTGTGTGTGTGTGTGTGTGTGTGGTGTGTGTTAATCAAGGTCTGGAGAAACCAGAGTTGATTGGGCCTCCCTTAAGTTAAAACACCGCAGTTTGCAAAAGTATTGGGTGGTCGTCTCTCTCTCTCTCTCTCTCTCTCTCTCTCTCTCTCTCTCTCTCCTCTCTCTCTCTCTCTCTCTCTCTCTCTCTCTGTTCCACCCAAATAGCATACCCTTTGCCATCCACTCTTTATCGCTCTCTTGTCAGTTCTCTTAAAAAGAGCATGCATATCCACACGATTAGAGGACAGGAAGTGAAGCAATACACACACGCGCGTGCACGCACACACACACACACACACACACACACACACACACACACACACACACACACACACACACACACACATTTCGACCTAAGATTATAACCCCATCTACCTACACAGCATGTGTGAGTCTTTCTTTGGTGCCTTTGAAACTGTGCACTTTTTACATTTTTTAATAACTGGTCTAACACTGTATACATTTTGCGAAGAAACTTTACATCTACAAATTCAACAATTTAACTATATACATTTTGATAACAATTTTTACTTCTACAAATTTAACAATTTTGCATATATAACATATGGCGAAGAAAAGTCTATATTAGTGTTCTGATTGGTATGTAATGACTGCAGCTTTTCCTGCTCTGTACATATTCACGTTGGTAATGTACATTTCTCAAAGGATAGTGTGTGATTGAGTGTGTGTGTCTGTGTCTGTTTCTGTGTGTTTGTATATGCATAGGCTTATGTGTCCACGATTGCATATATGCGTACGTGTGAAGTGTGAGAAGTATACATTTGTACATATTTGTGTGGAATGTCAATTTAAAGATTGGTAATTTATTTTAAATCACAATCGCAAAAGAAAAGAATCATCATCAATATTGTGATCTACCAACGGTGGGGTCTATCGACCATGTGAGTTATCAACCATGGGGACTCTCAGTCGTCGGGTCTATCGACCACATATCCAATATCTATTAGTCATGGGAATCTAGGATCTGTGAAGTCCGGGATCTATCGCCGATGATTTCTGCTTATTATGGGATTAATTAATTCCGCGATCTCGGATCCCGATTTCTATCAATCGTGGGATCTAAGATTGAGCAAGTCTAGGATCTATCCACCACGGAATCAAGCTGTGGAATCTGAGATAGGATCTGTCCGGCCTTGGATTTATCCACCACGGTATCTATGAGCCATGAGATTCTCTACTGACCGCGATATGCAGCAGCAGTGGGGTTAGGAATCTACTGACTGCAAGACGGGCCAGCCGTATGATCTGTATAGATCATGGAATCTATCAAATGGGGGATCTGACAATGGAGTTTAGAGATGACTAAGATATATCAAGCAAGCTGTGGTGTTTGAAATTTGTTAACCATGGGATCTATCAGCCCCTATGTCTGGAATCTATCGACCATGGGCTCTGTCAGCCGTGAAACCTGGAGTAGATCGACCGCAGGGTTCAGGATCTACTGATCATGGTATCTATTGACCATGGAACGTACTTCGCAAAGAATCTGTTGTCCATCGTGCCTTTTGAGACAGGATTTAGGGTTCGTTAGCTGTATGATCTGTTGGCCATGGGACCTGAGATCTGGTGACCATGGAAACTGGAACCTCATACATGAAGGTTTTTTTTCCGATCATGGAATTTGAGATCTATCATCCGTTGGATCTGAAATCTGTTGATTAACCGGGGAAAATCTGCAGATACTAGATCTGTCTACCAGATTCGAGTATGAAAAATTGTCCGATACGTTGCCAGAGATGCAAGGTCTTTGACGTTCAAAGTTTTGTGCATGTTGATAGTATTCCTGGTTTACCACCACCACCAAACATTCTCTCTCTCTCTCTCTCTCTCTCTCTCTCTCTCTCTCTCTCTCTCTCTCTCTCTCTCCCTCTCTCTCTCTGTTTTCTTCTGGAAAAATGTAACATTTAGATTTTCTATGAGCATTGCCTTTCTAAATAGCCATGGCCTTGATGGATAAACATATTTCTCTCTCTCTCTCTCTCTCTCTCTCTCTCTCTCTCTCTCTCTCTCTCTCTCTCTCTCTGTGTGTGTGTGTGTGTGTGTGTGTGTACTTGTCCCCGGTTCATTGAAGAATCATTGGAAGAAAAATTACACTGTGCTACGTTCTGTTATGTCATGTTTTAGTATTTTGGTATGTTCCGCCATGAAAATGGACTTTTTAGCTATACAGTGATGCACAGCACTGTGTGTATATACTATAATTGGCCACTTGTACGTACCGCCTTCAGGAAGCGGAAAACAGCCGTCCATGTAGCCCACAAGAAAATTTACACGGTAAATTTTGCCCCATCAGTGTAAGCCGTCCAGTCAGAAATGAAATCGAAGGGTTTCTTTGGGACATTCCAGATTATGTATATACAGAATATGATTTCTTTCAGATTTTTCATCTGCAGAATGCAATACTGATAGACGATGATCACTACTAACTATTACTTTTGATTCTGTTGCAACCAGCTCCCATTTCGACCTCAGTCTTTTAAACTTCCTTGAAGTTAAGTCAAAAAATACAGAAACTGAAGTCAGGAAATTGAGTAAGAGAATAAAAGCTGACATAGAAAACCGCCAAAAAAAAAAAACAGTACGGACCCATTACAACACTTGAGACAGGTTCGTCATGCCTGAGGTCGAAACGCCTCGCTTGTGTGCTCAAGTCGTATGGAGGTCTGGCAATAAGTTTTTTTTTGTTTTGTTTTGTTTTTTTGTTCTCACTAAAATTATCGGTTTTCTTTTCCTATGAGACGATTTCTAATCATTGTCTCATATTTCTTTCAGTGTTCATGTGACCATTATGCTGTGTGTGTGTGTGTGTGTGTGTGTGTGTGTGTGTGTGTGTGTGTGTGTGTGTGGTGTGCGCGTATGTGTGTTGGGGGGGGGGGGGGGGGCGCTTTTTTGAATTATTATAATTCTTATTATTCGGAGGGTGTGGGTGTCTTCAGGAGTTCTGGGTTCTTTCTGCAGTTTGCTCTAATCTTTTTTTTTTTTTTTTTTTATTGAATTTCGCGGTGCGCGCGCGCGCGCGCGTGTGTTTGTGTGTGTGTGTGGAGAGAGAGAGAGAGACAGAGAGAGAGAGAGAGAGAAAGACAGAGGGAGAGAGAGATGTATGCTCTTGGGGCTGACCTTGATTATCAATAGTCCGATGTGTGGTGGGAATTTTGTAATTAGACTCTACAGAAGAAAATTTTCTCAAAAACAAATGCTAGAGTGAAGAATCAGCTTCTTATCATTCTTTGCAACGCTGTTTGTATTTGGTTTGTTGTTTTGGTGGTGGTTTTTCGTACATCTGCTGTACGTTAAGGCTCTTGTCTTCTGAAGTATATTTGGAAGCATAATAAAATCAGTTTACTGATACAAACTGCATATGTTATGTGGCTGAGTTTGTGTGTGCATTGTATGGGAGTGTGTTGGATAGCATGAGATAGTATGCACACCTCTGTGATTTCTCTCTCTCTCTCTCTCTCTCTCTCTCTCTCTGTTTTATCGAATTGTTCATACTTGCAGTGAGGTCAAGGGCTCTTCAGTATCCTACTCAGGCCTCAGGAATTTGTCACGGTATCAGTGATAATCGAGACCACAGCCTCAAGTGGACGTCCCAGCCAAACCCACACTCGTGTAACTGAATCAAGGCAGATGAAATGGATTGTTAGAACCGGTACCCTAGCACTACAGGGCAGGCTCCGGTCGAGCGCTGGAGGTGGGGGGAATGGGGGGGGGGGGGGGGGGGGGGAGTTCCCAGGTGTCAGAACTATCCCACTTTTATCGTAGTTGTTGTGCTTGATTTTCGTTTATTTGTTCACTTCTTTTCAGGATAGAATTCTATCTTTTAAAAAAAAATAAAAAAATGCGGCTCCAGGGATCTCACTCCCCATCATAATTTTCTTTCTTTTCTTTTTTCTTTAAGCAAGCATAAAAAAGAAGAAAGCTTTATGTTCATAAGGAAGATTGTTCAGCAGTTCTCCTTGGAATAAAACAGATCAGCATTTGAGGAAATGTTGTGTTAAGTGACTCTGTCCTGGATTTTGATATCATTTTAGAAAAAGGGGGGGGGGGGGGGGGGGGGGGGGGGAGCGGAAGCATGTAAGGGTTATTTCAAGTCTTGTTCGTTTCGAATAAACACAAATTAAATTTGGAAGTTTTCATCTCTTCTTAATTATTGGGCCCACCAATGCATAGCTTTCTACTTATGATTTGTGATCCTAAGTTTTCTCATTCATCCTGATTTCATGTCTTACCAATAGCACATTTGAAGTCTGAATACGCGACTGCCTTCTCTGCACTTAATTCCTTCTTTTCTGTGCTGTTTTCCCATTAACTCTGTTCTTTTTGTTTTCGTGTGGGTTTTTTTTTTTTTTATCAGTTCCATTCGAATTTTAAGCAGAGAAGATACAGTGCCTCAGTACTGCATGGTGGATTTTGACATAGTAGGCAAATCCTCAAATACACTGTATTGGATAGTATTGACAACAACTTCAGGATCGCTATTCTTCGCTTATTCTTCGTTTTTGTTTTTTTTTCTCTTTTAACCCACATTCTGTAAAATGTTTTATAGATCTATTTCCGAAGAATTTCAATATTGTGATTATTATCTTTCATTGGATAAGCGATAGTGAGCCCCAGAGATGTCTGTGACCATCACACTGAGTGCAGGTCACATGCTATCTAGACATAGCGGAAATCCGGGGTTTGTCTCCCTTTGTTTATCATCCACTTGTCCCTCTCGTGGGACTTGTAGTGTTTCATGGTGGAAGTTTTCAGCTGACATGGATGATAATCGTTCTCCCCATGCCTCACCCCCACCTCTCTCTCTCTCTCTCTCTCTCTCTCTCTGAATTGTGGCCACAAGGGTCGCGTCACTATATGCGAAGAAGTCAATACATTTTGTTACACCACATTTGCCAAGCCACGATCATTATGTCCAGGGGCTGAACAATGGATAACTAATTATAGCTATAATGCTTAATACACAGAGAAAAAATACAGGTGTGTCTATCATTTACCACGCTGTCTGAATTCCTGATCATGACTGCCAGGTCCATTAAGCGCCCCCCTCCTCCCCCCCCCCCCCCCCCCCCCCCTCACCCCACGACCTATCATGTGTGTTTTGTCTTGTCCGTGGATGCTTAAGTGTGATAACGTATGGCAACAACAGATTGGATCAACTTGGAAGTGGGCATTGCAATGGGCTGTACAATTTCCCCAATACTGTTCGTGTTGGCAATGGAAGTCATCTTGAAAGCAGCAACAAGCAACGCAAGACAAACAGACCTTGGCAATGGATACAAGATGCCCCCTCTCAAGGCCTTCATGGATGACACTACAGTGATTTCATCCAGAGAAGACGAGACACGTCATGTGCTGGAGAGGCTGGACGACATAGTTGCCTTATCCAGAATGAAGTTCAAGCCAAAGAAATCACGGAGTCTCTCACTGAGGAAAGGAAAAGTGGCCGAATCTGTGGTCTTCAGTGTTGCCAACCAGGCCATTCCAACAGTCACAGAAGAGCCAGTCAAGAGCCTTGGAAGATGGTATGATGATACGCTGAAAGACACACAAAGAGCAAAAGAAACCAAACAGATGTCGGAAGAAGGCTTGGAGACCATTGACCAGTGTGGGCTCCCTGGCAAATACAAGGTCTGGTGTCTGCAGTTCATGCTGATACCAAAGCTCCTATGGCATCTGATGATATACGACATCTGCACCAGCATAGTGGAGGCAATGGAAGCCAAAATCAACAAGTTCACAATGAAATGGCTTGGTGTCCCACCCTGTCTGACTGACATAGCGCTGTACTGTACTGTCGCCAAGCAAAGCTGAAACTACCACTGAAATCCATCCTAGAAGAATACAAAGCAGGAAAGATCAGACTTCAAAGCATGCTGGAGGACTCAGGAGACAAGGTAGTAGAAGCAATCAAGCCCAAGCTGAAGACAGGCAGAAAATGGAAAGTTCAAGAGGCGATGGATTCTGCAAAAGAAAGTCTCAAGATCAGAGAAATAACAGGACACACACAGACCAACAGACGACTGGGGGTGACCAAAACTGAATGGTGGTCAAAAGCCAAAGGAAAAGCCAAAAGAGACATGATGATTCAGGAGATGAGAAAAGAAGAAGACCAAAAAAGACTCCAAAAAGCAGTCCAGCAGAGCCTGCAAGGGCAATGGACAACGTGGGAGAATGCACTCCAAAGAAGTCTCACTTGGAATGACATTTGGCACATGTCCCCTCTCAGGATCAGCTTCATTCTCAGATCTGCATATGATCGCCTGCCCTCAAATGCAAACCTGGTGAAGTGGGGAAAACAGACGATCCTGCATGCCCCCTCTGCCATGAAAAACAAACAGTGGAGCATGTCCTAAGCTCATGTAAAGTAGCCCTGGCTCAAGGAAGGTACACATGGAGGCACAACCAAGTGCTCAAAGAGATTGTACAAGTAGTCTGGGCTAGTACCAACACCACAAAAGGGAAAATCAGGACTCCAAAAACACCCGCAACATTCTTCACGGCAGGAGGCGGCAAATCATGGCCAAGAACAACAGTGCCGCTCGGAACATGCAGGCAGAGTCTGCTGGACGGGGCAGATGACTGGGAGTGCACTGCAGACCTCCCAGAATGGAGGAGTCACCCAGAGATCATCAACAAGAGTGGCATGAGACCAGACATAGTAGTCCACTCTCAGTCAACCAGGCAGCTGATCATGATGGAGCTCACGGTGCCCTATGAGAACAGAATGGAGGCAGCTCAAATCTACAAGACTGAAAAGTATGCTGATCTGGCAAACAGCCTGAGGACAGAAGGCTATCAGGTCAAAGTCCTCACTGCAGAAATTGGAGCTAGGGGTTTTGTAGGAACGTCTGCATACAGCCTCATGAAACAGCTCTCAGTTGCAGGGAGGGAAAAAACCAGAGCCTTGAAAGCAATGGCAGAAGCGGCAGAGAGGTGTTCAAGCTGGATCTGGTCAAGGAGGAACAAAAGTGAACTTCATAAGGCTTAAATTTCCTACAAATATCAGTGCGCATTAAGTGGAAAATGAGCATGTCCAGAGGGTCATGGGTTCGAATCCCAGCCATGGCTGGTCCCAAGATGGGAAAAAAAGGGGGCAGCAGAGGGACATCCGGAGTCATGAACCGGGTGTGGCCCAACCCCCCTAGAGTGCCAGGAGATTAGGGCCGAAACACTTGCTTGAAGGGGGCTTCTCTTCTGAGGACTCTCTGCTGCCACGCTCTCCACGAGTTTCTTTCTACTGGCAAGGGTAAATTCAGCGTGTTTTAGTGTGACTGCATTTTATTCCGCGTGCATATTGAATGAAAAACGTGTGTGTGTGTGTGTGTGTGTGTGTGTGTGTGTGTGTGTGTGTGTGTGTGTGTGTGTGTGTTTTCAATAATAGGCTTATGTTCGCTTCGTTATTTTGATTTTGCCAGCTTCTGTTTCTTTCATTATTTTTTTAAAATTCATTTTACTGACAAAAACATTATGCTTTTACTATGCCTATCTACTGATACAACAATTCAATGCAGGGGTGAGGTGGGACACACACACACACACACACACACACACACACACACACACACACACACACACATTGAGAGAGAGATAGAGAGTGAGTCGAGTAGAAGCCGGGTAAAGTCAACATGCCTAGGGAGGGTTTTTTTCCCCACCGACTTAACCAGCTGCTGACTAATCCAACGGGCAGGATAAGTCAGCATTTTGTGATTTGTTGTTGTTGACATCTCTGGCCGTCAACCTCTTCTTACGTTATTTATGTGTTCGAAACTACGGTGATTTTTTTTTTTTTTTTTTTTTTGGTCTAGTTTAAAAACTTTAACGTCATTGTTTTCATGACACACGGATGACGCAGACTATCTACGTCATGGGTGATTATTATAATGATATGCATATTACCGTCAGAAGGACATTGGAAATATTTGACGGAGCATGTGGACATCAAGGTGTGGTTCATTTTAGTCGAACGATCGGTTCTTGTTAGTGCGCGTACGAGTGTGAAGAATTAGGCAAAATCAGTCTGGTTTGATTTTCATTTTATTTCTTTTCCGCAAATAGCCTACATGAAAAATTGTAGTAGGGGCCTATGTATATATGGCGTAGTATGCCCAACTCTGTCCTTGTGTGAATCTGTCTCCCGCTCATCTTGGCCTCTTGAAATGGAAAAGGCGGTCATGCTAATGTTTGTGGAATGACACCCTGAAAGAGCTACAAAGATGACGCAAATACATTAGGCCTAAGAAAAATCAGCGCTAAACTGATAGGCTCAACACCACACACACATGCGTGCGCGTGCGCTTGCACGCGCGCACACACACACACACACACACACACACACACACATCCTCTCTCCCTCTCTCTCTCTCTCTCTCTCTCTTTCATTTGTTTATGGCTGCTACCGTCAGCACAAGCAAAGTCTGTTCGATTTGCCGACCTTTCTTGTGGTTCATGCATGTTCTATGGGTTCGGGCTGTCGGAATAATAGGCTACACGAAATAACTGTGGTTCCTTTAAGGCTGAGGTCGGCACAATTCACATGGCCCATCTTTCCTTTCCTTCTGGGTCGCTGACTTTCCTGAACATTCAACAAAGGCTCAGCAGAGCTCTCAGTTTGTCGGATTAATGTAAGACATATATTCCTGAAAGATAACTGAGGCTACAGGCAGAGACACAGTGAATTTTGAAACCCCCGGAAAGGTGTTCACAGGAAGGCAGATACGACACTGCGTGCGCCAGTTCAAGGTGTATTCAGAAGCGAGTCCCGTTTGGCTTGAACAGGTTTTTATCATCCAGTTGTGTTCATTCTCCATCTCTTTGAGAAACTGCTTAAAATATCCACTTGATTTTAGAGGGGCATATTCCCCTAATAAAAATTTTTTTTTTTTTTAAAGGTGGAGAACGACATTGGGAATTTTCATACTATTTTGCTGAAAAATCAAAACAAATTTTTAATACTTTCTCTGTCAAATTCACATTTGTCATGTGTGTGGAAATCAACTCCAACGTGAACCTTCAATTCTGAGATAATCAAAGGCCAATCAATAACTGATCAAATATCATCACCAAACGAGTCATTACAAAAATTGTTGACTTGAAGGTGAGCGCGATTTCAAAATGTTCTATATTATGATTGACCTCTATTGGCCCAATACAAATGTGGATTGGCCTCGGGATGGCTGCTGTCACCATGTAGGCCTACAAGCTGGTTGTGGGATCGCTCTCCACCGAGCCCGAGCGCTTTGTCAAGGGCAGGCAGGACGTGGAGACATGCAGCCATGCCACAGACAACTCGTTCAATGCATGTTCCATACCTGTTGCTGATCGGCTGATGATCCAGGCATGTGGCTTGCTGGTCGAAGTAGGCGACATTATTGTGGCCAGAACTGCGTTCCTGGTAGCAGCTGCGCTGTGGAATGGGATGTATTCCTTCATAAACAGGAATCCTGGTACTCGCTTCCTTGCTAGAGAGATGACATGTGGAATGATGACCTCATTCAGGTACCGATGGGAGCTTACAACGCCCCTCTGGAAAGCCACAAGGTCGGTACGGCGACCACCACCCTAAATGCCTGCCCACACTATTAAACTACCAATCTTTAACGGTCAAGTTCTGCACAGTGCAGTCTGCCAATCTCTCTCTGCTTTGTCCCCACACACTTGTAGATGTCATGCGTAAAAGTCCATGAAGACACCGAGTCATTATGATACACAAGATCAAAACATGGACGGGAGAAAGAAGGGACACAATTGAAGCGCCGCTTGGCACAGAAAATATCCAAATCATTTTGATACAAAATGTCAAGTAAGTGCATGGCTGAAGGTGTGAGTTGAGGGGGCGGGCAGCAGGGGCACAGTCAAAACACCACTTACAGGCATGCCAACTTCTTGAAGGTAAAAAATAGGGGGGGAAAAATATGATCGCAGTGGGGAGGAGTGGATCATGTGATGGAAGGCAGGGGAAAAAAGTAGCAGGCAGTGCTATTTACAGAGAGCACCTGTTTCACACTGCAAAAGAACAGATTTGCTGTGTTCAAACACATTTTCAAGATTTCATGTTGTCGGTGAAAAAAAAAAAGAGTGAGGGGGACGTTCCGAAGATACCTAGCAGTAAAAAAAAAGTATACCAGCCACCCTGAAAGGGGAAATGGGGTAAAAAGATGACAATTGATATGCTCGCACTTGACACAGACAATGATAATTTTTTGACAGAAAATGTCAAACAAATGTATAATTGAAGAAGCGGGTGGAGGTACGTGTATGACGGAAATAAAGCACCACATGAGACAGGCAGCACAGAGTCATTATGACACAAAATATAAAAACATGGAAAGGGGGCAAGAAAGGTCACAATTAAAACACCGTTTGACACAGACAATACCAAATCATTGCGATACAAAATCAAACGAATGCACAGCTCAAGGAGTGGAAGGGGGAAAGAGGTGGTGGGTGGGGTGGTGCATAAAACGCCACTCGAAAAATACGACACTGAGGTATCACGACACAGAATATCAAAGTAAGGAAAGGGGAAGGAGGCTTCGATTAAATCACCACCTGACACAGACATTACCAAATCATTATACGACAAATCACAAAACAAATGTCAGTGGGAAGGAGCAGGGGTGAGGGGCACAAGCACCACCTGAGACAGACAACACCGAGTTATTATGACACAAAACATCAATCAAAGCTAGGGGGACGGGAGGGAGAGCACGCAAAGCACCATTTGAAACAGACAAAACCGAGTTATAATGACACAAAACATCAATCAAAGCTAGGGCGACGGGAGGGAGAGCACGCAAAGCACCATTTGAAACAGACAAAACCGAGTTATAATGACACAAAACATCAAAAGATATGGGAAGAGGAAGTGGATAAGATGGGAGGAGACGCAGTTAAACACTGTTTAAGACACAAAACTAAATTACCATGACAAAAATATCAAAAGACGTACCGCTGGGGGGGTAATCAAAACATCATTTGAGACAGTTAATATTGAATTATCATAATACAATGTCATGGAGGGAGGTGGGGGGCACAATTAAAACAAAATAGTTGAGACAGACAATGTATTACTGTGGTAAAGAATAACAAAGGGTGGGGGGGGGGGGGGGGAGGGATGAGGCAATTCACAACACCGAGTTATTTAACACAAAATAAGAAACAAGGTTAGAAAGGCCTACATGAGGCAGACAACACTAATTCATGACGACAACAAGACATCAACATATGTGTTTAGGGTAGAACAGAGACAGAAGGGAGAAGTTTTCCACTCTATGAAGAGCATTATGCCTTTATGAAAATGGCCTTTCTTATCAAACACCAGCCTCAGACAGCGCTCTTCGTAACTAGTAACATGATAGCAAGCACTATAGGTGAATGCGGAATCCTCAGTTTATGACAACTTTATCTGAAGTCAAACGCACTTCAAAATGTGCGTATCTTTTGGTTTAAACTGAACGTGTCCTTCGCTTGTGATTTGAACTGGACATGTCCAATACCCACAACCTGCCAACAAAAACTGGTGTTCAAAGTGAGCACATAGAGAATCTAGCCAGCTGAAACTCTCATCATCTCCGGTAATAATTAATGAATAGCATGCATAATGTTTTCAAACATATGGTACGCGAACCTTGGTAACACATCACATTCAAGATGAAAAATAAAATCTGATAATTTTGTTGCTGTTTGGATCTATCTATTAGTCTTCTTTTATGTGTTTAGAAATGAGAAGGTCTGATCTGTTGGATCTATCTATTACTCTTCTTTCATGTGTTTAGAAATGAGAAGGTCCGATCTGTTGGATCTATCTATTACTCTTCTTTCATGTGTTTAGAAATGAGAAGTTGATCTGTTGGATCTTATTTCTGTTGGTTTAGAAATGAGGTCTGATCTGTTGGATATCTTACTTCTTTCATGTGTTTAGAAATGAGAAGGTCTGATCTGTTGGATCTATCTATTACTCTTCTTTCATGTGTTTAGAAATGAGAAGGTCTGATCTGTTGGATCTATTATTCTTCTTTCATGTGTTTAGAAATGAGAAGGTCTGATCTGTTGGATCTATTACTCTTCTTTCATGTGTTTAGAAATGAGGTCTGATCTGTTGGATCTATCTATTACTCTTCTTTCATGTGTTTAGAAATGAGAAGGTCTGATCTGTTGGATCTATCTATTACTCTTCTTTCATGTGTTTAGAAATGAGAAGGTCTGATCTGTTGGATCTATCTATTACTCTTCTTTCATGTGTTTAGAAATGAGAAGGTCTGATCTGTTGGATCTATCTATTACTCTTCTTTCATGTGTTTAGAAATGAGAAGGTCTGATCTGTTGGATCTATATTACTCTTCTTTCATGTGTTTAGAAATAGAGGTCTGATCTGTTGGATCTATCTATTACTCTTCTTTCATGTGTTTAGAAATGAGAAGGTCTGATCTGTTGGATCTATCTATTACTCTTCTTTCATGTGTTTAGAAATGAGGAAGGTCTGATCTGTCTTGATATGGAGCAGAAAGTCAGTTAAAAAAAGAAGGTCCAGTTTAAAGTCTGTTCGCAAAATGTGATGTACTATTTTTGGAAAGCCAGTTAACAACATGATCATTTGATCAACGCAATAAATGAAAGTGTTCAATCAAATGTGTGCCAACAAACATCATTGTTTTCCTATTCATTACTGTATATGTGAATATATCCAAGCATGCGAAATCTTATGTGTAAGTGCATGTTTGTGTGTGTGTGTGTGTGTGTGTGTGTGTGTGTGTGTGTGTGTGTGTGTGTATTGTTGTTTTGTTTTACGTCTTGCGTATGTGTGTGTGTGTGTGTGTGTGTGTGTGTGTGTGTGTGTGTGTGTACAAGCACATGTGTGTGTATTTGCACCAGTCTGCATGTGCACAAGTACATGCATATGTGCACACCTGCATAAGTGCATTCATTTTTGTATAAACAGATGTGTGCATATGCATGCATGTGTGTGTGCATGTGTGTGTGTGTGTGTGTGTGTGCGCATGCAAGAGTGCACTTATGTGTGTATGTATGTGTGTGATGTGCACAGGTGTGTGAATGCATGTGTGTGTGTGTGTGTGCGCCAGTGCATTACATGTCAAACTGAATGACAGTGTGTGGGGCAGAAATAAAGAAAGAAATTGAAGAACAGAAGAAAGAAGGTAGGACGAGACTGAGGATGAAAGAGAAGGAACAATATAAAAAAAAGTATAGAAAAAACAACAAAACAGGGGAAAAAAGAAACAAATCTGAAGACGTACCATTTTGAAAAATGCTGTTTATTTATTGCAGTAAGAAAATGTTAGGAGTGTAAGTAATATTTCAAACATGTGGACGGATTAAAATGTAAATCTTTTGACACACTCTTTAATTGATACTTATTTCTCGCCTTAACAGAAGTGATGAAAGGCATTTCTTTTTTAGAAGCCAACCAGACTAACTCAAATAAAGGCTTGTAGCCAAATCTATGACCCTATAGGCAAACTTTGGCTTTTAAATGCACTCAAGGTCAGCATAGCTCTAAAATGCTCACACAAGCCTTGAAAATTTCACTATCATTGCAGAGTGATTGAGAAAATAATCGGAATTTTTTGTGTGCATGAACTAGATAAACTGTCGAAAAATTGCATTGCAAAAATGTCACCCAGAAGTCCACTTTTTGTCTGTGGAGCAACTGAGGATTTGAGTGTGAGCAGAGTTCACACTTTGTACAAGTTGACATTATTATGTGTATCATTTAAAAATATAATAACAATGAAGGACTTGATTTTGAGCACAAAAATGCTTTATGTGCTTGATTTCAAACCGTAAAATATTACTAATGGTCTGCCTGTAAATACTTTTCAGTTAAAAAAAAAGGAATGTTTCACAAAATGCACATCTAAAAAAGGAAATGTTTCACAAATTGCACATCCAAATGTTAATTCCTTCCATAAGTATACAAGTGGAGCTAGTCTTTCCCTGTGTACATGCAATGTTTATAGGTGCACAATGATTGCTTCCACAGGATATTCAACAGTTTCCATTTCTCTTTTTCTGTATTTCTGTGTTATATCACTGATCTAAATTGATGATTGGTATTTTGAAATGATCATTTCAATTCTTATACCTAAAATCAACTTAGATTACAAAAAAAAAAGATTTTGTGCATTGCTTTGCACTAAGACTGTGATGCCTAATGGTGGGCAGTATGATGTGAACAGAGCATAATGCTACCACCTATGTGTGGAGGGTATGTAGGGAAAAAGTCAATATAAGAATATGTGATAACTCCTTTATACCTTTGTTTGTCCTTTTGTGATAAAGAGACAAATCACAATAAATCACACACACACACACTATTAGTGTTGTTATTAGTGTATAAAAAAAAATCATGCAGTCTGAGTAGAAACAGGTTTTAAGAAAACATTATTTTGATTATCAAGTTCAATATCCACACATGAACATTTTACAAAAAGAACCTAAAAAGAACAAAAACTTCTGAAAGGCGTAGCAGTTTTTAAAAAGGTTTCAAAAATGTTATCCTCAAATATAGATCAATCAATCAAAAATATATCAAATTAAAAGAATCAATCCCAGCCAAACAATTACCTTGACATAAATAATAAAGTCAAAATATCCCTTTCTGAAAAAAAAAAACGTGTCAACCAAAATACAAAAAAAGTTTTAGCATACATCCTGGCCAGCAGGAGTTCACAACAACATATAAAAATAAATTCTTTCTGGTAAGTCTACAAATCTTGCACAGTCCCCTTTCCTATGACAAACTGGAAATCACAATCACAGCTTTGCTTTAGTAACAGTTCGTTATGTAATTCTCCCTGTCTCTCACAACTCTTTTGATCATCTGGAGGATACTGCCAACACCTAAAGGTGCATAGGGAAACCAGTTGTTGTGTGATGCACTTCACATTTATTCAGATACCATGAACATGTCCTTCACACCCATCTGTTAAAACTTCACATCTTTCAGATGTTTTGTTGTTGTTGCTGCTACTGTTGTTTTTGGTTGTTGTTGTTTACTTTTTGCTTGGTTTTATTTCCCCTTTTTTTCTACTTATTTCCAAGTACTATACTACCAAGCAAGTGAATAATTTTGTGGCACACCTCTGGATATCTCTTAAATATTACACTATGGTACTAGTATAGAACAATAAATCAATGACAGGTTATATCATTTTAGCGCACATAAATTTTGAAATGTTAACCATGTACTGAACATCAACAAAGTAACTAACTGCAAACAATAAGCAAGAATGATAACTCTTGCTCCCATAGCATAATACCCGAAGGCATGTAGTTCAAACTAATGCTGCTTGTGATACTTATACATCTATCACCAATGCAGACAAGAAGCACACAGAGCAAAGGAGAACACCATGTCCCCCAAAATGGGAGTTCCAAACTTGTCCATGCACCCTCACCTGTCATGAGCACACCTGAACCACAGAAGAAATTACAAAACACAAATGAACTTTTCTTTTGACGATTCGACTATAAACTTTAAAAACTGTTCATAAAGCTCCGCTGAAAAATGACAAACGAATCACAAGACAAAACATGACACGTTTTGACCTCATAGGTCTTCTTCAGGCAAGATACATAACACTCAGGACAATTCCAATGCCCATCTTGTGCCAAATTGGACGAGGATAAGTGATTGCTCGTTAATTTTTGTTGTCCTGAGTGTTGTGTATCTTGCCTGAAGAAGACCTAAGAGGTCAAAACGTATTGTGTTTTGTCTTGTGATTTGTTTGTCTACATTTTTCGGCAGAGCCTTATGAATAATTTGTCAAATTTATTTCAATTTCCGCCAGCAGTCACCTCACTTTGAAACCAGATTCAACAATAATTAGCAATGGATTCTTACAAACGCTTTCTGATGAGCAAATGTGTTAGGAAATTTTCAGACAAGTTTCCAAAAGAAATTCAGACATTGTTGAATATAGCTCCAGGTTATAGTAGCCGGGGTGCTACTGGTGCTCTTGTCTCTGCTGCTTCTTGTGCTTGCGTCGTTCTTTCAGGACGTCCATGCGGCTCTTCCCTGTGATGGGAGTTGCCTTCCCTGTCTCCTCACTTTGACCGTCTTCACCCATCTGCCCATCCACAAGGTAAACATGATTAAATTGGCAACGACTGTATGTAGTGCAGTGTTTAGCATTGTGGAAACGAGCTGGGAGGTTGTGGGTTTGATTCCTAACAGAGGCATTCATATGTGGAATTTTTTTGGCCTAGGCTGGCTCCGGCCCACAGTAGTATGTGCTAAGATAGCAAGACTAGAACCTAACAGTCAAGTTTTGTCCAAGTAATATGTGTCTCTCAAATGTCCTGACCGACACTGCAGGTGTCCGTATCTCTAAGGCCTAGCTGAAGCTGGGATGTATGACAGAAGAAGGCAAAGCGTACAGCCCTGTCATGCAGTTTCTGACCGGCATGGAACTCCACAACATCATCGTCATCACTGTCATCTTCGTTGTTCATTACCTTAAAAGAAGTCTCAACTCCTGCAGACCTCATATCCTGCTCTTGCTGGTGACTTCAGTTCCAATGACCTCTCAACGTCCATTCCATTCCATCAGGAATGACAAGTTCACAATGACTGCCAACAGATGGACATGGGGGGCACCCTCAAGAGAGGTACGTTCACTCACAATGATCCCATGACCAAGCAACTATTGTCATCAGTTGGGGGCTTAGGAGTGTGCTACACAACTTCGATCAGAGCAGGCATTTTAATGAACATCATCAAAGTGTCTCAGCAACAGTTCAGGGTCTCCTCTAGAAGGTTACCCCATGATTACTGAAGACTGATTGCTCCCCATGGATTACTGGTGCTGCTGCTGTGACAGAATCGAACCTGAGTCTGATTTTTGTATGACGACAGAATGAGCACACAGGTGTAACACCACAGTGGGACATGGAAGATGAAGCACAAAAAACAAAAAAAGAGAAAAGAAAGAGAAAGAGAATAGATAAATATATCATGTACAAATCTGTAACTAACATAGAGTCTACTATAATCAACTCCAAAGCGGCACAACTAAGATTTTCTTGTCAGATTAACTAAATCTTTCCTGAGCCAAGCAATGTTCTTGAGAAGCAATTATGTTAAACTATCTTTCATAAATAACTATTATGATAACATAAAAATTTTCAGAAATTCTCGTTTTCGGGTAAAATGTAAAAAAGTGATGTAATTATAACAATGATGATACCATAACAGTGCAAATGATGTGATCAATTGATGGTGATGATAAAAAGTGTGACATATTCTATGCATAATTACAAACTCATTCGTTTGAATTCACGCAAACACACACTAGCACATGTGAACACCAGCTAGCATCCAGCTACAAACAATGCATACACACAAATAACATCTACAAACATCATTCAGACACAAACATTTACACACACACACACATGTATACACAAGCACACGCACACACATATACCCAACTATATGCACACAGAAAAAATATTTAAATAAACACATTATGCAAATACATAGTTATTCAATGAACATGTACACACACACACACATATACAAGCATGAACATGACAATCACACACACACACACACACACACACACACACACACACACACACACACACACACACACACTTCCCAACTTTCAAACTCCATCACACACCCACACCTGCCCCACCTTCTCTTTTTCCGCCTCCTTCTGGAACTGTTCCTGCAGTTGTCTGGCCTTGCCCTCCATGTTTTCGTCCCCCTCCTCCAGCACCCAATCAGAGAACCCCGGCTCATCGGAGAGGGGCTGCCTGTCCTTGGGTTCGTTCGTATTTCACCCGGGACACGCGCTCCCGCATCTGGGCGATCTGCCGCTCTTGCTCGCCCTGTGTTGTTGTTGGCAGTGAAGTAGTTGTTGAAGGGTTTGAAGCGATTCACTCATGGTTTGAAGTAACAGGGGTTTTTTTTTGTTTGTTTGTTTGTTTGTGTTTTCATCAGGAGGTAGGGGGAAAGGTGTTGTTAGGTTTGAATGTCTCAAAATGGTTTGTGTATGTCCAAGTGCAAATAAAAGGGTTAAAGGTAAGAGCTCAAAACCCACCCTGCACTTTGAGCTATATGGCCTCTTTCTGTTACTTGACTCTACCTTGTCCTTCCCCCCCCCCCCCCTCCCCCCTTCCTCTCACCCCCCACCTTTTCCCCACCCTCTCCTCAATCTGTTCAGCTGTCTTGTTTGTTGACATATCCTGTCTCCCCTCTCCTTCCTTCATCACACCCTCCCCTCATTCCCTGCCCCCTTCTCCATTCCCCTACCATCCCCCCTTCCCTCTCACCTTTCCCCTTCCCTTTCTTCAAACATGTATTTACAAATTTCATTATTTCATATTCATGTACTCCTTAATTCACTGCAAGTGACCCAATGGTGGCATGGCATGGAAGTGATGGTCTCTGTTGTTCCTCATTGTACCATCCTCATCATACAGACGACCTACAAGGCATCTGCATTCAAATTTACATGTAACTGACACTTTAGGGGAGCAAAAATTACTGCATAGATGACTGGGCTACTGGCTTCCATTTAAAACTGAAATGTGAAAACATAAGATGTGTCATATTCACCTTCTGGGCCTGTTCCAGAAAGGTCTTCTGTCGTTCTCCCAGACTGAAGAGTTCTGCTGCTTCATTTTTCATCTTCCCTCGCCGGTCCTCCAAGATACGCTTCAACTGTTATTCATGAAACATACGGAAACATCATGTTAACATGCATAACTATCAACCTATCCACCACTGTAATATAAAAGACAATTAAAGTAAGAGGCACCACTACTAAGTAGAAATAGAAACATAACAATACTTATCTTAAGAAAAAGGGAAAAGGGGGTGAAGTAGGGGGGAGGAATAAGCACATGAGTAGCGTACACATAAAGTATCCTTCAGCAGAATCTGATATAAGGTGTTCAACAGCAATTGGGTCCATCTCAGACTTTTTCCAGTCAGCTCAAATTACGGAGCAGAGGATAAACAACAAATTTTTACTCTGACTTCAAAAAAAAAAAAAAAAATCTAAAATATGTGGGAACAACTCCACAAGGCACTTTTTTGTCCTAAGTCCTCAACATGGGAGGTAACACAAGGTGGTACACCTTAGTCTCCCAAAACACAATGGCCTTCACTCGCTTTAGTGCCATCACTCACTAAAACCTCCCTTGCAGCAGAACATGTGTTGTGTGTGTGGTGTGTGTGTGTGTGTGTGTGTGTGTGTGTGTGTGTGTGTTTGTGTGTGAAACTGCATCATTCAGATGGAATTTTAAGATATTACTTTAGGACTGACAAATTTTCTATTTCAAGTACAACAGCATTAGGACTGACAAATTTTCTATTTCAAAAGCAAACAATAAGTTTGAGAATTCCAGTGCCAATCTCCAATCTCAAAGAGATTCCCTATAGCTGAGCACTCTTTACCCAAAATTGAAAAGACCAACAACCCTCTTCCCAGACTGGCTTCATTTTGGGTGAACCAATTTTCAGATAGCCAAAGAATGCCAATGAAACATGTGCCCATCTGTCCGTTTGTGTATACCAAAATTTTGGCTAAGCCCTTTTGGGGTAGACATACTAGCATTTGCATGTGTGAGTGAGAGTGTGTGTGTGTGTGTGTGTGTGTGTGCATGTGTGTGTGTGTGTGTGTGTGTGTGTGTGTGTACGTGTGCATATGCGTGTGTTCTTTTTAACAAGGCACATTTAGAAATATCACACTTTCCAACGTACATACACAAAGACTACCAGCCATACTTGACAGCTGTTTCATTGTCGATTCTTCAAAAATCCTTTTAACACACAAAAGCTCTACAAAAAAACACCTGATGCGATCACAAAAATCACAAGACCATACCTTCTCTTCCTGTTTCTGTCGCTGGGCAGTCTTGGAGAACTGCTCATTGAGCTGTTGTTTCACCAGCTGGTTGTATATGGCCTGCTTCTGGTCGTCGCTCACTGTGGCCTCAATCATCGTCTTCTCTCGCCGCTGTCAGGACAGTTGTTTTTTTTTCGTGACAGCTGCTACATAAAACAGTCTCAGACCTAACAGCATCCTATCACAACAGCTCTGAAGAGCTCTGGTGACAAGGTCGATAATGTTCCATCACCACATCTAGGCAGACTGCATTTACTTATTTAGTCACTGTGTGCTTCTAACACCCCTCCGTTTCCAGTCTGACTCAGTCTTTGATAGTTCTAAAGAAATAGTCTTTGACAATCCAGCTCTCATTCTCTCTGGTTATAATGAATGAAAAAAGAAAAACTTGAAGAGCAACAATACATTCAACAGCTAAATGTCCTCTGCAGAGGTTAAAGGACAAAAAGACTGTCAGTGTTTATATATTTTCTTACATGTTTGGTATGTTGGTGGTTATGAATGTATCTATGCTTGTTTTGGGATAGGCCTGCATGTGTTGTGTGTGTGTGTGTGTGTGTTGTGTGTGTGTGTGTGTGTGTGTGTGTGTGTGGGTGGGTGCATGTGTGAGTGAGTGAGTAGTGTGTGTGTGTTGTGTGTGTGTTGTGTGTTGTGTGTGTGTGTGACAGAGAGACAGAGACATACGGAGAGACAGAAAATGAGAGACAGACAGGCAGATAGACAGATATGGAAGAGAAAGGGAGAGAGAGAGAGAGAGAGAGAGTCAACTTTAATTTGATAAAAGGTTGAAGTTCCTGTATACTATCGGCCATAAGGTAGTGAACTGTCAGAAGTTCACTGCGACTGAGGCATTGTATGATGGAAGGCAAATCCGACCCGTCTCCTTCCGCTGATTTTAACCTTCCCTGAATTGAATCAGGCACCCATTTATTGCGGGTGATCTGAGAGGGTTTTCAAACCCCAAATAATCCGACCCTACACTTGGTTTGAACTCACAACTATCAACTCCGCAGACAAATACTCTAACCATTGATTATGGACCCCTCTTAATCAGAATGGGATTAATGTCCAGTCAGCCTCAGGGCTTTTAAGGACAAGTTGCTTCCGGAACAGAGACAGGGAAAGACAGCATGAATGTAAAATAGAGACGTAGGGGTGGTGGAATATGAAAAAAGGAAGGGAAACTAAAAGCAAACTTAACGCTTACACATGGTTCTGCTCGCTCGAAATGCACTCTTAAACATTTCCATTCAACACTTGACTAGCAAGTACAAGGAACAAATGCTTGACAAACATATTTCATTATCTGAATATGACATTCAAAGATGAATATTTTGCCTTCCTTCCAACTCGTTGCCACAGTACAAAGAGAAAGCTCAACAAGATGAGACAGGTGCCAAGATAAGACAGGTGTAAAGATGAGCAGGCAGACAGGTACAAAGGTGAGACAGGTAATACAAGACATTACTGACCAAGGAGCCAATTGTGCTGACTGAGTCAGAACGAGGAAACCCTCTGGCATTGGAGATTCTGTCCTTGACCTGGGGGTCACAATCGCTCGTTTACGTGCCTCTCTTCTCTGCTGCAGGCGTTCTTGTAACTGTGGAGAAAAAATAACAATGGTGGATTATGATTGTAACTTTTTTTTTGCAAAAAAAAAAAAATATATATATATATATATATAACACACATAATTCTTCTGTTGCTGTTGTTTTTATGTTTTGTTTTTTGTTTGTTAGTTTGTGGGATTTTTTTTACTCCACTTGTTTAAAAAGGGTCAGTCCTGGAAACTGGTGAATTCTACTGGAGCTGATAATAAAAGCGTGATTGGCACCAAGACAGATAAAGAATTCTATTTACTACATATTAAAACTATCCTTATTGCAGCTTTACACTGGTTTCCACCTTTGATGTTGACCAGTCTATATGAGTGAAACATTTCTTTCGGTTTCAAGGAAACACAAAGTTTCAAAATGTTTGCAATCACAAAATTGTTAGTCCATGTGTTTAAGGTTTGAATCATGCAATCCTGCAAGCTCCTCGTCCATTCATTTTGTGTTGCCATACCACACCACAGACATACTGAGGGATTGAGGAAATATGCAACAATGCCCAAATGTCGGTGCAAATGGGTCAAACAGATTCAATGCTGTTAAATAATAAAGGTGAGACAAAACAATGTGGTAGCAGTATTACTCCTCTCTCACCTTCTCAAAGGATACCTTTGGCTGTGACCATGGAAGTGGTTTGGATGGGGAGGGGAGGATAGGGTCATTGTGAGAATGGGGGAAAATGTAGTGCATGTGGACGTTATGGACAATAACAACAAAAGGGTTTTATATCCTGAACTGATAAATGTATATGACACACTAAAACTGGAAATGACATGATGGGGCAATGTGAAAGGGATGTGACCGCGGACAGAAAAAGACTAGAAGAGCACTTGGGATACCACAGACCTCCGCCATGGTACAGATTCTGGATCCATTCTTTGATCGTAGTCTACATCTGCACCAAAATTCAATGGCTTCATCCGTGTGCCAAATTCCATGTTTCTAATAAGTTTAGTTCAAATCAGTTTGGTATGCTTAGTGTAATTTTGCTGATGGACAAACAAACAAACTAACAAACACAGATGAAAACACAATTTCTTGGGTGGATATAAAAGCAACCACAGGGTGTTTCTCTGTCTTCTTCTTCCTCTTCCATTCTTCTTCATACCTCTACTAAAACTTTCAAATTCTCCACTCGTGATATTTTTACTTATATAACTGTTCTTCAACCATTTAGAGAGCCAAATTTCATTTTGGGGGATTTTGTCTAAACACGACACCAGAATGCATGTATTTTGTTGTTGTTGTTGTTGTTTGTGTGTGTTTTGGGGGTTGGGGTTGGTTTGGTTTGGCTTGGGGATATTGCACTGGCATAGGGAATCTGGTGTATAGACTCATCAGAGACTCTTGGAGAGGGTCAGTCAGAGTCTGCCTTGAGTCAGCAACAGTCCAGTGAGAAACTCCAGACACGCTGACTTCAAAGAGAAAACCTCCTCCAGCCACCTGCCCCAAGCCATGACTGACCACATGACCCTTGGATCAAAACAACAAAGAGCGCTTTGTCCACTTGGCCAACCGGTAACCACCCCGCCCCCCCCCCCCCCCTCCCCTCCAAACCTTATCAAAACATACGGAATCCACAGCAAGGGGTCACCCTCCTTCAAACTGTTTCCCTTGAGTTTAAATTAATTGATTTCATTAAAACAGAAACTGTCAATGTTTCCGTTTTACTTCCTATATACCTTAGATCCATACAGGAGAAGATAAAAATGCACTTTTCCTCAAACTTGCTTACTTCTTCTATCAAGTAGAATTCATCATTCAGTCAGTCACCAGGAAACTTGCAGCTAGCTTGTAAAAATAATTTGTTGATTTGTGATCATTGACAGACTCTGCTAAATAATAAAACATCATTTTTTTCTTAAGTAAAAATTATCTGACAATTTTAAACAGGGAAGAGATGGGGAGAGAAAAGGAGAGAAAACAGAAAAAAAAAAAAAAAAAATTAGTTGGGGGTATAAAAATCCCTTCATTTAATCTGTTTGGGATCCTCACAACCCTCCCCCCATCCTAAACAACAACAACAACAAAATCTACTGTGTGACAAAGAAAAAAAAAATGAATGACTGATGTAAGGATAAACCTCCGAAGGGGTAATGAAAAAGAAAAAAAAAAAATCTACAGTACATAGGTTCAAAGTTTAAATGTGACAGAGAAAAAAAATGAATGATTGATGTGGGAATAATGCCACTGAAGGCAAAATAAGATGAAGCAGCAGCAAAACAAAACAAAAAGAGAAAAGAAAGAAAAAGATAAAAAGAAAGAAATCCATGGCAAAACACAACCAAACCAATGTACCAGAGATCTCTGGCTGCCCTGCTGGGTGGCGGCCCTGTCCTGCGCTGCCAGTGACTGGTTCTCCGCCTGCTTCAACATCTGCACCACTGCCTCTGTCTCAAAGCTGCGGTCCATCTGGCGCCGACGCCGTGCCTCCAGGCGCTGCATCACTTCGTTGCACTGCCGCTCCATGTCTTCATTCAGTTTCTGGGCAACGTTCACAATTCACAATGTTTGATTTAGGATGTTCGAAGGCATCTTTTTTTTTCTTTTTGTAGTCTTTGTATATACCATATGCAGGTAATACAACAATTTGATCAATAACACTCGATTTTGTACAACAAATGCTGAAAATAAAGTTTTGTTCCAGCCTCTGAAAAAAAAAAAAAAAAAAAAAAACCCGTTAAATTCTATGCTTCTTCGGGGGGGGGGGGGGGGGGGGGGGGTTTTCTTAAGGACAAGCAGGTCATTGCTAACAAAGGAGGTAGGACAACTAGGTCATTGCTAATAAATAACTTAGGACACCCTGGTCATTGCTAACTAATGACTTGGGACACCCAGGTCATTGCTAACTAATGACTTAGGACACCCAGGTCATTGCTAACAAATGACTTAGGACACCCAGGTCATTGCTAACTAATGACTTAGGACACCCAGGTCATTGCTAACTAATGACTTACGACACCCAGGTCATTGCTAACTAATGACTTAGGACACCCAGGTCATTGCTAACTAATGACTTAGGACGCCCAGGTCATTGCTAACAAATGACTTAGGACACCCAGGTCATTGCTAATAAATGACTTAGGATGCCCAGGTCATTGCTAACTAATGACTCTGGATGCCCAGGTCATTGCTAACTAATGACTTAGGACACCCAGGTCATTGCTAACTAATGACTCATGACACCCAGGTCATTGCTAACTAATGACTCAGGACACCCAGGTCATTGCTAACTAATGACTCAGGACACCCAGGTCATTGCTAACTAATGACTCAGGACACCCAGGTCATTGCTAACTAACTGTGTTGAGTGCTGGCAATGAGGCTGTGGCAGGGTGAGCATGGTTTTGGGGAATGGGAGGACGGAGGTGTGGAATGAGCTGCTTGAGGACATTGCTACACCATGTAGAGGATGAGAAAGCAAAACACAGTACCATTTTCTTAGATGCAAATTGTTCCTCCAGATCTCGCAGCATTGCCTCGGCATCCAGACCCTCTCGCTGGGCTGTGGAGAGTGACAGAATCATGTAAAACAACATGCAAAGAAAAAAAAACCCTGCAAAATCACGTAGGAGATCAAAGACCTCCACAAAGAGTCCTCATTAACTTCAATCAGACACCAACTCAAATCCCATCCCATAGCATCCACCCTTTCATATGGATCTATGCTACAATTTGAAATGGTTATCCTAAGGTTATGTTCCATCTTTCTTCAATGTTTGGTCAAAATCAGTTCAGCATTTTTTGTGCATCTTGCTGATGGACAGACAAACAAACAAACCAACAGAGGTGGAAGCAAACATTACCACCTTCCAGGAGATAAACATGTTACATCACAGTGAAATGCCAATTATTTATTTCACTTAAGTCCAGAACACAAAACAGTATTACCATGTATCAACTGGATGTATGTATTATACACTCATCATAAGCAAGCAATATAAAACTTGTACACCTTTTTTCTTCTAATCAGATTTCGATTACATCCTAGTTAGGATTACATCCTAGTTAGGATACCAAGTTTTTATACACTTTGGAAGAAAGTTAATGGTCAGCAATGAATACGTTATCATTTCAAGCACAGATATATAGTGTTCAGAACATTCAACTCCCTAAAACATGTTTCACTTGACTTTTAAATGTAGGAAAAACAACGTGCAAGTTAAACATGATGTCAATATGATAGGCATTTTTCTGGGCTCTGTCCGCTGTAAGTGAAGAGAAACAGGCATCTTGTTCTAAACTTAAAACAGTATTTTTATGTTACTTTTTTCATCAAATGTGCTAGTTTTGCTGTATTTCTTGATATGATAAAGACCTAGATTTCTCATAAACATTTTTACTTTTTTTTTCAAACTGAACACACACACACACACACACACACACACACACACACACACACACACACACACACACACATACATCTAATGACAGATAAACACTAAGATAGAAGGGTACATAGATAGATAGATAGATAGGCTGATAGACAGGTAGGTGGTAGTTTGCTAGATGGGTAGATAACCAGATAGATAACTAGATAGAAAGATAGATACACTGCTAGACAGACTGACAGACAGCACACAGATAGATAAAAGGATAAGTTCCCTGTCCTAAATATTCTCCTGACCACATAATCAGTACAGCTCCCCACACTACAAATAGTGAACTAATACATTGATTCCAGTCTGCTCATCAGAACGCGGTAAAGAAGACAACGGAGAGACCAAAGAAGGCAAAGACAATAACAATAACAACAACAACAACAACAACAAGGAAAGACAAGGAAACCAACAATCAGTCATTCATATATGCCACATATTCTCATAAATGGCCGTGAACAAGCAATACTGACAGTATGACAAATATTTGGATGAAAGTCTAGGATTTAACTCAGACCAAAGAAATTGCTTTTAACAAATATGAACAAACACGAAACAGCTAGAAAATCATGTTTACTTTCATGATACTTCTGTATCTTTTTTGTATGTGTTTCTAAACTAAAGGGCAAGCGCTTCTAGTCCAACTGCAGACAGAAGATGAGAGTGAATCTACAGCGCCACAGCAAGAGGTGCAGTGACAGGGATTCCATGAGCACGCCACAGTATAGCATCAGACAGTGAGAGAGGGAAGTCCTAGAAGACTGACACTTACCCGAGGTATTGGTAAGCATTGGAGCAGTTCTGTGTGTGTGTGTGTGTGTGTGTGTGTGTGTGTGTGTGTGTGTGTGCGCGTCTGCGTGCGTGCATGCGTGCGTGTGCATGCGTGCGTGCATGCCTGCGTGCATGTGTGTGTGTGTGTGTGTGTGTGTGTGTATGCGTATGTGTGTGTTTATGCGCGCCTGTGTGCACACACACTTACACACATATTTATAAACACATATGCTAAACAGACATGGATATATATATACAACACACCACACACACACACACACACACACACACACACACACACACACACACACCCTAAACCTACAGAAACATGCACTCTTTCTCAAACTTGAACATACCCTATATGCATATAAACATAAGATCTACCTTTCGTATTATCCCATGATTTGATAAAGAGTGAAAGAGAGATGGAAGAGCTTAAGATCTGAAAGACAAAGCAAAGAATACATAATTGCACCAACTTTGGAGAAGCGCTATACCTGTGTGAGTGTGCATGTGAGTGTGTGTGTGTGTGTGTGTGTGTGTGTGTGTGTGTGTGTGTGAATGTATGTATGTGTGTGTGTGTGTGTATGTGTGTGTGTGTGTGTGTGTGAATGTGTGTGTGTGTGTGTGTGTGTGTGTGTGTGTGTGTGAATGTGTGTGTGTGTGTGTGCGCGCGCACGCGTGCATGCACATGTGCAATAAAGGTTAAGAAACACACAAAAAACATGGTACGTGAAAATATTGTTACAGAAACAAGGAAATGTATAAGGACAAGGAAATGTAGAGAATGAAAGACCACCAATGATACAAACAAGACTGCCTACACATAACCAAGAAAGGTACATGATGAGTGAAAATGATCTGGAAAAGTAACAGAAATTGGTAACAGCCACCAAAGAGCCACCAATTAAATGTCTATTTTCTCACTATATTCCCTGCCTCTGCAACATCTTTTTTGCCTCATTCCTTTCATCACATTAAACTCATGAAGCAGGCGTGCTGAGTTTCATCTGCTGTTTAACATTCACAGAAAGCATAGCCTACTGGCTGCACCATTTATTGGCTCATAATGCAAATCTTACCAGATATATTTTGCCAAATTAAAGAACACCATGAAATGAGAGCATGCAACAAAAAAAAGAAAAAAAGAAAGTTTCATGACGATATGTCAGATCGTAAATTTGACAGGAAACATTGTGCTGTGTGCTTGTTTTAGTATAAAACACTGCTTCCAGACTTCCCACTTATACACAAATCTGGAAGATTTCACTCAATTTTAGACTATCTCTGCAATCAGTCTACACAGAGATAAGCATATGATTGAATAATTCAAATTATCTGCATATCCTTATGAATTAGGAAAAAAAAAAGCAGTTGTCTTTATCTTCAATCTATCTCAATCCACATATAATACATAAATGTATTTTCCCCTGTCACTCTAACACACTTATTGTTTGTCATTGGGCTGAGTCGTAGCCATGAGACCCTCTTCTTCAATTGTCTCATCTTTGTTGTAATTCATATATCCATCAGCTTCAAATCATGTGTAGTGTGGTCTCAAAACTTAGCGGATGTGGTGTAGCATATATGGACTAGTCCGCACGCAGTGACGCCTCCTTGATGAAACTGAAACTGAAACATTGGGCTTTGCCTGTGCTTGCACAACCAGGTCAATTTCCATGCTTCATTACAAATCTGACAGAGGCAACGGGCTAAAATCAATTAAAATTTTGAGTTCATCTTTAATACGCTCATCATCGCCAATCAGCGTAAAAAAAATTTTAAAAAAATCCAGAATTCTGCGGCCCTCATGCCCTGCTCTCATGGCGACCTTAGTTTCAATTTCCTCTCCACATCTATTCCCTCGGTGAGGTCGTGAGGTCACATCGAGGTCACCAGTACTGGCAAGTTCATGGGGACCGTTGTCAGATGGACGTGGTGCTGCCTTCCGGAGGGGGATACTAACTCACGCTGTCTCCATGACTATGCGGTTATCGTCATCAGTCTGGGGCTTAGTCGGCGATGTCCTATGCAAGCTGTGTCAATTAGGCACCCTTGAACTCCACCAAAGTGACGCGGCAGCAGTGCAGTGTCTACTCTGGTGGGTTGCCTGATGGCAATGTGACTTCGTCTCTTCCTGTGGATTGCCTGATGGCAATGTGACTTTGTCTCTTCCTGTGGATCGCCAGTGCCAGGGCTACAATGGACCAAGCCTGTGAATGGGGAGCAGGAACAAGCAGCATGGGGGTATTGCCGCTGAAGTGGCGCAGTCAATGAGACAGCAAAAAAAAAAAAAAAAAAAAGAGATGAATTCAGAGTTCTGAGTTCCCCCTCTTTCTTCTCAAATGTTAACAGAGAACTAAAGTCCTGCTTCGGTTTCTCATGATATACTCTTGATTATATGTCTGTTTCTTAACGCTCCAAGTTTAGCCATTACTCAATCCCTGACAAGACCCAAATGGAGGAAGTACACGCATGCTCATCTGATATCATTGAAAATGATGACTATCATCTTGTCATCTGTCTCTTTCACACACACACACACACCCCACACACACACACATACACACACACACACACACACACACACACACACACACACGCACGAACATGGCCACAATCTTACCAAGGAGCAGACAAGCCAGTCACTGATAACCAAACATTTTTCCATCACTAATTCCATGCACACTGTGTGAATGGTGACAGCCAGTGTGACATAAACAAAGACAGTGAAAGATCATCGTGGTTACTGCCGCTGACCAGCGGCATGTGAGTGAGATCACACAGCATTCTCCACACACACTGTACCTGACAATCTCTTAGTAGACACTCCCGCTATAGAGGAAAAATGTCACGCATACCTTGTCAATCTCATTCGAGACATGCATACAAAATGATGCATAAAATGGAGAGTATCCAATACATAAAACACAAAATCCAATATGTAAAACACAAAATCCAATATGTAAAACACGAAAGGGACAAACAGAAACTATGTGAGATTTAGTTTTCTCTAAATTCAGGCTGAGATTGTTATGACTTTCATGATCATGATGGCAAGAATTCATGCACATGTAGGAATAGGCAGGCAGGGATACACACATACCATGCACATTTCTTGCATGCATATACATGCACAGGCATATATATGATCAAACACACTCACAAATACATAGAAATACATGCTCACATCTTCTCTTATACACACAAACACACACACACATGCATGTGTGCAGACTGGCATGCACACACACACACACAACACACACACACACACACACACACACACACACACACACACACAAGCATGACGAAGTACACACCCTCCCACCACCACACCACATCACACCATGCCCAAGCCACACCTTCCCTATATTTGTGACACCTTTGCATTCCTTCACTCCCTTTTCCAACTCCTCAGCCCCAGGCCTCCCCAACACACACACACACACACAAACACACACACACACACACACACACACACTCACACAGAGGGAAGAACACACACACACACACACACACACACACACACACACACACATACACACACACACACACACACACACACACACACATGCAAACAAATCACAAAAACATAATGCATCAACAACAAACAAAAAAAAACAACAACAGCAAAACAAAGACAAGAACAACTACTCTCCTGACCTTTCTCCAGAATGGCTTGCTTCTGCTGCATAAATTCCTCCTGGAGCTTGGCCTCTGCCGCCTGACGATCTGAAAGTGAGAGCACCTCCCCAGACATGTCTCCCACGCTGAAGGCCAAAGCACTCAGGGAATCGAACCAGCCCTCACGGTTGGCCGCCCTCTGGGCCTTGCGCATGGTCTTCAGCTCTTCTTCAGTCTGGCCGCAGACACAGCTCATTGAAAATAACTCCTTGGTTACTGAATGCTTGCTAAACATTGACTCTCTTTTGAGCTGGATATTGGGGTCAGACAAATATGTGATGGAAAAATCAGTGAACATGGAACAGACTCAATCACTGCATAATTCAGTACATCACACCATCTCTAATTCATTCTTGGAGGAGGAGGGAAAGGAAGTGAGTGGAAAGAGAACAAACAAGTTTGTTTCTCAGTGTGCATTTATGTATTTGTGTTTGTATGTATGAATAATATGTACACAGATGCATGTACATGCAAAAGCAAGCTTAGGTCATATGTGAAAGAGAAACACAGATGTGTCCCATGTTTACCTTAGCAAAGATAGATTCTTGCACAGTGTTGAAGTGGATCATCTGCCGTTCCTGTAGGTCGGCCAGCGTGATCACGCACAGTTCCTCCCATAATTCCTCTTCTTTGCCGTCACTTCGGAGCTTTTCCAGCTGTCGACGTTCCACTGCACACACCATGGACATGAGCATGCAAACTCCATACACAGACAAGAAGGCCTGTAGACACAGTCTCTTTCCAGACAGAACAGCACACATCCAGGACACATCAGGGCACCCAAGATATTTCTTTGCAAAAACCTTTAGATAATGTCGACATGAAATTAATGAAGTATTTGAGATGTGATCTGTTTTGGCTGACCTCCCCCCAATAGATGCCTTATCTGGCCACTTGACTCCTATACCTACACAAAATGGTACATGATTTCACTGACATCATTTCAACTTGGAAGTCGATCACAAAAACTATTCATGACTTCAGAACATGCTGACCAACGAGCACAATGACTTGCAGACATGAACTGGACCATGCCAGCTACTGAACCAAATGAAATGAGTCGAGGAACACAGGTGAAATGGATTTGCTTGGACTGTGCATGACAGACTGACCCAGGTATATATATTTTGGTGTGGGGTCACAAAGGTAAAGGTGAAATGGTCAAAGTAAGTATGTGAAGCCTGATTGTCTGTAAGTGCAGAACTTGAATCGAAGCTACTTGTTTTCAATCAGGCCACCTATATACATGCATGCACACATATTACACACATTTATCTTTTCACAAAGTCACTGTTTATTCAATGTATGTCTAAATTTAATTTCATTGCAGACAGAGAGCTACAGCTATGTTGGAAATATAAATTTGTTAAATCGTCTTTTATTGTGGCATACGAAAAATATGTGTGTTTAAAGTTGATTCGTGTCTGCAGTGTCTGTGGGTTCACTACAATAGAACTTGCTGTGTTTCCGAATGTTCTGTCAAAGGGCCACATGCAACAAACTCTGAATTCTCTCCCAGAGCATGCAATCAATGTGGGCACATATGGAAACATACATGTACACATGCATGCATGCACACATCACACACACACACACACACACACACACACACACACACACACACACACACACACACATATGGCATACCATGTGAAACAACATTACCTTGCAAACCATCTTAGGACTTGAAATTAAAAACTGTTTTTAAAGAAACCTATTTCCCAATGCGGAAAAAGATGAAGATGTCAAAGTCTTGAATCTTGCTTTTTTTCTGTGGAAAAAAAATCTACCAGATTCTCAAAAAGCCAATTCCAGGACTGAAAAGTGTATGACTGAAGTTTACAGCTCCTTGTTTTATTTCCAAACCATCTGAGTACACTCTATAGTTAATAGAAAGAAGTCCTCAAAAGGACGAGGCACACACACAACAACACACACACACACACACACACACAACACACACACCACTACAACTCCAACTTGTGAGCCATGGCCTGCCCCAAGATGTCCAGCTGAGCCTGCCAGCGCTGCACGGCTTTCTGCGTCAGTTTGGTCCGCCGCTTGGCAGGAAGGTTGGGGTCCTCCAGGGCTGCCACCTTCCGGGCCGATTCTTTCCTCCACGCTCCATATTCCTTCTCCGCCCGTGTCATCTTTAGTCGCAGCTCCTGAACGATGGGAAGAGTAGCAAGTCAAAAGAAGTGGCAGGCAAGGTGCAGAGGCTAGCTCAAGGGAAGGCAGCAGGAAGACCGGTATGGAGAGAAAAGTATGCTCTTGCCGTCTCTTCTATGATAATTCTCACCCAGGTGTCAAATCCATCTCACGGTCTGGTGTTACATTTTCCAACAAGCTATAACCCCCCCCCCCCCCCCCCCCCCATCTCACAGTCCATTACATTATCAACAGCTCTCAGTTCTGTCTTACAGCCTGTTTTCCTATCTCATCTTTTTGTGATACTTCAATGGCACTGCGACCGGGTCAAATCAAGGGATTTCTTTATTATGCCTGACAAACACCCAAAGATACCAAAGACAACAAAAGTACTGACAGCTTGTGAGCAGGAAGTCAGATACCACTTCACCCGTCCAAAAATGTGTGAACATCAAAAAATTGATCATGTGGGAAACAAAGTGGTGAGGGCATGAGATGAAGTAATGGTAGATAAAGAACAATCCAGGAGGGGGACAGCCAGTACCAGTTGGAGCAGTATTAAAAAAAAAAACCCAACCTATTTCGCAGTCCATTTTACCAATTTCTGCTTTCAAAACATTCCATCTTTCCACACTCTCTCTCCCTCTTCCTCTCTCTCTCACTCCCCCTCTTCCTTTCTATCTCCCTCTCCATCTCCCTCTCTCTCTCCTGCATCTCTCTCTCTTTCCCTTTCTCTCTCTACCCCCTCCTCTCTCTCTCTCTCTCTCTTTACTGTAATACACATGACTAAGAAAAGACTGCAGTAGCTATCCCTAACTGTCCAAGTGGCCATAGCAACTCCCATCTGACGTAATAACATTACTGTACAAAGTGATAACAACAGGGACTTTCAGTGGACGGGTAACCACAGAGATTACATGGTGCCATGTTGTCAAGAATGAATGAGACAGAAGATCATCAAACACATTACACTCCAGCAAGTGCAGTGTACCTCCTCTGACATGTCTTTCAGCTGTTTGGCAGACTGACGGTCACGCCGACATCGGGCCAGCAGCTGCTGAAGCGTGTCACGCTCCGCCGCCTGGTGTTTGTCAACGGCCATCAGTGCCCCTTCCTGCAGCTGTTGCAGGTCTGCACGCAGCGAGAACTTTGATGAATCTCTTGTACTGTGCTTGGGTCTGAAAATCTTCTAATTAAACCATTCCACAATTTTCACAAACCATACTGATTTTGTGCACTAATGTTAGATTTAAGGTGTTTTACACCTTAATACAAAAATCTTCTAATATTCACAGCATGATTTCTGTGCTCTTCTCTAATTTGGATACAGTTAATTCTACAGATTCCAAAACTTGTATTAATTTCAACAAATGTGAATCATTCTTCTGCAACTTATCTGTTTTGTTTCATCCAGTTGAGAATGCAAATGTTTCTGAATATGTGCTCAGAAAGTTGTCAATCATGTCCCTTTTTCAATTTTAGGACCTTTTCCATTCCTTTTTAACCTACACCAACAACAACAGGAAGACCTACTGAAAAGAGGAAAACACACACACATACTCTTCAGGAAAAATGTGCAGCTTCCTTTCACCCAACTGAGGATGCACCAGCTGAACACACAACTCTTCCTGACTATGCACTCACAAAGTTGTTGACCATGTCTCTTATCAACTTCCATTTTAAGACTTTTTTATGTGTTTTTGAAAAGAAATCAAGCAGATCTACCTGAAATGCAAAAACAAGAAGAAGAAAAAAAAAAAAAGAAGAGACAGAAATTATAAACCAACCATCAGACAGAGCATTTTCAGGCACGTCTTCCTCGGTGATGGGCATCAGCTTGTCCTCTGCGGCCGACCCTTCCTTTCCCTCCAGGATCTGTCGGCGTCTCTGCATCAGTCGTTCTCTGGCCAGCTGCCGTTGACGATCACGCTCCTTCAGCAAACTGAAATGCACGGCAATTCAAGGAATGCCTTGGCAAGCATTTAGGCACCATGAGGAAAAGGTGTGGCAAACATTCCAGCAGCACCACGAGGAAACAGTGTGATCAACATTCAGTCACCATCAATGAAATGTGTAGCAAATATCCAGGCACCATCAGAAAAAGGTGTGGCAAACATTCACGCACCATGAGGAAACAGTGTGATCAACATTCAGTCACCATCAAGGAAATGTGTAGCAAATATCCAGGCACCATCAGGAAAAGGTGTGGCAAACATTCACGCACCATGAGGAAACAGTGCGATCAACATTCTGTCACCATCAAGGAAATGTGTAGCAAATATCCAGGCACCATCAGGAAAAGGTGTGGCAAACATTCGCGCACCATTAGGAAGGGTGCAGAAAGCACCAATGCAGTTCACCAAAGGACCCCAAGATTTTTCAGCAGAGGTCCCAAAGGACCCTCAGTTCTAAATACTAAAGCAACACCAGGAAAGGACAGCAAACATAGGGCATTACCAAGGACTGGGGCAAACATAGGGCACTACCAAGGACTGGGGCAAACATAGGGTGCTGCCAAGGACTGGGGCAAACATAGGGTGCTGCCAAGAACTGGGGCAAACATAGGGTGCTGCCAAGGGACTGGGGCAAACATATGGCACCACCAAGGACTGGGGCAAACACAGGGCGCTACCAAGGACTGGGGCAAACATAGGGTGCTGCCAAGGACTGGGGCAAACATAGGGCACCACCAAGGACTGGGGCAAGCATAGGGTGCTGCCAAGGACTGGGGCAAACATAGGGCACCACCAAGGACTGGCGCAAACATAGGGTACTGCCAAGGACTGGGGCAAACATAGGGCACCACAAAGGACTGGGGCAAACATAGGGCGCTGCCAAGGACTGGGGCAAACATAGGCCACTGCCAAGGACTGGGGCAAACATAGGGCACTGCCAAGGCTGGGGCAAACATAGGGCACCACAAATGACTGGGGCAAACGTAGGGCACTGCCAAGGACTGGGGCAAACATAGGGCACTGACAAGGACTGGGGCAAACATAGGGCGCTGCCAAGGACTGGGGCAAACATAGGGCACCACCAAGGACTGGGGCAAACAGGGTGCTGTCAAGGACTGGGGCAAAATAGGGCACTGCCAAGGACTGGGGCAAACATAGAGCACCACCAAGGACTGGGGCAAACAGGGTGCTGTCAAGGACTGGGGCAAACATAAGGCACCACCAAGGACTGGGGCAAACATAGGGCACCACCAAGGACTGGGGCAAACATAGGGCACCACCAAGGACTGGGGCAAACATAGGGCACCACAAGGAATGGGGCAAACATAGGGCACCACCAAGGACTGGGGCAAACATAGGGTGCTGCCAAGGACTGGGGCACACATAGGGTGCTGCCAAGGACTGGGGCAAACATAGAGCGCTACCAAGGACTGGGGCAAACATAGAGCACCACCAAGGACTGGGGCAAACATAGGGCACTGCCAAGGACTGGGGCAAACATAGGGCGCTGCCAAGGACTGGGGCAAACATACTGCACTGCCAAGGACTGGGGCAAACATAGGGCACCACCAAGGACTGGGGCAAACAGGGTGCTGCCAAGGACTGGGGCAAACATAGGGCACTGCCAAGGACTGGGGCAAACACAGGGCGCTGCCAAGGACTGGGGCAAACATAGAGCACCACCAAGGACTGGGGCAAACATAGGGCACCACCAAGGACTGGCGCAAACATAGGGTGCTGCCAAGGACTGGGGCAAACATAGGGCACCGCCAAGGACTGGGGCAAACATAGGGCACTGCCAAGGACTGGGGCAAACATAGGGTGCTGCCAAGGACTGGCGCAAATATAGGGCACTGCCAAGGACTGGGGCAAACGTAGGGCTACCATCAGGGAAGGTGGGGCAAACCTAGTGGCATGCAGATCACACAGAATCTTCACACTTTCTTCCATCCAATTAACATGTCTCCAGATGAACTTTCCTGTTGTTCATTTACAATATGAGTCAAATCAAGTGGAACACACGTTGAAATATTTCATTCTGCTTATCCCTGACCTTCGCTCACAAATCATGTTTATACACTTCATTGCCATCAAAAGGTTAGGCAAAAAAATTGAACTTAAGAATATTTCTTGTAAACAAAGGGTGCAACATTTTGCTGAAAACTTATCAACTGTCTTTAGATCTCCCATTCTGTTCCAGACAAATGAGAATCTTGTGTTTTTCCACGATAAAGTAGAAAGCATCTTTCAACACATCTACGGTCAGCACATTTTTTTTTTTCATCCGTACAAATTTCAAAACCAAAACCATAAATAAAACAAACAAGTGCAATCCAATTCTTACCAAAAAAAAAATCATTAAAATCATGCTAGGAAGTCTTACAATTAAATCTAAAATGAAGAGAGTGTTCCAGAAAAACAACAACAACAACAACAACAACAACAACAATAACAACAATGCATTTTGCACGGTTTTTCAGACAAAGGGAGTTACCTCTCCTGTCGGTCCTCAAACTGCTGTTTGCCCATGCTGAAGATCAGGGCGGCAGAGTCCAGTTTCTCCTCAGCCTGAAGACGTTTCTGGTCCCTCTGGAGTTTGACCAAGGCATTCTGTCGTTCCTTCTCTCGCTTTGCCCCATCACCGTGTCGGCTGAAGGCTGCCAGCAGAGCGGCCTTCTCATCCTCAAAGTGCATCTGGAGGTTTTCCAGCACATTCTGTGGGGGGGAAAAAGTGGCTAAAGACCAATAAATTGTCAATCATGTTATCATCTTGTTGGAATTGCTGCTGGTCTACACACTACTGAATGCCTTGTTCCTGATCTGATTGTTAGTACCAAGCCAACTCACCTTGGCTTAAACTTTAGTCAGATTTTTTTTTTTTATTACATGCAGGTATCTGAGGCCTGTTATCAATGAAGTGGCATACTGGGATTGCACTTCAGGGAGGGGAGTGGGGGGTCTTCCTATGGTGCCGTAGCACTGGTCCCAACACCTGGACAGAAGGTGCACACACTGGCCTGCCTGGCACACCCTGGTCAACTCTGTGGCAATGGACTTTGAGGACAGACGTCTGGAGCAGCAGAAACAGAAGCATCCACCAGAGACACAGCAAACTCACTACTTCCTCCCACCTGGCTCGCTCCCGGTCACTAAGTGTCCCCATGGCAACAGACTGTTCAGAGCAAGAACTGGACCGACAAGCCATCTTTTGCCCCCCCCCCCCCCCTCCCTCTACCCCAATCCCACCCACTGTACCAGAAGTAGCGGCAGTCTTTGCCAACCAAGGGGCAAACATCATACTGGGACTGCCTTCAGCCATGAAGAGCTCTCACTGTAGTGATCTTGATTCTGATAACAAGGAACCAAATAGTGCAAGACATGATACACAATGACCATACATTCAGTCCTCAAGAGATGATACACAATGACCATACATCCAATCCTCAAGAGACAATACACAATGACCACACATCCAATCCTCAAGACATGATACATAATGACCATACATCCAATCCTCAAGAGATGATACACAATGACCATACATTCAGTCCTCAAGACATGATACACAATGACCATACATCCAATCCTCAAGACATGATACACAATGACCATACATCCAATCCTCAAGACATGATACCACAATGACCATACATCCAATCCTCAAGAGATGATACACAATGGCCATACATCCAATCCTCAAGAGATGATACACAATGGCCATACATCCAATCTTCAAGAGATGATACACAATAGCCATACATCCAATCCTCTCCCCTACGACATGCATTCAGTGATCAGAAATTCGCTCAAAAGGACAGTACCCCTGAAGTGTTGAGCTGGTGAATATGACCCAGCCAACCAGCAAACTTCACCGAGTGAGAACAGGGTACATACATACTACAGCATAAAACCTGCCAGAACACCTGCTGGAGGTCAAGGGCACTGCCGTTCATTCCAGAGCAACATGAGAGCCAAAAGGAAGGAAACTGACTCGCAGCTTACCAGGCTGAAGTGACGACAGAATTAAGGGAATGCACTCAAGGAGTTTGAGTATCACTCAGGCAATACTGATGGATGGATTTAGCTTCCATCTCTTCCTTTTGTTCATTTGTTTCTTTGGTTTGTTGTTGTTGTTGTTTTTTGTTTGTTTGGTTGTTGTTGTTGTTTTTTTTTTAAATTCTGAATGTTAAGGGTGATGGTCTCGCTGAGCAGGATAAAGGCACTCTCATTAGGACAGATAAGTATGAGAAAAGGAGCTGCATACATACATACATATCTATCTATCTCTCTCTCTATCTAAATATAAATATATAACACATACATACATACATACATATCTATCTCTATATATATATATATAAATATATAACACATACATACATACAATACATATCTATTATTATTATATATATATATATATATATATATATATATATATAATAAAACACATATAAACCTGAAAACTCCAGACAGCACCACTCACTGCTGGCAGGTTTGTTTTCTTACTGTCACGAGACAATTTAAGTGGAAAAAAGAAAACTGTACACATTCACGTTAGTCATTAATACAATGACGGAAGAATTGTAATAAGTTAACATGATGTAATATAGTAATTCAAGTCATCAGTATAATGAAGGAAGAATTGTTAGCCTGCACTTGTTTTCCCTCACTACTAAATTATTCAGCATAATATATATATAAAATAGAGAGAGAGAGAGAGAGAGAAAGAAGAGAGACAGAGAGTGAGAGAGAGAGAGAGAGTGAGATAGTCCATGTTCTTGTGTAGTTCACATACTGTGCAACACTCTGTCCATTCCTCACCTTCCTCTTGGCGTTTTCTTTCTGTTCCTCCTCATCCTGAATGACATCTAGCGTGGCCTCATCAGTTGTCAGCCCTTCTGCCTCTCTCTCGGCCTTCAGCTGACGACGTCTGGCCAGCCGCTCCTCCAGACGGCGCTTCTGATCCTGCTGGCTCTCACCCAGCATGGAATCCAGGTCTGAAAAAGGATCCCATAAGCATGGTTTTAAATGTTCGAGGGAAATGTGATCTTTTATTGAAATAATTTTTGCCTTGGGTCACATGCACACATACAGTGCGCCTCCTCAGACTACCTCATCTGTGACATCTATTACATACAATACCAACATCCACAATCTCCACCAAAGTCTCAGAAGGAAGGTAACAATACACTCATTTTAACATTGCCACATGAACAATCAAACTGAACAGCATTTATCTTTCACTTGAAACACACACACACACACACACACACACACACACACACACACACACACACACACACACACATAGCCACACACTGACAGTCGAGAGCCATGTTTCTGAGGCATGTAGTTCTCAATCAGTACACCAAATACTAGTAAACAGAAAGGCAAGTTTGTTTGGCGCCCACTTCAGACATTCATAAAAATTATCTATTTGGTGATCATTCTGCCATCAGTGCATTGTGCCAAGTATCTTTATCTTTCCATCATTAATCAAATGCCAATATGGATTTGTGAGGATCTCACTTCAGGCGCATGGAAACACAAAGGGAGTTCAAATTCTAGTGTTCTTCACACAGGCTGAGGTCCGAGAAAACTAGTTTAAAATCCCCACCTTTCATCCGTCAAGCAATGCCAGGCTTCAAACCCAAGACCCTCAGGTTTAAAGCCCAACATTCTACCCACTTGGCCACCATGCCCTTCAGGATATTTCACTGACACTGCCATTTTCTAAAACAATTATTCCAACATCAGTGATAACAAACTGTAAATTACACCAACCAAAATGTGATTAAGCAGAATAAGGTCCTTCTCCTGTACATATTTGAACTGGAAAACAAATCAGTTTTGTCAGTACAGAATAACCTAAACTTAACAGAACTGCAATTAAAAAAAAAAAAGCATTACAACAGGATAATCATCATTATCTAACAGATGAGGAACTGGTAACATTGCAGAACTACTTTACAAAATGAACGCATGAATCAAGTTAACACACCCGAAAAAAACAAAAATGTAAGAATTTATGAAACATGAGTATGTGTAGTTACATAATTAACCTTTACCAGCCGAGTCATCCAGTAGTGGACGACAGGATTTCTCTCCCTTGAGCCGAGTCATCCAAGTCCGGACGACGGACAGACAGCAGTACAGTCTGCCGTGTCGTCCACAGTCAGACGACGGGAACATAAAAAATTCCTACACTTTCCATGAAATGATCCAAGGGAAATAAGCTCTGTAACTAGTCTTGGGGATGTTGGAGCGAGTTGTAGACCATACTTTCAGTGGCCTATTGTGAACTTGGCTGACCCCAGGAGCTTTGAAACAAAGAAACTAGCGGCACCGGCACACCGCGCGTGGCACATATTTCCTGTGCCAGAAAAAATGTCGTTCAGGCGAAGGGGTGGTAGCGATTTCTCGCTCAATGAAGCGCTTGAAATCATATTACAAAGTGGATCTGGTGATGAGGGGAGTGATAGAGAGATAGAAAACTTTGAAAGAGAATAGGAAAGTGAATTGTTTGAAGATGCAGCCATCCCTTCATCTTCCGATTTGGTGTTGTAAACGAACGGAATAGAATGCAAACAAAGCATTTTTTCTACTAGTCAGACATGTTTTTCAACGCACAGTCGTGTGTACACATTGAAAGTAAATGATTTGAAATTACTATGTTCGATTAGTTGAGTGTTTGTTCTTTCCTGTGACACCCAACACAAGACCGTCAGTTGTTGTCTAGCTACCGTAAAAATAAATTAAAAAGTGGCCAAATATGTGCGTTGGCAGGGAATGAGCGCTGTGCACGAGCGTGCGGCAGCAGGGAATCGTGCTGTCCGTGCCGCTCTCGGCTGGATAGTATTAAGAAATATTTAAGACAAACTCAGATGGGATGCAATAGAAAATTTGTTTTCATCGACATGCATTTAAAGTATTAAAAAAAAACATTATGTATACTACCTTCAATTATAAACCACAATCTTCCTCCAATGCAATAATCAATACAGTATTGTCATAGATTAAAAAAGACTGCTTTAACACTATCATGAAGATGCCCCTTGATTGGCAAATGCTAATGTCAGAGATGATCATTCCGGATTTAAATACCATTGATTAAGAGGCTTCTTGTTGTGATTAAAAGGTATAATAAACTGTGTGAGGACACATGAGAAAAACCTTCCTGTTGCCTGACAATCACACACACACACACACAACACACACAACACACACACACACAATACACACAACACACACACACACACACACACACACACACACACACAACACACACACAACACACACACACACACACACACACACACACCACACACACACACACACACAAAATCATTCTATAAACCATTGTATTATATTTCGATCAAGCTCTTACTATAGCAAACAAGCAACACACAAACTATCAAAATGATCAGAAGAGAAAACAAAAAGGGAGGGGGGGTGGGGGGTGGGGGTGGGGGGGGGGGGAGTGCTGGACAAGCAGAGACGGGCTGGGGAGGGGGAGGGGGAGGGAGACCGATGTTCATCAGTTATCGATTATGTCCATGTCTACATCTGGTGTGTGTTCTCAATGGAACAGTACCATGAAGCCTTCTTGAAAAGATTACCTACTCTAAAAAAAGGTTTGTTTTTTTTCCTGGAACATTCTTCAAAACAAGACTAGTATTACCTCCCTGTAACAACTCCCTCTTTCAATCTTTTCTTTTTAAAGGATTGCAGGCCATTAGCAACAGGTTCCTGACAACAGGTCTATTTTATTTTCCTCATAGTTATCCAACTGATTGAACGCCATCATCCCATTTCACATGCTGTGACCTCGAGGTTTGCTGATAAGAACATACGGGGAGATAACTCACTCTCTCGGAGGATTCCCCACGCACTTGTTTCCCTTGACTGATAAGTGGTATTCAGTGAAGCTGTGAACACAAACCAGTTTCTTTCTTTTCCTTGGTTGTCAAACATGCTCTGTGTTTTCTCTCATGATGGATCTGTCTCAGAACCGCTGGGCCTTGCTGTCCAGAGTCATGTCCTCATTTTCAAAACCCAACAACAACTGCATTTTTCCTGAAACTGTTCAGAAAATTCTCAGTGGGATTGACTCTTTCCCTCCTCCTTACTTTTCTCTGGGAAGTTCAGGAGAACTACTTTGTGTTTGCTGCTTAAATGGTGGATCTGACCTGTCAGCCAAGGGAGGTTAGTCCCTAAGAGGACATCTGTGACAGAGTTATCCCCCATCTGTTTTCATTCGATTTCTTCATAATCAGATTGTGTACACATGAAATAGGAAGCATGCTATTTATTCAGTCAGTGATTACTTTTAAGTAACTTATTTTAACAGCAAATGTTCTGTCTGCGACTTCATCCACAATATTCAACGAATTCTCCCCTATCTCGTAGCTCCCCTTTCCCCAGATTCTTACTTTATAGTTCAAATCTATGAAACCCTGCAACAAAACTTAAGTCTATTCTTTACGCACTTCAGATTATACCACAGATTTTATCAACCTTTTCAGTGAGGTCTTTGTCTGCTCCTGCATGTGTTTGACTTTACACTGTACTGCACACTTTCTGGAGGTCTGTAATGATGTGATTAAATGCCAACAGCGTCCGTGGTCGCTAAGACATAACAGGTTGAAAAAGGTATTCAATGATCTCCACACTCGTTTCATGAGCTTCTTTATCTGTCCACCTGCTGGTTGGTCAGTCAATCTGCTTCTTCATTCTTTTGTTAGTTGGTTAGTTAGCTGATTTGTGATAAAGTCTGCATATAGTTATAATGAAGGTTAATGGAAACACATAGACAAACACAAAAAACGCACCAAGAAAATATGATTAAAGCACAGCTTAAATTTTATAACTTAAAACAAATTTACACAAAAAATTGTTTCAAAGGCTAAAATCTATCATTTCATTTCTGTCATAAACTTACTTCTAAACACAATAATGAACAAAAAAAAGAGTATCAGTCTGAGTAACAAATCACACATCAGTGCAAAAAGCATGTTATATATCTTTCTGACCTAAAAACAACAACAACAACAACAAAATGTTTTTCCTGTCTTCTCTCCTCTGCAGCTCTGTGGTCCCTGGAAGCTGTTTTCCATAGTTAGTGGCATCAGGCTATCTGAAAATCTACACCTACCTCTAATTCTAAACTTACTAGACTAACAGCACACACCAAAACAAAAAATACTAGTAGAAAACCTGAAGCAGTGACTACTGACACTGAATTCACACATGGGTGGGGTCTTGTTGGGGTTCTAATGCTGCAATTAAAGGCAGTTTTTGATCTCTTGAAGTCCATCACTTACCAACTTTGCGCACAGAAATGACTGTTGTCATAAACAAACGTCAGTAAGTACAAACTGAAGAGCGTTTTGCCTAACACACACACACCACACACACACACACACACACCACACATTAACACACACACACATTAACACACACACACACACACGCACACACGCACACACACACACACACATTAACACACACACACACACACACACCACACACACACACACACAAGCACACACTCACACACACTCATACACAAGCATGCTTGCACAAATTCACACACAAATGTGTGTGTGCGCGCGCACACACACACACACACACACACACACACACACAACACACACACACACCACACACACCTAAGTTACTCACTCACTCACTCACATTCACTTTCTTGCTTGCTTTCTTTCATTCAATACATATGCAAATAATAGCTTTTAACAAAAAGCTGCAAAAGTAAAAATGCAAGTTAAAAACAAACATCAGCATCTCAAACAACACTGATTGCAAAAAAAAAAAAAGAATTTACTTTTATTTTGAAACAGGTGCCTTTAATCGCTAAAGACACCCAAATAGCAGACAACTCGTGTATAGCACACTGTGTACATGTGTGTGCGTGTGTGTGTGCGTACATGCATACATGTGTGTGTGTGTGTGGTGTGTGTATGTATCTGCTCATGTGTGTGTGTTTGCAAGTCTCTATGTATGGTGTGGCAGAGGGAGAGAGAGAGAGAGAGAGAGAGAGAGAGAGAATGTGTGTGTGTGTGTACGTGCGTGCATGCATGTGTGCGTGCATGTGTGCATGCGTGCGTGTTTGTATGTGTGTGTGTGTGTGTGATTCATTGAATGAATCAGGTATTTTCTTCCCTGAAAAATGCTATGTCAATTCTGAAAGCAAAAACAAACAAACAAAAAATGGTATCATACCTTAATTCTTTTCTTGCACTTATTTCATGACACAAACTCTATAAACCTTGGCCTGCGCATGCCCCAAGTGCCAGGGAAGCTACAAACCTTAGATGTGAGCTAACTCCTTGCCAATTTCAGCTAAGTATTCCAAAAACATCAATCAGAAAATTCTTGTCAAACACACCTATAAAAGTAAACAATGCAACATGCTTCAATCAAAACAGATAACATCTCACCTTGTTTGTGCTTCAAATGCTGCCCCAGCAATGCCTCAATTTCATCCATCTTTCCTTCGTGCCGCAGTTGTCGTTCCTTTCGTTTCAGTTCGGCCACCTTTCGCTGTCGCTCCAGTTCTGACAACCGTTTCCACTCCACCTCCCCGTACTGATGTATCAGCGCCTGAGGTCATCAGAATGGTGCGGTGTACTGTGTTTGGGGATCCATTTAAGGAAACATAGGACGTCAAACAGGTGTCAACAATCACAGTGGTCACCTGTACTGTTTAACAGCACTGTCAGTTACATAAGTGCTGACAGCGCCTAAGAAGCGTGCAGAACAGCCTTTACTTGGATCTCTTGAATTCCACAAACTGACAAAATAATAATATGTTGAACAATGAGCGGTAGGGGAAAATAAGTGCAGGGTAACTTCACCTCCCTGTCATTATAACAACGACTTTGCACAGATCAAAAGAGGAAGAAAAAAATGAGGGAGGGTTGGGTGGGTGAGGGTCATGAGCTTGATGGAAATATATCGCAGGGGAGCAGCATCAGACCAGCTGATCTAGGCCAGGGAGTCATGACCACATACATGCCATTTCCAGGCAACCCTATGGCATCTCATGACTGCAAGGGGAACTGATCTTCCAGGAATGTGTCTTGAGCATAACAATCATTCATTTGAAAAGAAAGCATCACAATCACAAAAAAAAACAACTGTAAAACAGAAGACTTTGCATTAGCCTTTGACTAACATGTGTTTTTTTTTTTTCCACTTTTCTGCTGAGCTCACAGTTGCTCTTATTTGTAATACCGTAAATTTTGATTTGGGTTTGTTAAATGTTCTGTCCTAGTCTCCGTAAGATCACATATTAAAGTTATCCCTGATTATACTGTATTCCAGGTTCTGTATGCATCAAGACAGCCAATCTAATAAATTCAAAGATTCTGCTGCACAATTGAGCATGTCTTTATATTCATGTAATCCATTTCCAACAGCACACAACGGCTTACTCTAAGGAAAGGTGGCATGGGATTTCACTGCATGCAAGATTTATCATGCATACTTTTGTGTCCCTGAACTCAGTTTAAAATCTCATCTGAAGGACTTTTCAGGAAGTGGAGATAGAACAAATGTTAACTCCATGGCAACACCCCCCCCCCCCTGCCCCCTGTACCAGAACAGTAAGAATGGAGATTTAAACCCACAATCCCAGGATTGCCAGGATCACCAGTCCAGTGTTTTACCATCTGAGCTATTCCAACCAACTGTTTGCCATCTTTCCCCATGACCACTGAACTGTAACCACATCCACAGTTGGGTGTGAAAGACTTATTATGATTCATACCCCTGGGTCACCAGAGTTCCCACTGACCTCTATGATAAGTTTGTCACGCAGGGCGTCATACTTCATCTCCAGAGCCTTCACCACTTTCTTCTCTTCCTTCTCTTCTTCTGTCAGTCCTTCTTCATCTTCGTCTCCATCGTCTCTCTCAACACCGTCCTGCTGGGCTTTTCCTGGCTGCAGGATCACCTGGGCCACGTTGTCCTGACTGCCCTGTTCTGCTTTCTTCAGGATGGAGCGTGTCAGCTGCTTTAACCTCTCTTCATCCTGCAGCGATATAAAGAGAAACCAAGGACATACATAAAACAGGTATGCTGTTCCGATACAAGCACGCTTCACTCAATGAAAAAGATCAGACATAACAACAGAGATAAAATGTACGTGTTGTTATGAAAAAAAAACAGCCACTGTACCTAGGCAGACACAGATCTAAAAAGAGTATTAATAACTAACATGCTGTAGTAATAAAAAAAAAAAACAGACATCAGATTTCACCATCCCTCACTGCCTTGGCTTATGGCTGTGTCAGACCAATTGACATACGCTAGAACATCAAGGCTACATCAAAATGTTGTTATGCTCTGCATAGTTATGCAGGGACTGTGTTCAGTTGTGACAAGCTCCTAGTATAAAATTATCTGTCTCAAAAATGCCTCGAAGTCGGAGTGTGGCTGCCCACGTGGCATGATAATCAGAAATGGTCACACACGTAATGTTCTCATCTCTAGCTGATGCATTTGTACCATAGTGTTCAAGTACTTTGGCTGTTTGGATGATCCCTGGAGTCGTTTAGCCAGAGCATGACAACAACAACAACAACTATCCCTCACTCAAAGGAAAAATATTTCATTCCTGAGAAAACACTCATTCTCTCAAAAAAAAAAAAAAGGAAAAAAAAAAGCTTCATTTTCTATGCTTTTGATGCAAATCTGTTATCTTGATTCATGGAAAGGTCATTTCACAAGAACAAGTGAAGACAGATAACAATTGACCCCTGTTTAAGAGAGCACAGACAGACAACAACACAGACAGACAACTACAGGCCTCTGTTTAAGGGGGTACAGACAGACGAGAACTGACCGCTGTTTAAGACAGCACAGACAGACTACAATTATACAAAGTATATGAAAGGGTAACAATAAGGAAACAAGCTGTTTTAATACACTGTCTATGTCACTAATACTACAGGCTGTGAAAAGTCTTCATCAGAATTCTAACACAGATCTTAAACAATATGTTTCTTGAAAAGAACCAAAACAATTTCAGTTAAAAAAAAAAAAATTAATAAAATAAAAAAAAGAAAGAAGAAAATTTTCTCATTCAATGCGTCACCACGACCTCGACCTCAAACTGTCATCAGCATGTCAGCTGCACATGACCTACCATGTCCACGGCAGAAGCCAGAGTGTCGTTGCTCTCCTTCTCCTGGATCAGCTGAAGGTCTGCCAGCAGGGACACCTCAACGTCAGTCTCCGACGATGGCTTGCCTGTGGACTGCAGCTGCCGTCTTCTCAGCTCTGATGTGAACGCCATAGCTTCCTGCACACAGGGCACAAACCGTGGGGTGGGGTGGGATTGGGTTGGATTGGGTCGGTTCGGGTTGGGTTGTGGTGCAATCTGTTGCATTGCAGTGTAGTGTAGTGTAGTGTGGTGTGGTATGGTGTGGTGTGATGTGGTGTGGTGTGGTGGAGTGGAGTGGAGTGGAGTGAACTAGAGTGGAGTGTGGTGCGGTGTGGTGTGGTGCGGTGTGGTGTGGTGCGGTGTGGTGTGGTGTGGTGTGGTTTGATATAGTGTAGTGTAGTGTGGTATGGTGTGGTACAGTGTGGTGCGGTATGGTGTGGTTTTATGTGGTTTGGTGTGGTGTGGCCAAGTATAATGTTGTGTGGTGTAATGTGGTGTCAAGTAGTGTAGTGCACAGCCATGCCATGTGGTGCGGTGTGGTGTAGTGTAGAGGTAGTGCACTGTCACCCAGCTTGGCATACAGTGTAGTGTAGTGTGATGTGGTGTTGTGCGTTGTAACATAGCACAGTGTAGTGTAGTGTAGTGTAGTGTGATGTGGTGTTGTGTGTTGTAACGTAGCACAGTGTAGTGTAGTGTACAGTGATGTAAAGTAGTGTAGTGTAGTGTAGTAAAGTGTAGTGCAATCCAGTTCCATGAATGTAATGTAGTGTTGTGTAGTGTATCATGACGTGGCCTAGTGTAGTGTAGTGTAGTGTAGTGTAGTGTGGTGTAGTGTGGTGTGGTGTGGTGTGGTGTGGTGTGGTGTGGTGTGGTGTGGTGTGGTAGTGTGTGTAGTGTAGTGTAGTGTAGTGTAGTGTAGTGTATGTGTGGCCTAGTGTAGTCTAGTGTCGTGTCGTGTCGTGTCATGTCGTGTCGTGTCGTGTCGTGCAATTCAGTGCTATGTAGTGTGGTGTAATGTAGTGTCGTGTCATGTCATGTCATGTCGTGTCATGTCATGTCATGTTGTGTCATGATGTGCAGTGCAGTGCAATGTCATGTCATGTCATGTCGTGTCATATGTCATGTCGTGTCCTGTTCTGTCCTGTTGTGTCATGTCATGTCATGTCGTGTTGTGTCCTGTCTTGTCGTGTTGTGACATGTAACATTGTGCAGTGCAGTAAAGAGCACCATAGTGTAATGCTGTGCAAAGTTGTAGAGTCATGTCATGTCACGTCATGTCATGTTGAGTTGTGTAATGCTGTGCAATGCCGTACCGTGCCGTGCCGTGCCGTGACATGCTGTGCCGTGCCATGCCGTGCTGTGCCGTGTGTCATGTGTCATCGTCATGTCCTGTCCTGTCCTGTCCTGTCCTGTCCTGTCCTGTCGTGTCATGTCTGTTTGGGCATGTTGTGTCGTGTTGTGTCCTGTCCTGTTGTGTTGTGACATGTAACACTGTGCAGCGCAGTATAAAGCACCATAGTGTAATGCTGTGCAAAGTTGTGCACAGCAGCACAGGGCAGCATAGTATAATGCAGTGTAGTGCAGTACAACATAGTGCGGTATAGTTGACTGTAGAGCAGTCTTGTATGCTGCAGTCTAGTATTGTAGTGCAGTACGTTCATGTAGCGCAGCCCTCACTGTGTGGCATTCCTTTCTGTGGCAACAAATTTTTTGTGTGAAATGCCAGCTACCCTTCCTGCAGACAGCTACTCCCTACAGTACAGCACTATTTCCTTGGTTTACTTTTTTTTTCTATGGCATAAAACTCTCTCTTAGTGCCAAAAGCTAAAAGCATGCTGCACACATGACCTCAAGTTCACAGTCTCCTCTGAAACACAACCACTGTGTAAGATCTGACAGACAGGAGGACAGTCACACCACACACACACACACACACACACACACACACACACACACACAACACATACACACACACACACACACACACACACATACACACACACACACTCACACACACACACACACACACACACACACACACACACACACACACACTACCTTCAGCAGCTGCATGGATTCTTCATCGTTGGCACCGGAACCTTTCCCACTGTTCTTCCACTGCCGGAACACATCACCCACTTCTTGTAAGCGTGTCACCAGGTCATCCGTCGTCAGGTCTTTCACCTGTTCACCTGTTGAGCTCCCCTCCATCAGCTGTTCTCAACAAATCACCAAAAGAGTTATCAGCAAAAAGTCCTATGAATTTCTCACTGTCATTTGACGGCGCGCCTTGATATCACGATTGAAATTTTGACTTGATTTGCATGTTAACTGTATTCATGTTGTGTCAGTTCAAATGTTCTTTACTAAACAATCAAGAAACATAAGGTTGTAGCAGGGAAAATAATCTTCATGGAAATCACCTATAATTGCTAATTTTTCTCACCATCTTTGTTTTTTTGTTTGTTTTTTTTTTCCTGTGGGTTGGGTTTTTTTGTTGTTGTTGTTTTTTTGCATCACATCTTCCATATATTGTCTGTGGTATTCCAAGTCCTCCATACATAGCCTGGCACATCCTGTTGCATCTTCAGTAACAATGGCATAAAGAGAGCAACTGATTTCAGATCTCATGACACCACCTGCCAGAAGAGATGCTGCTCTGCTCTGCTGTCAGATCAGTGTGGCGTGTTTAGTAGCACCTCTCCTGACGCAGCACACACAGGACACTTCCTACAAAACCCCCTGTGATGGAGTCAGTGTGAGTGAGCCTCCCGATTCACAGAGAACTGTCATGTCCTTCCAACCATCAGTCCCCTACCCCTACACCCCCCCCCTCCCCCCAATGAGTTTGCCAATACCAAGACTGGCAGGAGCACCGCAGGCAAGGACACTGAGAGGAATCCAAACTGAGGTCACCACATAAACATGGCATGAAGGTCACAGAATTTGTAAAAAAAAAAATAATAATAATAATAATAATTTATAACCATCAATGGAGTAACTAAAGATGATGCTACAGAGTTCCACTGCGTTCTGAAATCACAAGTGAGGGCTGTATTCTACACTTCCTTTCATACCATCTCCTGGCATCAAGCAAGCCTGAGAGATACAGACAGCTGTAGCACTGATCAGAAAACTGAAGTATCACCTGCAAAAAATGCAATCACAAATGGCATCAGTCTTGACCGTGTGATTGGAGTCCCCTGATCTGAGCAAGCTACACAGTCAGTTCTATGGTAGGAGCCAGTTAGGGCTGCAGAACAATGCCACAATAGATACTTCTAATGGGACTTGAATTGTTACGTCACAGCCAGTGAACTCAACGCTGTACTGTCGCAGCTGACTGGACTGAATATGTGAACAGAGCCACAACAGAAGTTTCACAATATTTCCATTAAAAAGATTTTCTTGTGATGCCAGACAAATTTGGCATCGTCTACTTCATCAAAGTCTTGTAAGCTACAGCTTACTTCAGCTGAAGTCATTAAAAAAAAATTAAAACTAAACCATAACAGAAAGCAGAAGCTGTGTCTTGATTGTGCCAGGTAAAACTGAAGAATATGGAAGGAAAAAAAAAAAAAAAGAACAGGAAATCAATTCCTCAGTTTTGGAAATTCAACAAAAAAAGGAAAAGAAAATGAATGAAGTTGCTTAACAGAGAGAGAGGGAAAAGGAATTGCTCTACTGGAGGACACCAACCTAAACTCATTGTGGCGAGCTGACTGGAAACATTAAGTGCCCTTCGGAGTTGGATGTTTCTTTCATTTATCATTCATTATGCCATCGCTCCTGGTGGAGCATAGGCCATCAACAACCCTTCTCCATTGCACTCTGTTCTGGGCTGTTCTGGTCATTCCAGTCGGGATGGAGACCCTTCCTTGCCCAGGTGAATGATTTGGTTCATTGTCGTCGATGCTTCTGTAACTGGTCTTTTTTACAGGTAGGGTTGCTAGCCCTACGCAAACCCCTTCATCCTCGGGGCGAGGTGGTCCTGCCTTAGTCGCCTGTTACGACATGCATGGCAGGGCAGTGGGTCTATTCTATGCCCAACCCACAGGGCGGTCTTTCATTTATAATGGTGTGTATTTCCTAAAATGGGGACATCCACCTGGTCTTTGAACAGTCCAATCCTGTATCAGCCTTGCCTGGCCAGACATTTCAGAGATTTCTTTCCATCATCAGACATCTTACACTGAGGAAATGAATGATTTGGTCACATTTGAAGTGCCAATGCCCTCAGGCACTATTGGTGACGAGACAAAGCCTAATTTATGGACAATGTTTAGCACTGTTTTCTAATGCAGGAGTCTAAACAGAAGAAGAGTTTTGTGACAAAAAAAAAAAAAAGAGAAAAAAAGACAATATAAATGTGAAAAATTCAACAGCATATCGTCACAGTTTTTTTTCAAGTAAGAAGCCACCCCACCTTAAAACCACTACACTTTCTAAGGATCTAAAAGAGGAAACTTCTCGCAACAATTTTTTTTAAAATAAACAAATAACTGTACTACTTCAACTGCATCTTCACTGCAGCCTCTCAACAAGCTGCCACTCCACTAGTCCCAACTCACATCAATCAGGAGCTCTCTCTCAGACTGGTGCTTGAGGTCCAGAGCGGTCAGGGCCATCTCCTGCAGCTTCAAGCGGTCATGTTCAGTGTCAAGGTCAGTGGCGATGACCCCCAGCTGGTCGTCGCCCGTCTGCCTCTGTCGTCCTTCCTTCTTCCGCTGGCGCGCCGCCTCCAGCCGTTCTCTGGCTAACTGTTCCTGCCTGTGTCTCTCTGCCTCCTTGTCCTTCACCGTTCTGCAGGGAACAGACACAACTTTCCACACAATGGATCGTTTATACTACAAGCTCTCACAAGCACATGTTCATATATGCACATAAACATCCTCATCCATCTGAAGGGCACAGACACGATGCTGACTGCTGTATCACTTGAAAGGGAGCTGTGATGAAGGCAAAAGAGAAGCCCTACCAGCCACCATGGCACACTGGATTATCCTTGCAAGCCTCACATCAGGCCATGAGTTCAAATCTCATCAGAGGCATTTATTTGTAATTTTTTTTTTGCTTGGGACAGCTCCTACCCTGTGTTGACTGTCCATTGGCTAACATAGTGAGAGAAATACTCTATCTGGTTTTATCAGCTTAATGAATGCATCTCTCCTGATCAACCCTGCAGGTGTTGGTATTTCTCAGTCCTGGTTGACACCAGGATATGTCATGAAAGGATGCATACAGTGCAGCCCTGCTATATAGGTTCAGACCAGAATGGAGTTCCATCTTCATCGTTCGCATTGCTCATCATTAAAAAATAAAAAAGATTTTGTGCCTTTTATGCCCTGGTCTTTTGATGACCTTGGTTTTGATGACCTTGGTTTTGATGAACTCTTCACATCCATGTCCATGGGGTCATTCATGTCAAAGCTGTCCAGTTGTACAATCAATAGTTGGCACTTGGTGGCACCCTCTATCCAGAGGAGCATATTCACTGTATTGGCTCTACAATGTAATCATTGTCGTCAGAAGGGGACTTAGAAGGTGATGTCCTGCGTAAGACGGATCAGAAAAGGCATCAATGAAAACCACCCAAACGCCTCAGCAGCAGTGCAGTGTCTTCTTGGGCTCGGTACCTCCTGATGAAATTGGGCGTGGCTTTGTAAATGAAGCAGCACTGAGACATCACCGAGGGAGAGGCAGGGGTCATGAAAATAAGAAGGAAAAAAAAAAGGTAGTAAAAAAAGAGATCCAACACAGAATTGTGCACTACTTTAAATTCGCACAAATTAGAAGATAACTAGAAAGGAAACCTATCCAGGTGTATGTGTACAACTGAAAGAGCCTTCTCTGCATCTCTATTCTGACTGCGTACAAAAACGAAGAAAGCAGGTATGTGGTAGAGTGAAGGTTTTTGCTTCACCAGACCCGCCAAGAGTCACACACTCACTGGTCATGCTGATGAAGAAGCAGGGCGGTGGAATACACGTCATCATCTTTTCGAAGACGTCGCTGTTCCAGTTTCAGCTGCAGAAGACGTTTCTGTCGCTCCTTCTCTGAATCGTCTTTGCCTTCTTTCAGCTGACGGAGTAAAGCATCTCGTTCCTGGAAGAAATAAAAAAACTGGTGAACATTTATTCCAGCCAGTTTCTATTATTGGAAGCAGAGAAACCAGAAAAAAGTAAATGAATGAGAGACAGAGTTGGATCTGCCGATGAGAAGTCTGACTTTTCAGTTACTGCGTAAAAATATGATGTGAATTCTATGCGCACTTATGTTCTGAATGAAGAAAGTTGACATCCATAGTGCAAAAATTAAGTGAAAAGAAAGAGGCAGAAATTGCGAAGGAAACAGCATCACTCCCTCCCTTCATTCTGGAAAATAATCGAGGAAAAAAAAAATTGACACAGAATTACTACCAGCAGCTATATGAAAACTGCTTCATCACACACCTGGTCATGGTTGTGTTCCAAGTCCTGCAGCACATTGCGTCGTCTCTGTCTGGCTTCCTCCTCCTCTTGCTCCTCTTCTTCTTTCTCCAGTCTGTCACATTCCTCTTCACTCATGCCTGCAACAACAGCAGTAACAACCATAATAAAAAAGAAGAAAAACAATAATGATGTGGAACCCTTATACAGCATTGCTATCTCCCCGATTGAGGTTCTCAGTACATCACAATGAAGTATGGGGAAAAGGCAAAAGGATCAGACTGAAAGAGCGTACTGTGAAGTTCTATTCAGACACATTGCTACAGACACAAACAGACACTCACCTGAGCTCAAATACATGCACGCACGCATGCACACACACACACACATTGCGTTTAAAACTAAATAGTCTGATTGATTGCAGCCATGCTTACTGGCAAAGGTTCCCCCCCCAAAAAAAAAAAAATTGCAAGAAATTTCCTACTCCGTATCTGAGAGGTGTGGTCACAGTCTGGATGCAATGACTAATAAATAAAACTGGAAAAAAATGATACTTTCAAACCACTCCAATTTTTTTTTTCACAGAGCAAACAAATTTTTGAAAAGTACAGATGAGAAACATTACCCACAGTGCAATCCTCAAAAGATTGAAAGAATTCTCTCTGCTATAGCATGCTCCAAGGATCTTTGCAGAATGTGGCTCACCATAAGGTGACATGCTGTGACAATGCTACCATTAGAGATCAATCTGACAGGATGTGTTGTGAGAATTATAGCAACGGTCATTCTAGAAATATCGGTCACTGAGTTTGCCAATGGATTCTCAATCAGCAGTGTGTCCACATTCAGTCCTTCCCACATCATAGGATATGAACAGCAATCCAGTAACAGTTGACTGCTGTTGTTCATCTGAGGAGAAAGCAACCAACCCATGCCTCTCCAAGTACTGATGAAGTGTGCTCTGTTTGAAACACGATGACATCAAATTATCAGCTGTGCTTGAATGCTAGAACTTGTTTAATAAACCAGGTTCAAACAGGGAAAGAGAGGTTTGGTGACAAGTGTAGCAAAGATGACGATTTTGTTAAAAATGAAGTAAATATAGGGTTTAATAGAGGAGATACAAATCTGCTCCAAAAATGTATTTTTCACAAAGTATATCATTATCACCTTCATCAAACAAATTACAGCTGTCTCGATTTTGAAAGATATCACCAAAAAAGTAAAAGAATGCTCAGCCTCTGTGCAGAACAAAGTCACCATCAGCTTTAGGTTTTCTGATAAAAGTATTTAAAAGAAAAGACCAAAATCGGATGTCCTGAGGCAATTCCTGTGCTGTGACTGCAATGTTAACACTGTACAATGAGCAGTCTGAGGGTCTATGTCAATAGCATTTAACCCTTTCCTTTCCTTCCTTTCTGCATACGCAGGCTGATACTCCTGCGGACACTCACTGTATAGACAGGCAGTGGAGTTTTGTGTGTATGACGGTTTTTTATCCTGCCATTAAGGCAGCCATACTCCATCTTCGGGGAAAATAGCATTTAACAATAAATAAGATCTGTTTGAATGATGGTAATAATGATTCCAGTGGTGAAGACAACAAAAACAATGTCGGCAGTAATCATGACCATCATAGTGGTTATGACAATGATGATGATATTCCCAGACAAAGTAGAACATAAAGCAAACACACACACACACACACACACACACACACACACACACACACACACACACATACACACACACGCATGCACACACGCATGCACACACACACGCACACGCATGCATGCACGCACACACACACGCAAACACACACACACACACACACACACACAACACACACACACATACACACACCACGCACACACACACACCACACTGAAAGAGACATAATTACTCTTTTGCAAAGATATATGTCACATGACAAAACCTCACCCTCTGCCAGTCTCTGTTTTCGTCTCTCAAGACGTTCTCTCAACTTCCGTTCATACTCATCACGGTTGTCTCCCATCAACTTGTTCAGAGTGGCTTCATTGTTCAACGCATTTCCTGCATACAAAACAAAATGTACAAGTCCTGACAACACGGCAGTGATAAACACTTTCCATCTGCAGAAGTCATAGTATAGTGAAATCATGCAATAAAAACTCTCTCAATAAAGTCTAAAGAATGATGGGATGATGTAACTGAAGGAAGCCTTTCCTTGTCCACATACTGACAGCTCATCATCAATATCTTTATTTGAAGACTGTCCCCATACGAACGCTTCCTTTCTGGGACATTTTCTCTTTCAAGAAAGTAAATTTACCATCTGCTTGATACTCCCTCCCATCTTTGATTCAATTCTGAAAGGGGGGTGGGTGGGTGATATAATGTCAAATTCCATATTGTTGCTCACTGGTCTTTGTTAACTTTCAGTCTCCTTTTGCTATTACTTTCCTGCAGCATGCTGGGATGACCTTTCTTCTTTTGTTCTTGTTGCTCAGTGTGTATTGGCAGACTGTAACAAACACTTATTGGAAGTGTGTTCTCCTTTGCATGGTTTCCAAGACCTCTCTGATCATTTTCCTGGAGATCTTTGTTTCGGTGAGCATGATCTGAAAGGCACTTTTTTTTCTCCAAGAGAACTTTTGTGCTCAATAGTTGTACATTTTTTTTCCACCTCTGTAATGGATTTAGATCCTCATGTGTTCTTTGATTCTGATGCCCATGGTTTTTGCTGTTTCTCCAGTGTGCTCAATGTCATACACATAGCAAGAGAGGTAACAAACAACAGGTGTTTTGTTTCGTCCCGTCCCTGTTTCTGTGCCCCTTTCATCAACATCATTCTCAACCTGCTTACCCTGTGTTTTAGAGACATGATGATAGCCAGTCTCACCTTGTCATAGTCTAAGGATCGGCAATGCACAGAGCTATCTACTATAGATCAACCTACAGTGGAGACTCCACATGGGTGCAGAGCAATTTCATCTGTGTCCATTCCTGCCTATTCAGCACAAGGACACCATCCAGTAAATCTCCTTCCTACTGCCACCAGTGACTACCTTGTCAAGCAGCCGGTTTGAGTGAGTTTCCACCTTCATATTTTCTGTTGTTTGGAGGTCTGTCTCTGGCTTGCTTCTGGGTGCATAAGGCATCTATACACATCCTCTGAAGAAAATAATGAGGGGATTAAAAGTTTGTAAACACCAAGTATTCATGATTCTCTTGATAAAGAAAATTTTCTTATCTATGAGTTTGAAAGGTTTTCTTGTGTTGTTTTAGTCTTTTTACATATGGTGAGCTTAGATTGCATTTTTTTCAGTTGAAAAGAGTAGGGAATGAGGAATGATGGACAGAAAATTAAACTGGATAGTATGAAATGAAAAGGTAAAGGCAGTCATGAACTAACAACAACAACACACACAAAAACAAAATCAGCTGTTAAATATAGCTTCCAGAAAGGGTCAGACTAACATGACAAAATACAAAAATCTACTGATTTCTCTTATTTACAAACAGTAAGATCATTTGACAAACTCAAAAAAACTACCAAATTTTTCAGTTGCAAATTGCAGGATACAACTAAAATTAAAATCAAGTAACTACTTTTATGTAATAGGACCTTGCAAAAACAAAAAAGCTACTGACCTCTTATCAACAAACACAGGATCATGGAACAACTAAAAAGTATTTACGAAATACTGCTATCTACAAGCAGTGGACTCATGTAACTATATGAGTACAAAGATCTACTTACTTCTTTTATTTAAAAAATTGTGGAATCATGTAACAAGAACAAAAATCTGCTGACTACTCTTAATAACAAATAACAGGACCATATAAATAGCTACCAAAAAATCTACTAACCTCTCTTGTTCATGAGTAGTAAGATCGTGTAAGTGACAACAAAAATATATCAACCATTCTTATCTACAAATAGTAGGATTGTGTAAATAATAATGAAAATTACTGACACCTCTTCATTACATAATTATGGCAGGATTTATGTAACAGACTGTAAAACAAAAACAAAAACAACAAAACTTATGACTTCTCTCATTTGCACATGGTATGATCAGGACTTTTTTCATGCCTGGCCTGAAGATAAAACAGATCTATACAATAAGTCTCTTCACCACAGCTGATCTCTCTACAAATCAATAAGTCTAGCTTCGATGAAGATACTATTCTGCTGGTGAAAAGTTTACTGTTTTCATCATTCATCAATGTTTTTTGTTCCAAGATTTCAGGACCTGAAATTATTATAGACATGTTTTAGCTATGTATCCCAAGCATACAATATGAAATATTTATCCATGTAGCTGGAATAATTACTTAATTATTCCAGGTTCACAGTGATTCTTACCCAGCAAGGCAGCTAATTCATCAAATTTGCCATCTCGTCGCAGTTGTCTTTCTTTCAATTTCAGCTCCATCAGTTTCCTTTGACGTTCTCGCTCGGACAGATTCCGCCAGTTTTTCTCACCCATCTAGGAGAACACACAATCGCTAACATGGATACTAAAATCACTGTCTGGAAGGAAAAAAGGTGAGTGGGGGAGGGAAGGGGAAATGAACCAAAGGGCAAAATATTTACAATAAATATAATAAAATAATCTTACAATGAAACACAAATTATCTGCAGATTTCAGTTTGGAAGTAACTTCTCATAATGCACCTCAAACTAAAATAATCTCACATTTCAAAACATGAATTAAAGCAGAATCGTATAGTGACCGACCACCTCTGATCATCCCTGACTGCTATCACGGAACTTCTGGATCACCATATGCTTCAGATGGTGAGGCCGGTGTGTCCAGCAAAGTCTGCAGTCCATGGCAGTGACCCTGACGATCCCCACAGTCTTCAGATTGACGGATGCCTCAGGGCATCAAAGGTGAGAAAGAACTGCCAAATTCAGCACATGGCCATCCATCGGTACCACACTGGTATTCATCCGTGCAGACCCCTTCGTCACCTAAAGCGTCGCCAAGCAAGTTGTAGTGTGAATGTTGTTATGATGATCATGGACTTGCCGTGAAACTGCTGTAGACTGGTGACACGGGTGTTTCCAGAGAACAAATTTGCACAACTCTTCACTGAAGAACTCCACGTTGGGCTCAGCTTCCAGTCATGTCATGTGGGAATCCCTTCACTCACTGATGCAAGATTCCCTTGTTACTGATGGATTTTAATCAATTTTTTTTCAACTCAGAATGGTGGTCAGTATTTCAGACTTTGACCTACCTCCTGTTCTAGGTCTCAATACACATGGCACCATGTTGCAAGCTGAATCAAAAGACAACTGTGACAAAATGATCCAGCTGCTGATAGTGACAGTGAAGAGTTCATGAGACTTGGCAGTGATATCACAAGTCAACGTCAGTGATTTCACTCTGAATCATCTGATGTGAGATGCCTCTCAGGTGAATATGTGCGAGGTTGAAACGGACAACACAAAGGTTCAACAACAGGTGAACGGAGATGTTAAAGTATACAAAAAATTAAATCTTCGCTTATTCCTCTTTAAAATTACACATAAATGACAACCATCAATGCACTGGTTAGGAAGTTATTGCCACGTAAAACAAGTAAACTTATTCACACTTCCAGCTCTGCTGCATAGCTGGTTTTCAGCTGCAGTGAAGTGCTGTACGACCTATACATAACATGTACCAACAATAAGAATTAATCTTCAAGAATGTATTGAATATTTTGTGTGGGAAAAAAAAAAACAATGGCATCTGATCAATACTTAAATGTGTAAATGTACACATAACTTTCTGTCATCATTCCTGAAAATAATACTACTGACCTCATGAATATATGTATGAGCAAACTGATTTCTTAATTTCATACTAATATTCCTTGAGAAAAGAAAAAAGCGATTTACCTGATCAATCAGAGCTTGCACGAGAAGCTTGTCTCTCAGAGCATCATATTTTCCATCCAGCGCTTCAAGCAATGGATCTTCAGCTTCCCCATCCTGCCGGAATACGTCCCAGTCAAACAGCAGTGCAGCAATGTTGACACAGTGATTCTTTCGCAGCTCTTCCAGAATCTGTTCTTGGCTTTCAATCATTTCACTTGGCTCCTGTATAATCATACCACTTTTTTCAACATACGATCTGAAACTTCAACATCTGACTGTGAACTTAGAGCTCAACCACACCAAACTAACCACACAACCAAGTGTCACTGAGTTGAAAAAAAAAAAAAGGTTTCCTAACCAAACTTTTTCAAAACATTCATTGGCAGTTCATAGCTCTAAAGTTCCTATAAAGGTCACCTTTTTTTCATCAAAAGCAGGATTTTTCTTTGGTATATTTTTTTAAGGAACATCTTGCTTTCTTCATGACCAAAAAAGAATGTGTCCATTGCTAATCAAGAGGGAAAAAAATCTTTCACATGACAAATAACCCTGTAAACTTCTCTTCAGCCAGAGGTAAGATAGATTCAATAGATCTCAAGTGAATCCAATATTTTTTTAACCCCAGGACTAAATAATGTTTACACCTCAGGCTCTCTCTAAAAAAAAAGAATATTGAAAAGGAAATGAAAGAAAGATAATCCAGAATCAGCCCACAATAAATGAACCCACCTCAGTAGTAAAATCACCCAAATACTGCTCTGCTTCAGTATTCTGCAGCAACAACAGCGCGCCATTATCTCACTGTTCAGGTGAAGGTCATCAGCTGACTCTTGACCTTGCTGACCTCGTCTGATCTCTCGAAACACCACCAACGCTTCTTGGAGCAATGTGAGGTTGTCAGAACTGGATTCTGAAGAATGATGTATGATATTAGATTGGACACACAATGATAAATTAACATACAGATAGGCATGTTGGCAATCAGGTAGGCAAATGTCCAGACAAACAGTCAAAGCAGAGATATCAGAAATCACAAGAAGAAAGGAAACTTATATGAGGTTAAAACATATCAAGAAAAACAGCAATGCTTACTCCATCACTTTAGAGTAATGCACACCTGCACGTGTGTACACGCGCGCCACACACACACACACACACACACACACATGCATGCATGCATGCATACACACATTTTCTCTCTCTCTCCTCTCTCTCTCTCTCTCTCTCTCTCTCTCTCTCTCTCTCTCTCTCTCTCTCCCCTACTGAAACTGGAAAACAAAACCACCAACCAAGATTCGAGGACTGAGCCGGGACTTCAGTGCCGCCAGACGATCATTCCTCTGCTGGCCGGATTCCAGAGCAGCCTCTCTCTGGACCTGTTCAAAGCGAGGGTTCACCAGCATCTCCGCTAACAGCTGTCTCTCTTCCAAGTGTTTCTTCCACAGCAGACTGAGCACAGCATCCTGTCAAATCAGCAGTGATCATCAATTTCGCATCTTCCCATGACTGAATTCTATCAACACCACAGGCATATGAACATAGTGACTGTCAATTTCGCATCTTCCCATGACTGAATTCTATCAACACCACAGGCACATGGACAAAGTGACTGTCAATTTGCACATCTTCCCATGACTGAACAGTATCAACCCACAGGCACATGAACAAAGTGACTATCAATTTCACATCTTCCATGACTGAATTCTGTCAATACCACAGGCACATGAACAAAGTGACCGTCAATTTCACATCTTCCCATGACTGAATTCTATCAACACCACAGGCACATGAACAAAGTGACTGTCAATTTCACATCTTCCCATGACTGAATTCTATCAACACCACAGGCACATGGACAAAGTGACTGTCAATTTCACATCTTCCCATGACTGAATTCTATCAACACCACAGGCACATGGACAAAGTGACTGTCAATTTCATCTTCCATGAATGAATTCTATCAACACCACAGGCACATGACAAAGTGACTGTCAATTTCGCATCTTCCTTAGACTGAATCATATCAACACCACAGGCATATGAACAAAGTGACAGTCAATTTTGCATTTTCCATGACTGAATCATATCAACACCACAGGCACAGAACAAAGTGACTCAATTTCGCATCTTCTATGACTGAATCCATATCAACACCACAGGCATATGAACATATGACAGTCTAATTTTGCATCTTCCCATGATGAATATATCAAACCCACAGGCACATGAACAAAGTGACTGTCAATTTTGCATCTTCCATGACTGAATAGTATCAAACCACAGGTCACATGAACATAGTGACTGTCAATTTCGCATCTTCCCATGACAAAAGTATCAAACCCACAGGCACATGAACATAGTGATGTCAATTTTGCATTTCCCATGACTGAACAGTATCAACACCACAGGCACATGAACATAGTGACTGTCAATTTTGCATCTTCCCATGACTGAATAGTATCAAACCCACAGGCACATGAGCATTGCGACTGTCAATGCCGATCTTCCCAAGACTAAATAGTGTCAACACCACAGGCACATAAACATAGTGACTGTTACTATCCCATCTTCCTATGACTGAACAGTATCAATACCACATGAACACAGTGACTGTCAATATCGCGTCTTCCCATGACTAAACAGTATCAACATCACAAGCACTTGAACATAGTGACTGTCAAAATCACATTTACCCATCAGTAAGTAGTAATCAACACCAAAGGCACATGAACAACAATGGTGTTCCTGCTGACTGAATGTACACCACAGCATTTCAATACAATAATCAAATATGGGATGCTCAGCTCATATAGCATCAGACTCGTGACCCTAGTGATACTGGGATTACAGATTTGAGCCTCTGAAGAGCTGTCTAGTTGAGGGAGAGTTTTGCCTAAACTTAAGCGTTGGCTGTGATTCCTTTCCACAAAATTTCCTTTGAACACAAGCATTACCATCTTGCACACACAGCAAATCCCACCACCATCCTTCATAAAAGTATGTTACATAAGGAAATGGTATGGATGACACACATACACACACCACATGTCTGTGTGCTGATAAATGGTGTGCATGAGTGTGGGGGCATGGTATCTCCAGTTGGAAATGAAAAAAGAGTGAGCAATGCCCTGTCTCCTCTCCAAGAATCCCAGTGCATGTTGGGAAATTTTGTGTATCTATGATCATTTGAAGACCAGCATGAACTACAGGAATATTAACACTTGCATACATACATATAAAACCATTACAGCATAAGCAAGTATCCTTTCTTCTTGGTGTAGGAGTTTTGAAAATATTCACCTTTCAAGATTCGAACCACAAATCTGCCACTTCTCTCAACTGAAATCAGATGCTATTATACTCTCAGTTCATACAACGTAAGATGGACAAATTGTTACTGTACAGTTTTTCATACATGGTAGTAGTTTTGGAGAGGCTTCAAACACTAAAAAATTACAGGTTTCAAAAATTATGGATGCGTTCAAAATATTGGCTGAAACTCAAAATGATATGATAACCGGTATTGTGGATCACCCTCATTATCATTATGATAAAAGACACTGGCGAATAACAAAATATATCAATTCACAAATTTTATTGAAAAATTCACACAGATAATCTAAAAAAAATTTTCTTTCCTTTCCATGGTTGTCTATAAAAGGTTTTCTACAGATATCAAATTAAAGCACAATTTACAGGTACCTAAACTCACATGTGCATGCTCACATACACAAACCACACACATACACATATGCATGCACGCATGCATACTGATACACACACACACACAAACACACAATACACACGCACACACACACAGACATGCACGCATCTACATGTGCACATGCACAAATACAGGCACACACACACACACACACACACATATACACACATGCACGCCCGCACATGCACGCACGCACACACACACACACAAACACACACACACACACACACACAAACACACACACACAAAAACACACACACTCACACTTCACACACACACTCCACACAAACACACACACACACACACACACACACACACACACACACACAACACACACACACACACACACACACACACAACACAACTCACACACACACACAACACACACACCACACACACACACACACACACACACACACACACATACACATACTCACACCACACACACACACACACACACACACACACACACACACACACTCACACACAAAACACACACACACGCACACACGCACACACACACACACACACACACACACACACACACTCACCTGAAGCACTTCTCGGTTTTCTTTGCGTTCCACAGCCAGGCCGTCTTTCTTGTTACGTCCTTCCCTCCCTGCCTGTCTGACGCTGAACTCATGTTTCCCAAGGAGGCGATATCTGTCTCTGTCCATTTCTAGCCTGTGAAAGGTGCACAGAAACCGTACTGCAAACACTGTTCTGTTGATGAGAATGTCTGCCTTGTTCCTTTCCTACTCTGCCAGAGGTGTAGCACACCAACACTGCAAATACTACTCAGTTGATGACAATACCTGTATCTGCCCCTCTCTAACCTGTCAAATGACAATACCTGTATCTGCCCCTCTCTAACCTGTCAAATGACAATACCTGTATCTGCCCCTCTCTAACCTGTCAAATGACAATACCTGTATCTGCCCCTCTCTAACCTGTCAAATGACAATACCTGCATCTGCCCCTCTCTAACCTGTCAAATGACAATACCTGCATCTGCCCCTCTCTGACCTGTCAAATGACAATATATCCCCCCCGCATCATCTGCGCCCTCTCTGACCTGTCAAATGACAATACCTGCATCTGCCCCTCTCTAACCTGTCAAATGACAATACCTGTATCTGCCCCTCTCAGGTACAGAACAATAATACTGCAAACAATGTACCTGTGTCAGTCCTTTTCTAGCCAGTTAAAGGCACAGAATGATTCTGCAAAGAACACTTCTATCAGAGCTTTTCCAACCTATCAAAGATATAGAACAATGATACTGTGAACATTCACCACTGATGACAATACCTATCTGTCCTTTTCTAACCTGTCTAGGATGCAGAACAACAATACTGTAAACATTACTCTGCTGATAACAATACCTCTCTGTCCTTGGCTAACATGTCTAAGAATGCAGAACAACAATACTCTAAACATTACTCTGTTGATAACAATACCTCTCGTCCTTGGCTAACATGCTAGATGCGACAACAATACTCTAAACATACTTGTTTACAATAACTCTCTGTCCTATGTAACCTGTCTAAGACTGCAAACAACAATACTGTAAACATTACTCTGTTGATAACAATACCTCTGCGTCCTTTGCTAACCTGTCTAGGATCGCAGAACAATAACACCGCAAACATTAATCAGTTGATGATGACACCTGTGCCTGTTCTGCTCTAAGCTGCAGAAGAACAATAGCGTAAACATTCGTCACTGAGGACAGTACCTGCACCTGTCTTTCTCTACCCTGTTTCAACTGCAGAATAACAGTACTGCAAACTTTCCTTCATCATTAATGACAATACCTATGTCTGTCCCTTTCCACCCTATTTAAGCTGTAGAACAACAATTCTGTAAGCATTCCCTGGCAGATGATAATACCTGTGACTCCTTTTCTTACCTGTCGAAGATGCAGAACAAAAATATGGTAAACATTCATCACTGATGACAAAACCTACACCTGTTCTTTTCTAACCTGTCAAAGATGCAAAACAACAATACTACAAACACCTATCATTCGCCAATAATGCCTGTCTCTGTCCCTTTCTAACTGTTCAACAAAACCAAAACACCACCACAGCAAGTGCCAGATACCGATAATACATGTCTCCATCCTTTTCTAACTCATCACTATCCAGCTCTAACCTGTCTGTGTCCTTTTTCTACCCTATTCTTTCTTTTAACTAACCCATGTCCTTTTCCAACTGATGTCCTTTTGTATCCTTTTTCTGTCTTTTTTTCTAACCCATCTCTTGTGTTTCACCACATGTCTTTGTGCTTTTGTTTTTTCAAAGCCTGTATAGTCCTTTTCTAACCTATGTGTTTCTTTTTCTAAACTGTCTGTGTCTTTTTCTAGCTTGTCTCTGTCCTTTTTTGACCTTTCTCTCATTTACAAAACAATTACTTTTTTTTCTAAACCATATCCTTTTCTAATCTGTGTGTGGCATTTTTTCAATCTATGTCTTTTTCAAACTTGTCTTTCACTTTTTCTCACCTATGTCTTTGTGCCTGTCTTTGTCTTTTTCTAGTCTGTATCTTTTTTTTCATTTCTGTGAGTGTTTCTTTTTAAATCTGTCAGAGTAATTTTCTAACAGGGTGTGTACCCTTTTCTAAACTGTAAGACTTTTTCTAACTTATGTCCTTTTCTAACCAGTCCCAGTCATTTCGTTACCTCCCTTTGTCCTTTCCTTGTCTGTGTCCTTTTTTTTTAACCTGTTTGTGTCCTTCTGTAACCTGTCTTTTTACCCCTTTTTAAGCATGTATCTAACTTTTCTAACCCACCTGCCCTTTTCTATCCTGTCTGTTTTTTTTTTTTGTTCAAGCCAGTCTGTTTCTAGGTCTAATCAGTGTCCTGTAACCCAAGTCTGTCTTTTTCTAATTGTTCAGCAGTGTGTTTCCTTGCATTTTCTATATCTTTTTCCAACCCTTTTTTTTCCTAACATCTTTTCCTTACCAGTCTACCTCTTTTTCTACTCTGTCAATGTCCTTTTCTCTGATGTTTCTATTCTTTCCCAACATGTCGGTCATTTGTTAACCTGTCCCTTCCTTTCTGTCATCCTGTAGTTGTTCTTTTCTAGCCCATTTGTATTTTTTCTGTCCTATTTTTTTTCCTGATTGTATACTTTTTAAAGACTTTTGAAGACTCATCTGAATGAGCGGCAGCGCACTGCATCAGCAGATAAGACGTCGGAAGACCAAGGCCAGGATTTAAACCACAGTGCCAAGGACATCCACGCTGTTGGTTCAGATGAGGAATTTGCACAGGCCCTCGATGCCAGGCGCCTGAAACTCAACCTGCCACGAGCAAACGAAACTGAAGATTGGGAGAAACTGGATGCAAAAATCGTCCAAAGACTCGATGCACTGATAGGGAAAAGCACCCTGGAACACAAACTAGCCACATATGGGGACATTGTGTATGCCACATGTAGAGACGCCTATGGAGCAAAACTACCCAAAGAGGAAACACCTCCAAAGAAATCCAGACGCCAAGAAAAGATGGACAAGATCAGGGTCCAAAAGAAAAACCTCAAGATGCAAATGAAGACCGCACTGCCAGCTGAAAAACAAGGCTTGGAAAAACTGTGGAAAGACCTGAAAGAAAAACACAGTGCCCTCAGCAAAGCGGAATCTGCGAGGAAGAGGAAGAGCAAAAAGAAGAAGACACAAGAGCGCTTCTTCAGAGACCCCTTCCAGTTTGCCAGAACACTGTTTGAGCAGCCAAAATCTGGGACCCTAAGTGTGGACAAAGGAGTTCTTGAGCAGCATCTGAGGAAAACATACTCTGACCCACAGAGCAAAGCACCACTCGACATTCAAGGTCTGGTGTGGCCAACCAACCCTGAGGAACAGTTCAATGGCAAGCCTCCAACGTTGGCGGAAATCAAGAAGGTGGTCGACAAAGCCAGAGCCAAATCATCACCAGGGCCAAACGGAATACCTTACCAGCTTTACAAGAAATGTCCCAAGGTGCTGGAGTGGCTCCACAGGCTGCTGCGATCGGCTTGGAGAAACCAGAAGATCAGCGGCCAGTGGATGACGGCAGATGGTGTGTACATCCCCAAAGAGCAAAACTCAAGTGACATTAGCCAGTTCAGGCCAATATCACTACTGAACGTCGAAGGGAAAATCTTCTTCTCTGTCATGGCAGCAAGGCTGACCAAGTACCTGATGGAAAACAAGTACTTGGATGTGTCAGTCCAGAAAGGTGGCATCCCAGGCGTGGCTGGCTGTGTAGAACACGCCACAATGATCTGGGACGCAATCCAAAAAGCAAAAACAGAAAAGAGAGACCTGGACGTAGTGTGGCTTGATCTGGCAAACGCATATGGATCTGTGCCCCATGAGATGATACAGTTGGCTCTTGAGATGTACCATGTGCCAAAGAACATCCGCGACATGCTCAAGAAGTACTTCAATGGCTTCTCAATGCGGTTCTCTACCAAGGAGTACACAACAGACTGGATCAACTTGGAAGTGGGTATTGCAATGGGCTGTGCGATTTCCCCAATACTGTTCGTGCTGGCAATGGAACTCATCTTGAAAGCAGCAACAAACAACGCAAGACAAACAGACCTTGGCGATGGATACAAGATGCCTCCTCTCAAGGCCTTCATGGATGACACTACAGTGATTTCATCCAGAGAAGACGAGACACGTCATGTGCTGGAGAGGCTGGACGACATAGTTGCCTCATCCAGAATGAAGTTCAAGCCAAAGAAATCACGGAGTCTCTCACTGAGGAAAGGAAAAGTGGCCGGATCTGTGGTCTTCAGTGTTGCCAACCAGGCCATTCCAACAGTCACAGAAGAACCAGTCAAGAGCCTTGGAAGATGGTATGATGATACGCTGAAAGACACACAAAGAGCAAAAGAAACCAAGCAGATGGCGGAGGAAGGCTTGGAGACCATTGACCAGTGTGGGCTCCCTGGCAAATACAAGGTCTGGTGTCTGCAGTTCATGCTGATACCAAAGCTGCTATGGCCTCTGATGATATACGACATCTGCACCAGCATAGTGGAGGCAATGGAAGCCAAAATCAACAAGTTCACAAGGAAATGGCTTGGTGTCCCACCCTGTCTGACTGACATAGCGCTGTACTGTCGCCAAGCAAAGCTGAAACTACCCCTGAAATCCATCCTGGAGGAATACAAAGCAGGGAAGATCAGACTTCAAAGCATGCTGGAGGACTCAGGAGACAAGGTGGTCGAAGCAATCAAGCCCCAGCTGAAGACAGGCAGAAAATGGAAAGTTCAAGAGGCGATGGATTCTGCAAAAGAAAGTCTCAAGATCAGAGAAATAACAGGACACACACAGACCAACAGACAAGGACTGGGGGTGACCAAAACTGAATGGTGGTCAAAAGCCAAAGGAAAAGCCAAAAGAGACATGATGATTCAGGAGATGAGAAAAGAAGAAGACCAAAAAAGACTCCAAAAAGCAGTCCAGCAGAGCCAGCAAGGGCAATGGACAACGTGGGAGAATGCACTCCAAAGAAGTCTCACTTGGAATGACATTTGGCACATGGCCCCTCTCAGGATCAGCTTCATTCTCAGATCTGCATATGACCTTCTGCCCTCAAATGCAAACCTGGTGAAGTGGGGGAAAACAGACGATCCTGCATGCCCCCTCTGCCATGAAAAACAAACAGTGGAGCATGTCCTAAGCTCATGTAAAGTAGCCCTGGCTCAAGGAAGGTACACATGGAGGCACAACCAAGTGCTCAAAGAAATTGTACAAGTAGTCTGGGCTAGTACCAACACCACAAAAGGGAAAATCAGGACTCCAAAAGCACCCGCAACATTCTTCATGGCAGGAGGCAGCAAATCATGGCCAAGAACAACAGTGCCACTCGAAACATGCAGGCAGAGTCTGCTGGACGGGGCAGATGACTGGGAGTGCACTGCAGACCTCCCAGAATGGAAGAGTCACCCAGAGATCATCAGCAAGAGTGGCATGAGACCAGACATAGTAGTCCACTCTAAGTCAACCAAGCAGCTGATCATGATCGAGCTCACGGTGCCATATGAGAACAGAATGGAGGCAGCTCAAATCTACAAGACTGAAAAGTATGCTGATCTGGCAAACAGCCTGAGGAGAGAAGGCTATCAGGTCAAAGTCCTCACTGCAGAAATTGGAGCTAGGGGGTTTGTAGGAACGTCTGCATACAGCCTCATGAAACAGCTCTCAGTTGCGGGGAAGGAAAAAACCAGAGCCCTGAAAGCAATGGCAGAAGCGGCAGAGAGGTGTTCAAGCTGGATCTGGTCAAGGAGGAACAAAAGTGAACTTCATAAGGCTTAATTTCCCTACAAATATCAGGTGTCCCTGTGGCTCAGTGGTTAAAGCGCGAGTCATTAAGTGGAAAATGAGCATGTCCAGAGGGTCATGGGTTCGAATCCCAGCCATGGCTCGTCCCAAGATGGGAAAAAAAAAAAAGGGGCAGCAGAGGGACATCCGGAGTCATGAACCGGGTGTGGCCCAACCCCCCTAGAGTGTCAGGAGATAAGGGCCGAAACACTTGCTTGAAGGGGGCTTCTCTTCTGAGGACTCTCTGCTGCCACGCTCTCCACGAGTTTCTTTCTACTTTAAAAATCAATCTCTGTGCATTTCCAATATGTTCTTTCCTAATTGGTCTAGGTCCTTTCCTCAACCGTTTATGTCCTCTTCTAGCCTGTTTCTGTCTTTTTCTACTAACCTCAGGTCAAGAATCCTTGATTATCTCTTACAAGAAATTCTGAGTAGCATAAACATAACAGAGAAAAATATCCCAAGGAGTGACATTAAACATAGGTGAGTAAAAACCACAATTTCATTCCATTCCTTCTTTTTGCCAGTGATGATCCATCACGTTTGAAATGAGATTAAATTAAAATCATAATCTATCTGTCAGCAGTTACATCATTTGTTGGTAAACAATAATTAAATAAGTCTGTCAGTCTGGAATTGAGCTTGCTCATTTTTTGTGGCCATTTTGGGCTCATGAGTGATGCACTTGCGACATATTTCTCAGTTATTTCTACCAGTCTGTGTCTTATTTCATTTTCTCAAACGTTAGATGCAAACCAATATGACAGAAACATACTGAGGGGTGTTGACGTTCTCTGCCTGTCTCTCTGCTAAGCCACAAGCAAGGGCAGCAAGCACAAGTCCTTCTCCTGCTGCTATCACATTTGTCTCCCTTTTCAGCCTGGACTTCACAACAAGTTTCATGTTCTCTGACAAAAACTGTCCATTGGCACCTGTGAGAGAAAACAAACAGAAAGACTGGAGATTAGGGAAGAAATAAAGGTCCTTTACAAACTGGATTAATCATGTTTATGTTAAAACACAACCAGAAAGCATATAGTATGAATGGGCATTATCATTCAATCGATGAATAATTGTACATGAATTTCCATTTAAAGTTCTAAACAGCTGTAAAGTGTTGTATTCAATCCCATTCTTTGAACCCTGAAGAGTACATGTACCGTTTTAAGTCAGATGATGACATCTGACCACAAAACATCCACATTACTTGAATCTGGACACAAAATATTCTAATTCATGATTTTTCAAAAAAGTTGCCACTAAAGAAAGGATAAACTGTAATCACAGAAAATCCACTGCAGAGCAAGTGAAAGGCAACAAGACAGCAGACACACTGGCCACAGCAGGTGCCCCCAAACAGCCATACAGCCAGCCTGGTGCCCTCCACTGGAAACAGAACGACCATCAAGGCCTGGCAGGACAAGAAATGGTGGCTCAAACATCACCAGCACAGACCAAACGACCACAACCATCTGCTGGGATGACAGGAAGAGATGAAGATCTACCGGCAGAGGGCTGGACACAATCACCCAGGCCATCAGCTGTATACAGAGTGTGGAATTGACCAGTCAGGAGGGTGTCCTCATGGTTGTGGACCTAAGGCAGCAGTCTGTATCCCCCAAAGCTGTGGCCCCAGCAACCTGCTGAGAGGGACAGGGTTGGTCAACATCAGTGACCCTGGACGTTGAACTCTACAGCACCCAGAACAACCTGAAGACTCTAGATTAAACACTATGGACCAACAAGGCAGAAATTGCCAGACAATCCAACGCAGAAAGAAGATAGGCTTTCTTGTCTGTAGTTCAGTAAATCACAAACATAAAAAAAATATAATTTGTCGGCAGGGTTAAATTAAAGATCTACACTCAACAAATCCTATTAAAAGAAAAGATACACATGTTCATCTGAAAATCAAGAAAAGGGAAACAGAAACCATGTTTTTCTGGAAGGAAAAAACACACACAAAATGTTAACACCAAATGGTCATAGTAAATGAACGAGCACTTCCTTCAAACTGAACTGGATGAGTGTCTTCCTTTGAAATGTCTATCGCTTTCAAGTCACTGAGCATTAACTCTGAACCCCAGTAAGACGCACAACTTGTGATCAGATAAGTAAACCATGGATGAAAAAGTAAAAAAGCCAAAAATCTGATAAAACATAGTGGGTGCACTAACACTTTAAAATGAATTTTCAAAAAATGGCAGAAATAAACAAGCACAAAATTGACTGGGGTGGGTGTTTCAGAGGGGGTATTATGCATTCTACAACCATTTTCCCTCCACGATCTTCTATACTTTATCAGATATTCCACAGATACACTTCTGTTATCTTCCCTCAATTCAACAGAGAACTTGACTGTAATGCAGTAAGCTTCCACAATGTTGTTGATCATTTGTTTACTTGTTTTTCGGTGAAAAAAGCAGTAAGTTTTTTTTTAAACCAAGATCCATGAGAAAAAAAAAAAAAAAAATCTACTGAAAAGCATGCAGTTTGCATCGCTGTTAAATAGAAGGATATACAGTGCAGTTAAGGGAATGAAAGTGGCGAGGAGGTGCGGAAGGGAGAGGGGGTGGGGAGGGGGACAGAACGAGCAGCATGAAAACAATACAGCACAGGGAACATGAGAGACAGGGCAGACAAAAAAAAAACAACCAACATGCTTTGTCAGGACAGAAATAAAGACGTAGAATCAGATTACCAGCCAGTGCAGAAAGCAGAAGCTCCTTTTCATCAGCGTAGCGTTGCAACAGATACCTGACAGCGGCCAGCACTCCAGTGTCCTCAGGTTTGGATGGCTCACTGATGGAAAGACCCACCGCTGAAAACAAACAGGGAAAGCTTTTAAACTCTTTGCACTATAAAGAGAGAGCCAACATCACTTGACACATCTTTCCAACAGCTGAAGTTTGTTACTGAATGACAAAAAAAAAAAAAAAATCAAGGTTCACTACCTTGTGTATTTGTGCAACAAGGGAAGGGAAACAACTCTAACAAATATCAGTGGGTTTGTTTGTTTTTTGTCGGACAAAGAGAGAACGGAGTTACAAATTTTCAAGGACATTTCTCAATTGTGTTTGTGGCAAAACTGGAATAGCTCAGTTGGTAGAGCGCCTGACTCGTAATCTTGGTGATCCTGGGGTTGCGGGTTCGAATCTCCGCCGGGGCGTTTCGGTACAGGGGGATTTTTCCCTCGGAGTTAACATTAGTTCTGACTCCATTTCCCATACAGTCCTTCGAATGAGACTATAAACCGAGGTTCCGTGTGCGAACGCACGCATAATATCTTGCACATACGTAAAATCCCATCACCAACTTTCAGAAGAGTAGGCCAGTTTGGCCATTGGTATGGATGACACGTTACACACAGCATGCACCCTGCGTAAGAAATGGAAAGAATGAAGGAAGTAAAGAAACTGGGTGAACGATATTGAACGATATTGACTGGATGACACGGGAAACGACTGAATGAAGCGCCAGCTGGCAGCTCTTCAGTCGGCACTACCCAGGTAGGCAGCCCGTTGTGTAAGCGAGTGTTGATTGTAAAGCGCTTAGAGCTTGGTCTCTAGCCGAGAATAGGCGCTATATAAGTATTCATTATTATCATTATTATTATTATTTGAGGACCACTTACTTCTGACGCTATAGTTTCCATAGTCATGTTGTCTTTCTGTCTACAGATAAATCAGTTTTTGATAAGAAAATTGAAATATTAGGGTGATATTACATCTGAAGTAAAGAAAATGTTTTCCAGAAAGGAATTATCAGGAATGTTCTGTATAGAAAGCTCTTAAGCTCCGGGACTATTCCTTTCACTGACTACTGTATAAACAAATGGAAAGTGCTGAAGATCTTTGGGTGAAAGATGGGTGTCTTTGTCATTTTCAGGACAGAAGGTTGTTAAATTTACTTAGTCTGGCTTTTGGCTTTTTGTACGTTTTCTTCTGCTTGTGAACTACATTTTCATAACTCCCTTACACCCCACATTTACGCCGTATGCGTACACAGGCTCACACACAAACACACTCATATGCACACACACACAGAGTTATCAGTGCAAATGCTTCCCACAAACACAAAATCTAAACTCACTGACAGATTCCTGTCACACACCATAACTACACCTGTCATCTACCATAACAACTGCACATCAGATCGGAATCAGATATAAACACAAACAAACAAACAAAAGACACAGTCTTCTTCGTATTACCAGACTCCTTTTCTTTGATGAACTTGCTGCGTTCCATGCCCAGAAGCCAGACCAGTGGATGATCAAAGGAAAGATCCGAACCCAGGACTCTGGCAATCTGTTCTGCGTCTCCTTCAACAACAGAGCACACCATGGTGAACTTCAGTCACGCTTCTACCTCTGTGTTACCATTTTTTTTCAATCGTTACCTTCATCAAGGATGTTACGGTTTAACCTTGGTCTGTTGATATGAAAGGACATCTTAAATGAGGCAGGGAACAGTGAACAGTAAAAACAAACAAGTAGTGGTAACTTTTGATCCTGTGTTGAAATAAATACATGCCCATAACTCCAAACGATTGCTGCTTATCACACTGAATTGCTGTGTTGTCATTTCTGCAAGGGAATTCGGTGTCATAATCAGCATTTGTTTGGAGATATGGGCGTGTATCTATTTCAACATGGAATCAAAAGTCACCCTACTTACAGTCATTTATCTCATTTTCAAAGGCAAATTCAAGGAACAACTTTCACAGATAGCAACTCGTTTGGATGCATGTGACTCACAGATTGACTGACCATACAATACTAATTAAAGTACGGTTAAAGTTAAAAAAAACAAAACCCAACTGATTAAATGATATATGATAACAGTAGATACATACATACCTGAGTCCCAAAGTGGTGACAGCTCCTTTCTCCGTGCCTGCAGTTGTTTGTCTCTCTGTTTCTGTGACTGCCGCTCTCCACCACTGTGAGTGACTGCTGACAGCAGCATGGCTTCATGCAGAGCTGAATATTTCTCGTCCAGAATCTGGAGTATCCATTCAAATAGGATTTACAGCGATATGCATGCTTCTCATACAGATCAGAATGAAATAATTCAAACAAGATTCATGTGAATATGCATAGCACAGTACCACATTTACACAGAAATTAAACAAAATTACTACCATTATTGTTATTGTCATATTGTGTGCATTTACAGGGGAGCTTTTATAGATGAATTAAAGGAATAAGATCACGATGATAACATTCTCTCAGTATCATCCACAGCAGCACTCTTATCATTCTTATGTGATTTGAAAAATAAAAAAGGACTGAACATTACCAAATCGCTTCCGTTTCTCTCATTTTTACTTTCACAGCCACTTGATCTTTTCAGCTTAATTCCTCAGAAAAATGTTTGAAACAAGTTTTTTGTTGTTGTTGTTTCTTTTCCCCTAAACTTCTTTTCATTTCAGTCTACCGATAAGATAGTCATTTCTAAATAGCCACTCATAAAGTTGTCAGCCATATTTCTTCTCATCTCCCTCTTTCATTCTTTTGGTCAATAAACAAATATGTTACTTAAGTGGAACAGCATGATAAAGGAAAAAGTACTGCGCTAAATAACAGGAAACTGGGGTGGCAGAAAGACTCTCCACTGTGTGCTACCTTGACAAAGACGTCAGTGATTTCCAGGTCTCCGTCCACCCGTGTGAGCACGGTCATGACGCTCTGTGCGTGCTCCTCTTCCCGGGATTTCTTCTCGCCATCCAATTTCTGCTGCAGCTTGCTTTCCTCCTGCAAAAAACACAGACTTCTTCAGTAACTACATTAAAAAAAAATATAGGTCTTTAAACTAATCTAAAGAAAGGGACACAAACCCTGCACATCTTTGCCATCCTGCGCATATTTGAAAACAGTTTCCCCTCCTCACACTCCTTTTCTTTCATCTCTTGTTGAAAGTTTTTCCATCATCATTTTGACAGTTTTTCACCTACAGGTCTAAAGTTTGGAGCGCCTGCAGATGCTGAAACACAAGCAAAATTGGATAGCAATCCAACTCACTGTTTACACAAGTTATCTTACAAACAACAGACAGACAGGGGAAGACACAACAAAGATCTGTTTCACTATACTTCACCTGCAAGCAGAGTAATAAAGAAAACATTTAAGAAATGTGGTTTAAAAAAAAAATCAAGGCAAAGCTAGAATAACCCCCTCCCGCCCTCGAAAAAAAAAAAAAAACTTCCAATGATTGGAAGGATCAAGGCATGGTGTGTAGAAGCATCTCTTGACTCCAAATGTGCACGTTGGAGTGATGTCTCAGTCTATCATATCCCCACCCAGCTCTCAGTCCTTGCAGGCACCTCTGGCAGTTGAAAAGAACCCACAATCCTAGAGTCATCATTGACACAATGCTGTTTACCTCATAACAATAAAAACCATTTTTAACAAATCTTGCAAAATTAGGTCTTATATTGGTGGAGGTACTAACCAGGGTATAAATCTAGCAAAGGAAAAGAGAAAATTGTCCAAGAACAATGTGTGAAAAGGAAGCTGGAGAGGGGAGTGGGAAGGTTGGGGGGTGTGGGGGGGCAGGGCAGGGGGTGTGGGGGGGAGGCCCTGATCAGGGTGGTAGGATTAACTGCACTCACATCATAACTGTTTTTATAATGGCTCGACCATTATACCAATCCGTATCAATAAAAGTTCAGTACTTTACCATCACTTCCAAGCCGTCATGCAGCCATTCTGAGAGTTCCGCCTCATGAACATCCTGCAGCTCCATCAGCAGACTGACAGACACCTCATCCTCTGACAGTGCTCTCCCTGTCTTCTGCCGTGTCACTGCTCGCACGCCCACCACACGCAGGGCGGCCGCCTCCTCCAGAATGCTCAGCAGTTCTTCACGTCCATCTGAAACCCAGTACCGACATGCCCTGCTACACTCAGAACCATTACAGGGTTAAACATGACTGTTTCTCCAGTTCAGGATTCAGGAATTTATGGGTATATTCATTTTTTCCTCTTGATGTCTGTCTCACTAAGATGTTCACACTGGTGATTTTTCTTCTCTCTCTCTTTCTGAAGCTACTTATGTCTGAATTTAAGACTAGACTACAAATAAGAGTAACTAGACCTGCCATGCGTGAATCTAATATCTAAAACAATATTCTGAAGATGGTGGTTTTGCTTGTTTGTTTGTTTTCTTCATACCGACAATATTGTATAGCAGGAAGCTGTGAAAATCAGGAACTTGTGTTCGCTCTCTGTATGATTCTTATAATATTGCCTGATGTGTTTGGTAACTTTACCCTTTACACACAAACAAAATCAAATAGTTAAAGCATGCTTTCAAACTTGAAATTTTGGTGAAATACCTATATTGCAACTGTTAACCGCTTTGCTGCAATTGGAATACATGAGCTGTGCTGACAACATTTGCAGAAACACCAGCCGCCGTGGCGAAGTGGTTAGCGTCGTGGACTCGCGGCTGGGGGTCCTGGGTTCGAATCCCATCAGAGTCATGTGGGTTTTTCTGCCCCGACCAGCTCCTACCCAGAGTTGAGTTAGCTGCGGACTCAGTTGGGAAGACTGGGACCACACAGTTGAGTTTCATCCACTTAATGGATGCGTTTCTGAGAGTGTTGCTCAAATTTCTTGACTAACACTGCAGGTGCCTGTATCTCTCAGGCCTGGTTGACGCCGAGATATATTATGAAAGGAAGCGTAGAGTACAGACCTGTCATGTAGTCTCAGACCGAAATGGAAATCTGTAGCATCATCTTAATCATCCTCATTCTCATTGATCAGCATAAAAAAAATATGTCTCAAATTCTGTGGTCATTCATGCCCTGCTCTAATGGTGACCTCAATTTCGATGTCCTCTCCATGTCTGTGGCCTTGGTTTGGTTCCATTGGGGTCACCGGTATCGGCGAGTCCATGGGGGCTGTCATTGGACGGACGTGGTGGCGCCCTCCGGAGGGAGAGCTCACTCACGCCGGCTCCACGACTAAGCAATTATTGTTGTTAGTAGGGGGCTTAGTAGGTGGCGTCCTGCATATGTTAGATCAGAACAGGTGCCACTGAACACCACCAAAGTGACTAGGCAGCAGCGCAGTGTCTCCTCCGGTGGGTTGCCTCTTGACGACTTGACATTGACTGCTCCCTGTGAATTGCTGGTGCCGGGGCTGCGGTGGGGCCGACCGGGCTGTGGCTGTGGACGGGGTGTTGGAATGAGCGACGTGGGTGCACTGCCTCTGAGGTGGTGCAGAGGTTGGGACAGCAAAAAAAAAAACAAAAAAACAAAAACCAAAAAAAAAAACATTTGCAGAAACATGGCAAAAATGTATCTGACTTTGCTTTTCCAACCTAACTTCATTGCTAATGAAAACAGACCTATAGAGTACAACTAAAGAAAAGAAAATACATTCAATACAGACAGTATGGGTCAATTTGATCGTTACACACACACATATATATATATATATATACATACATACATATATATATAGATATAGATATGTAACCTGGCTATATATAGACCTAACCTGGCTACCATAAGCCAGGACTGGACCCCAGACCTATGGATCAACAGAAGTATGCTTTACCCACTGGGCCAAAAGGGCCCTGCTTCAACGCTCATTGACTAATGTTAATCAGGGCACATGAGCTGACATGCGTACCAGGAGTGGAGAGGTTCAGGGTCTGGTACTTATCGGCCAGGTGTGCCTGTCGCTGCCAGCGCTCCTCCACCGCCATCAGCCCCGCAGCTTCCACAAGGTCCCCAAAGCCCGCATCCTGCAGCACGCGCAGCAGCAGCTCCCGCTCCACCGCCTGACGTCGCAGCATGCTGCGCAGCACTGCCCGCTGCCATGACAGTCGGTCACCTGAGAAATGCCCAGTCAGAATCAGGTAGGAAAGCAGTGAAAAAAAAACGAAAAAAATACCAATCAAATGGCAGAGAGGAAAGTGGTAGGGCGGAGGAAAACTGAATGCGTGTCTGTGTATGTGTGTGTGTGTGTGTGTGTGTGTGGTGTGTGTGTGTGTGTGTGTGGTGTGTTGCGTGTGTGCATGTGTGCATGCACGTGTGTGTGTGTGGGGGGGGGGGGGGCGGGGGGGGGGCGGGGGGGGCGGAGGGGGGGTTGTAACGTGCAGGTGTGTGTGTGTGTGTGTGTGTGTGTGTGTGTGTGTGTGTGTGTGTGTGTGTGTTCTGTGTGTGAGTGTGTGTGTGTGTGTGTGTGTGTGTGTGTGTGTGTGTGTGTGTAAGTGTGTGTCTGTGTGTGTGTATGTGTGTGTGTGTCTGTTGTGTTTGTGTGATGAACCCATAACACATTAGACAGTAAATACCATAAAAATTATTATCAGCAATACAAAATGGGCCAATCTTTTGTTTTACACACATTTGATGGAAAACATTTTCTTTTAAAGTGGCAGCTTTTCAAGCCTATACAGAATGACATTCTTCCACTTCATTACACTCAGTTGAATTATATTTTGGCATATGATAACAGCAGGGACAAATATTTTGTGAGCACAACCTGACCACACACACAAAAGGAAATCTAATCAAATACAGATTATATCTATTTGAACTCATTTATATCAAAAACAAATATTCACTGCAAGGTTACCAGGCTGAATTCAATCATAGAAAAAGTTAACTGGTTTAATACTGAAATATCACTTTGTTACATCAAATACAAATAGATTTAATACAGGAAATATGAGGATAAAACTGATCACATCACATGCAAACAGGTTCAATTCAAAACACATTAAGTTAATCTTAAGCACAACAAATACACAACATAATCAGACTGATTTCAATCACATAAACATCATGCTGCCTTTGGTCACATTAAAAACAAACAAGATTCAAAGCAAACTGTTTCAGACTCAAGATACCAATCAAATAAAAGAAATCAAAACAAATTACACAATGGATAAATTGTAATATACATACACTTCTCAGACAAGCGCTCAAACTGGGGTAAACGGGCAGGAAAGATTCCAAAGTCCCCTCCCAACAATCTGAGTGCTACAAATCATCCGTACAGGAGGTGCAATAACTGTAGACCTCTGAGAAATGACAACAGCCATTCTGCAGTGTACAGTGGTCATCCTATTTTTCCTGCTGACAACCATCTTCAGAAGGAGATTCCAACTTTGAGGATTCAGTCTGACACCATTACGTCAAACTACACTGAACAGTAGCAGCATCGACAATGATGATTCTGACTCTTCAACATAAACAATGGTAAGATGATAAATGGCAGAAAGAGGAAAGTGGTAGGTTGCAGGCAGACAGCTAAAGAGATTTAAAGAGGAAGAGAGAGTCTACCAGTATGCATGCACCCATATAACCTGCAAAGTGCACACTGACACAGCCATACACAGCCGCACCCAGTCTGGGCCCATCACAGCTCCAGGGCTGGGAGAAACCTGGACTGGATACAGCTCTGCTCTGGCTACCTGTTCATGTTGTTTATAAAACAGATGACCACACAGAATTACAGCTGCTCTGGCTACGATTCATATGACTGCACATTTTCTTTTTCCTGTCCCATCATCTGTGCCACCTCAGTGTCATTGCACCCATGTCACTCATTCCACAAGAATTTCCGGTCTGGAAATTTGAGCAACACTCTCAGAGACGCATCCATTTGGTGGATGAAACTCGACTATGTGGTCCCAGTCTTCCCACCTGAACCTGAAGCAAACTCAACTCTGGGCAGGAGCCGGTCGAGGCAGAAAAATCCAACATGGCTCTGATGGGAATCAAACTGATGGCCTCCCAGGGCGGAGTCCACGATGCTAACCACTTCATGGCGGCTGGTATATGACCACAAATGTAGTCATGGAAGAAACCCAGCTTGTTATGAAAATGTCTGCCGTTCCTCATCATACTACAAATCTGACATGATACATTTGTCATTAGGAGGCTTCCGAAGCTGTGTCTTCTCTGGCAGGGAGCCTTACGGTGACCTGATATTGGTACCTCTGATGCAGGGCTACAATAGAATGAGCCTGGTCACATAGGTGGACAGTGAAGCCTGCCTGAGCAATGTTACTCCTAGGACATGAAGGAAGGAAGAAAAAAGAAAAGAGTGAAAGAAGTTCACCTGGTGTGGGAGAAATCTTGTCCTCGGCAGGAACCTTGTAGGGTTCATTCTGTCGAACACGCCACTTACGCAGAGCCACTCGTTTCCCTGCCAGTCGATGCTGTTTTTCCTTGTCAGTTTTAGATCTGAAAAAGATAAGAATAGCATGTCTGTTATGTCATTTTTAAAGAGATGAATGCTGGTTTCACAGGTTTCCATCAGTGTTTGATGATAAACTTGTACACAATCAATTTTAGCAGCTTTCCAATTTATCTCTTTTTAGATATCTGACTTATTCAAGCATGAGAAAAATACTGATGGTGGTTGATGCAAATTAAATTATAGATAAATCAATAATACAAATCAAAGAAATAAGATTTGAAAGCATGTATCTCCCTAAATCTCTAACACAACTTAGATCCAGGTGTGTGCTTCATCCCACTTATCTAATTCCCTAAATCTTTAAAACAACTTAGATTCAAGGGTAGATAAGATAATGTTGCTTATAGCCCAGCCGACCGCAAGGGGCCACATCAGGGCTGAGATTCAAGGGTATGCTTCATTCTTATTATCTATGCTGTAATAATCATCATGTTGTGTTTAAAGGAAAAACCCTCTCTTTTTCATTACTTGTGCACTGAAAAGGAATGTAATGCATGTTATCCTCCAAAAACAGTTCCAACGAACCTGCCAAAACACAGACTTTGACGCAAACTCACGGATGGGGATTGGAAATCAAAACTGAGCTCACTTTGAGAAAAGAAGGGCATGAAGAATCACACAACGTGTCTAATCAAACTGACCTGCCCCCTGATGCATTCTGGATCCTCTCCAAAAGCCCCAGGCCAAGGAGTCCCGCCTCGTAATCCCCATCCACCCCTACACCAAACCGCTCCATCTCCAAACTGGCCAGTTCCCGCAGCTTCTGGCGTGGTCCATCTCCTGATTGAGGCTCCTCGCTGTGCAGCCATGACAGCACGGCTTCCTGCTCGAGGTCAAATCGTGGCACAAGGTCGGCCAGCAGGTTAACAGGCTTTGTAGAGGATGGGTTTGACCCCAGGCCTGAAAGGAGTGTCATCGCTGTTGTTATCGTCATTGTCATGAATAACAAGAAGCATTAGTAGTAAAGCAATAATTTACAGTGCTCTGTATGATCATTCTCTCTCTCTCGCTCTCTCTCTCTCTCTCTCTTTCTCTCTCTCTCTCTCTCCCCTTGAACTCCCTGAAGAGTCATCAGATCCTCCAGCATCGTGGACTTTGTACCAAGGCACGGCTCTCTCCTAACGGTTTTCTCCTTCCATTCTGCAAAGTCGTCAGACCATCGCTTTTCTCTGTCGTCCCTTCCTTATCTGCAAAGTGGCATGTCTTGGGCATTTCAAACCTGACAGATTTCTTCCTTCTCCAGGCCAGATGTTCTTGTTCAATTTACTTCCCATAAGTGACAGATAGTGCTTGTTAACATGTTACCTGTTGCAGTACTTTAATTCTAATTCGAGAAATGGGATACAAAAATTGTGGCCACTTCCTCTTTCATTTTATACAAGTATGCTACCTGTTCATATCACAAACACACGATTATATTACAGTCACAAACACTCTGCGAAGTACTGCTGAACTAACACACACACACAAAATAGTTACCTTTTCCATACGTTTTGTTCTCTCCAACCAGTTGGACAAGAGCTGGCAAAGCCTGTTAAACAGAAAGAATTTTTTTTTAAGTCACTGAACAGCAATGCCAAAGATCAAAGAAATTCATGGCTTGTACCCAACAGACAAGAAACAAGGGGTGGTACTGGCTATCGGAGTATGTGGCATCATTCACATAAACACAGTCACCCACAAAAACTGGCAGACCCAGAAGCAAACCCACAAATCCATGTAACCATGCCTGCATGAAACACAAATGAACACACACATAAGCATGCACACACACACACACACACACACACACACACACACACACAACACACACACATACACACAAAGCAGATTGATAGATAGAGATAGAGAGATAGATAGACTCACAGATAGATAGGTAGATAGGTAAGTACGAAGGTAGGTAAGTAGATACATAAGTAAGGCAGGTAAGTAGGTAGGTAGGTAGGTAGATAGATAGATAGACAGACAGACAGACAGACAGACAAACAGATAGATAGATAGACAGATAGATAAATAGATAGCAGTAGATTCAGACAGATTGATGGACAGACAGACAGACAGACAGATAGACAGATAGATAGATAGATAGTTAGATAGATAGATAGATAGATAGACAGACAGATGAAATAAAAAACAAAACAGGACAGCACACACTTGTAACAATAGACCCAAGGCAACACAAAAATACAATATCACATACAGCTGTTTTGATAGGTTACATTCAGATTTACCCCTGACACCCACAGCTGATGGCCTGACCAGCAGCAGTAATCATTCCCAAACTGCTGTGAGAATACCAGTTTAAAATTTGGGTCGCCAAAGAACCGAACTCACACTGTCTGGAATGGTTTTATGTGTGTACCTGTGATTTAGGACCAATGATGCTTGCCAGGTCCATGAGTCGCCCATCTCCACGCAGCTTCTTCTCTTCTTTGCGGAGTTTGAGAAGTTCACCTTGTCGGCCTTCTCGTCCAAGACTACACACACACACACACACACACACACACACACACACACACACACACACATGCATGCATACACACACACACACACACACACACACACACACACACACACACAGAGTTACACATATGTGGACACAGACACACAGAGATAGTTGCATGCAAGTGTAAGTGAAAGCATCAATGTATACACACAGACACACATAGGCACAAAAACACATGCCCCCCCTCCCCTCCCCCCCCCCCCCACCCACATATATATATATATATATATATGTATGTCCACACATTCCGCAGAAGAAATACAATATACTATTTTATCCACCGACACAAACTCATACTCATTAAGGCATAGGTAACATACGGCAAAGCTTTGAGAACTAAGGATAATTTCAAGCCAATTTTTCAATTTCAAAAGCACTATTTTTTACAGAACTTATTAACATAAGCGTAGGTGCATTAGCACATGTACAAATGAACATATACACACGCATACACATACACCAAAAAATAACACGTATATCTTTATCATTAATTCATCTGTTTACACATAATCCAGTGTCCTTCACTGACCAGTCAAAACAAAAAACAAAAAGGGTACTGTGCACACTACACACACACAGAGGGACAAGTTTTTACCCTACAAAGTGTCAACAACTTCTCCACACTGTGTCTTTATCACTCATTTACCAGAAACTCCCATGATTTGTTGATATTTTTGTTCATACATTTTTTTTCTCCAGATTTCCCACAATTCAAACCCTTGGAGAGGAGATAGATATCACTGAGCACTCTATAGGGCAGAGTGGAGAGCAAACATCCCAGGGGCAGACAGAAAATGTCCGGGATGAGCACTGAAAAGGACTGGACTGGACCAGTTACAATACCTCTAACTTGATGCACATGTCTTAGCACAGGAGGGGGATGTGTTGATATACCTGACTGCCCAATCACCCTTTCCAGCATTCACATCACAGCACTTTGATGGGATACTAATAATAATACTAATGATTATGATAATAACAATAATAATAATAACGATAATAATGATAATAATAACAACAACAACAACAACAATAGAAGAAGAAGAAGAAGAAGAAAATGATAGAACTGATCACTGTCATTCATATGTTACTTGTCTGTCTTTGTTTTTGTTAGTCTTGCTTATTGAAGCGTGACATTTGAAAGAGAGAGAGAGAGGGAGAGAGAAAGAGAGAATGTTGACTGTAAAGGGCTATATCAGGGGTGTCATCTCATTGAAGTCAACTCTCAGAATAGATGAAAAAAAAAAAAAAGCATACACATACAACTCACTAAAAAAGATTTTCTGAAAACTTGCCGGAGTTTCATTAATATCTTTCTTCCATAAAATTTTAAATGAGATGAAAAATGTTGATCTTTCAGAAATCCCAAACATCACATCATTGAGCGAAATATCTCTGAACAGATTTTTCATACAGGCTGTTGTGAAATGTTTACATCTGATATCATGTAGGCTAAGTCCCAACACTTTGTAAGAAATGTTTTACAGTAAGTGGTGCTTCACAGGGACTACAGTACCTCACTTTATCTACACACTTCTGTACAACCTGCCAATTGGAAAGCACAAAGACCCGTTATAGTTCCTTTGCATCGCCTTCCAGCCATGCTCACTTGTCTTCGATGTTCAGTCATCCGTGACAGCAGGAACTCACCTGGTCCACGCAGCGTGTCCATGTTTATCCTTCAGAGCAAACACGAAGATCTGGTCACGGATGGCTCGGTACTTCTCTGTCAGGGCATCCAGGAACTCCTGGTCTTCTTTGGTCACGTCCACGGCACCCAGCACCACAAAAGCCACGTTGTTGAAGTGCTCCTGGAATCGAACCCGGCTCTCCTGCTTCAGCACGTTGATCAGGTCTTCTCCTCGCTGCGAAACAGAAACAGGAAAGATGATTAGATGAAGATGTAAAACAATGTAACAGGAACAGGAAAGAATATTGTAAGGAGATGTAACACAATGTAACAGGAACAGGAAACATGACTTAAGAAGATGTAACACAATGTAACAGTAAAGATGATTGTAAGAAGATGTAACACAATGTAACAGGAAAGATGTAAGATGTTACACAATGTAGCAGGAACGGGAAACATGTTTGCAAGAAGATGTTACGCAATGTAACAGGAAACACGACTGTAAGAAGAAGGAACACAGTGTAACAGGAACAGGAACGATGATTGTAAGAAGATGTAACACAATGTAACAGGAACAAGAAAGATGATTGTAAGAAGATGGAATACAATGTAACAGGAACAGGAAAGAAGATTATAAGAAGATAGAATACAATGTGGACTGACAATCAATCGTTACAGAAGGATTTTTCTGTTTTAATCTTTATTTCATTCCCTTCAAAATGTGATTTGAGTATCATTTGTTGGCTGTGAAATCCCCCAATAAAGGCCTCTAGAAACCCTTTTGAAAAATATGGGTCTATCAGGAGAGTGAAGCTGGGAGGAAAACCCACAATAGAGGGCCTCTTAGACCAATGGTTTGACCGTTTACCTGCAGACAAGACAGCCATGAGTTCGAACCACTTGTGAGGTCACATTCTTTACTGTGTACAAGTCCTCTCTGTCCATCCAGCAGCAGAACAAGAATCCGATCCAGGTCAAGGAAGGCTAAAGGAGGGGGATGGACCCCACCTTTCATCACACCTTTCCCCTGACACTTTCACAGTTCACTGCCCCTAAGGCTATCAGGTGACGGCACTCTATCTTTCTTAACTCTCTTCAGTTCTTTCCCTTGAATTTTGATCACTGGTGATCGATGGTTTTCTTCCCGGAATTACGGTATTTAAAACAACATTTTTGTTATCTGAAGCAATATATCACCTAAAAAAAACGAAATAAACACATTCATCACAAAAATATTATTATTTCAGAACTAATGCGCAGAATGTTATGAAAAAAAAGAACATCCGTCATGCAATAATCTCAAAAACTGTTGAGTTAATCCCTCTAGAACCAGTGTAGGTGTAGACTGCTCCAGAGAAGCCAGCCTTTACAGAGAAGGAGACTTTGTACAGTGGGTCTTCATTGGTAGGTTTCACCGTCATCAGAATCTACCCGGATGACACGTCATCCCACCCTGTCCCGTTTCTTTTTTTTTTTTTTTTCTTTTTTTCTTAGACATGGAATAGCCAGTATATTTGCACAAAAGTATCGGTATGCTAATGTTGATGAAGATGCAATAATGTGCCTATTGTGTAAGAATGCCAGAGAGGATGAACAACACTTTTTGCTGTGCTGCCTGCCTTACAAAATTTGCAAAATGATTTTAAGCCCCAAAAATATCTAAAAAAAACAAAAAACAACCCCCCAAATATCTAAAAAAAAACAAAAAACAAACAAACAAAAATTGCCTGTTTAATATTGTACTGCTCATGGCAAATTGAAATGAAAAACTATTGAAAAATGTTTGCACATATTTGTATAAAGCATTTAAAAGACATACTGTATTACTCAGTTAATGTGGCGTTGGATTACACAGTCAGGGTGGATTAATGCTCAACAGTCATGTCATGTTACATAATTGTCTAATCATTTCTTTCTTTTTTTTTTCTTTCTGTCTTCCAACCTCCAATTTTTTCCTACTTTTTCTTTCTGTCTTCACTGGGATACCTGAAGAATGACTGAATGCTCCTCGTGGCTCACTGAAAAGTTACCCTGAAAGCTCAGACGACAGCAACAACAACACCGACATAACTGCTGTTTGTGTGTCAGCCACAGCCACCCTATGGCCTTGACCTACCACCCGACACTAAAATGCCAATAGAGGCATGTACCTTTCCTTCCATGTTGTTCAGGCACTGGGCAAAGTCCGTCTCCTGTCTCTGCTGAAGATCGGCCAGCACCGCGGCATTGACGGCAGCGTCACTCACGTTGTGCTGTCGCTTCTCTAGCCGAGTTTGGCGTTCCGCCCAGTACAGTGCCACAGCTGTCGGGAGGAAGTACTGAGTTTTAGATCAGACACACAGATCCAATCCCACGCCTGAAAAAGTTCACACACACACACACAGACCCAATCCCATCCCTACTTTCTCTCTCTGTCTCTGTCTCTCTCTCTCACACACACACACACACACACACACACACATGCACACACATACTCTCTCTTTATCCCTCTCTCTCTCTCTCTCAAGATATTCCACCTTCTTCCAGAATGGTGAAGTTCTGGGCAGAATCTCCAGAACCCCCCGTCTTCCAGTTCAGATGGTGGCTGCGCAACGTGGTAATGCGCTTGTGTCGCTCTTCAGCCGACATTTTCAGGCTTGCTGCCTTCTTCTGCTCACTGCTGTGGCCTTGAAGCATGAAAATCAGGGCCTGGAACACAACAGGGTTGGTTTTACTTTTACCTCCTCTCCACTTGTGGACAGCCTGTCTGGGCTATACCAGCACCAAAACTGCTCCACACCATCACACCAAGGTCTCTGCAAAAAATCTGCTGAAACTCAGAAAAAAAAAGAAACCACAGAATACAAAATCAGTCAACATACTGATAAAGCTCTATGACTGGTAAATCTTCGTAGGGTAATTCCTTCACCTCCGATTTCAAAAAGGAAAGTGGAAAAAATCGATCAAATGTATATCTAAAGATAAAAAAATGATTTTCAAAGCTCCATTATAACAACAAAAAAACCCACAGCACAATGAGGAGCTAATGCCAAACCCTGAGCTTTCAAACAAGCTGCCAAGACACGTCTTGATTCTTAAGTGTGCTGCCAAGACAAGTACTTGATTCTTAAGTGTCAGAAACTAAGACTTTTCAGTGAAACACACACACACACACACACACACGCACACACACACACACACACACACACGCACACACACACACACATGCATGCATAGAACACACACACACACACACACACACACACACACACACACACACACACACACAAAACACATCACACACGCATGCACGTACACACATATACAAAGTGATCAGGAAAGTAGAAAGAAAGAGATTAGAGCTCCAAATTTACCATCACTAAGTAACGTATGAACCATTTTGCACAAGTTTTCCTATGGTGGCATGAACTGTGACAAATTTACAAAATCACCTTCTGTTTTACCCCCTCCCAAGCTCTCCCCTTAAAATTTCAGAGTTGTATCAAATGCTTTCTTCATGAGATATCCCAGCATTAAGCAGACACAGGAAACATGACAACCACATTGAAGCTGGAGTTTGACCAACACTCTCAGAGATGCATCCATGCAGAGGATAAAACTATTGTGTGGTTCCTAATCTTCTCAACTGAGCCAACCAACTGTACACTCAACAATACTGGGTTGGGGCTGATATTCACTGGGGGTACTGGAACCCACAACCTCCCAATGCACAACACATGACGGTAACCACTGAACCATGGCAGCTGGTGATGCTGATCACACTTTGGTGCACACATTCCAACCACTTTACCATCCCGTCATTCATAAAAATGCATGGACAACACAGATACACAGACACATGCATACAGATGCACGCAATCGATACTCTCTTTTCCAAGTGATAACGAAGCTCTGCCTCTTCAACAATTTTCGACCGGATGTAGACGCCACCAGAATCCTGTAACTGTAAAATGTCTGGCAGCTGTGCTGTGGTTCGAATCAGGGCATGGCCTTGGCGTTCCTGTAAGCGTTCTTTGGCTAGATGTTCACTGCATTCTCTGTCAGGGTCATATCTGCAATGCAGACAGAAATGAAGGTCTATGGCACGGTACAACATAATGAAATTTACACGTGCACATGTATATATGCGTAAGTGCATGTGTTTGTGTGTGCGTATGTGTGTGTGTGTGTGTGTGTGTGTGTGTGTGTGTGTGTGTGTGTGTATGTGTGCATGTGTGTGTGTGTGTGTGTGTGTGTGTGTGTGTGTGTGTGTGTGCTGTGTGTGTGTGTGTGTGTGTCTGTTGTGTGTGTGTGAGTGTGTGTGTGTGTGTGTGTGTGTGTGTGTGTGTGTGTGTGTGTGTGTGTGTGTGTGCATGTGTGTGTGTGTATGTGTGTGTTTAGATGAGAATGTGTGAGAATGTGTGTGTGTGTGTGTGTGTGTTTAAGTGTGTGAGAATGTGTGTGTGTGTGTGTGTGTGTGTGTGTGTGTGTGTGTGTGTGTGTGTGTGTGTGTGTGTGTGTGTATGCGTGTGTATCCATAGTCTTTGTTTTTATCAGTCATTTTGCAGCTGTTCAAAATAACTTCCTTTGCTTTCAAGACCTGTAAGCTTTGTCTCCATTTACAAGTTTAACAAAAATCACTAGGAAAAGCATAAAACATGATGCTTTCATACACAACTGCCGCTGCATATAAATTCAAAGGAAGCTGAAAATAATCTAGTTAAGCATTCCATCCTCTCTGTACATAAGGAGAATGGAGATAGCTTTAAACTGATGACCTCTTCATATTATGAAAAAATAAATGTGTATAAGCTAACATTCGATCTTGATACCTCATTCCCCTAGAAATACCCGCACTTTTTGCCATCCGAACCAACGCAAAAACAACAACAACATGTTCAGGAGCAGCATACCTTTTCTCACCTTGGTCCTACCATCTGGAATTAACTACTTTTTTTCCTTTTGCAAGCTCTTTTGTACCTGCATTGCTGGAAGTTTGTGCTTTTGACTATATGCATTAATGTGTGTACCAGCTTTTCTCTTTTAACTGCAATGCCTTTTGTTATGAATGATTATGTATAATGCGCTTGTTTGTAAACGCTCTAAACTTATCAAAGACAAAACACTCAAAATGTACCAATTATTATTATCATGAATAGAAACCACGAGACATGGATGTGAATCCTGAGACATTATTTTACTTCTAGTCTCCTGTTTCTTTCAGCATTTCACCAGTTGTGAACCTAGAGACTTCAAAATCAAAGCGCTTCAGACACTGGCCCTACAAACACTCCTGCAAAGTGCTGATGGAGATGGGCACAACTGTTCTTCAGGTTACCTCGCAGAAGGCCAAACAAAAACACAAACACTTCAGGCCAATACCAACTGTAATTACCTTGCAGAAAGACATACAAACAAAGCACGAACACTTAGGGCCAATATCAGTTGTAATTACCTTGCAGAAAACAAAAACAAAAACAAAAACCCCGCTTAGGACCAATGTCAGTTGTAATTATCTTGCAGAGAGAATAACAAGCAAAAACACAAACACTTAGGACCAATACCAGTGTAATTACCTTCCATGTCATGTACCACTCACAATGAAACATATTCTTTTAGAATGTTGGGACTTGCATGATGTGAGACATAAACATTTTACAGCAGACTCCATGAAAGCCTTGTTCAGAGATGTTCCACCTGATGTGATCTTTGAATTTCTGAAAGAGATTATCATTTTTCATCTGATCTGAGATTTTACAGTGGAAAGATTTTTAACAAAATTTGGGGTGTGCTTTTAGAAGATGTATTTTAAAGGGTTGTGTGAATGAATGACTTGTGAGTTGACTTCAACGCGGTGACAGCCCTGGTATGGCCCTTTGCGGTCGGCTGGGCTATAAGCAACATTACCTTACCTTACCTTACCTAAAACTCTTGGACCCTATCCACCATCAAGGGCTTCGTCTCTGTCTTGGAGCATTCTGCACCACCCCTGTGTACAGCCTGTATGCAGAGGCAGGTGAACCCTCACTGTCCAACCGCAGGCTGAAACTGTCTCTGAATTATTATATCAGACTGTTCTCGGAACCAGAAAACCCTGCCTATGACTGTGTTTTTGACCCTCCGTTCCAAAGTAAATTTGAAAACAAACCTAACTGTATTCCGCCGTTTGGTCTTCTTATGCAGCCTCACGTGCGGAATGCAGGTCTAGACTTAGGAGTTGTGTCCGATTTTTCCAAGTTTCCAGATGAGCCTCCATGGACCTTTTTCACACCAGAGATTTGTTTTGATCTTGCAGCTTTTCGTAAAGAGTCTACCAGCTCTCTGGCATACAAGGCATTGTATTCTGACCTCTGTTCAAAATTTCCATCTTACCAGAAAATTTTCACTGACGGTTCCAAGTCTGAGGATGGAGTGGCCTGTGCAGCCTACTGCCCTGGTGCTCCTTCTCAGATACTGTTAGAACATATACCTCCAGATGCTTCTGTCTATTCCGCTGAACTTACTGCTCTGGTTCTGGCATTGAAGATAATCTCACAATCTAAGAAGAGGGACTTTCTGGTTCTGTCAGATTCACTGTCAGCGTTGGAGGCCATAGCTGGCCGCAACCTTCAGCACCCAGAACTTTTACACTTTTTTGAACTTTTGACCAAGTTGAAAGCGGATGGTTACAACATTATTTTGGCTTGGATTCCTGGTCATGTTGGCATTGGAGGGAACGAAATGGTTGATTGTTTAGCCAAGAATGCCACAAGAGAGAAACTGTCCAACATGTATATCCCCTGCTCAGATCTGAAACCCAAAATTAACGATTATGTGAGAGACCTCTGGCAGGAGGATTGGAATACACAGATGGATAACAAACTCTTTCAGATCCGTCCAAACCTTAAGGAGTTCCTCCCATCTGCGTCTGGTGGTCGTAAAGAAGAAACAGTTCTGTGCCGGCTGCACACCGGCCATTCGTATTTTACCCATTCGTACCTTTTAAAGAGTGAAGAGGCGCCGTGGTGCATTCCATGTTATGTGCCACTGACAATGAAACATATTCTTTTAGAGTGTTGGGACTTGCACGATGTGAGACACAAACATTTTACGGCAGATTCCATGAAAACCTTGTTCAGAGATGTCCCACCTGATGCCATCTTTGAGTTCTTGAAAGAGATTAACATTTTTCATCGGATCCGAGTTTTTACAGTGGAAAGATTTTTAACAAACTTTCGGATGGTCTTTCGATGTATTTTAAAGAATTGTGTGAATGAATGATTTGTGAGTTGATTTTAACGTGGTGACAGCCCTGATGTGGCCCTTTGCAGTCGGCTGGGCTATAAGTAACATTATCTTATCTTATCTTACCTTGCAGAAAGACAAACAAAAACACAAACAATAAAGGCCAATACCAATTGTAATTACCTTGCAGAAAGACAAACACAAACACTTAAGGCCAATACCAATTGTAATTACCTCACAGAAAGACAAAAAATAAAACCACAAACACTTAAGGCCAATACCAATTGTAATTACCTTGCAGAATGAAACAAACAAACAAAAATACATACACTGCAGAATACAAACCAAAAAACAACTTGTAAAAATACCATTTTATGCAGAAAGACAAACAAATAAAACACAAACACTTAAGGCCAATACCAATTGTAATTACCTTGCAGAAAGACAAACAAAAACACAAACACTTAAGACCAATACCAATTGTAATTACCTTGCAGAAAGACAAACAAACAAAAATACAAACAGGTACAACCAATACCAATTGTAATTACCTTGCAGAAAGACAAACAAATAAAACACAAACACTTAAGGCCAATACCAATTGTAATTACCTTGCAGAAAGACAAACAAAAACACAAACACTTAAGACCAATACCAATTATAATTACCTTGCAGAAAGACAAACAAACAAAAATACAAACAGGTACAACCAATACCAATTGTAATTACTTTGCAGAAAGACAAACAAATAAAACACAAACACTTAAGGCCAATACCAGTTGTAATCACCTTGCAGAAAGACAAACAAAAGCACAAACACTTAGGGCCAATATCAGTTGTAATTACCTTGCAGAAAGACAAACAAACAAAAATACTAAAGCCAATACCAATTGTAATTACCTTGCAGAAGGGCAAACAGAAACGCAAACAGGTATGACCAATACCATTTGTAACTACCTTGCAGAAAGACAAACAAAAACACAAACAGGTAAGACCAATATCATGATAACATGTACAGACATTAAACTGTTTTAAAGCACAGGGTTGAAACAATAATCAGAAAATGAAAGAAAAAAAAAAAAAAGGAAGAAAAGTAGATGGACTGACGTCTGAGGCTGGTACTTCTGGAGCCTCTCTGCCAGTCCCACTGCAATGGCGGCAGGGAAGATGGCATGTAGCTCTTTCAGGATGACAAGTTGGCGCTGAAGACGACACAGTTCTGACCAGGGGGCGCTGCTCCCATCCTCCTGCCCTCGACTGACCGATAGGAGCCATTCCTTCTCTGCTTCCTTACCTGCAGCAAGTCATTCAACGCTCGTCCACAGTCAAGAGGTCCTGAAAAGCAGACAGAGGAGAGTATGAGAGATCTAAAGATTATCAGCACAGTTTCATCGATGTTCTGGGTGTACAGAATAGAAAGGAGACAGCCAAAGCATACCCCTTTGGTTGCTCAGGCACACTATCCAAGCCTGTAATTCAGATCCTTGATGCATGCATCTTTACGGAGTGCTGTAATGGGTAGTCAAAGTCACACTTCCTCATGACCCGCTATAAGCTATAATGCTAGGTATGCGCATCAAAGGCTTTTACGAAGTTTGCCAAGTTGTGGTAGAGATCATGCTTGTGTTGAAATGGATTCTCTATCAGCACCTGTCATAAGTCTGTTCAAATGTCCTCAGTTTCAGTCTGAATCCTGCCTGATCTTTGTTGAGGATTTCTGCTCTTGAAATGAGAAATGAAGTGTCTAGCAGTAAGTCTGATACTTACATCTTTTAAACAGTTTCTATCAAAAACAAGTAGCAGTACCAAGGCTTCAGATTGTGTCGAGGTACTAGTGGTAAATGACTCATTGCTAGTGAAGATTGTGGGGTCAATTTTGAAAGTGAGAGGCCTAAACTCTCTCTTCAAATCTAACTGGCTATGGAGGCATAATTAGCTCCCTGCAATACCTCTTTTTTTTTTTTATTCCATGCCAAGTACAAATAAAGCATTTGTTTGGACAGATAAACATGAGAAAACTTAACCCCTCGCCAAAACAAAGGAAAAGACACTGTTTTTTTTTTCCGTGGGAGTTTTCTGATTAGACTCGCAAATATGAAGGTTTTGACCGCTTCACTGTTGTATTGACATAACCTAAGCTGCATTTGTCAAGACACTTAACACACATTAGGGTATACATAATTGAAATAATTAAAAGCAAGAACCTAAAAATGTACACTTAACCACTTTATCAGTTCCAAAGGCCAATTCAGTATGAATCAGCATTCCTCACTTCCAACATTTTGTGCACTTATGGTGGGGGCATAACAACAATCTGGAGATCTGTAGCACTGAACTTTGACATTTACATTTTTATGTCTCATCTTCCAATAATCCTCATCACTCATTCTGGGCTCCTTGGACACAACCACACCCAATGTCTTCAAGTCCCAGCCTCAGCATTGGCAGTCCACATGGAGCAATATGTTATCAGGACATCATGAGGCAACCCACTGATGGAGACACTGCACCTCTGCTGACTCGCTTCAGACACAACCAAATAAGCCTCAAATGATAACAATAATCTATAGATACTGTACTACTTCTGACTCATTTCAGACACAGGCTTACAAGCTCCAAGTGATGACTATAATCTACATTACATATAACACACTACAGACTTTTAATCAGAGTTCTTCTGCCAAAGATATTCAAAACACATCAAACACAAAAATATTGTCACATGTATGAAAATCTTCAACAATGAAAAGAAGACTCCCACATTCATCTCAGCTGTGAAATGTAAACAGAGACCCAGATCCATCAAAGACCTACCATCTGAATGGGACTCGTGTTCTCTCTTGAGAACCTCATCAATTTCGCTGGCTGATTTTCCCTCCTCTGTCAGTCGCTGGCGCAGTAACTCCAGGTCTGCCAGTTGCTGTCGATGGCACGGTGGTACAGATCCCATCAGATGCTGCAGAGTGAAGGGAAGCATGGCGGAGGACCCTGGCAGAGATGT
>CM065734.1:29675299-29792799 GCA_033310375.1 Conus canariensis | reverse complement strand
CTAAATCACCCAGTCGTGACATAGACTACAGGAACTTAAACGGGTATATATACATTTGATCTGGTAACATGACCTACATGTATGACCTTCATACATATACACACAAATGGGCCATCTCCAGAAGCAGGTCTGCACATTATCATATTCTGACCTGAGTGGTTTGAAGTTCCTCTCCACATTGAGTCTTCAACCCGCTACTGAAAGGGCACAAATCCATGCCCCTTAGATTTAGAAGTAAGTGTTTTAGCCTTCTGACAATCATACATATTAACTGATTTGGATGGTAGGAGGAGGTCGGAGGGTGTGTGTTTGCGGGTGTTGGGGAATGTGGGTGGGGTGGGGGTACTCTAAATGTAAACACCATAATTTCCTTTCTTTTTTTCCCCTGATAAATAAGCATACAACGTTTCATAACTCACATACATGTCTTTCCTTCATACATAATTTAGTGCATATGACCAACATCTGATCAGATATTCAAATGAGTTGTTTATAGAGATCTTTACAAAACTATTGTTTACTGTTCCCTGCCTCATTTCATTTCCAATTTTATTATTGTGAACATTCATTTCTTTGTTGCTGAAAATCCGGTCTTTGTTCTCTCCCTTCAAAACAATTTCAACTTTCATGCACATTTTCGGGTTGCTAAGTTTCTTCGCTTTCTTTAATCTTCATGGGGCTATGAGACTGAGCACTTTCCTTTTCTTTCTTAAATTAATGCAGCACTGCAATATCAAACTGCCCATAACATAAATCATTTTACATCAGTTGGTCCAGTACACTGAAAAGGATGAGGAAAGAAGAAAACATTTTTAATTAAAAAAAAAAAAGTTTGATCTACATGTTTGATTGTTATTCTAAATTTGTAATAGACATAGACTTTTTTGAATTATTTGAAACAAATTACTATTCTTAGTAACAGTCACATATCGGGACAGCAATAAACGGCAAAAAGACCTTCTGGTCTTTACATGTCCCCTCAGTTTAAAACCGCTGCTTACGGTGACGTGCTCATTAATGATTACTGACCATGTTCCTAAAAAACATGTAATAAATTGCATCACTGTCCTGAAAATATTTTACAATAAACACATTCTGTGTATTTTCGGACTCTAATAAAGCAAATTCCAAATTTGTGTAACTTTTTTTGCTTGGGTTTTTCATGTAGTCGTTGTACATCAATTTCCTTGTGTGTCAAATTAAAAATCAAATCATTAACAGAACAAATTCTTCTTTCATATGATGGCCACCCTTGTGCTTTCTCCCGTCATCATGCTGAAAGTTTGACTTAAAGTGTGGATAGCTCTGGTGGTGAGGTGGGTGTTGGGTACAGTGCTGCTTGAATGATCGACCATCACTTAGTGGGATTGGGGGTGGAAGAAGAGGGTGGGCAGCTGTTGGTGGACTGGGAGTGAGAGGACTGAGGAAACAGCAAGTGTTTCCAAGTAGGGCTTTGGGCACCTGACGTTCAAGTCATGAAGCTGATGCCTTCTAGCAAGAATGATGAGATTCCCACAAGTGGATGAGAACTGAGATTACAAATTGAAAGGAGAATCTGGGTTTCCACGGCCGCGATTTTCGGCAAACTGGGGCTTGTTAGCTCCATTTTTTCGACAATCACTTGCTCAATTGCCTTCAAACATGTTTTCTCACACTCTGGCTTCTTTCCGTCAGCTATCGATGTATAATTAGTAAACACCCTAAATATGTATCAGACAAAACACTAGTTGGCATATTTAACCTAATGTTGGCTTTTGAGACGAGAGAAAGCTCACATTAAGTGGGAAGTTGTCCAACGGGGTATTTAACATGGGGACCCTAACTCCAGGATGTAAACACATGCACATTGGAAAAACGGGAAGTGGGCTATGCTACGCTGCAATAAATGTTAATTTCCGTATACATCAAATTGCTGCAGTAGTAATTCATAACAAGGATCGTGACGAAAGAAAATCAACGACCACGTGCAACAAAAACATTAGAAGTATGTTTTACCTTGAAATGAAATGGGTTTAGCTAACAGTACTTGATTGTAGAACCAAACGCCATATTGTTTATGAGTAACCAGCAGCTTTTGGTGACGTAGACAAGTCGTGGTGTTTTTAAAAGGGAAACAACTTGCCAGCCACACTAGTTTATTTTCAAAACGAAGTGATATGACTGAGGGCGGAAAATGAAGCAAAATTTAGGGGGGGGGGGGGGGGGGGTTAGTTACCGCTGAGGACATAGACACACAAAGTACAGGATAAAATACAATGCATTTCGACCTCTTGGGTCTTCTTCAGGCTAAAAACAAATAACATTTAGGACAGTGAAAACAAAGAACGAGAAACCACTTATCTTCTCATATTCGGCGCAAGATCAAAATGGTCTATGCCTAGGTCCGCAAATGCTGATTTGATGCAACCACTATTTCTGTGACTCCCCAGCGTTTAAATCAACAACGTTCTGGCTATATTCGTTTAAGAAGCGCTGGAATTCAAGTTGTCCACAGGTTGTACTCATTTCAACCCACTAGTTGATCATGACCACAAATCTAACGGATTTATTTTAAGTGATTTTGCGTACACTCGTATATATAAAAAAAAAGTTCAGCATGTTATCCCAGTAAACCTCATGGAATTTATTTCACACACACGCACACACACACACACACACACGTGCGCGCGCGCGTGAACCATATGGCGTATGTGTGGTTGGCACTGCACAGTGAGTTCTTATTGCAAGATGTGCTTTAGCATAGTGATTTAATACATAATCATAATTATTATCATCGTCATCATCATCGCATGACTGATCACCATCACTGTTATGACTACTACTATGATCTAGTTTTTAAAGTAGTGCAAAGCTCAATATCTACCTTTTAATTTTATGCAACCAAAAAAAAAAAAAAAAAAAAAAAAAAGACGAGAAATAGGTTTCTTTCCATTCAGTCTGCTCATCATAATTCAGATCTCGTGCTGGACGCTTAAATATAGTATAGAAGCAACAGGTTCAGCATTCAATGATGGAAGATAGGAAGTTAGCTTTGACAGTGCAGCAGGTGCAATGTAGAACATCCTGGGCTGCTACACCAATACCACAGTGTTGTGGTATTAGTCTGGCACTGTGGCAGGAAGATGGAACTTAGGTTGACTGGCGTCCCATCCTTTGGAGATTTCCGAACAGATGTCCAGGACTTTTTGAGATCTCAGGTGAGATATCTTGAGATGAAGATGATGATGCCAGTAGAGTTCCATTATGGCCAGAAACTACGTGACTGGTCTGTACTGTTCACTTCCTTTGGTATTTCCTGCCACCAACCAGGCCCCAAAGTTCAGACACCTGCACTGCTGAATAGGAAATCTGAGCAACACCCTCAGAGATGCATCCATTGCATTGATGAAATTCAGCTTTGTACTGTCAGTCTCCCAGTTTCAATCTACAGCACATGCAAGTCTGGATAGGAGCCAGCATCACCCCACCACCACCACCCTCCTCAAAACATGAATAAGTTCCTTGCCATGAATCGACCCTACAAATTCCCAGCCTTCAAGTGCTTCGTACTAACCACCACACCAAAGCAGTTGCAAGAGTGAATTTCTTCAGAGGATTGCATCTCTGTACAATAATTGTGTGTTATCAGAATCTTCCCTTCTGTCTTCAAATTATCAGAGAAAATAGCTGATGAAGGGGATGGAACTGTGAGAGTGCATTTCTGAGCCCATTTCTACACAATGTTTTTTCAGTGTCTCCCCCCCCCCCCCCCTCCCACCCCCTGCCCACCACCACCCTTCCAATCTGTTTAATAGAACAGCTATAGAGGGTCAGGGGATGGGGACTGCAAAGGGTTTGGACAACATTTACAAATTAATATAGCTGAGGTATGAATAACCCCTGATGAAGGATAGTGGTATAATGAAACAGGAGGCAGAAAGGCGAGTGGCATGAAGAGAGTTCAAGTCATGAAAGAGAGGAAACAGACGGTCAGAGAGTTAATCTGTGCTTGGCTACTATACTTGCTATGTGAAATTGGTACTAGCAGTAACAAAAGCAGTACTTACTCTTCCCCAAATCTGATGGGTACCAGTCCCGGTCATTCCCTCTCTCTTGGCCCAGGATAATAACACCTTTACACTATGACAGTGTGAGATCAGGACAGAACTGCTGTTTTGCAAGTTGTCACAGAGATTCCTTCCTGATTCATTCCTACTGCCAAGGCAACACAAACTCAGTATGAGCTCAGTCCACCATGATGCCAAAAGAGAGGTACAAGCAATGTTCAAAAATCCTTTGCAGTCAGCTTACTTTTCCTGTCTGCTTTGTTCCAGCTGCTTTGAAGATTGGTTGAATTTGGTTGGTGCAACTCATTTAATGCCATTTCATCCTGAGGAAGTTTTGTACAATTAGCTTTTATATGCAATATCGCAATTTTCTTTTTCAGAGTATCCAGTGTTGCTTAATATCTGAGATACAATGTCAACAGATTTTTTGTGAGTTTTGTGGTTGGTGATCTATGGCGACTTGAAGCTGAATTTCCTCGACTCTCCCCCTACCACCTTAGGTGTGTGTGTGTGTGTGTGTGTGTGCGTGTGTACGTAACAACTTTGAATTGACATTAAATGAAAGATTGTCATGATTGCTAGAAAGTCAAACAACCCACCACCCAAGATTGCTTTCTTCACTGACTGCAGATCTCTGCTGCAGGACTTCAGAGCAACAGAAGCAAACAGCAGCTGAAAAACATCAAAAAAGCCCACCATTATCTTTCATGACGATCCACCATTGTATTCCAGTGGATTCCATCCCACTATATGATCACTGGGAATGAGAAGGCTGATGCTCTGTCCAAAGCAATATGGAGCAGTTCCGCCACCCAGTGATTTACAGTGAGGCCAAAACTATTATCCACAACCAATACCAAAAACCAGTGGAAGAGAAAGTGGTTGCAGACAGTGATGTCGATCCATCAGCTCCAGAGATACCAGCAAACAATCCTCTTCAGACTGAGAACTGGCCATTGCTGACTGCTGAGCCACCCCAGCTGAATTAAGATTGCCCACACAGATGAATGTCAGTGCAGCATTGGATCTCAGATCCCAGAAACACATCCTCCAACACTGTGCAGCCCATGATGTTCTATGGCATCAAACCTGGCCAAAGGGCGGAGAGCAGCAAATGCAGCTTTGGGGCAGCCGTCAAGACATCGAGAAGACTGTGCGATTCATTGTGGCGACGGGATTGAAGATCTGATGCAATCAATTAGAAGCAACTGCAGAAGAAGGAGTCATGATTGCATGTCTGGCTGTTAGATTATCTGGTCATGTAAGCAGCCATACTTAATTCAACATGAAGAGGATAACCTCAATTTAACGTACTAGCTCTGTGACCCATTGTCCTTAAAAACAAATTTAACAAGGTGAAATCTTGAGAAAATGCCTCCAAGATACTTAACCACCTGACTCTTGGGGTTTCAGAGCCTACTAGAAGTTGTGTGTGCAAATGCAGGTATCAAAACTCAGTCTGGGAACAGCTGGCTACAATGACAAAATGAAAATGACCCAGTTTCCCTATCCCATTTCTCCTGCTATCTCAGTGATATTATTCCCACATCATTTCCCAGATATTACACATGAAAGCAGTCTTCTGTCTGTTGTCAATTCCACATTATCAAGCCATCCGTTAGACGACATCCTGCACCATGATTCCATCTCTTTGGGTCTCCTCAGTGCATGTCACCCTTAGTTCAGTTTTAGTCTACTTTTATCTTGGCAGCCCAGCCAACTGCACCGAATCTTTTAAAGGCCCTAACCAACCTGGGAAAAAAAAGGTCTGAAAAGTGAATAAACACTGAAGACAATGCCTACATATTTGCATCAATTAACAGCAATGAGAACTATTGACCTTCTGAAAGCTTGTATGACTAAGTCGTGCTGAGTTACTGGCTACCTGCTTAATTAGTTGCCAATCATAAAAAAATAAAAAAATTTAAAAATTGAAATGGGAAAGTTAAAGGAAAGAAAAAAGACCACAGCAGAATGAACAGCTAGCATTTCCTCTGGACAATTGTACGTCATATTGCCAGGTTGCCAGATTATGACAAAAGCTGGCCAGAGAAAAAAAAAAAAGTATCTTGAAAAGACAGGAAAAACTGGCCACATGGGCAGAAAAAACACTAAATCAAACACATGCGTGCACACACAAGCCAAAGGCAAAGAGAGTGAAATAGAGGAAATTAGGAAATTACAAGCACTTAACTTCCAGACAGCAGAGATACAACTTGCACTGAGAGAACGCCAATGTGTGGCATCCCATGAAGGTGCCTGCTCCACCTCCACACACACACACACACACACACAACACACACACACACACAGAAAAGACAGAGAGTCTTTGATTTCAAACTATGTTTTAATGAAGTAAAAATATGTACCACAAGCTGTTTTAATACACTATGTACAAGAAACTAACATACATGACTTTCGAAACTATCACTTCAAATATCAATCAGTATTAGTGATGCAATCATCAAACAGACCTACTAATGTTTATCCGCATCATGTAAAATCATTCTTTAAAATTCACATGATTTCATATTAAGCTGTTACAGTCGCTTCCAAATCAAATCAACTTCTGTTTCACCTACAATAGCAAACATGCTGGAGAGAAGGAAAAAAAAAAAAAAAACAGGGAAAAAATCCATTCTTGATGTCAGTCACAGCCATACATCCTTTGAAGAGTCTGATCAACTATTCTCCCACCTGGATGTCTCTTGCAACTCTGGTCTTATACTCTTTTCTTTCTGTGTATACCTTTCCTGTTTTCATTAGAAGAGGCAATTAGCCCTCTGTACCCACTGTAACATCCATCCCTACCTCTCCTTTATGTACACAGTGGTAGCAGCTATGCAGTTTTTCATTCATACTTTGGTGACTACAAACTAAATTCCATAATGTCTTACACGATCTTCCAATGACTTAAATTTAGAGGAATACCAAACGTTTTCTTTCTCACTCCTTCAAAATAAAAGAACAATAAACAAGGAGACACAGATTTCATGTTTCTCTAAAAACACGTGTTTCTCCTTCTACTGTCAATCTCTTCTTCTTGTAAACCCTAACACACCATGATTTATTGTCACTTTTATTTCTGATGGCACAATGCAGCCATATCAAGACCTATCAAATCCCTGTAGTTCACTCTCAACGCTGTCACTACCATCAAAAACAGGTGTCAGTATCATCACTTTTCACATGTTACCTTTGACAAAATCATGACTGCAAATTCACTGCAGAAAAACATCGACTAAGAAAACATTCAGGACCTCGAGTTCCTGATATGATCTGGTATCACATTTCTCAGATGATGCGCAATACCTGAGTTCATTTCACTGCAGGTTACAGTGCAGACCCAATGAAACATTTCTTCCTTCTTCATCCAGTATGTCAGTTCTCTGAAGAAGAAGAAAGAGAGAAAAAAAAAGGCCAAAAATGTATCTGCCACGAAAGCAAGGAGGTGGGGGTGCAACAAAAATACACAAACCCTATACAAGCACAATATCTTCAAAACGGTGCTGGTGTTGTACCACAACAAATGTTTACACTCGATTCGTAAGAAAAATATCCTGTCACTGTACTTCCACTTTCAACAGTTCCTAAATTACGGATGGCAAAGTTGTCAATAGTTAACTGATATTTCTTTTCTGTCATTTTTCTTTTTCTATCTCTATGGGTTGACTGTTTCCCCCAAAAATGGATAAGGGCAGAAACCCACTGAACAGAAGAAAATTGGCATTACCATTCATCAAACAAGAAACATCAGTGTCTGCAAAATGGAGAATCTCAACCTGTTTACTGCCCTGTTTCTCTCACTTTCAAATCAACAATAGTTACAACATGATATAAACAGTTTGAATTTATAATCTTTTAAAAAAAAAAGAAAAAGACTGATCAGTAAACATTGCAGGAAGACCAAGAACATGTCCTCCACTTTGTAGTGTGAAAAAAAAAAAGAAAATCCGTGACAAGTTATCAGTTTTACAGCGTTCATTCTCATACATGGTCCATCAAACTACATCACATAACGGAGAACAGTCACAGACCTCCAAAATTCCAGAAAACATGACATTGCTTTTATCGATACACACACATATGCCATTTTACTTATGGCTGCTTCAAGGATGAAAATGGGAATGAAGGTTGCAATATGCACAATATCTTTTTTACAATATGAAGTAGCCGTGACAAAATCTGTATCAGCTTTTCAATGGCAAAAGTTATGGAGAAGAACATGCGACAAAAAGCTAGGAAGTATCTGTAACTTCTTAGTCAAGCTGGCTAAAGAACGCTTTCACCACACTCGTATTCATCATATCTGATACATTTTGGAAAAGGGAAACAAATGGATGCCTGAAAACATGATCTCTCTCTCTCTATATATATATGTAAGTATGTGTGTGTGTGTGTGTGTGTGTGTGTGTGTGTGTGTGTGTGTGTGTGTGTAAAAGAGCTTTCTAGTTTGGGGGTTCGTTTTCCACATAATGACAAAATGCCCAATTACACTTAAACACAGGTTCAGATCAGGAAAACACAGTGCTGATGAAGGCCACAAAACTTTTTGACAAAAACCAACTGCGCAGTGTTGTTAACAAGAATGTCGCACACATTTTTTTTTTTCAACTGCATAAAATCACCTATCACAGTCACCCTTTCTAACAAGTTTGGTAATCACCTGCACACAGTGCTTTTTAAGGACTTGTATACAGACGAAAGCTTTCAAACTGAAGGAGACTATTCTCTTTGATTACTTGATGCTGTGAATTAAACAGTTATGTACATATGAAAGGAAAAGTAGTCAAAAAAAAATCTTTGCAACATACTCACTGATAGCAAACCCTGTTAACATATTTGCAACCATGATAGATGTAAAAAGCAGATAACGACATACGAAAAGCATGATAATTTCCAAAGAAGCATCAGATTTCCTCTAGTTTGAGAGTGTGTATACAAACCAACATGAATGCTGGGGAAAAACGACCATGGATAGTAGCTGCAGAGCTCACAATACTGTAATCGAAATTTGAAGCCTACTTCATTATTACCTAACTCATCTATGGCCTGAATTGCTCCGTCCAAAAAAAAAAAAAAAATTAAACTTCACAAAATGCAAAAATTCTTCTGCTTATCCCAAAGCTAACAAGTACAGAAAAACCAAACAAACAAAGAAGATGCAAATGAAACCAGTGCCAGCATTTTCGTATTATCTTAAACAGAACATGATGAAATCACCAGATGATAAAAAGGACATGCGGAAAACAGAAAAGGAACAGAGCACTTTAACTTATCAAGCAGCAGCAAAAATCAACAACAAAAGCTACTTTCTTATGTCATGCACCCATCTTTAGGGTTTTGCGACACTCTGAAGCTCTGTGTATTCTAGGAATCAAACCATCCCACCACACCTCAGCAGAAAAACTGATGGTACTGGAGGGTAAGGATGGGGTAGTGTGAAAAAAATCCCCATTCCATTCATATTTTTTTCCCCACAGTACAGCTCTTCTGCATTGAATTAATCACAAAAACACACTTAGACAGGGCTTTCTACTCTCCTTTGATTCAACCATCAGAGTTCACAAGTGTTTCCGATTACTTCTTCAACCAATTATCAATCATTTTTTCTTCCACCATCTGTTTTTTTTTTTCTTTACTTTTTTTTTCTTTAGCAAAAACTGTTGATCAGCAGGCACGTATGATTGATCACAAACGCACAAATTTACTAAAAGACCAAGTGCTGGCATGTTGCTCACGCAGCACTGCAGTGCATACTTACGTATTTTTCACAGCCTCACAGTACACATCACACAACAGATTTTAAGTAGTTTAACATGTTCGCAGCCTACAGCAATTCATTTCACAGCACATCACAGGATTAATCGATCAATATCACAACTAAATGCTCTGCTACACAAGCAACTTCAATCTTACTGTTCAGAAGAACTTTCAGGACCTGACAACAAATGGAGACCCTGCATCACTGCAGCACGATGTAAAAAAAAAAAAAAAAAAAATTGATGGCATCTTCTTTTGACCTGTCCATTGCATCACATTTTAGGTAACACTACAACTGCCATGAAGCGGGAAAAAAGGAAAAAAAAAAAAAAGTAACACTGCCTCTGCATGACTGCCGTACCTTGTGAAATGTTCATGACCCATAGGAAATCTATTCATCTCTCGAAATTTCTGCTGCACTTCTTCCCACATTCTCTGATGATTTCACAATCGCAGTGTGAGCTGTATTCTCAGATTATCATGTAGTATGTTTCACGAAGACTGCACTGACCCCTTGAGATACTACTGTCCATCACCTCCATCCCCCCCTCCGCTCCCCCCCTCGGCCCCCCCCCCCCCCCCCCCCCTCTTTCCCAACTATATGGCTCAAACAGCAGAAGTGACATCGTCATTTTCCTTTATGGTCACTTCATGAGAAATTACAATTTGCACACAAATTCATTTGTTTCTATGGATCATTTGTTTCTATGGAAAAAAAATGTATCTCACTGAACCGTCATTTTTTTTCCTTTTTTGGGGGTGGGGGGGGGGGGGGGGGAGAGGGTCAGCGGGAGAGGGGGTCAATAACAGGGGTATGATTTGGGGGGGAGGGTGGAAGGGCAGTGGTTAGTGGCTAGCTTCAGTGTTAGTACATCTCAGCTGACCAAACAGGATCCTGTCAGGGCCAGCACCACAGAGAAGAAAAGAAAATCCTGTCCTATGAAGCATCACACTGGACACAACAACAAAATGTTTAAACCAATCATAACAGCTGAGCTACTGTTTTCCTCGAAGTGGATAAGTCTGGCAATCCTATGGGCATCAGTTGTTCCACTTGCCCCTAAATGCAAAAAAAAAAAAAAGAGAAAAAAAAAAAAAAGAAAAATCACTTTACATGCCACGTTCAATTAAAAAAAAAAAAAGATGATTTGCTTTCAACAAAGACTGACGGTATTAAGCTCTTGGCTGCCCTTATACATAACACACATGAAACAGCTTTGTTATTCTCATATGCCTCAGTACATATCCCACACCTGCCAGTCTGGTCATCAGAATTTCTCAAGAAACTAATGATGGGAGTGATCTGGCACTCTTCAGTCAACTGGCTGCGCCATTTGCATCAATTATTCACCACCAATGAGAACCCACCTGCAGTGCGAGGGGATTCTGTTGGTAGTCGAGTCCCCTGCCCTTCCCTCGTCAGCCGTGACAAAACACCGACTATAACCCAGAGGTTGTCTGATGAAAGATCTTTGTAACTCTCACACAGGTGACATGGGCATTTCTAATGGTTTTGCCAAGTTTACTGACAGTGAACCGACACAGTCAGTGGGCGTTCTTTTGAACTGGTGTGAGGGGAGAAGGGTGGTCATATGAGTGGTCACACCACAAGCAGGGGGCATGGCGCAACCATTTTGTAAACTCAGTGGGTATATGGAAGGTAAAATACTTGAATCCTGTTGATCACTGTCTCAATTCTGTCTAAAAAGTATATGGAGTGGTTGGTTTTACGTTGTCTTTGAGCTGTTTACACAGCAGAAGGGTCAAACAGAAATTCAATCTTTGCTCCGGAACATAGGAATATCAAAGGGCAACACCTCCCCAGCAGTCAATGGCTGATGCTTATTCGTGTGAATATTACAATAGTGTGGTATCACCTACAAGTTTGATAAAAAAAAAAAAAGTAACCTCTTCCTACTTTCCTTTCCTTCAGGGAGAGAGAGTGAGGGAAAATAGAATAATTTTACTCAGCATCTTAAAATCTCTACCACAAAATTAATATTTCCAATTCTAGTTCCATTTTTCAATTACCATCTCTCCATGTTCTCTCCCACAACATAAAATCCACTCCGTTAACTGCTATTTTGTTACGGAAGTTGTTCATCATCTCTTTTCCATTTCTATAGCAACTGTCAACTCTTGAGTAAAGAAAAAAAAAATCCAGATATAGTCACTCATTTCAAAGCCATTCCTATCAAAATATATCATCTACACAAAAAAAAAAGAAAAAGAAAAAAAAAAGAGCTCTAGAGATGACATCTATTCTATGCATGCATCATACACAATAATTTGCATATAATCCAATTTAAAAGGTGATGTCTTTTTTTTCCCTTCGCAGAAGCTTACACAACAACTAAATTCTTCCAGGTGTCCTTAGACGACCATTCACAGAAATGTGCAAATCTGATGTCCAATAAATGTATTGGGAAATAAGTGCTGCCAATCAATAGAAAAGCATATAAAGGGACAGCATTTTTATTATTTAAATACCTTTTACTTTTCAGTTTCTCTAGAAAACAGGAAGAAGGAGCATTGCACCAAAAGTAACTGCCATGTCTGACAAAAAATGAGATGGGAGAACCAGAGGTGGTAAAGACATTTCTGAACAAGAAGTGAGGATGACAAATGTATGAAACAAACATTCCAAAATTAAGTTCCACCTCCAACCTTCAATAAACAGAGGGGTAGGGGGAGGGTACAACCATTTCACAGAGATATGCAACACAATCCAGTCAGTTTCTTCATTCCCAGAAATCACAAATACAAAATCTTCAACATTCATGGATGTGTATAGAAACTATGTCTCTTACCACAGTTTTGCCCCCACCTCTGCCACCCCCTTCCCCCGCCCTCCTGCTCCCATCCCCTCCCAACACTGCGAAGTTTCCAAAGCAACTGGCATTGACGTCACATTCAGGACAAAATGAATCCTTTCACCTTATTTCTTCTCCTTTTTTTATGGTCTTAGTTTTCCAATTTTAGTGACAAAGAAGCCCTTTCCAGTTCAGATCATCTACACCCATGTGTTCTTTCTCAGTATTTTGTTGCTTTTGCTCAGCACTATCAGCAACTTACTTAAGTCTTACCCCGACATCTAGCCAAATCTAACTCTCAGACTTTCCAGTGACTGGAAAGCTCATGCGTTTAATATGATATCCTGTTTTCCCTGACCTGAACAGGTTTCCCTCTGTGTATGTGTGTGTGTGTGTATGTGTGTGTGTGTGTGTGTGTGTGTGTGTGAGAGAGAGAGAGAGAGAGAGAGAGAGAGAGAGAGAGAGAAATTTGTGCATTTATCCACAGAGCAACTCAACAGTGTCCAGGCTTGCTAGTATTCATACGCATTCATCAGTTCATCAGAAGAGCAGCAATTGCTCAAGCAAGTCACAGCTACACCAAACTTGTACAGCCAACATTTGAGCAAGATGAAACTTGAGGAACCAGCAATACAAAATAAACACTTACAGCAAAAGAATCTAGAGGCATGCAAAATCTTACAGCACAAGTACCAAGTAACTATGGATGGGGCGATTACTGCTAGCAGCAAACTTGACCCTTTTTTTTTTCTCTTACATATATTTTTCACTCTCTCTATGTACAACTTTCTTCTGTTGACAACAGAATATGTTGCGGTTTTTTTTCTTTTCAAAGTTTATGTACAAAGAATAAAATCAGCACAATTTACAAATAATCCAAACATGAAAAGTTCAGCATGATCGTTTCCCTGAAATCAGTAGCTACCATCCCTATTTCTCTTAAAGAATGTATCAAGATCAATAGCTTCTCACACACTCTGATGTCCAAATTGTCAGAATTATTTGCCCTGGGTAGACAGACAACAGTGCATTTCCTTTGTCTAAAACAGCTTTCACAGCTCAAAGGGGAAACTATATAGACAGAATGGCACAGTACTGTACACAATTTGTTAAAAAAAGCGCACTTACACATTCACTGCAACCCATGAATTAATTCTTTATCACCAAATAAATAAAGCATCTAGAGCATCGCAAGCCAAAGAAAGAAACATGGCTACCTTTACTTTGTTACGTTTTTTTTTTCTCCGAAAGGCATTTGCTTGCTGTCATATTTCTAAACTGCATTCATACAGAGCTTGTTTCTGCACAGCCAGCTGCGCAGTTCAAATGTACATACAAGGTTCCCTGTAAGTCACTGACTATGGTGAAATACATTTGTATGCAGTCCAGCCCATACAGCACAGGTGTACACAGTCCAACCAATACAATCAACGCTAAGACCATCTGAGATGCATTGGATGGCAATGGACTATCTGAGCGCAGTAAAAAAAAAAAAAGCAGCCAATGTCTGCTGAAGTGAATGCTAAACTCACTGTTACCATGTTCAGTGCATGATTTTCAGCATCACAATTGTTTAAAATAACCGCTCCCCGGCTCTTCCTGTCTATTCCCCTCCTTCGGTCTCTCTCCATGCTCCTGTATATGTTTCTGCACTGTACTCATTTCTGAACTAACTTACAGAATGTATGTGCATCTATACTTGAAAGACGTTACACTGCCTCTGTGACAAAACATTACTACTTATGACTTTTTGTGTTCCCGTTTGAACACAACCAACAGCAGAACTTTCAACACTTTTTGCGCGTTTTAACGATTACTACACTTTAAGCTCTAAAAGGCCTGGGAACATAACAAACAGATTGTCCTTGTTCATTTACTTTCTTTTCTGTGACAAACCACATGATGGAAGCACCGGCTGAATGGTTAGAGGGATGAATTTAGATATCAAAAGTTGTAGGACAGCACCATCTGGTGCCTTGAAGCTTTAGAATTTAGTTTTCTTTCAGGCTGGAACCTGCAAACCTGCTATTGATTTCACCCTCTCAGGATGTTTAAGTATACTGGAGAAGAACAATATGCATACACATGAAAGATTCCATCATCAACATCTGCTTTTAGTGGGTTAAAATGAACTTAACCAGCATGTAACATACCTTGCAACTGGATTTTCAAAATTCTTTCCCATCTCTGAACTTTTTCTTCTCTTGATCAGCATACAGTAACATCAAACAGAGCTGGATTTAAACATTACAGCATATATACAATTATATTTCTAACAAATGGAATACAAAATTTTACCGATTCATCAACAGATTTTCAATAGCTTCAAGCCTTTCTTCCCTGTTGGATTTGTGCTGGAATTTCTTTGAACAAAGGTAGCTACATGCTGCATCATTCACTTCATCAATTTTTTACACTCCCCAACTGTGTTCATCCACAGACCATAACTGCCATTCAAATTGTCAATTTTGTCCAACCATTCTTTTCTCCATTTGTTTTTCCGGTTATTGTTTAAGACCTTTTTTCATCCTTAATAATGAATCATACCTTCACGTTGAATATAGTGTCCACAACAGGACAAAGACACTTGAAGAGTGGCGGCGAGTTAAATTGATCAAATTCAAGATGGTAGCTTCAAATCTTGGAAATGCAATGTTAAGTATGGATTTGACCAGCACTTTCAAGTCCTCCTCCCACCCACCACCCCCTGTCCCCCACCCCCACCAGTAATTTCCTTGTGGAATCATTACAACTACAAAAAAGGCCAATCCCCACACCCCCACCCTCCCTTCTATATGGATTTCCGCCTCAATGCGGAAGAATAATATCCTCACTATGGTCTCATTGGCAAGATAAAAAAAGAAATCAGAAAAAATTCACTTACAGTTAACGTCACGCAATGAAAATTGCATTCTCAATACAGAGAAGGATGAAATTAAAAACAGAATATCATTTGCTGACATCTGTCCTGTGATACTAACAAACATCATACGAGTGTAAATGTTAATATGGTCTGAACAATGCTCCTTTTTTTTTTTTTTCTTTTTTTTTATTGTTGTTGCTTTTCACACTCTGAACAATGTCATATAGAGAACCCTAATGCAATGGTTCACCTGACTTCACCCTAACCTGTCAGAGTGTAAATTCTATCTTTATAATGACACTGTAACAATTGTAGAGGACTCCTTATCACCCAAGCCTGAATAATCAATCAGTTGTTGGTATACTCAGCTATTTCTCCTCTCCTTGGTTCAAAAGTACATGCTCTCATATTACAGTTCAATGCCTTTAAACACTACATCACTAAAATGGGCACACAGCACGTCATAACTATGTAAGCAGTCATAAAAGAGAACCCCATTTTGAAATTTTAAGAAGGAAGAAAACTTGTCATTTCCCTTACAAAATTAAAATAACGATTAAAACAACAGAAAAATAAAATGCACAAAAAAAAAAAAAAAAAATCCACACTCAATTTCCTCAACACCCAATGTAAAAAAAACAAACAAAAAAAACCTAAAAAAAAAAATCCACAAAGCTTGTAATGATGCTTTAGTTACAAAACCTAACTTCCTCTCTCTTGTACTTCCTCAGATGCAACACACAGTGTGAGGAACTTCTGGCCTTGAAAACATGATCTGTCATGAAGTCCACGAGTGTTCCCGTGGAGGAGTGCTACTGCTGCAGAGGAAACCACCCTCTTGGAAAAACAATGCTTCGTCATCTGATCACTGAACAGCTTTCCGAGACAGGCGGAGGTGGCTAATGGACATCAGGCGCCTGGGGGAAAACAGCAAGGCCGTGGAGGTGGGGGTGGGATCCGACAGCAGAGGGGTGGGGGACAAGGAGTCGGCCAGGAAAGGAGGCAGGCAAACTGACAGACAGGACTAGGATGGAAGAGCCGGGGCAGAAAACTATGGGGACTTCAGAGGCCTTCAGTGTTGTTGCTGCTGCATCACCATGCCAGGGTCAGGCAAGGGAACAAAGTTGACCACCTCTTCAAACACCAGTTCTGTGAACAAAAGGCATCTCAAGAATTCACATCATGGATCTTTCTCATGAGCAAATTTGACAATGAAAGAAACTCTTTTTTTCAAACCATCACTCAACCCCTATCCTCCTCCACCCTCCTTCCCCTCGGATCATTTCATCTGCACAATAATCAATGTCTGATTTTTTCACAATCATGTTAAAGAACATGAAATTTTCACCCACCTGAACAAACTAATCATTATGCTAAGAAAAAAAAATCAATCTTCAAAACTCGAGAACTTCCAATGAATCCACAAACTTTCAAAGCATAGTGCAGAACAATCCATAAATTTTCTAAGCACTTGCAAGAACAGCTGAAACTGTCAATGCACCAAACTTTTTTTCCCTGGAAAGAAAAAAAAATAATGAACAATGTACACAGCTGCAGATTCAAACATAATGCATGAAGGAAAAACACAAAACAAACAATATAATCCTGTAGTGATTTCTTCAGTCTACTGATATGATGCCCATTTCTTTTTCCTCAGAGGATAAAAAAAAAAGTCACTGGGCAACATAAACAGCAGCAGACTGATTCACAATGCATGTAGGAAAAAAAATGAAACGATCAACAAAATCACATAGTGACTTCTTCAGTCTACTGATATGACGCCTGTTGCTGCCTCCTCGGAGGAAAAAAAAAGTAACTGGGCAACGTAAACAGCAGTAGACTGATTCACAATGCATGTAGAAAAACATGAAACAAACAACATAATCCAACAGAAACTTCTTCAGTCTGCCGATATGATGGTTGTTGGAATCAAAGTTAAAAATTTTGGAAGTTCTACAACAATTATTGCTCTATCCCTCCCCCTCCCTGACAGCCCCCCCCCCCCCCCCCCCCCCCAAAATGCAATGGGCTTCTTTGCCAAAAGAAAGCAAAGTGAACCTACTTTTCCACTCTGGTATAGTCAGCTCATAGTTCTCAAAAGACTGGTCGTAGGGCTCAGCGGTGGGCTCATCCTGTGGGTCAGCATACTGCCCCAGGTAAGGGTGGGCCAAGGCTTCTGTGGCAGAGATGCGGCGATCCGTATCCAGATCCAGCATACGCTCCAGCAAATCTATAGCTGTATGTAGAAAAACATTTGTAATGTGAGCTTACTGTTGCTGCTTGTTTTGCTTCTTTTATAGCCTTAATTTTACCACAAGCGCATAGAGAAAAGTTAAACGAGCTTGCTGTTTCTGCTTACTTTGTTTCATTTATAGCCTTAATTTTACCAAGCGATGTTGTGTGTTGAGAGAAAAACATACAAAACGATGTCTGAAATCATATTAAAGGTCATCCATCTCCTTTTCTCCAGTTTAAGTTCCCTCTCTTAGGAAAAAGACTACCAACTGTCCGCATTCTCATCATCCTCTCCTGTTAACTTACACACTGTTTACTTACAAACTGACCATAAATTATATGAAACGTGTTCTCAGCAATTGCTACTGCTGTCTGTGCATCCACAAGGACACTGCGGCTGACAGCAGAGGAATGCTTGGCAATTATCTTGTCTCCAAGTATCCTTGTACATGTCAAGTACATCTGTATTTCTCTTATTCATATTTCTCTTAGATGCTGACATGCTTTATAAATGCAATCTGCCATCTGCGTATCTTAATAATACTTAATCACAATGTCATGTCTTGATCCCGATCATGACAAAAATTCAGCTTCATACTTCGTTCCCTTGGCACTATCAATTTTCCTATCTGTGACCTTCAAATTGTTAGCCTAGTGATCACTTGAACACACAAACTGAACATAGCCGTTTTATCAACCTGTACAGCTGCTTTGTAAGAAATTTGTAACACCCTGTATCCTACATCTGGTAGAATAATGCCACAGATCCAAGGATGAAAGAAGCAGGATTGTCCTGAAAGAACCATGGACATTAATTAGCACAACTACTTATACTTTTTTGCTGTATTATCAAGCACACGAAGCGAACTATACATGGCAACACATTATTCACCTCAGAGTACAATATGTGAAATTTAACTCTACAAATTACTGTTTGATGGTTCACTTTTTTGCTGTATTGTCAAGCACACGAAGCAAACTATATATAACATGGCAACACATATCATTATTCACATCGGGAGTACAATATGTGAAATTTAACTCTACAAATTACTGTTTGAAGGTTCACTTTTTTGCTGTATTGTCAAACACATGAAGCAAACTAAACATGGCAACACATGTCATCGAGTCCCTCAGAAGGTACTTCGAAATCCAACCTATAGCTCACTGGCAGTGCACCTAGCGCATTTTGCAATGATTTTCAGTGTTAAATGCACAGGTATTGGTTGGGAATAAATTGGCAACTACTGGCAAAAATATCTGCTCCTGTATTTTTTCCAGTTTATGTGGGTTTCCTTTTGGATGGTTACCCTCAGCGAACCATTGCACTGAATACACAAAAGTGAAGAAACATTAATTGCCAGCTTCCAAGCATTAAGCCCTCTCATTTGTTAATGATCACAATGCAGATGAGTGGTTGGAAGCTGAATGTGTTTTAAGCTGTGGGGATTGGTAAGCTGTGCAAGATGTCAGTGATGCACTGACTTAGTCGACCTTCACAATGGAGTGATCAAAATCTGTAAAAATGGCCAATAAAGTGAAGAATAACAAATAATACAGAAAAAAGTGTAGAAGCTGGCACCTCTGAGAGTGACAACATGTGGATACATACCTTACCTACATTTTATACAGGAAACAAGGACAAATGACAAGGTCAATATCAAGTTGATGTGTGTGCTGCAAACACACTTTCTCCTTGCAGTTATCACGTCATACAAAACTGAGGCACATCTCACCCAGCCTGTATTTCAACATTACACAAAAGTTTAAGACCTTCCTACATGATTTATTGGAGAGTGGATATAGTTATGGCACTTCTGAAGGAGTTCTAGACGGACAATGTGAAGGAAGTACCTAACAGAACATCTTCACGGCCATATCCCCTCCACAATCTTTCCATCAGATGACGTAAAAACAATGAAGAATTAACTTGAATTTTCAAGAATGTTCAGGAACACACTAATGGAAAATGCTCCCTTGACGACTGTGCACAAATGTAAGTTTCCCCTGTTCCACCCATGTTGTAAACATGGCTACCATTCACTGCGTTTTCCATGATGCTCTGGTGGCACCGATTTTTTCCCCCCTCCTGGCAGGATGTCTCACACATTCTGATTTGTTTGATACAGCTATTGATCTTGTCAGCGCTTTCTCTTAATATCTGCTCACTTTCGTCTCTTCTGTAGCTGGTTATGGCCTTGCGTGCATCTGCACAGTGTTTGAGTTACGACTTCTGAGATACAACTCTGCATTTGTAGTCAGGTTTGTCCACCTGTCAAAAAAAAAAAAAGTGTACCCATTCATTTTTTTTTTCTTTTTTGCTTGTTTGTTCGTTTTGTTTGTTTGTTTGTTTGTTTGTTTTTTACCCAGTAACACTTGATCTGCAACTGTAACCTCTGCAACTTGCAAAAATGTTCACATTTTTCTGTAACAAATATCAGTATTCTGTGACATTAGGGATGTCTACCTCTGCCCTGTCATGTATCTCTAGCTGAAGACATGAGAGGTGTGGAGACCCAAAACTGCTAAGAGCACACCAGAGCACCCCTACAAGCTGATGTCATGGGCCAATGAGGATGGTATTGTTGAGCCCTGGATATTACCTTCAGGGAGGCGGTGAGAAAAATCTGCTTGAAGTCCCTTTTCCTCATGATTGGCATGGAGCGAATGAACTTCTTGGCCTGTTGATAAAGATTATACCACAAACATGGCTGTTTACAACAATCTCCATAGCAAAAAACAGCATGTTTCTTTACTTGACACACAACAAGTCATGACAATGTTTAACCAGAAATTAAAAAAAAAAAAGAATATTCAGCTCATGCGCTAGACTACCCAGTCACCGAGGCACAGTGGCTGTATCACAGGCTGCATCAGGAAGGTCAAAGTCTGAACCCAGCAGACAGACCCCTTACATCACAAGAGATTCATCAAGATTTGTTCAGTAAGTTATGGTCAGTCAAGTGTCAGCAACTTTATGGGAGCATGTGTGAGATCGCTCAAATGTCACAACCAATTTTGAAGGTGCCCATTATGATGCTTTGCAGTATAAAGTTAATTTTAGAGTATCCTACAACTTCTTTGTTCATCTCATATAGAAGTACACACATGAACATGAAGATTCATGCACACACCTGCGTACACACATTCTGAACATGCTAAGCCAGACCTGTTAACCCTGAAATCACAATTGGTGTATTTTTCAACTAAAATACGTGTATTTGCCACACAATGCGTGTATAAATCTTCCAAGTTTTCGTAAAAGAGGGAAAAAGTGTGTGTGTGTGTGTGTGTGTGTGTGTGTGTGTGTGTGTGTGTGTGTGTGTGTGTGTGTGTGTGTGCGTGCAGGCATGAATTTCCTGATTTTCATCTACCATCACACAACAAGAGAAGAGAAGAAAACAAGATCTTCCAGTAACTACAGTTGAAATAGTTTCTCATTTACAAATTACTCTCAAACCCAATTCATCAGCATACATTTGCACAAACATGCGCTCTCTCGCTAATTTTTTTCATAGTTCAAGGTCTGTAGTCCATGCTATAGTCCCAATGTATCAGCATGTTGTCAAAGGCTCAGACACAGCCAAACGCGACTTCAGTTAGTCATATTCACCATATATTCGCCAAACGGGTACAAAATACTGGGAAATCGTATGGATAAACAGGACTGCTAAGCATATCAACTTACATCTTCACTTGAGATTTTGTCGAAAAGACGATCATCTGGTGACCCAACCAGCTGCAATATCCTTGTCAACTGATCAATATCTTTTGAAAGTCAAGGCTTCTTGTCATCAAAACACCACATAATGATAATAAGACAGCTGAATAGTACTGAAGTCAGATGATGAAATACACTGGTTTCTAAAATCAAACTACCTTCTGTTTTTTTTTTAAAGCGAAGAGCTGAAAATGAGATTTTCATATAAATGTATTCTGACTTAATTAAGTTTCTTAGATTTTTCTCATTCTGACTTACATTTCTTAAATTTTCTTCAAAATGTACAACAATGTCAATCGTTCAGATCTTAAAGAGCATGACAAGTCGTCAAAAGGGTAGTGACTGTACATGTGCAAGTTACACATATACAAGTGCACACACGCGCACAAGCACACACACAAAGATATATATATATATATAAAAAAGGATACGGTCTGTTCCGGGAAAGAGAGGTTTCATAGTCATCATCTCGGCCATGATGCATCCAACAGACCAGATATCCACTGGAACAGACACACTTTATATGTCACATCACTCGTTGTTCAGGCGTTACACACAAATCAAAGACACACATATATATAAAAAAATAAATAAATGTGCTATTTCTTCTTTGTTTATAGTACAGCATTTTACCCAGAACTTTAATTCAAAAAAATCTAATACTGACTGATTTCGCAATCTTCCATCCACACTTCAAGTCTGACAGTTCATTCACTTGTAAAAACTGAAAGTTCCATATACTGATCACTAACTTCACTGGTTTCTGAAAAAAAAAAAAAAGGGAAAAAAATGGGGAAGGCTGGCTGAAACAGCTGAAGTCAGGCACTGTGATCACCACAGTAAAAATCTTAAATATGATTCAGACCCTACGATCAGCTAGTGATAGAAGTTACCAGAACAAATAAAAACAGCGCATGGGGAACAGTAAAGAGAAGTTATCGCCTGACCAGAACCTAGCTCTCTCGTTCTCTTCTCCAGCACATACCCAACCACCCCTTTCCGTTTACCACAGAAAAGCCCATTTGCACATGTGCTCCAGTTCATTTCCAAGAAAATTCTACAAACAGCTTCAAATACCCTGATCAACTTCATAAAGTGCCCTAGTTCTTATATCTTGCTTACCCACCTATAAATTAAACGCAAGACAATTTCTTTCTTTTCTTTCTGCATACACAGGCTGATACTCCTGCGGACACTGCCTGTATAGACAGGCAGTGGAGTTTTGTGTGTATGACCATTTCTTATCCTGCAATTAAGGCAGCCATACTCCATCTTCGGGGAAAGTGCATGCTATGTGTAACGTGTCATCCATACCAACGGCTAAACTGGCCTTCTCTTCCGAAAGTTGGTGATGGGATTTTATGTGCGTGCAAGATGCTGTGCGTGCGTTCACACACAGAACCTCAGTTTATAGTCTCAATCGAAGGACTGTGTGGGGAATGGAGTCAGAACCAATGTTAACTCCAAGGGAAAAATCCCCCTGTACCGAAATTCGAACCCGCAACCCCAGGATCACGAGTCCAGCGCTCTACCAACTGAGCTATTCCAGCCCCCAACGCAAGACAATGAAGCCAACATCATCACAGCCACCTAAGAGATAGTATGCGGTCACTATCATCTAAGTGTAAAATGTTGTGCGGCATTTTCAGTGTTCACCTCCCCGCTCTTGGAAATCAGAGGTCTACAGATTAAACGAGACACTGACTGCTATCAGAAAAAATAAAGAGACAGCAAGACAGCAATGACTCTTACCAGTGTTGTTATACTTCATCCAGTTCAGCATGATCTCTGGTGCCCTGTACCACCGTGTGGCCACATAGCCTGTCATCTCGTCCTCCGCATGTCGTGCCAATCCAAAATCCAGAATCTGGCACACACAGACACATCAATTTATTCTTGCATCGCAGGTTCTTTCATAAATGACTGTAATGTACTTGTACTTGAAAGAAGTCCAGTCTAAGGACTGATCTCCAGCATCCGGACAACAGTGAGCACCTCCCACAAAATGATGTATGTAAGTAGCATTTCTAATGTATTGATTTATACAGAGTGAAACATATCAAACTTCAGTGGTTTTGCTAAGGCTGGTGCAAAATGCACATAATGCCCCAAACTGATACCCACCACTTCCTGTTGCCTGTAGCAAAACTCTGCCTACCTGGCTTATCTATCAACTGGTGGGTGGTGGCTACATTTTGTCGCTTAAGATTTTAGTAATGAGACCAAAACAAAAAAAAAAAGATTTTTTTTTAAAAACTTGTTCACGACATGCCATGTGATAGTGACAGCAACTCAGTCAACCCGTTCACGACGAGCCATTCCATGGTGACGGCAATGCTACTGTACTCTCAGGACGTGCTGTGCCTCCGTTACGGCATAACTATAAAAAAAATCCCGTTCTCTTCTCTGGTTTAAGGGAGGCAGCTGCCCTAAATATTCAGAACAGGGTTCTAGTCACTGGAAGGGCAAGTTTACATGCACAAACAATGACCTTTGTGACCCCAGAGAACAAAGAGAACCGTCTGGCACTGGGAATTTCTGCAAAAGGCACGTGTAGAATTTCCTGCCTCGCCAACATGTCGGTCAGAAGAAGAATTACATGAGGTATTAGAATTGGTTCAGCAAAGTGGTTCAGAGGATGAGGGGGTAAAGGTGTACAAGTTTATCAAAAACAATCTGAGCTTGATTTATCTGCTCTGTGTATTTAACAGTTTAAAATGTTGTATCCTCTGAAGCCAAAACAGTAGAGAATGTGCAATGATTTACTTTAATTTTTTATATTGTTTTTCACTTGGATTACACATATTGAATACCTCAGGCCTTCTCCGCATCTATTCACAGTAACAGTGAAATTTTATGCCCCTTTTCTTCCTCATTTGCTGTTGTCATATTAACCAAACAAACGGAAACAAGCTTGTGTTCTCCTACGTTTTAGTTATGTCGTTTCCGCAACTGTAGTGTTGCTATTTTACCCAAAACATATTTAAGTTTATGCTCAATGCAAAGTTTGCGTTTTACCCTTTCCGTTGATACATAACAACTGCTTGTTATGTTTATATTAGGGGATGTTAAATAAAATAAAAAAGTGCAAAAACTGCGCATCTGCAACAGTTGTAAGCACATGCGGTGCATGCAGCTGCTGGGAAGTGATGGTGGTCTACCACGTCCGTCGCGAAAGTATTAAAACAAAACAAAACAAACAGAGAACACCCAACAAGAAAAACTCCTGACAGGGAAAGGACATTCACAGTCACAGTTAGCCAACTCAGGCAGGACCATTCCCCCCCCCCCCCCCCCCCCCCCCCCCCCACCTTTTTTTTTTCAGTGACTTCAACCCCATTCCAATCAGTTCTATCCAACTGAAAACTCATGAGTGTCACAAAAAAAAAAAGTACAATGTCTGTGTAAAACATATGAAATCAGTTCATAACAGGCTAGCAGAATCTGTTATTCTGTTTAATGGGAACATCAAATCAAAACATGAAACTCACCCTCAGTTCACAATCTTCATTAACAGCAATATTGCTTGGCTTTAGATCCTGCAACAACGGAAGAAAAAAAAAGATGGATTTTCATGTAATTTCACTCAATTCATAACAAAACCTTCAGTTCTGATCCTGAATTACCTTATGACATACTTTGTTCACCCACAACCTATATACTGTACGAGAAAAAACTGTGAGAGGTTCCCCACATGTAGGGCATGGCTTGATGGAAGGAAGCCAGCCCCATGCCACTCCTTCTGCTGCCTTTTATATTTCCTGAACTGAATCAGGATTTCATTTACTGCTGAGTGGACAGACAGCGTCTTCAAGCTAAAAAAAGCTGACCGTGCGTGTGGTTTGAATTCACGAATGTCAGCTCCTCAGACAAACACTCTGACCCTTTGAATACATGCCCCTCTATCGGATACTTAACTTCTTTAAGTATCAATAAACTAACGATCAGTACTGATTCTGCTGCAGACAGAGCATCAATGAAGAAAAGGTCACTTCTGATTCCACTACAGATATTCAGCTTCAATGAGGTGGTGATTACTTCTAATTCTACTAAAGGCAGTGTGCATAAATGAAATAGTGACCAGTCCTAATTCAACTGCAGACACCGAAAATCAGTGAAGCAGTCATCATTTCTTATTCTACTCTACATTGTGCATAAATGAAGCAGTGACCAACCCTAATTCTGCTGTAGACACTGAGCATCAATCAATCAGTGACCAGTTCTGATTCTACTGCAGACATTCAGCATCAATGTAGTAGGATGACTTCTGATTCTGCTACAGACATTCAGCATCAATGCAGTGGCGATGACTTCTGATTCTACTGCAGACATTCAGCATCAATGCCGTAGTGATGACTTCTGATTCTACTTCAGACATTCAGCATCAATGCAGTGGTGATGACTCCTGATTCTACTACAGACATTCAGCATCAATGCAGTAGTGATGACTCCTGATTCTACTCCAGACATTCAGCATCAATGCCATAGTGATGACTTCTGATTCTACTTCAGACATTCAGCATCAATGCCATAGTGATGACTTCTGATTCTACTACAGACATTCTGCATCAAAGCAGTGGTGATGACTTCTGATTCTACTACAGACATTCTGCATCAATGCAGTAGAGGTCAAATCTGATTCTGCTATAGTATCCAGCATCAATACAGTTGCTATCACTTCTGATTGTACTATCGACATTAAGCATCAATGAATATCTGAGCAGGATACTGGAGTTTATAGTCAAAAATATGATAAACTCTTTCCATATGAATATGAACAGAATTCATAACGAAAATCTCTGAATTAGCAAGGTTCTGGCATCATTTCTTTTAGTAGGTGATGACAATTATAAGAGAGTAAATACATCTTAAAAAAAAACAAGCAACTGCATTCACAGTCAACAAAAATAGCTGAAGAACACAAAAAAAAAACTTTTACTTACTCTGTGAATGATGCCAGCTGAATGAATATACTGCAAAACAAAACAAAAAAAAATAAACATCAAATACAAACAGATAATTTTAGATACATTTTGCACGATACTGTTTTTATCACATTGCAGCGAGCAACATTTCTGAACAGGTTTTAAGGCAATTACTTCCATCTCTTCAAAGTACAATAATTACAAGATGGTCAAGCTCAAAGTCATAAGGTTACCCTTTATATAATAATATAATTAAATACAAAGGAGATATGTAGTACATCTCTAACGAATGAATATTGGATAACCAAACCAATAAAAGAAAATGTGATCTTACCAAACAGTAATGGGATTCAGGTATATGTCATTTCTGTATGCACAAAAAGAATTGCCACCTGCAGGTGACTGATTCAGAAATCAAAAGTACGAAGTGGAGTATTTTAACATTTTAGATGTAGCATTCCAAATGTAAGTATAGTGCTCAAACATGATATCACGTACACAAGGTCAATGTCGACTGAAAAGACAGAAATGTTTAAAGTTATCATTTAGTTAAACTAAAAGAGGCAAAATGGCTAACAATAAAACCAACTGATAGGGCAGCATAACTTTGATCATTTAAAGTGATTTTTCTTTTGCTTACCCCCCCCCCCCCCCCCCCCCCAGGCCACTTTCTCTATACTCAACCTGGCCATTTTGGGAAGGTAAGCCTGTAATCTAAAGACCTATGCTGCTTCTGTTCCCTTTAAGCCACAGCTAAGTCCATAAACAGGGTAGCAATCACCCCTAATAATGCAGAAACACCTTCAATAACAGATGGAAAAAAAAAAAGCAAACTACAGCTCTATTCAACTGTGCAAACACACACTTCAAACATACACTCAAACAAGCAAGTCTAATATTACAGACAAAGAATAACTATAAGGGAAAAAGAAAATGCAGTGTATGAACATGTGCATGCATACATGTGTGTATGGTAAAAGTTGTACTATGCAGACAGGTGTTCACTGGTGGCAACGGTGATGAGGGCAAAGGGTGAACAGGGCATGGGTTTTATGATGTTCTCTTCACTGCAGCAGTCCTCTTTATCAAACATGCCCTTAAAGTTAATAACAAACTGAAGAATGTTGGGACACAAGAAAGGAACCATTTGGAGATCTGTTTGTCCTTTAAAGCCGAATCCCCACTCACCTTGAGTCCACGAAGTATCTGATAGACCAAGAACTGCACATGGTCATCGCTCAGTTGCTGTGTTTTGAAAATGTTGTTCAGGTCAGCTCCCATCAATGGGGTCACCATGTACCTGTGATAAACAAAAGTTATTCCAGTTAGGGATACAAACAAAAAGAGATCTATAATGACCAAAAATTATTGAGATATAGATAATACACCAATTCTGAGATTTCTTTAAAAAAAAAATAATTGAGCTGTAAATGCTATTCTTCCTTGTCTTCATTCTCTTTTGTTTTTTATTAATTCTGTTTTTTAGGAATTCATTCATGTGTGCAAGTGTGCATACAAAAATGCATGTTTGTGAGCTTCTTCTATTGTTCTGTGTTTTTTTCATTCTGTTTAAATTTCAAACTTATCTCTTATGTATCTTAGGTATTGAACTGATGTTTCACTTCAGTGAATACTTTAATTCAATGTGTGCAAAAAATCAAAAAGGAAGTTTATCGTATTTTTGGTTTCAGATTGTAACAGTAATACAAGTACCATGTTAACATGCATAGCAATGATCACAGTCTCTCATGCAAATACTGTACATACTGATAAAACAAACAACAATGTCTAGAGATACTCACACGTCATTGAATTCCTCCAGCTTTTGATTTGGTGTGAAACAATCTAACAGATTAATAACCTGTGAAAGAACACATTTAACAAGGATTAAAATAAACAAACAAATCTGTGAAAATGTGGGGAAACGGATAAACACAAAAGCACACATCTTGATTTTCAATTTTGTACAATGTCACATCCTGACACAGCCATTACATGTACACTAAATACAGTTTGAAAAATCGGCAATGTCACTCCATCAAATTTGTTAAAAATGTATGTTCCTCTGCGCATACCAATGACACTGACTACAGACTCCTAAGAGGGAAGTTGCTTCATTCACACTGAGACACAGCCATGTTTTGCTCTATCTCCATGTTTTGCTCTATCTGTTGCTGTGTAACCCTGATATCCAGTAAACACATTTCAGCCTTGCTCCCTCCCTCTCCTCCCAATGGCTAATACACTTTTTTAAACCCTTGATTTCATCTAGTGTACATGCTTCCTAGTCATCCTCGCTCTTTCTTCCTACACAATTTCCACAAATTCAACAGAACAGTTCTCAACAGTCTATATGTTTTAAGAATGAGGTTTCTGTTTTTCAATACAAGTGAAGGTCTGTAATTTTGACATCAAAGGGTACTTTGTTTTAACCATCTCTAATATTCTCACCTACTACGCTAAATTCTACCACTTACAAGAATGAATAAGTGCATTCATGAGTGTTTGCATATGCATGCATGTGCCTGTGAGCATGTGACTAAAATGTATGTGTGCATGTCTGCAAGTACTGAGTATACTTTCTTTTTATGTTGTGGAAAGAAGATACATTTTGAATGGTTTAAACTGTGTATTTCCCTATGTTTTTCTTTCTTTTTTTCTTTAAATTTCCATTAGCTGATTTTCTCTATTTCTTTCTCTTCATACTCTGAGTGTTCTGTTTCATTTACAGTCTTTTCTCTTTTTAATAGTAAAACTGCAAAACTGTTAACACCAGTATATACACATGCATACAGTCCTGTTCCTTTATATCATATTGTATTTTTCTTTTCTTTTGTTTTTCAATGAGGATGTAGTGTCAACAGTATTGACTAAAGCAGCATTTTGCCTAGTATTAGTATTAGTACTAGTATTACTGTTCATCTTCTTATGCTGTTTCTCTTTTTACCAATCCTTCCCCCTTCCCATCACTGATCAGCTGAACTGTGGAAGCAGAAGATGGTGAGGAAAGATCAAAGTCCACATCTATGGAAAGCTCTCAAAAAAGTAGCAACACAACTTTTATCTGTCAGCTACAGCCTTGCTCCAGAAGTGTTCTGTGTACTGGTAGACCCAACTTTCTCACATCACAACAGCCACCACCCATCCCTCTATTGTTTGCAAGTGTGTGTGTGGTGTGTGTGTGTGTGTGTGTGTGTGTGTGTGTGTGTGTGTGTGTAGAAGTGTGTGTGCATGTGTAGAAGTGTGTGTGCATGTGTAGAAGTGTGTGTGTGTGTATTTGTGTGTGCATCCGTGCGTGCGCGCTGTCTTTCATCACACAAAAAATCAGCCATGAGCTACACAACTTTCATTGTCAATGTCAGCCACAGCCAGCCTTGCTCCAGAAGTGTTGTGTGTATTGGTTGTCCCAACTTTCACACATTACTACCACCATCAACCATTATTATTATGATTATTATATGATTATTAGTCTCCAGGATACTTATGGGAGAAGGGAATGTAGAGAAAATATGTTTTTCTAGCGATGGATACATGTGCAACAATGATAAATTCCCATTTGAAAGGACTTCAAGAAGTGTTATTCACTCACTCAAAGCCCCACTGAACTTACATTTTCATGCTGCATATGCTTAAGCATTCGCAGCTCTCTGTAGGTTCTTTTGGCGTGGATGGCTGTCTGGAAAGGACGGGCCAGTTTCTTGATGGCCACCTTTGTGTCTGTCTGCTTATCATATGCTGACCTGAAAGAAAAAAGAATTCAGACTCTTTCAGTTTGTTCAACAACAACAACAACAAAACCTGATCATTTCTTTAATTGTATTGAAATTTGAAGTATTTTATGCACAACTTTAAAATCAATAGATATTTTTCTAAGTAAAATCATTCACCTTACTAATGTAGTGTTATCAAGAAAAAGGGTGTCCACTTAGTCAAATGAAGCAGTCACGACTTGAAAACAGCTGTTGATCGTACCCTACCCAAGTTCAGGTCAATACCTGAAATAAATACAGTGTAAACTAAAACCACTCCTCAAACAGATAATCCATGGTAACACAGCACCATCACTGATCAGGTCTGAAAACAAGTAGTAACCAAAAACGCTGAAAAAAAATTCAGTGCTGGGGGTGGGAGGGGGTGTCCAGTATGGCCGAACTAGCCTTTTTGCTCGGTCAAAGGGGCAGTGTCCTTGCCTGGGGTAGGGGGCAGAGTGCAGGGTGTGTGTGTTCGGGACAGGGTGGGAACAGTGTCCCTTAAAGCTGCATTTCTTGCTTGTTTGCTTTTTTTCATAATTCATGAGCTCCCCACAAGCTGCATTTTTTGCTTGTTTGCTTTTTTTCATAATTCATGAGCTGAAGGCTGGTATTTCCTGGAAATTGCTATTACAATTCCAACAACAAAAACCCAATGCTGTAACAGTAAGCATCCAGAGATCAAAGTAATTTTTTTCCCAATCTTCAGCTTTTTTTTTTTTTTTTTTTTTTTGCATAAAAATCTTTTTATTTGTTTGTTTTGAACGGGTGAATCATCACTTCAAAAAGCTGTTTAACAGATGGAACTACTGAAATTCTATATGCCTGCATGATCCTTTTTTTTTTTTTTTGCTGTCCCATCTTCTGTGCCACCTCAATGGCACTGCACACACGCCGCTCATTCTAAACCCCTGTCCACAGCCACAGCCCGGTCCAGCCCACCGCATCCCCTGCACCAGCAATCCACACAGTCCAGTCAATGTCAAGTCATCAAGAGGCAACCCACTGGAGGAGACACTGCACTGCTGCGAGTCACTTCAGTGGTGTTCAGTGGTGCCTATTCTGATCCAACATACACAGGACACCACCTACTAAGCTTCTACTGACGACAATAATTGCTTAGTCGTGGAGCCAGAAGGTGCCACCATGTCCATCTAACGACAGCCCCTATGAATTTGTAGATACAGGTGACCCCAACAGAATCAAACCATGGCCACAGACATGGAGAGGACATCGAAAATGAGGTCACCATGAGAGCAGGGATGAAAGGCCACAGGATTTGAGACTTTTTTTAATGCTGATCGATAAGAATGAAGATGATGAAGACGACAGGGCTGTACTCTATGCTTACTTTCATAATATATTCCAGCATCAACCAGGCCCGAGAGATATAGACACCTGCAGTGTTGGTCTGGAAGTTTGAGCAACACTCTCAGAGACGTATCTGTTAAGTGGATGCAACTTGACTGTGTGGTCCCAGTCTTCCCAACTGAGCCCGTAGCAAACTCAACTCTGGGTAGGAGCCGGTCAGGGCAGAAAAATCCTGTAAGGTTCCGATGGGAATCAAACCCATGACCTCCCAGCCGGGAGTCTGTGACACTAACCACTTCGCCATTGTGGTTGGTTGCCTGCATGATACTTGATGGACCTAGCAAAAATAACACAGCCCTGTTCACGACTACTGACTTCTAAGTTGGTCATGTATGACAAACATGGGCAAAGCTTGTTTTAAATACATATCATTTCCGTAGTTAAACACCAAAACTAACAAATTCACCACTGCTCACTCTCTAAAACAAAGCAATAAATGCATTGATGGTGATACACCGATATACTGTGATATTATACCTGACATCTGTAAATGTAAATTGTAATATAATCCCTCCCTAATATCACTAAAATCTAGCCCTCTGAAGATCTGTGACAAGTTTAGACCCAAAGCTGAGTAGGATAAATTTTCCTGAAGATAAGTTCTACCCTAGCAATTTCTTTCTGTCAAATGTCCATTTCTTTCTGTAAAAATTCTTTTTACAAAAATAAATAAATAAATAAATGAAACATAATGTGATGTTTTCAACTGACTGACCACTTGGCACTTTCACCAGCCAGTACAAGAAAGGGACATTTCCCACACATGCGAATAATAATACAATAGATACATGTCCTATCAGCCTCTTGGCAATTACAATACATCATGTCTTGTTCCACAATCCTGGGCATTCCATTTGACCTGCAGGCCAGGAAATTTTTGTTTCCCAGTTAGGATTTATGGACCATGTTATGCTTTTCACTGACTGAAATTTGTAGACAAACCAACCTGTGTACACTTAAATATGAGAAGAACTGATATGAAAAGCAGAGAGAATTTTCCCCTGTACCTTTTAAAAGCAGACATGAATCTGACTGGATATAGCTGCCTCTCTCTGACTATAGAGTATGCTTGCCTATAAAATCAGGACCACAAGCTGATCTGTTGATCATTTACAGCATCCAGTAAAGTCTTCTGCTAAGTCCAAATGAGGACAATGCTTTTGACGTCAGAATTCAAAGTCAAACTTTCAATGTAAGGCAACTCAAGTGTTACATTCATACCCTCTTACAAGTTTAAGCTAAAACAGAGATCTATACCCTTAAAAAAAAATTTTTTTGAACTTTAAGAAGCACGCTACTCCCTGAAAATGAAAGTGTGGGCGCACCAATTACTTCTTTACCAATACTCCTTTTCAAAGAGGAAAGGTTCTTCAAATGATACATAATTAAAAATCAACTGGACATACATGGTAATAAATAAATGATAAAATACAAAAAGTGTGTTTTTAATGTAATCTATATGGCATAAAAAAATCAAAACATTGAGGCTTACTGGAAATGCTCTCAGATATTATTCATAACTATTTCATATCTTGGCCTTAACTCTTTTCATTAAATCACAATATAAAAGCTAAAAAATCGACATGGTGCCACTGTCAGAAAAAAGACCACGTGATGAAGCTGGCTGATAGTGATATACTTTGTCCAAATGTTGCTGAACGATAACGATATAATTGAATAGATCCACTGCAAAAGACTACAACCAAGCATAATTTTCACTTCACATACTACAGCCACTGGTGGACCTTGGGAAAAACTGTGTGAGTACAGCCTGTACATTGCATTTTGTTATAACAGAATTTGTGTTTTGAAGAGCAGAGCCTTCTTGCTTTTTTCTTTTTCTTTTATTTGTTTTGTTTTCTTTTTGTTTTGTTTTTGTCATAACTGATCAAATTTAATCTTAACTGAGAATGTCAACATCCAAGCTTGGTCTTGTGAAAACTTTTATTTCAATCCCATTGTCATCCAATTTTGAAAGTCTCTATTGTCCAGGTGGCAGACAGATGAAAAATCGGTCGGTCGGTCTCTCTCTCATGTCAAGATTGACAGTCACAGAAAACAGTCTGTCTCACAGTTGTTGTTGTTTTTTTTTATTATTGACAAGAGACACTTACTGAATGCTTATTTTTCTTTTTTTTTTTTTTTTGGGGGGGGGGGTCATTATTCAGCAGCATATTTATAAGGTACATTTAAGTAAATTGATCTATAGACATCATAACATGCACTGATGTAGTCAGTCTTCATAACAATACAGTTTATTTCAGTATTTGATAAAAAAATGACTACAGTTCAGTTCCTGGCAAATGGTCACTTTGCATTTATGTTTATCACCTGCATTCTCTAGGTTTTATAGAGAACATCTTATCACCATTTGGTCGTGAAAAGATGCTGATATTTTATTATATACACAGACTCCTACACCTAGATCACCCTGGAAATAAGCAAGCTTATAAGGAAATGGAACTGGGCCTACAGGCAAATGAAAAAGACTCCAGAAACAAGGAACTAAGTAGAGTAACACAAGGTTCAGGGAGATCCAGAAGTAGCTCCAGCATTCCTATTGGTGCCACGCGAAAACCTATTCTCTATTACCCGCCTTAAAGAGGATTTGGAACCAAGCCTGGAGTTCTGGGTTTACATGATCTTGATGTTGCATAGGCATTCCACAATTCGAGTGCCACTTTTAATTCTGCTACATTCTAACTTACCACACCCTCGAGCATGAGTCTTTCATGAAATACCTGGGGGTCACTCTGCATTAGACAGGTTTCACCCTTCACCAAGTCCCTGCATATATTGTTTGCGGGATAGTTACATCTACTGATCTAGTGACCATTCTCTGGTTCCCAGTCTCTCTAACATAAAGTGATAAACAGATCTATCCCTTTTCCCAGAAATAATCCACATGTCCAGTGTCCAGAAATAGGCTCTAAACAGGCAGTGAAGACCTGTCAGTAAAACAAGTGAGCCTGTGGTTAGATAACCAACCCACCACAGGCCGCAATTTCAATGGGGATCCCTGGGATTTTCAATCAGTTATCATGCGGGTCTTCACTGTCACTTAACAAACTGATTAAAAATTGTCATGACACATAATGCAATAGATTACTTAACTAATGTTATCAAGATGCCTACTACTTGAAAATTAATTCATTTTGACATTCATGACTTCTAATTCTGCTGCAGATTCTATCAAAATAAAACCAAATGGAACCGGCAGGTTAAAAAAAAAAACTTCAGTATTCTATCTTAACAGCTTAATTAAGCCAACAAAAATTTACCAACAATTACCACTTAAAACGATCACTATTAAAGCAATGTTCTGATGAAATACACCTCAAGAACTCACACTGAATTAGAACTTTTGAAAATGAAATCTGGAGTTTTCTGTTTAGGGCCCATCTTACAACACTCTATTAATGTATTATCTTCAAACTTTTTTTTTTCTCCTAGAATGTCTTCTTCCTGTCAAAAATGAAAACAAAGCAATGTGAAACGTGTGCAAATACATTTTTTTTTTTTTTTATAAGTATGCCATCTTCAGACAATACAAACAACAGACATTAAAAAGGCACAAAACAATCCTACCCAGACCACTCACTGTCTCAGTGTCTGTGAATCTGAATGTGTGATCTAGGGACTATTGTTTTGTACTGTTCTTTTTTGTATGGTGCTAGTACCAGACATTAGAAAAAAAAATTCATGAAAAAAATACTCCCCAGCTCACAGTTGTGAACTAGGGTGTATTGCTTAACTGCTGAAAAAATAATTTACGATGTTTTGGGGTCATTGTCTTAAGTTAAAGACTTCTTTTGATGTGTTTGTATTTGTGTATATTTAAGCTGAACAGGAAGTGTATTCTACATAGATCTGTGCTATTCTGTTCGCAAGTGATTATTTTTTCTCAACTAAAAGTATCGCTGTGGTTCAATAATATTTAGATGCAAGAATTTCTTCTTTAACAATACTTTATCAACATAAAACTATTGCTATACATATTAAGGTAATCCAGACTATTGAAAATTTTATGTCTCAGTTAAATCACCTCTTAATCTTCTGCCTTTTCATGATGTAGGTTAACGTACTTTAATTCTTTCGACATAATTCATTCCATGACATTCTTTCAACAGGCAAGTAGTTCTTCTTTGTACCTTTCAATGGCCACAGATCGTAAAGATGCCATACAACACTTGCATGCAGTGAATTCCACATGAGGTCTAATCAGTGCTTTTTAAAGTTTTAACAACACACTTTTGTCAAAATAGGAAACAAGTCCAAAGACTTGATCTGCTATGTAGATAACACCTCAGGTAAGAGTGACATTATAAACGATGAAGATACTAAAAATTACTCTGTGTGTGTGTGTTACTGTGTGCGTGCGCGCGCGTGTGTGTGTGTGTGTGTGTGTGTGTGTGTGTGTGTGTGTGTGTGTGTGTGTGTGTGTGGTGAGAGAGAGAGAAAGATCCAATTTCTATGTTATATTCACAGGATTCTTTTTGCCAGGATGAAGAACTTTACAATTTGATATTTTGAGAAAGTGATACCACAGTTCATTTTGCAACTGATGGCAATCCTGAGCATTTCCATACATCTTTATATCATCTGCAATGATGTACTTTTTACATAGTCCAGGAGGTCATTTATGAAGACTAAATTTAGTGTAAAACATGTAGGTCCCAGAATACTTCCAAGTAAAATGACATTACCTTGGGACTTGACACAATAAGACTTAATATCACCTATTCTTACAACCTGAGACCTTCTTGTCAAAAAATATCTTATTGAATTTTATATACTACCGATCATTCCACACGCTGCCATTTTTTTTGTCTGTAAATTACTAAATAAGTAATCTCTTACATAGCACTGTGTCAAATGCTTATAAAGTCAAAGTATACATCCTCTACTCCATTTTCTTCCTCCTCCAATTTTGTAGCATCGTTGATTACTTTCAAAAGTTGCATCTTTTTTGTCTAAAGCTGTGCATTATAGTTTTTATACATTTTGCTATATTATTGATTATTTGAATGGTGCTATTGTTTTTTTCTTTTTCTTTTTTATACTTGACATTACCTTGGATAGTTTCTGTTTTACAGTTAGAGTGTTTATTTGTAATTTAAGTGTGGCGTTTATATTGCATATGTGATGGTGGTTTGTGGTGGTGATGTGCACGCCTGTGTGTGTGTGTGTGTGTGTGTGTGTGTGTGTGTGTGTGTGTGTGTGTGTGTGTCTCTTATTTTGGCGGGGTGTGTTCATGTGATGTTGTATTGGTATGGTATGTGTGTGTTGGGGTGGTGGGGGGTGGGGGAAGGGTGGTAGGATGTGTGCATGCATGTTTTAATTTTATATATATATATATGTACAGACTGATACAAGATGGATAAATTGACAAGGAATGACTGAGCACAGTGGAAAAGAGTGGAATGTTTTTAATGATATACATGTTTATAATTTGTTTATAATAGTGCATTTTGATGATGGCACTACAAACAAATTTTCCTTGTATTCTATGAGGACAAATAAAATATCGCGTATCGTGTATCATGCTGATACTCTGCATACCAGTTGTCAGTCAAGTGTGCAACAACTGCATCTCTTACAGAGGATTCCAATACTGTACATAATATACACAAATTTAATTCACTGGTCTGTAATTTCCTGATCTATTTTACAAAGTTTACAACAACAAAAGTCACCTGAACTTTCTTCTTTCAGTCATCTGGATTATACCTTGACTCTTAAGAACTTACTATGGCTCAATTTCTTTAGTACCCTTGTGGAATTTGATCAGGTCACTGAACTTTGTGGAGATCTAATGCTTGCAACTTTTTCCAGCAGAGTATTACTTATGTCACATAATTTATAAATACATTGATGTGCAATTAGATTTAGAACATTATTCAAAAGCTAGTATATTACTTGCGTCTTTTTTTTTTTAATAAACAGTTGCAAAATCAATGTTATGTGTTTCTTTTTTCATAGCCTACAGCCACAACAAAAGTTGGCATTACCATTTCAGTCTTTCATCTGACTGAAACTCAAAGCAGACTTCCAAAACTAGTCACTAGTGATTAAAATGTGAGAAGAATAAAACTTTGTGCTGTATCTGAATACCTTCTCCTTGTTTTAAATCTATATTTTTCGATGCAAGCAGAAAGAACGAACCACCCAAACCGTTGATTTTTGCTTTTCTTGTTTCAGTCGCACACTTGCCCGACTTCTTAATTATTGATGACCGTGGTTGCATGCTGATCATGATGATTGTTGGTTCCTCTTATTAAAAGTACAATGCCACTGTGATGACCACTTCCCGGACTTTGATTCTGAATAGGTTCACATCCTTTCACTATTCATGCTATTCATACATTCCCTCTCACGGCACTGTGATTATCAAGATATAAATGAAAACTCAACATCAAGGAAGTCATGCTTACACGACTTGCCCGTAGGCCCCGACACCGATTGGTGACAGCATTTGGTATCGAACGGGAACATCCCATACTGTTTTGTTCAGTTCCACGTGATGAAAACCTGGTTTAACCGCTGGACCAGACATCTGGATGCCTTGCACACACGATTCACCCGCACAGTAAATTCTTGCACAATAGACGCCTTCGAAAGATCTATGCAAACTACTTCCAAAAGTACTTCAACCAGGATTCTGCCTGGAAGCTTCGTTGATTCATGACCTCGATTTCCGGATGTTAAGTCAGCAACAGTAAAATGTTGGAGTGGAAAAAAAAAAAAAAATGAGGCTCTGTAACGCGAATTGTAAAAAGTCGGAATGGAACAGAACCATCCGGCTGGTTGGTTTGTTGGTTGGTTTTTTATTTTATTTTTATTTTATTTTTTTTTTTTTTGTTCTCGGAAAGAGAGAGAGAGAGGAGTGGCCAGTCTTCGTTAACAAATCATGAGTTCATATCACACTAAAGAGTTAATCTGTGGGTCAAAACTTCGAAGCCCTGGGGCACATGCTTGAGGCACATCTCCTAGGCCACAAATAAATAAACCAAGTCGATGACTGCACTACAAAGATCGGAGTGAGCGGCTATAAGGGGGGGGGGGGGGGGGGAGGAGACTGTTTCCTTTCATAACCCATTCGTCTCTTCTGTACAATTCTTTCATCCAAGATCAGATTGTAGAAAGCATCAAAATTTCAGTTTCATTAGGAAGTGTCACTGCATGCGGACCAGTTCACATCTGCTAAGTTTCAAGACCACACTACGCACGATTTATAGCTGATGAATGAATGAACTAATGAAAAAGATCTGATGGATGAATTGATTAATGACTAAGATAAGAGTATTTAATACGAGGGTCTTAAGGATACGACTTCGCAGATGTCTGACCTGCGCATTAGTCCAATGCGCTGTCAGACCATTGTCTTTGCCACTATTATTGTATGTGTGCATGGATGGGTGGGCACGAGTCTATGTGTGTGTGTGTGTGTGTGTGTGTGCGCGCGCGCGCGCGCGCGCGTGTGTCTGTGTACATGAGCGTGAGTATGCGTGTGTGTAGTCTATAGGCTTGTGCGCAGGTGTGTGCGCATATGTGTGCATGAATGTGTGCCTGTGTAGTACTATATGGGCGTACACGCATGTGTATGTGTGTGTGTGTGTGCGTGTGTGTGTGTGTGTGTGTGTGTGTGTGTGTGTGTGTGTGTGTGTGTGTGTGTGTGTGTGTGCATGTGTGTTTGCTGTGTGTGTAGACGTGTGTGTGAGCGTGTGTGTGCACATGTCTTTGTGAGCGTGCGTGCGAGTGATCACATGTGTGCTTGTTTGTGTATGTGCACATGCTCACACATACGCATTTATATGTGTGGTGTGTGTGCGTGCGTGCGTTCGTGTGTGCATGCGCGCGCGCGCGCGTATGTGTGTCCGGAGCTCCAAAAGATGGTCTATGGTATAGTGGCTTTACTCTTGTTTGTTGAGGTACTTCTTTGGATTTCTTATCACATTATCTTGGTCTCGCTGTAATCCAGTTCTTATCGTTTCCCTGCTTACCAGTGTGTCCGCTCTCTCATCTTTTTTGACACCCTCATTTCCTGGGCTATACATCCACTTGAGCCTCTCCAGTGGAAGGTTGTACATTACTTCATGGTTTCAACTTGTTGAAACAGGTTCATCGAGTCAGTCAGTATTATGGCTTGTTGAGTTCTAAGCTGGTCTGTGGATGAGAGTCAGTGGAGTGCTTTTGTCATTGCTCCTACCTCCATTGTTTGACTTGAAGCTGTTAAACTGTATGCACCATTGTCTTCTCGAGAAGTTAGGCCATTTTACTTCACCGTATATCCCAAGCCTGACTTACCTCTGGTGACAGAACCGTCAGTGTATATAACGACATTGTCTTGCATGCCGAGGTTTTCCACCTGCATCTGAATTTCTGCGTTGGTTTTTGCCTTCTGGCCATTCTCGACAATGTCTTCCAAGCTCTGGCGCGATGGCAGTTTGGTAGTGGTGTTTGAAGTGGTCTGGATACTTTCCCATTCGTTCATTTCTTTGGGTTCTAATAACTGCCGCACAAGCTGTATCTTGTCTTCTGCCCATCCTATCCACGATTTTCCACGTTCTAGACCAGTGCCTTTTGTTTCCTTGACTGCCACTTTTGGTTGGTGTTGGGGATTTTCAAGCACTTTAAAATGTGCCTTCGCCTGTTCTTGCTTGTGTCCGACCTGCATTGAAGGAAGGTCAAGTAAGTATTGCATAGTTTCAATGGAGGTGTCCTTCGTAATTCCCAAGATGAGTTATATTGCTTCATTTTGACTTTTTTAATTAAAAAGATTGCTCTTGGACAGTGTTGTAAGCCCTAATCCATAATCAATCGTACTAAGTACAACTACATAATACAGTCGGTAGAGATAGTGCTGTTCAACGCCTTTAGCTGTCATCGCTTTCATTGCAGACAAGCCATTTTTGCATTTAAGTACAATATTCTCAACGTGGTTCTAAAGGTAAGGATTTTCTATCAAAGCCTATACCCAAATAGCGTAGGTTGTGAGTTGATTCAATTTATATTCCATTGAAGGAAACTGGTGGGGGTAATTGTCCTGATTTTGTGTTGCTGAGAGTGCAGACCAATGTCTGGGCTTTTGTAGGGTTGATGGACGATCCAGTCTCTTGACACCACCGAGCAATGTTGTTCAACTGCTGCTGAACTGCTTTCGTTCGTTCTTGGGCCTTTTTTGTGATGTTTTGTAGATCAGACCGCCGTCTGCTAGCGTCAACAGTCGAGCAATTCCGTTTCTATTGAAGCCGGCAAGGCTTTACCTGTGCATTGGTGTGTGTACGTTTGTGTGCGTGTACGTATGTGTGTATATGTGTGTGTGGGGGGGGGGTGGAGGGGGGTATGGGGTGTCTGGTAGAGGTAGCATCTATGGTGGGGGTACTTGCTAAGGCCTTCTAGGGGCTGCACTTCCATCGTCGGTCCTCACTCGGCACTCAGCTCTCACCTGTAACTCCCCGTAGCTGTTAGCATGCAACAGGGGCCACACCCCGAGAAGCAGCTTTGGCAGGCTGGCAGAACCAGCTGAGGATAGCCGACGGGTCTCAAACCCTCACAGGCACAAAGGCGACTCCCAGGAATGCATTGAGTGCATGGATCATAATGAAGCACGAAAGAATCTGGGTCATCCATTACATCCAACTCTGTCTCTGGCTGCCTTGACCCTCTCTTGCTGCTGGACTTTGATGGTGTTAGGCGAGAGAGTGAGGTCGACGAACTGCACAACTCCTCCACACTTTAAACAAAGTCACTGCACGTTACTTCTATCTTCATTATCCATCCCTATTCCTCTCATTCCCAAATCCTGTGACGATGGGCAAGCGACGAAGCGGCAGGTGTGGGTACACTGGCAGCCGTGGATGCAAACGTGCACACAGGCATCTCTGGCCATAGGGTCGTTCTCCACTGAACCGTAGCAGCAACTGTGCAGCCCTTTTTCAGATAGCGACGCTCACCTTCGCAGCATGAGGAAGAGGCTAGGAAAGATGCCCTAAACATTGCCTGCTCCATACTGGAAGGGACCCACTATAGCAGTCGAAACTCGAAGAAGAACAAGACACATGGTACATGGTACATGAAATATGCGCACTCTTCCAAATAGAGACGATGCAAACAGGTCTCAGAGGAGTAAAGCTCTAACTGGAAAAGACTCACCCGGATGGATTCTCCCGTCCTGTCCGACGGATGAGTAGGCAGGCAGGTCATCTGCTGATGTGGGTCCTCATGTGGAATGAAGACCAGTTCTTGAGGCATAAAGTCTTCCACAGACGCTGCATGGAACGGAGTCCTGCAAGGATGGGCACCGTCTTCTCCTATTTTTCTTTTTCGTGGATGGAAACTGCTCTGTTGCGCTCAAATGTCTTTGTGCCCTGGGTACACTGTTGCTTCCACTGTGTTCTGTCAAGGCCGACATCTTCCCAGGAAGCAGTGTCGATGTTGCAGCTCCTGAGGTTGGCCTTCAAGATGTATTTGTATCTCTTGAGAGACCTACCTTGGTCATGTTGTCCTTCCTTCAGTCGTCCATAGAGCAGCATCTTTGGAATTCTGCTGTCCTCCATGTGGACAACGTGTCCTGTCCATCGGAGCCGGCTTTTGATAAGTATACACTCAATGCTGGGTAAGCCACACTTCTCCAGGACCTGTAGGTTGGACACTCTGTCTTGCCATTTGATGCTGCAGATCTTGCGAAAGCATCGTTGATGGAACCGTACAAGCTGTTGGATGTGTTGGCGGCACGTGGTCCATCTCACAACAGTAGAGGAGAGCATTCAGAACCACAGTTCTGTACACGGTAACCTTTGAGCGCAGTCTGATGCTATGGTCTTGCCACAGACTCTTTGAGAGTCTGCCAAAGGCAGAGCTGGCCTTTGAGATGCGCAACATCACTTCTGCATCAAGAGATCTACTGCTGCTTACAGTGCTGCCCAAATGGCAGAACTTGTCCACAGTTTTGATCTCTGTGTTGTTGATGACGACACGTGATGGTGGAGCACTGCCAGCAGCAGACGGTGAAGGTTGGAACATGGCCTCGTTCTTACCAAGACAGATTGTGAGTCCAAAGCGTTTACAAGCCCTTGCAAAGCGATCTGTGAAGAGGATGACAGCTCTAAATAGAAAAGAACTCGCACGGTCTAACAGGGACATCGCAGCCTTGAGAAAGACCCGTCTAGCGGGACAAGATGAACTTTGTGAAAGGGGCTCCGACAATACCCCCTTTTTTTTTGGGGGGGGGGGGGGGGGGAGGGGGGGGGGGGGAGGGGGGGTGCGGAAGAGTGAGTGGAAGCAGCGAGAGGCTGGTGTCAGCTTTGCAGTGAAGACAGCTTTTGTTGGCCAGCTAGCTGGACCTCCAAAAGGAATGATCGTGAAGGACAAGCTGATGACTATGAAACTCCCCCTTTCATTTAGAATGAAGCACTTGACAGTTATCAGCGCCTATGCAACCAAGATGAGTGTGTGTGTGTATACACACACACACACACACACACCACACACGCACACACACACACACACACACACACACACACACACAACACACACACACACACACACACACACACACACACTCAAACGCGCGCGCACATACTCATACTCACACACACACATACTTACACACACACAAACACACACACACACACACACACACACACACACACACACACACACACACACACACACACACTTACGCATACACATGCACACGCTTTCGCACACGCACACGCACGCACGCACACACACACACACACACACACACACACACACACACACACACACACACACACACACACACACACACACACACACACACACCTCTGAGGAGATGGGGAGAAGGAAGGGAAAGGCATTGTATATTCAACTCTTCAATGAAATGTAAGTATGATGTAGCACCTTTATAAGAAACATATATCACAGTCAGAGTAGAAAGCAGATCAGCGGGAACTTCAGTGGGGAGAAAAAGTTATCATTTCACTCCATAGGCACTGATCAAAGTGTAGGTCAAGTAATTCTCATATAGATGAAACCAGTTCGTTGCAGAAGTTACACATGATGAGTAAGTAGCAGTTGTTCGGATTAAAAAAAAAAAAAAAAAAAATGCCAGAATCTTCTTTCCCTTTAATGTATACGCCCCAGTCAACTACCTGACAAAAAATTCAATTCTTTGTTCACCTCAGAAACAACAGCAACAACAATAACACATAGTTAAAAATAGTTTATTTAAAGGAAACCTCTAGATAATGGAGGATGTCAGTCCAGTCTGAAATAATACAACTTATATAATAATCATCTGAAATAAAACATATTACTATAAAATAAAATAAAAAAGCCAAGACGTGTCATCGATTGATAACAGTAACAAACTTTCATGATACACCGAGATTACAACATGAGGAAATACAAGTATATACTAAACATATAATCAGTTCATTTATCAGTTGTTAAATCCATCGACCACATGTTTACTTCATCATCACTTACAGCTTTTATAGAAGGCTCAGATATTTTCTCAGTACCTCTCACTGATCATAAGGCAGTTGAAACAATATTCGAATTTCATAACTTTTAGAGAGCCCCGTCATATTATGGGAATTCAACAACAGCTTGCTCAGTGATATTATGTGTATTTGAAGTAAATTAACAACCTTCTCTCTCTCTCTCTCTCTCTCTCTCTCTCTCTCTCTCTCTCAACGATGACAAAATACACTTTTTGTGCTTCTGTCCTGCTCTCAGTGACCTACGGCAGGAATACATTCCATTTAAATACTATGGAAACCCATGTCAGTTTCGTGTGACTCTACTTAATGACAAACGAAATTATGATTTTTGTGAGGAATGTGTGTATATAATTGTGTAAAGCATTTAAGAGGCGAGGTGTTGTGTTTAGTTAATCAATGTATGAATAAATAGATAATGTAATAATACATAAAGGCCGTTATTATATGAACACTGATATCCTAGTATGAAGCTGATATTTGAGTCAGTAGAATGTACTTCATGCGCGCATGTGTGTACTAGATTGTATATCATGCATGTCCCAACGCTGTTCTGTGGGGACTTCAGGCAGATCCTCCCTGTCGTCCTCAATGGCACCAGAGCCAACACTGTCAACGCCTGTCTGAAGAAGTCCTACCTGTGGCGGAGCATGGTTGTTAAACATCTAACCACCAACATGAGAGCCCACCTGCCTGGAAATCCCCAGACAGCCAGCTTCGCCAAACTTCTGCTTGACATTGGCAATGGTGCCATTGAGCCATCAGAGTTTCCAGATACTATATCGGTCCCACCAGCACTATGCCAGTTTTCAGATAGCCAGGAGGATCTGATAGAAGCAGTCTACCCGGATCTTCATGTTCACTGTGCAGACTCAGACTGGTTAGCGGAAAGGGCCATAATCTCCTCCCTGAACGAGGCTGTCAACAGGCTGAACAGAAAAATCGTAGCTGACTTCGCTGGAGAGGAAACTGTACAGATCTGTTGACACGGACAAGAATGATGACGAGGCAATCCTTTATTCGCAAGAACTCCTGAACTCCATTGAGATTTCTGGACTTCCACCGCATGAACTGTTGCTGAAATCTGGAGTCCCCATCATCATTCTCCGCTCACTGGACCCGCCAAAGGTGACCAATGGCACCCGATGTGTCATCACTAGACTGCACAGGAACGTTGTAGAAGCGAAAATATCCTGTGGCCCCTACAAAGGTGAACCGGTGCTGCTCCCCAGATTTCCTCTGGAACCCACGGACTCACTCCTGCCATTCCAGTTCCGACGGCTTCAGTTTCCCATGAAACCAGCTTTCGCTCTGACAATCAACAAGAGCCAGGGACAGACATTTTCATCCCTTGGGGCAGACCTGACCGTTCCGTGTTTTACACATGGAACGTTCTACGTTGCAGCATCACGAACTGGAAGCGCAGAAACACTGACTATACTTGCGCCAAACAGGGACATCAAAAATGTTGTCTACCCAGAGGCCCTCCAGTAGACATGATACATCGTGAAAATGCAATCTTTTCACAGAGTTGTCATGTTTGAGTTGGGTTTAACGTCCGTGCCCACATCAAGGATATGCAGACGGCTGGTCCGTCACATTAGCCTGACACCTGCGGGGCCAGGGTGGATATCGGGGTGAACTATGGTCATTTTAGCTGGAAACATTCCACGTGAAAATTTCCAAGACCAAGCCGGGATTCGAAACCACGACCTTTGGATCATGAGTCCAGCGCCTTATCTACTAGGTTATGACGGCCCCTACAGAGTTGTTATTTTGGAGCACTTCAATCGAGGAATTGAGAATGTATCGGTAAGTTCACAAAGTACAGACATCCCTCTATCGACTGTGTATTGTATTACGAAAAAAAATCGTGAGGGAAAACAGATTGAGAGGCAAGAAGGGAGTGGGCGTCCGAAGAAATTGGGTGAAGTAGATAGGAGGAACCTGGGGCAATTGGTTCGGCATGGGAAAAATGAAACAAACCAAGCTGAATATTTGTGTATTATCTTTTTAGTGGTGAGAGCGAGGGGTGGCCAGAAAATTATTGTACAGATATACCCGAGCGAAGCCGGGTACACCGGCTAGTATCTCTCTCTCTCTCTCTCTCTCTCTCTCTCTCTCTCTCTCTCTCTCTCTCTCTCTCTCTCTCTATACAGCAAGGGAAAGAATTAATAGTTCTGAATCGATTACAAATTACTTCATCTGTCCGAAAATGTTCAACATTTTTTTTCAATAGAAAGTGTTTTCATTTGTAATGAATTTGCTGAATGGTCATGCATTCCCGTTAGATCAACTCCAAGCATTAGTGGCATTGTCGTTGGGCCACATATTCACCCTTTTACTTTGTGTGGTTGAAATGAACTCTGTAGTGTTTGTACAATATTTGTTGACAGAGCGCGCAAAACAAAAACAAAAAACAAAACAAAAAATGACAGTGAGGTGACTGCAGGCGGAAACTGACACAAACCTTACACAGAAATGACTTCCGCACGTTGGACAAGAAGGAAAAAAAGAGATAGGGGCAAACAAATGACAAAACAAAACACGACGCGTTTGGAGACCTCTTTGGCCTTCTTCTTCAGGCAAGATTAACCAACATTTGGGACAATTCGAAACGAAGACCGAGCAATCAATCACTTCTCTTTTTGTAACTATTAGGCGCAAAATGAATCCATTTAAGTCAGTTCACGCGTGGAAATATTAGTTTTGACCGCCAAGGGAAGGAATTAGAAGTTCTGATTCGAAATAATTACTTCCCTTGTCTGAAAATGGTCAGCATTTGTTTGAATAGAAAAGTTTTCTTTTTGTCTTTTATAATGAATTCGCTGATTGGGCGCAAAAGAAATCTATCAAAACATTATACTGCCAAGGGAATAAACGAGAAGTTCTGAATCGAAAGAGTTAAAATTTCGTATTAAATTTTCTTGAATTTTGGTCTGTCTGCGATTGACATCTGAATTAAACACACACACACACACACACACACACACACACACACACACACACACACACACACGATGGTTGGGGTCAACAGAAATGAAATGGTGATCAAAGGCAAAAAGGAAAGCTAACAGGCATGACGATGGGGGATTTGAAGAAAGAAATGGAGAGAATCCAAGAGGCAGTCCAGCAAAGCTAAGCTTACACTGGCGGTGGATTATGTGGAAAAATGCTCTCCGAAGACGTTTAATGCTACATATCTATCTTGTTGGAAGAAATCCTGAGAGCTGGACAGCAGACAGTCTTCAGAGAAGACCTTCCCATCCCCTCTCCTGTTTTGACCCCTAACGCCATTGCACTCTGCTGAGTCTGGGCTGTACCCTTGTCATGACACCTGGATCCCCTACTGCGGTTATCTTGTTCTCTGTGGTACTTTCGTGATTGGAACCTGTAACTCCGGACCCTTTTTTTCAGAAAAAAAGTACAAATGTTCTGGATATTGTCAGCATTGTACCTATTGCAACAAAGCAACAACAACAACAACAACAAAAGAAAAGAAAGAAAACAAAGGCAAACACGAAAAGCCATTACGGGAGACGGAAGTAAGAATCCGTGTATTTATAATTTGAAGCTCATTTTTGCTTCATGCGCTAACCTTTTCAGCAGTTCAACAGCACTGTAAAAGCACGCACACTTCATGGATTCACGCGCGCGCAAAAAAAAAAAAAAAAAAAAAAAAAAAGACGACGATCAAATCACTAAACACAACACCTTTTTTGGTTTGAAAAACAGAGTACTGATTGACACGACCGCCGCTTGTGATCAGAACCAAGAGGAAGAGAGAGAGAGAGAGAGAGAGAGAGAGAGAGAGGAGAGAGAGAGAGAGAGAGAGAAACGAGAGAAGAAGAGAGAGAGAGAGAGAGAGAGAGAGAGAGAGAAGAGAGAGAGAGAAGGAAAATTGCAACACATAGAGAGTCAAAAGCCAAATGGACATCAGCTATGAGGTTCATTACTATCTCCCTCTCTCTCTCTGTCTCTCTCTGTCTCTCTGTCTCTGTCTCTGTCTCTGTCTCTGTCTCTCTCTCTCTCTCTCTCTCTCTCTCTCTCTCTCTCTCACACACACACACACACATACCCAGAGAGAGAGATATATATATACAGCACACACACACACACACACACACACACACACACACACACACACACACCACACACACACACACACACACACCACGCACACACACACACACACACACAACACTCACGCACACAACACACACACCACACACACACACACACACACACACACACACACACACGCACATGTGCGCGCGCGCGCGCCGCACACACACACACACACACACACACACACACGCACGCACATGTGCGCACACACACACACACACACACACACACACACACACACACACACACACACACACACACACGCACGCACGCACACACACACTCACGCACGCACAGACACACACACACACACACACACACACACACACACACACACACACACACCACACACACACACGCACGCACACACACACACACACACACACACACACACACACACACATGGATGTAAGTATGCACACTCATATACAGGCGCGTGCGCGCACCCGCATGCTCTCAACACACACACACACACACACACACACACACACACACACAACACACACACAACACACACACAGAGTAAGAGAAAGAGAGAGAGAGGGAGGGAGAGAGATGCTTTGAAAGTCCCTCTCGTTAGACACCGAAAGAAAGGGAAAAAGGGGAGAAAACAAAAGAGAGAAAGAAGGATGAATAAAATGTGTGCAGTATTTGTCAGCCCTTCTTCATTGTTCGTCCAGTCTGCAGTGAGAGTCTGGATCATTGCAAGAGGCCTCAGTGAGGCGGTGGTGCAGGGACTCGCGGTTGAATGCTTCACGTGCACAGCGTAAGCAACATGGGTCGTGAACCCCAGTCCAAGTGACTTTTCCCACAGCCAGTCAGGTGGGGGAAGTGAGGGTGGGGGTGGGGTGGGGGGAGGGGGTAGGGGCGCATCCCTTTTCACCGTTTCCTGTGTTGATCTCTCCATCGCTCTTTTTTCCCCGGTTTTTCCCCCTGTAAAAATGAAAAGGACGAAATGGCAACGGGCAGAAAATAACCTACCCCTGCAAGGCGTCAGCCTCTGGACCGGGGTGTGAGATGCCATCGGTAGGTTCAGGGAATTAGGTTCAGGGTATATCAAGGCCAGACATAGCGGGTTAAACTGATCCAAAATCTTTTTTTTTTGTTTTTTTGACGGGTTCTTTTTTTCCTGAATGTATCATACATCACATGATAAACATGAAAATGTGTAGGATTATGCGATCTGGCATGCTGTTTCCATGGAAACCATCCAAGATGGCCGACAAACAATACATTTTTGAAAGAAAGAACTCCAGAACTATTACACATATCATATTCTTTTTTTTTTTTTTTCAACTACATAAGTTATAAACAATGGTTTCTAAACACTTACAGAGCTATTTTCACATTGAACCATTTTCTGATATTCTATGATAGCAAATCCGGTTCACACAAAACTTTTAGATGGGATGAATGAAAAATTGACAAGATGAAGAAAAATCCTTCTGTAAAATTGAAGATAAATATATAATTAAACAAAAATGCCAACCTCTGAGGCGGTATCGTCATTATCAAAGATGGAGTGTTCTTTTGAAAGACACCATACTGGGCAAAAAGAGAAAACTAAGAAAAAGACGAAAGAAGAAATATGTCCAGTAAAAGTACATGGCAAGCGCTGAAAGTTATCTGAGCTTGTTTAACTTTCTGTCATGTCATTTACCGCTGTTTTTGTTGCTAAATGTATCAAAATCATGATCAGCAGGAATCACGGCAATAATTACACGTGACACTCATGGAAATATCTAGAATCAGAAAGATAGTTACACATGACGTGTATGGTTCCAAGCTGATCTTACATTCTGAGCCCCCCTCCCCCCCCCTCCCCCCACACCCTCACCCCACCCCACTGTTTGCATTAAAAAGGGAAACAATTTCAGAGCAATGTCTGTTTCAGAGCTGTTTTGTCGGTAAAGCATATCAGACAAAAGCGCCCGCCACAACAACTCAATCAGCTGTTTGTCTTGCATGCCCGACAGGTAAAAAAAAAGTGTAAGCCTTATAGTCAAAAAAAAGCTTTTTTTTCAGCCTCTTTCCGTTTATTGGTTGGTTCACTTTGTTTGTTTGATTTGGCCTGTTTTAAGTGTGTGTATTAGTGAAACAAAAAGGTTTTTTTTTTTAACCTCTATCTGTTTATTGGTTGGTTTGCTTTGCTTTTTTTTGTTGTTGTTGTTTACTTGTTTTTAGTTTTTGTTGCTTGTTTGCTTGTTTATTCAGCTTTCTGTTTGCGTCCCACATGACGAATGACCTTAAAACAGATTAATGAAAATTTAAGCTATTGCTATTTTAAGATATCGAAGTCATCTTGTCCATTTCTTGCCCACTATTTCAGAGCAAAGTGGGCGTGGACACGGTTCACTGAGAACCACTGTTCAATACAAATCATGCGTATAATATAAACTGTCAAGGTAAATAAATAAAAAAACAACAACAACAACAACAACTGACACAGTACATACTGCCACTGATACAATCGCAACCAACATGTTGACTCAATACGTATTATCCAGCCCACAGCTTATCTGTCGCAGCCAGCACATTGATACAGTAAAGATTGTCTACTACCGTCACCACACTGACAGAGTAAACATTGACAGACTATTGTCTGTCACAGACCATAACTGCGACAGCCAGAACGTTGATACAGTAAAGATTGTCCACCAAATACCATAACTAATACCATCACGACACTGGCACATTAAAATTGTTTACCATAGACGATAGCTGTCACCGTCACCATATTCACATCACATTTCTGCAAATATTGGTTTTAAGTTTGTCCAGAAATACCAGTGCCAAAAGAGAAATGATTTTTGTGTGAACTGAAATGTAGGTGTTAGGTTTACTAAAACTATTGCATCTGCTTGTGCAAGACTTACGTGTTTTGTTTTTGTTTTCATCGGTGGCGTATGGCCAACAGAATGTTTTTGTAGTCTGCTGTTTTTTGTAGTCTGCTTTTGTTGTTACGACAATCGTGTGCTCTCCAGTTGAAAATTCTCCACTGAGTTGTTTTATTCACTCAGATAACTCCAGATTTTTTTTTTTCAAAGTTTGCAGTTACACTCACATATGAAATTGCTTATTGCTTGGTTGAGTTTAGTGATTTTTAGGTCAGAGATTATATTTATGTAAGTTTGTAATGGCGGGAGATAATCGTGAGCATGGTCGTATGCCGTTTTGACGAATTCGCCTTAGTCAGGTTTTGGAATCTCCTCATGGAGTTGTGATCGTCATTGGAATCAATATATGGTATTGCTTACTCGTTAATCTGCAATCTCTCTCTCTCTCTCTGTCCTCTCTCTCTCTCTCTTTGATAGGAGGGTCACTTTCATGTGCCTCTCTCCTCTCTCTCACTCTGTGTGTGTGTGTGTGTGTGTGAGAGATCTTTTTTCCATATTTGTTTAGAAAGCTCTCTCTCTCTCTCTCTCTCTCTCTCTCTCTCTCTCTCTCTCTCTCTCTAAGTTTTAGTCGCAAGTCGTGCTTAGTCCGTTAGCGGGGCAAGGGCGGGATGAAAAAAGGCATGTGGTTGCTTATGTTACCCATGGAAATAAAGATGAAGATTATCATCATCTCTCACTTTCCCTCCCTCCCCCCCCCCCTCTCTCTCTCTCTCTCTCGCGCGCGCGCGTACCTTTGATAACTATTAGGAAGGTCAGTTTCTATGTGCTACAGTGTGTGCACGTTTGTGTGTGTGTGTGTGTGTGGTGTGTGTGTGTTTCACATCTGTGATATTGGATGAAGAGAGAGCTAGAGAGAGAGAGATGAATAAATGTCTGTGACGATAAAAGTGTATGCATAATGTGGTTATCTAACTCTAAGTGTGTGTGTGTGTGTGTGTGTGTGTATCTTTTTTTTTTTTTTTTTTTTTTTTTGTAATCAATTAAGTTATTCTTGATTGTTGTTTCAATGCCCCTTTTTCTCTAAGCTCATCTATTCGTCAATATTGAAGGAGGAAAAAGCTCACCCATGTTTTCATGTATTTTTAAAGGTAATTATGTTTGTTTGTATGGTGTAGTACCTAGTCATGCTTAGTTGCTAGTCACTCTTAGTCCCTTGGCAGGGCAAGGGCTGGGTGTAAAAAAGCATAATTTGCTTATCTGCTACCCTTGGAAATAAAGATTATATCATCATCATCATCATCATCATCATCTCCTCTCTGTCTCTCTCTCTCTTTCTCTCTCTCTCTCCCCTTCTCTCTCTGTCCGTCACTCTGTGTTCTAGAGTCTACTCAGTATGTGTGTACTTTCCCAAGTAGGCCTAATGAACACAGTACAGTAGTAGTTTCTGGAGACAAAGGCTACATGGGGGAAAAAGGCATTCTTGCGTAATCTGTTACCCTTGGGGAAAAGGTTGTTAATCTATTGAATCACAATCTGCCCCAGAAGGGGGTGGGGACAGTATGTGGAAAGTGGAGATGCTTCAAGTACTTTAAGCTGACAGAAGCGATGATTGTTTTACTGTTGTTGTATTAGACTAGAGAGTTATATATGTGACATTGGGATGGCGGGTGGAGAGCTGATGGAAACCTGTTGAAGAGGGCATGATTGAAAGTAGCAGTTGTGTGGAAATTCTGGTAGATGAGGATCCTAAAATGAAGAGAAGGTAATTGTGGCATTGTCAGAACTTCAGCACAGCATCAGAGAAAATTCTCTCACAAATAAATCAAAGGTGAAGATTTTGTTTAAACATTTTACAGTGAAACCACAGATGCGGATCTGTGGATTCAGTGCCTACGTGTTACAATTTGCCATTATATGTGATCTGTGTGACAGAAAAATGCCACCCAGAAGAAGTACCAGGGGACGAAAAAAGAAAGAGGAGGATTCTTTATTCAGCATCCCAAGTGACCGACTTGAAGATCCAAACAGTTTGTGCAGCACGAAGAAGCATGATGAGGTGGATGGTCCGGTTCCAGCCATAGTCGACAAGAAAACATCACAACGGACAAGGAAAAGAGGGTCCAAGAAAATTGTGGATACAGAACAGCAGAAGGTACTGTGTGATGGGAGTGGGCAAGATGGCTGTGCACAGAAAGAGATTGAGCATGATGGTATGGTGAATAATAAAGAAAGAAAGTCAGGTGTGGTAGGTGTTATTACAAAAGGACTGCCAAATGAAGGGATTTGTCATATCAGAGAGACAGAAAGCTCACAATTAAAACAGAATTCGCATCCCTCAACAGAAAGATCAAATATAGGAAAACTGGCAGCTTCTCATGATGACAGCCTACCAGACGGCCTTGGGAAAAAGGCAAATAAAAAGGAAACAGTTCACCAAAAAGATATGCGATCAAAGCTCAGTGCAGATGACAGGGGGGAGAAACCAGTCGTCAACAGTCCTAACCCAGCTGCCCAAGAAGATAAAAATGGTCAATTGAAGTGTGCCATAGCTACAACTAGCAGAAAAGTTAGCAGCTGCAGGATAACCACAGAGGATTCAACCAGCTCAGATTCAGATTTTGAAGAAATTAGTTCTCAGTACAGAACACCTGAGTCTTCTATCCAGTCTTCATTGTACTTTGATTCTGGGATCTGCCGTAAACTTGAAGACAGCTTTTCAGACTATACAACAAGTTCTCAGGATTTATCTCTCAGCATATCTGGCAATGATCATAGCTCCTCATTCTCCAGTGCACAAAATATGGACTCAGGTGCTACTGCCCTTAACAGAGACTCTTCTGTTGCCTCAGTCAAAAGAAATACTAAGGACATAGTCAGTGGCAAAGCAGCAAAGAAGGCAAAGACCACTGTGAGTGCTACGGAAAAGATGACGTCAGCGAAAAACAAACCTTCAGTTAAAAAAGAAAGCAAACCTAAGACTGGTAAAGCTGGTAAAGAGGCCAAAGACAGGAACCAGGGGAAAAAGTTGAACAAGGCCAGTGACAAAACCAGTTCCATGAGAAAGACGGACACAGCCCTTGAGACCAATGAGAACAACATCATGGCACTTCTAATGAAGATGGAAGGACAGCCTCCTGCCGCTGACCAGGCTCATGCTGCTGACAAGCCTTCCACATCAGGACAGTCGGTGGGTGGAAAAATGAAGTCAAGGAAGGCCACACAGAACAGGAAGGCCACACAGAACAAGACGGCCAAAGCAGACACCAGTGATGATTCGGAGTGGGAGGAAGTGGAAGGTAAGATGGTTCAGAGCAAATCTTATGCAAAAAATAAATCAGTTTAGAAAGGAGGACTGTTGTGAAAATCTTTGTTTTTCCCTCCATGCTACGATTGATGGGCAGTCGATTTATTAGAAACATGTCTGAGATGTTCAAATTCTTTATTCTAGATCTTATTTTATGAACAGCAGTCTCATAGATTTAGTAAAAATTCTTTGTTGTAGATCAGATTTGTTTAATTACATTCACGCAAATGTAAGTAAAAGAACTTGTTCAAAACTCAGGTGTCTTTAATTCTATTAGTGTTAACATTAAGCGTTTATATAAATTCATGTAGGATTGTTCCGAAGTTTTCACAATATGAATTGATTTGGAACTGTACTGAAGTTTTGTGTGCAGCAGAAATCTATGGACCCACACTGTTTGAACGGTTATTTGATCACAGACGAATTAAAAGTGAAAACAGTGACTCACAAGTATGTGATCTTTTCACTAACATAATAACAAGCATTGAAATCTTACCTTGGATCATGATTTTAATCTGAGTCATGTCTTACAGTTTAAAATCATGTTTACAGACCGGTCACATGCTAATTAATGAAAAGCCGCATCATTCTGGACAGGGGGCCCAAGCTTTCAAAAATCACAGGGTAACAATGACCCTGCACTTCCAAGCTTTCTGTGTCGTGCTCAGTCTTTAACAATTTACATGACAGTTGCAAGAAGAATGTGGTTAATTAATGCCCTTTCCCCGTACCCTTCCCCCTTATTCATCCACCAGGAACATTGTGGTCATGATTACATGGTGCAAACAAAGAGAGTGGGTAGGTTGGTGAAACTTTTTTCTTTTCTTTTTTTAAACCTTTGTGATGGCCAACACAAATTATGATATATGACTCTCCATGATAGGCAGTGCACGTTCTTATGAATAAATCTTTACCTTCCTTCTTACGAGGGTTCCCTCTGACAAAGAACAAAAATCACTGAAAGTATTACGGGAAGGGGTAGGAAATGACATTCTCCCTCCATCTCCCATCCTCCTACCTCCCAGGTCCCTTAGAAATGTTGAAACTTGCATGCCATTGTATTTTCGAATGATACAATCAATCTTATGTGGATCTGAGCATGGAATAATGTATTGTTCAGTACCAGGACCACTTACTTGTCCAGCTTTTGTGGGTATCTTTCACCTTTGCTGCCATATGGTGAATACGCTGAAGGTCAGGGCACCTTATTTGGCATTTTATTAGACAGGTAGAATGGGGACTGCCCACTCTTACAAAGTTGATAACTCTGGGTCTCTTAACATCTCATGTCTGCTAGAGTACCATAGAAAAAAACCCACAATCAGTGTTCCACAGATTCACTAAACTTTTTTTTTCTGCTGATTTTCTCTTTTTTCACCACAGTTTCTCAGTTCTACACTCTTCTGAATTCTGTGATTTCATGGAAAAGTGGTAGCCCTGCAAACACATGCTAATTTATGTACAAGTTGTACATGAAACTGGCCGGTCTAGTCTTATGGAAGAGACACTATTCGTTTTTTTTGCCAGTTTAGGAAAGAAAATTTTAAGTGCCAGTGATTGCAGGAAAATCACCTCAGCTTTCAGGTTTCAAGGGTTCAAACAGAAAAATGGATGGTGAGCGATATATTTTCTATATTACATTCAGTTTTTGTGTGTTTGTTTGCTTTTTAATCATCCAGAAATAAAAGGGTTGGCAGAAAATAACTAGGTCATTGGGGTTACCTTAACCACAGCTTCTTTTGAGGGGGGGTGGGGATGGAGAGTTGAGGGGAGAGGGCCAGAAATAAAATAAGATAGAAAATAGTAATTGGACAAAAAAATAGTTGAATGTATGTGTTTAGTGTATGATTATGCATATGCATATAAGTTATGTGCGTATTCATGAATGAATGTGAATGCTGCTTGTGACATGTCGCAGATTACAAACACAGTCCTGTCAAGTCACAGATTCCAGATGCACCTGTAGAAATTACTATTAACGACCCAGACATGATCCATAAGAAAAGGTAACTGCTTTTTTTTTTGTGGTGGAAAAATCTATGTAGATACGTAGCAAGGCTATTTTTCTTTTCTCTTTTTTTGTTCTGTTAACCTTATCGCCTTTGTCATTCTGTAAGTGTACTGTTTCAAAAAGAAGGCGCAATATTTGTTTCTCATGAAGATAATTCAGAATTGTGGATGTTTTTCTTGACAGTTGTAATAAATATTATTGTTTCCAAAGCCTAAGGATGTGAAGAATTTTAAGATTTATTAAAGATTTACTCAGCTAGCCAGGCTCCTTGCACAAAATTATTTTTGACAAGTGAAGTTAAGAATTCTCTTAAATAGCGTTTGCTTTACTAGCATTGAATAACTCAAAAATGTTTCACTCAAATCTGCATTAATAATAATTTTATAGACAGGTGTGAAATAAATAATTTTTTAAAAAGTGGTGCTCTGCATTGTCTGGAACGCTAAGACAGTTCTTTTTTTTTTTTGTTGTATATATTGTTGCATGTATCTAGGACATCAGTAAAATGAATGATGAGTCTTGAAAAAAAAAGATTCACTGGGTGTGTTCTTTCATCTAAATGTTTGCTTTTGAATGAAAATAATGTCTTAACTGGATACAGTGCAGGCTTGAAAATAATGTCTTAACTGGATACAGTGCAGGCTTGAAAATAATGTCTTAACTGGATACAGTGCAGGCTTATTGACTTCCCTGCCTCCTCCCATCTATGTAATATACGAGAGGCAAGCATTGTACCGACCTTTAAATGTTGTGCACAGCCTCACTACAAGGTGTGTGCAGTATTGTTTCTCGTTCTTGAGCCAACAGTCCCACCCATACCATTTATTTTTCGTATGCTGGTTTTCATTTACTGGTTGATTTATTGCAATGTATGTGGGTGCTTTTTTTTTTTTTTCTTTTTTTGTGTGTGTCTCTTATGTATGCTAGTTTAATTCATTAACAGACTTGTGTAGCACACTCGGCTATGCCTCCTTCTCTGTGGTTGATAATGGATTAGACTGTGGTTTTGTTCATTAACTGACTTACTTGAAACACTGACATAACATCATTTTACAGGAAGAAAAAGCAGTTTGACTGGAAGGCCTATCTCCAGAGAAGGATCAAAAGAATGGCCAGAGAAGTTCAAGTTGATATGCACAAGGTAGTTTGATGTGCGTGTGTGCTCAGGTCACTCTGTCATGTGCATGCGCACACATACACACACATGCACATGCACACACACACACACACACACACACACACACACACACACACACATACACACATCATAGCACACACATGGGCGTATTCATGAGTGTGCACATGCATGCATGCATGCTTGCACTTGTGCACACATTTACTTATAAAGCCTCAACCCCTCTTACTTATATTTGAGCACAAACACATGCACGTTCACACATACATGCACTCGTGTATGCATGCACATATGCACATGCAGACACACAAACATACACATGCATCCATGCGTGCAATCACGCACACATGTATGCGCAGGCACACACACATACAGACACATACAGAGACTCGCACACACACACACACGCACTCACACACACACACAAACACACACATAGTTGCACAAACTTCACTCCTGCCCCTCCTCCCTCGCATGTGCTCATGAGCATGCACACGTGCATGCACACGCGCATACACACACACACACACACACACACACACACACACACACACACACACTCTCTCTCTCTCTCTCTCTCTCTCTCTCTCTCTCTCTCTCTCTCTCTCTCTCACACACACACACACACACACACACAGACACAGACACACATACACTCTCTCTCATGCGTATACACAAACTGATTTATAAAAAGAAACAAAAACATTCTGTCTCAGGAAAATTGCACAAGAAAAAGTACGCCTGCTGAATCTTATTTCATTATAAATTGATTTAGTATAAAGACTTGTGTTCTGCTGAAAGAAGGATAAATTGAGAGTTTGCACGCGTATGTGTGTGAGTGTGATTTGGGGCAAATGTGTGCATGCAAAGGTGTATGTATGTGTGTGTGTGTGCAGTTTACATGCATGTATGTTAGTGTGTGTGTGTGTGCATCTCTGTTGGTGTGTGTTTGCATGTGAGTGAAGCCTTGAGGATGTCATTGTGAACTGATTTCATTCTTTTATAGTTGATTCAGCTGAACTGAGATTTTGAATTGAGTTTGTGGGTACAAAGATCCCTACAGTGTTCCTGTTCATGTGTCAACCTCTTTGTTTACTGTTGTTACTACAGCAACGCGCACCCCTTCTATATTAAAAAAGTATTATTTACATTACATTGTGGCATTCAGTCCTTTGAAAGAAAAGAGAAAAGGTGCAGAGAGTACGGGGCTTGATGTTATCAACAAGCTGGCAAACAACTTCAGTAGCAAATAGGCACTGTACAATATGATGGCGAAAGGAAAGAAATCAACCTAAAAAAAATCCAGAAAAAAAAAACTGCTTCATACACTGGAGTTAATCTTGTACAGGCAAATTAGAAACAGTTCAGAATAAACCACAAGTCTAGAAAGAAAAGAAGTCTTAACTGGAGGGCAGGTCTTTATTGCACTGACTGACCTATATGCTTCCTATATGCTTTCTGTTGTATTTCAGGTGCACTTACTTTGCCTGTTGTCCCACGGTATGCAGCAGAACAGGGAGTGTAGTGATGTCACACTGTGTGCTGCAGCTTTGTCTGTGTTGCCTTCTAGCCAGCTGAAGAAAGAGGTTGCTTTCTACGATGAGCAGACTTTGGTATTCTTCTTGAAGTGGTTCAGGTCGGCATTCTGCCTCACTGATGCTGCTGCTGCCAACAAGAGCACACGCTGTGTGGTAGGTTTTTCTAAATATACCCCCACCACTTGGGCACATTCCACGTTTGAAAACTAATTTTGCATCTTCTCTTCTCAGCTGTCATCCTCTTCCCCAGAGTTTCATCTGGGGGAAAAAAAAGGAATTAAATAGAAATGAAATCTTAGAGTGGGAGAAAATTACAGAGGATATGTTCTGCTGTTTAGCGTGAATAGCAGTCACTTTGGCGTCATATACTTTACCATGTCAGACCATAGCATTCAACGGCAGTTAGCCAGCTCTGTCAGGCCGAATTTTTTCCGTGGCCAATGCAGTCATAAGACAGTCACGTGATGTCACCCCACTTCCGGCCCCGGAAGAAGCCAGTGTCAACTTCCTATAAGTCATTCATCTTCGGCCTGCCGTCAAAGCAAGATAAGTCTTGTGCTCTGTCTCGCCTATACTTGCCTTTGTGTTAACTTTGCTGTGTTTTGTTCTATACTTGATTCAGTTGTGGCTTGCAAATGTGAGGCTCTTGGTGGGAGCGTATTTATCAAAAGATTTGTCTCTTTTACCGGCACTCTCGGGAGCGTATTTATTAAAAGATTTGTCTCTTTTACCGGCACTCCCGCGACTTTGTTACTCGCGATCGTCGGCACCGCTCGCCGGTCGTGTTCCCCCACCATATTGCCGAGCCTCGGGTTCAGCACGCATTTTGTGCTGGTTCCGGCTTGCACTAGACCCTGAGTATTTTTGCCGTGTGAGGCTCTTGGTGGGAGCGTATTTATTAAAAGATTTGTCTCTTTTACCGGCACTCTCGGGAGCGTATTTATTAAAGATTTGTCTCTTTTACCGGCACTCTCGCGACTTTGTTACTCGCGATCGTCGGCACCGCTCGCCGGTCGTGTTCCCCCACCATATTGCCGAGCCTCGGGTTCAGCACGCATTTTGTGCTGGTTCCGCATATTAAGGTTTAGGGCTCAATAACTATCACACCTGTACTCTTTACCCTTCACAGGTAGAACGTGTTCGAGTAAGGGTGTGTGACACTGATCTGCTTATTAAGATTTAGTGCCCAAGAACTATCACACCTATACACAGTGATACTCCACGTGTAGAGATTGCTATTAATAGCCATACCAGTCACACGACCGGTGGCGTGTACGGGTAGTTCGAGTTTTCAGTCGATCTCTCGAGCACTTTGCACGACACCACACGGACGATCGAGATTAATTGATTTTCTCGATCGGCCACCTTGTCTCCTCTTTGCGGTCGTGTGTTCCGGGTTTGCTCTATCCACCTGTGCCCAACATGGTGAAGGACACCGCCGGGTCGAGCCACTCCACTGCTCGGAGTTCGCTCAATTTCCCGGAGAACCCGCGGGTCGATTCCATCTCGGAGCAATCCGTTCGCACTGATGAACGTACGGTTCGGGTAGACAGAGACGACTTCTCCGCGGAAGGGACGCGTGATCTTCCTCGTCTACCAAACCGACGGACGCACGACCGCGGCGTCCCAAGGCTGATAGGCAAGCGGCCACCATTTCAAAATGCCTTTCATTTGATCTGCCTGCTAGTCTAAGGGCAAAGCTCCCCTCAAGGTGCTGCCCAGAAAGTCTAATGGCAAGGCTCCCCTCAAGGGGCCCGGCCGAGCAAAGACTAGCCAACGGAATTCGCCCTCCCCCACCCCTTCTCCATCGGCCAGCTTGCCCTCTAGCCTACGGACTCGCTCGGAGACTTCTAACTATCATGCTGAGTCACGCGAATCTCGGCCCCCGGGGCACCTTGCCGAGCCGCGGACCAGCACGGGTGACGGATCTGGGATGGAATCACCATCCGTCACTCGCCTTGATGAGTCACGTATCTCTTTTTCCCCCCAAATTGATACGTGCACTCATAGCGCTCGGCCCCACCGGGCACAGGTGCAGCCAACACCTGAGCTCGAGGAGCGCTTCGACTCCGGAAGCAGCCTTATGGTCACCCCGACGCACGACCTCGGTGGTGTCCATAATCCTGGGCGTGCGGGCACGCCGCGCCATGGGCCCGGCCGTGCCCATGCACAAGGACGGTCGACCTACCCCGATCGAACGTCACCTTCTTCCCTAGGGGTATTGGACGTTGGGGAACCGACCTTTCGGATCCCCATTTGGGCAACGTCCGCGGTCCCGCTCCTCCGGGGGGAGGATCTACCAGCGGGACCAAGGGTAACCTGACATATTCCTCCAGGGGGAGGAACACGGGACCGCATCCTGACCAATCCGCACTTTCGCGGGTTGGGGGCTCGACTTCCGCATCCTCCTCCATACCATTATGGCCCTCCCAGGCCCATTCCAAGGACGTGTATGGTGCAGTGCACGGACCTGGACGGGGACGACAGGCCACGGCCTCTCAAGCCCCCCCCCAACAGTGATTCAGGTTACCCGGGTCCCCGGGGACTTTCTGCCTACAAGAAGAAGAGGGTCTCGTGGCTACGACTCGGCGGATGTCTGACCTACGCATTCGCCCAACGCGCTGGTCAGACCTTGAGTGCGGCCTACCTACCATGGTTTTTCCCCAGGGCCGCCACAGCCCGTTTACCTCCCCGGGGACCGGTGGCTCTATGCCCCCGAGAGAGACCAGTGGCTTAACGCCAACACCCAGCACGACCAGCTACATGGTCGAATGTGGCACCCGGCCTCACTTACCTGGGTCGACCTTGGTCTCCCTCCTCGGGCGCTGTCCTATCGGCAGGACGATGTCCCGGCCGCCGATTATAGGGCCACCGGGGACACACTACAGGCACCCCTCGACTTACCTCCTGAAGACGGGTGCTATGAACCCTCTCAGGACCAGTACCTCCCTGAGGCGGACGATGACGAGGAGCTAGCCCCCACCTCATTGTACGATGTCCGCACGATAGAACGGTGGCGACCAGACCTCGTTAGGAGGGAGGCCGCACCCGCTGACGAATTTCTCTCCCTCTCCCCCGGCCCAGAGATCTAGACCAATCTACCCAAGAACCCCTCAGTCGCCTCCTTGTTTACGGACAATCCCGTGACCAGGGAGATGGGCATTTCCCAGTCGGACCGTCGGTTGATCCCCCACCTGCCCCCCCCTACTTCCGGCGCCATCTCCTTTAAGAACCTAAAGGAATGGGTCCGAGTAGCCAGGATGGGCATCCTCCACACCACGGCGGGACACACCTACTTGGACATGCCCCTTCAGCGAGCGGAGGCTCTATGGCCGGAGGACGATGGTGCCATCCCAGTACCGGGGGACCCGGGCTCTGAGGCGCACCAAGAGCCTGACCCTCGCTTGTTCAGCGATCCTTTCATGCGACACCTAGTTAACAGGATTTCGCATCACCTTTCGGCTGCGGCGGACAGCGCAGCCAGAAGCCACTTCAACTGCTTGTTGGTCGCGAGAGAGGCCGTGCTGGCGCGGACCTCTCTCTCCCCGACGCTTAAGGCAGCCCTGCGATGCATCCCGGGCCAGGTCCAGTCGCTCTTTGGCGACTACTCGGCTGACGTCATAGCACAAGCAGTTGAGGAACGCAAGCAGGCTGTGTCCTTTGCGCCCAGGCCACCGCCACGCCCTGCTAGACCCCCACTTCGTTCCTTCCCCAGGCACAGACCCTATCCCAGACAATCGCCTTCCCGCACCGCACGGCCCGCCAAGCGACCTAATCTTCTCCCAAGGCCTAAGCCAAAACCCCATCAGCAAAATTTTCGGTTAGGCCAACAGTCACGCTCCCGGAGCTGACTAGGGAGACAGCCCGAGGGGGACTTAGATCAGGTAGCACCCCCCCTCGCCCTATCCCCCACCCACCAGCCCAGACCCTCGCCCCCCCTGGCGGGCAGCCTCTCCCGGCATGCCCACCAGTGGAGACGCATACGCCTCACCCCTGGATAGTGGCGGTGCTACAGGAAGGGTTTCGCCTTCCTTGGGCCCACGAGCGTCCCCCCCCTCATGCTATCTCCCCCTCCCTCCCCCAACGAACCCCCCCCGCCAAAGCAGAAGCTCTTCGCACGGAAGTCCAAGACCTCCTCAAAAGAGGGGCCATCTCGGAGATTTCCCACCCAAACCCCGGCTTCTACTCTTTGTGATCCCAAAAGCCTCGGGAGGATGGAGGCCCATTCTAGATTTTTCGCCCCTCAACAAGTTCCTCAGGCCCACCAAGTTCAAGATGGAGACCCCCACCCAGATCCGAGACTCCATCCATCATCGCGACTGGGCCACATCCGTAGACCTGAAGGACGCCTATTTTTCAGATCCTGATTCACCCGGCCCACAGACGATTCCTACGGTTCGTCTGGCAGACCCCGGAGAGGCCTGCACGCATAGTGGACCTCATCTCCTGCCTGTCACAGGCACCCCACACCTCGGCCAGAACCCTGTCCTCCCTCCTAGGAATGATGGAGTCCCTGTCTCCCCTCATTCCCCTGCGGCGGGTCCCCAAACGCCAACTTCAGAGGGAGTTCCGCCGACGTTTGTCACAGACCTCCGACCGCTGGGACCAGGTCATTCCCCTCGGACACTGGTTCATTTCGGCGACGGAGGAGCGGCTCACTCCAGCCACTCTCTCCACCGGGGTCCCCATCTCCCTCCCAACCCAACCCAACCACTGGAACTTTATACAGACGCCTCCAACTTGGGCTGGGGGGCCCACGTGGAGGACAGTCACGCCTCGGGGAGTGGGAGCTGGAAGCGGTCAGGCTAGCCCTTCTCCAACTCCAGCACAAGGTCGCGCACCGACTTGTTCTCCTCCTCACGGACAATACGTCGGTAGCTTGCTATGTCAACAAAGGGGGAGAGGCCCGCTCCATAGGCCTCTCCCTCAGAACAGAGGCCCTCCTTCGCTGGTGTCGCGCAACCATTGGTTTGTGCCCATGATCGACCTGTTTGCCACCAGCTTCAACCATCACCTGCCCCTGTACGTCTCTCCCGTTCCAGATCCCCAGGCGGATGCAGTCGACGCACTATCCCTCCCCGGGACGGGCCTACTGGCGTATGCCTTTCCCCCCTTCCCCATCCTACACAAGGTGATCAGGAAGGCAAGGCTGGAAAGACCCAGGCTGATCCTCGTAACGCCATGGTGGCCGACCCAGTCTTGGTTCCCGGACCCCAAGTCCCTCACCCACGTTCCCCCCCTCCGGCTCAGCCCTCGCTGGGACATGCTGAGACAACCCCGGTCAGGTCTTCCTCACTCCAATCCCAAGATGCTTCGCCTACACGCGTGGCTTCTATGCCAGCCCAACTGCGAACATCTGCATCTACCCCCCACTCGGAGAGACCCCAGTCCGTCCTAGACACACTAGCCGGGGCAGGGGCCTCTCAGGGATTACGGGACTTCGCCTCGGCATCTCGCAGAGCCAGCACCGAATCCCTCTACAACTACCGTTGGGAGAGATGGATAACCTGGTGCTCAGATAACTCTGTTCCCCATTACTGCCCCTCCAACATCCAAATAGGAAATTTCCTCTCCCACCTATCCTCTTCCCTTAAACTGTCGGCTGGCTCCATTCGGGGCTACAGATCAGCTATCTGCACTACCATTCGTCAACTGGGGGGCCCTTCTTTTGACAATGACTTTCTCCTCAGAGAGGTGTCTAGAGGAGTTGCTCTACGGGAAGCTCAGTCCCCTAGGCGCATTCCCCTCTGGGACCTTTTTACGGTCCTCGATGCCCTCAGAAAAACCCCTTTTGAACCCATTGCTTCTATTCCTTTTGACGTCCTCTCCTTTAAGACCACCTTTCTCCTCGCCCTGGCCTCGGCCAGAAGACGAAGTGAGATTCACGCCCTCAGCGGTGACCCCACAGATATCGCCTTCCACAGGGACGGCTCAGTCTCTCTCAAGTTCCTTCCGGAGTTCTGACATCTTGGGAAAGGGAGAAAAAGATGGAGACATGGACCTTTGCCCCTCCAGGTGTCTCAGGTACTACTGGGAACGCACACGCCCCAGGCGCTCCTCCCAGAGACGACTCCTTATCTCCCTCAACCCCAACAATACTAGAGATATCTCGGCGGGAACTATCTCCAGGTGGCTCTCCAAGACGGTGAGATCTACCTACGCTCAGGCGTACAAGGATCTCCCTGTCCTATCACCCAGGGCCCACGAGGTCAGAGCACTGGCCACTTCCACAGCGTTCCAGTACTCTGTCCCCGTGCGCCACCTGCTGGAGGCAGCCTACTGGCGTTCGGAAAATCCCTTCATTAATTTTTACCTGAGGGATATCCGCATGACCAGAGCTGATGGGTCTAAGGGGATTTCCTTTGTGGCGGCCAATGCAGCCATATCGGTCAACCCCAAGAACCACTAGGGCGCTCGCCCTCCTCCGATTCCTTTAAATTCTGCTATGGTCTGACATGGTAAAGTATATGACGCCAAAATGGGGAGTTTGTGTTATACTCCCTGTTTGGCTAGTATACTTACCATGTCAGACTCTAATTCCCTCCCTACCTTCCCCTCTGGCGCCAAGGTTCTCGGGGTCACCATACACCAGGCCTCGCTGAATGACTTATAGGAAGTTGACACTGGCTTCTTCCGGGGCCGGAAGTGGGGTGACATCACGTGACTGTCTTATGACTGCATTGGCCACGGAAAAAATTCGGCCTGACAGAGCTGGCTAACTGCCGTTGAATGCTATGGTCTGACATGGTAAGTATACTAGCCAAACAGGGAGTATAACACAAACTCCCCATATATGGATTAAAGTGAAGTCTTGAATACACAAGATAGCTCAAATTTTAATACTTGTTTGTGAAATTTCCTGTAGTGAATGTGTGTCACAGAAAAAGATAATTTGTTGATAAATTTATTTTTTACCATGTATCAAAAAGCCTTCAACTACATTAGGCTGTTTGCTTGTTTATCGCAGTTTTTTTACATTGTCTTTATTTTTTTTTATTGTTTTATTGTTTTAAATCTTTCAGTATATTCCATCACATATTGTCTTTTGATTTTTTTAAAAATCACCTAGTGTATTCCATTACATACTTAAATTACATTGAATGTAGTTTTTTTTTTTCTCCCAGTAATGCTCTGCGGCTATATCAGGTACAGATGATGTGTTTTAGGTGAACGCCAGTCAGTTGATGGAGATCATTCAGGAGAAAGCAGCCAGTGAACCCAGACTCCTGGTAATGGTAAGACCTCGAGTTAGCCTTCAGATTTCTGGATCAGACACACAGAAGACCTGGAGAACACCCTGCTTTTAGAGAGGGTCTTTTGATTTCCAGAGTGGAAGAAACAAATAAAAGAAAAAAAGGCGACTTTTGTCTAGAAAACGCATATTTCCTTCCTTGGGTAGATCATTTATGCAGTACGTCTTTCTTCTTCCCTGTTCAAAATGATTTCAAGCGTGTAATTTTGGGATAAAGTAATTAAGGCAAGAATGCATCTTTCAGTGTATGGTCAGGGAACAAAGGTTAATGAAAGTTACGTTTTGTTGAGAGAACAAGAGTTACTCGAGTAGTTTTTAGTTTTGTCGTGAGAGAAGAACGGCTGCTGAAGAGTTATAATTTCTGCAGCAGGAGAACAAGGGCTGCAGACAGGGTAGTGTGTGGACAGGAGTTGGTAAAGGGTTACACCATGCATGAACAGCAGTTGGTAAAGGGTTACACTGCATATGAACAAGAGTTGATAAAGGGTTACACTGTGCATGAACAGGGGTTGATAAAGGGTTGTACTGCATGATCAGGGGTTGACAAAGGGTTACACTGCATGAACAAGGGTTGATAAAGGGTTGCTCTGGGCATGAACAGGGGTTGATAAAGGGTTACACTGCATATGAACAAGAGTTGATAAAGAGTTACACTGTGCATGAACAGGGGTTGATAAAGGGTTAACTGCATACGAACAAGGGTTGATAAAGGGTTACACTGTGCATGAACAGGGGTTGATAAAGGGTTACACTGCATATGAACAAGGGTTGATAAAGGGTTACACTGCATGAACAGGGGTTGATAAAGGGTTACACTGCATATGAACAAGGGTTGATAAAGGGTTACACTGTGCATGAATAGGGGTTGATAAAGGGTTACACTGCATATGAACAAGGGTTGATAAAGGGTTACACTGTGCATGAATAGGGGTTGATAAAGGGTTACACTGCATATGAACAAGGGTTGATAAAGGGTTACACTGTGCATGAACAGGGGTTGGTAAAGGGTTACACTGTGCATGAACAAGGGTTGATAAAGGGTTACACTGCACATGAACAGGGATTGGTAAAGGGTTACACTGTGCATGAATGGGTTGATAAAGGGTTACACTGTGCATGAACAAGGGTTGATAAAGGGTTACACTGTGCACGAACAGGGGTTGATAAAGGGTTACACTGCATGAACAGGGGTTGATAAAGGGTTACACTGCATGAACAGGGGTTGATAAAGGGTTACACTGCATGAACAGGGGTTGATAAAGGGTTACACTGCATATGAACAAGGGTTGATGAAGGGTTACACTGTGCATGAACAGGGGTTGATAAAGAGTTACACTGCATTAACAGGGGTTGATGAAGGGTTGCACTACATGAACAGGGGCTGGTAAAAGGTTACACTGTGCATGAATGGGTTGATAAAGGGTTACACTGTGCATGAACAGGGGTTGGTAAAGGGTTACACTGCACATGAACAAGGGCTGATAAAGGGTTACACTGTGCATGAACAGGGGTTGATAAAGAGTTACATGGTGCATGAACAAGGGTTGGTAAAGGGTTACACTGTACATGAACAGGGGTTGGTAAAGGGTTACACTGTGCATGAACAGGGGTTGATAAAGGGTTACACTGTGCATGAACAAGGGTTGGTAAAGGGTTACACTGTGCATGAACAGGGGTTGGTAAAGGGTTACACTGTGCATGAACAAGGGTTGATAAAGGTTTACACTGTGCATGAACAGGGGTTGGTAAAGGGTTACACTGCATGAACAAGGGTTGATGAAGGGTTACACTGTGCATGAACAAGGGTTGATAAAGGGTTACACTGCATGAACAGGGGTTGATAAAGGGTTACACTGTGCATGAACAGGGGTTGATAAAGGGTTACACTGTGCATGAACAGGGGTTGATAAAGGGTTACACTGTGTGAACAGGGGTCGATAAAGGGTTACACTGTGCATGAAGAGAGGTTGGTAAAGGGTTGTACTGCATGGACAGGGGTTGGTAAAGGGTTACACTGTGTGAACAGGGGTGGTAAATGGTTACAGCTTGCACTGTGCATGAAGAGAGGTTGGTAAAGGATTACTCTCAGGGGTTGCTAAAGATTTATACTGTGCAAGAAGAGGGGTTGCATAAATATAAACTGATTGCAGAAGGGTATAGGGTTGTTAAAAGGCCTTTATAAATAAGAGTTTTTGAAAGGTGTTTATATCGAAAGGCTGTTCAAAGGCATTAATGAACAAGGATTATTGAAAGGTGTTGTTTGTAAACAAGGATTGTAGAAAGGTATTTATGAATAAGGTTGTTGAAAGTTGTTCATAGACAAGGATTGTTGAACGGTGTTTATGTTCAGTGATTCTTGAATGAAGTTGATAAATAAGGATTGTTGAATGAAAGGTGTTGATAAGCAGGAATTATTAAGAAGTGCCCTATAAACAAAGGTTGTTGAAAGGTGTTTATGAACAAGGATTGCTGAAAGGTATCTAAATACAAGGGTTGGTACTTTTTAAAATTTTTCGCCTGTAGTTGTTGAAAGGTGTCTGTCAAGAAGAGGTGTTGAAAGATGTTTAAAAACGAGGGCTGCTGAAGGATGTTAAGAAGCAAGGGTTGTTAGAAGATGTTTACAAAGAGTTGTTAAAAGATGTTGATAAATGAGTGTTGTTGAAAGGTGTTCATAAGCTAGAGTTGTTGATACATCTTTATAAATGAGGGCTGTAAAAAAGTGTTTATGAATAAGGGTCATTGGAAGGTATGTACAAGTGAGAGTTGTTGAAAGATGTTTGTAAGTAAGTAGGATTGCTGAAAAGGGTATTTTTGTTGTTGTCGTACCCTGGCTAAAAGACTCCAGGGAATCATCCAAACAGCCGAAGCACTTGAACACTATGGTACAAATGCATCAGCTGGGGATGAGAACATTACGTGTGTGACCGTTTTTGATTACCCCGCCACGTGGGCAGCCGCACTCCGACTTCGGGGGATTTTGGAGACTAATGATGTTGTGGTAGGAGCTTGTCATGATTGAAGACAATCCCAGCATAACTATGCAGAGCATAACAACATTTTGATGTAGCCTTGGTGTTCTAGCCTATGTCAATTGGCCTGACACAGCCTAAAGCCAAGGCGGCTGGAAAGGGTATGTAAACAAGGGTTGCAAAAGAATTATGCAGTGACTTTGTGTTGAGAGAGCAAGGACTGCAAAATGTTTTGAATTTGTGAGTTGTGCTGTGACACATGAAAACAAACGCTTGCTTTCAGCGGCACTCAAGGAAATACAGTGCCAATATATGAATTGATGCAGGTAGATCATGCGCGGATGTGCATGCCTTCATCATAAACGCTTGCTTTCAGCGGCACTCGAGGAAATACAGTGCCAATATGTGAAGTGATGCAGGTAGATCATGCGCGGATGTGCATGCTGTCATCATAAACGCTCGCGCACATAAACACGCGGGCACATAAACACTTGTGCACATAAACATGCGTAAGTGTGCACATACACACATACGCAAGCACGCACACACAGGCATGCGCACACACCTTCATTTACAAGTCTGATGTCGAGGGTCGAACAAAATGCTTTGAATTTTTTTATGTCAAAATTTGGCTAGAGTGAAAGTTTTTCACATAGACATATTACCTCAAGTCATGTCAGATTCTTTAAAACAAAAAAAGTTTTTTAGCCATTTGATTTGTGATATTGATCTGGTTCTTGCTTCTTTTAAAGACATATTGGCCTATAAGTCTCATGTTTAATCTATTTCAAAATTTAAGCAGAAGCTGTTTTGGATATTTAAAGTACTTTCCCTTCATTTAAGTTTTTCTTAATTCACGTTTTTATTGTAGTCAACAACTTGCGTACGAAACACTGCCATTCAAATGAAGTGACTCCCTATCCCCAACACGTCCCCTATACACACACACAAATACACACACACACACACACTCACACAAATACACACACACACACACACTCACTCACACACACACACACACACACACACACACACACACACACACACACACACACACTCGCACACACAAATGTATACACACTGTGGCATGTACGTTCATGTACATATTCAAACGCACAATTACTTCCATGTGCAGGCAGGCAGGCAGGCAGGCAGGTACTCATGTTTCATTGCAGGAATTCCACTGTCCTGTTCTGCAATGTCACTCTTCATGAACAACTCTTATGGTGAAGATTAGATGAATGCACAGACTGAATGGAGGTGATGTTCTTGTGACTTAGGTGCTGGCCGCCATGCTACGGGCGATGGGGTTCACTGTCCGTCTGGTGATTTCACTTCAGCCATTACCGCTGAAAACCTCACAGGCACCTTCCATCAAGGTAGGTGGACAGATTCTGTTTATAAAGAAAAAAGAAAAAGAACTTTGAAGGGAATTTGGGAGAGCATAGATCTCACCATGGATATGCGTTTAAAAACAAAATTGATGGGTTTGGCCACATTCTATCTTTCTACCAAATTTCTTCCACGTTTGAAAAGTACTTTTTGTAAAGTTCTGGCGGGCACACCAACAAGCCAACAGATTGACTTGACCAATGGAAAGAAAAGAAAGAAGTCCTTTAAGTGAAGGAATTAGTTAACAGTAATTGTTTGTAATTTTGTGTCATTTCTTTTGTTGAATGGTGTCTCTCTCTGTCTCTGTCTGTCTGTCTCTCTGTCTCTCTCTCTCTCTCTCTCTCTCTCTCTCTCTTTTATATGTATATGTATATCAATATGCTTGTATGTGTATGTGGTATACATCTTGTGTTATAAGTTATCTTTTGTTTTAAAGTTGATAATGTATTGATTTGTTGATTGATTTGATTATTATATTTTGTTAAGCTGTGAAATTTTTTCGAAAATAAGTTGAAACAGATTGTAGATTTTACTAGATTTGTATGCTGTTTTTTTTTAAACAAGAAATCTTGCAAACTGCTTGAATACGTAACAGGATATAGGGTTGTTTTGTTCATTTTTCTTGCAATACTTTTTGGATTGGTAATAATTATGGTCATAGTTGTGTTATAATTATTTACATTTTGACATTTATTCCATAGGCTGCCTCAAAAAGAAAGACGGATGCCAGCAGTGAAGCAGCCAGCACTTCATCTAAAAAACCTAAACAGTCCTCAGCAACAAAGAAACCGACAAATGCCAGCAGCATCCAGCGCAAATCCACAAAATCTGTCAGCGTCAAAGAGAAACCTGCCAAAGGGAAAGCCCCCAAACAAACTCCTTCAGACTCCAAAACAAACTTATCTGGAAGCAAAGAACCCCCTGCAACCAAGTCTGCTGGTAAATCAGCAAGAAAAAGAAAACAAACATCCAAGTCAAAGAAATCATCACTCGACACAGACACATCAAGCAGCGAGGATGAAGATGACGACGATGGACCTTCAGTTGCTAAGAGACGAGCTTCAGGGAGGAGCAGAAAGTCCGTAAAACCATCTGCATCTGCCAAAGATGATGACATGGTCACTGATGACGAAGGTGTTTCACCTGAGGATGAGAGCGACTGCAGTAATTTCTCAGAGGAGGAAGAAGTGGCCAGGAAAAAGAGGAAAGCAAAGGGTGGGGGAAAAAACAGGAAGGAGTCAGGACCAAGTGTGAAGGGCACTGTGGACTTGGTTGAAGGGTAAGTTGTCAGTCTGGTCCTCTTGGCGTGACTTTGTGAGTGTGGGTATGCAAGTAAGGTAAGTTGCTGGTCTTTTTCTCTTACGTTTCATTTGTGTGTATGAGTTTGGGTGCTGTGTGTATGTGTGCAGGGTGAGTTGTTTATCTGTCCTTCTCTGCTTGTGTGTTTCTGTCTGTGTCTGTATGCATGTTTGTGTGTGTGACATTGTGTTTTCTGTGTATGTGTAGGCTGTGTGTGTGTGTGTGTGTGTGTGTGTGTGTGTGTGTGTGTGTGTGTGTGTGTGTGTGTGAAACGTTCTGTGTGTGTGTGTGTGTGAAACATTCTGTATTCTGCGTGTGGAATACTGGAGTACTTGTTATGTATGGTGGTTATGTATGTTGGTGTTGGCCACTTAATACTTACTTACAGTTTACTGCAGGTCCTTATTGATGCTAGTGAAATGAAATAAGAAATAGTTTGAAATATAGATACCAATTTTTGTTTTTCTTGATCTGTCTTGAAGTTTTCTTCTTCAGTATTTTATCATTGAGATACTGAGTAAAATGACTTCTCTTCTACCCTCAAAGTCCTCCCTGCTCTTTGTCTCCTAGACCTTCCCAGTCCCCGTCTTTGTTCTTGCTACCACAGCCCTGGCTCCCCTACCCCTCCCTCACCTCCCGTTCCCCCGAGAAATGGAAAAGAAAAGCAACAACAAATAAGAAAAGTGGATTTGAAGTTAAGGAAAAGAACTGAAGTGGGTTTTATTTTGTTGAAAAGAACACACTGAATACAGAATTCGGTTATATAGATACACTGAATGTTTGGTTCAGTATATGTTAACTCTTGATTTCCATTTTAATTTTTTTTTTTGTAATGAAAGAAAAGAAAAGAAACAAAAAATTTTTAGATATGATTGGTCCATGCACAATTTGCATGTTGTTCAGGTCAGAGGAAGAATTTGACCAAAGCTTCCAGACAAAATCCTTGGTCGTTGAGGATGGGAAAGCAAGGAAAAGGGCCAACCGTAAAGTCCTGTCGGATGACAGCGATACAGGAGAAATGACAAGAAGTAAAGGTGAGTGTGCCGCAAGGTTCTGGTTTTACTTTCAGCACTGATCATTGGATCAGTTGAAGATTTTCATGGCAGTCAATGTAATTTCAGAAGACTACAGCACAGATCATTGGATCAGTTGAAGATTTTCATTGCAGTCAATGTAATTTCAGAAGACTACAGCACAGATCATTGGATCAGTTGAAGATTTTCATTGCAGTCAATGTAATTTCAGAAGACTACACCAAAAGGTTCACAGTGATGGTGATTTTGATCGTGATTCTTCATGTAACATTTAGCTTCATAAACCCTTTGCCTGCTACACCCTTTTAAAGCTCTGAGACAACAGTTTGCCAAGCCTTTTTTAGTCGCGAAGGGTAATAATTCAAAAAAAATTCTGGCTCGAAAACTATTGAACAAAAGCATATGAAACCTATACTTTTCTGAAAGGAAATTGAACACTCTTATCTTTTGATAACAATTGCAATCACATTCAAGAACACTGCAAAAAGTTTATGTCCAATGAAATAGGTTTATGTGTTTTTCACTCAATTTCTAAACATACTATCATATTAGTGTGAAACGAAACAGTGAATTACTGTTAGAAAACAAAAGAATCATAAGGAAAAATGTAATTCCTTACCTTATGTGAAGAATATAAATCCAAAGTTTTCAAATTGACCAGATACCTGTCCACAGCTACATCCAGGTTGTTAGGAGGTTCAGAAAGAAATTTGTGTCACTGTTGTCTTTCTTCTTCTTTTATCCACCAGTATTATGACCACACAACACAAACAGAAAGATGATAAAATCACACATATATTACATAATTATATGTACAGGACAGGAGACAGTGACTAATAGTTTTTCTTTATGGGGTACTCCTGGAGATGGTGTTGAAGGACACTGTCCACACATATAGTTTGTTTCCTTTCGGATGCCCCTCTTGCTGCACACCTTGCACCTCCTGACTGATGAGCGCTTCCCCACAGTCTTTTCTAAGGTAGTGGGGAAGTGCCTCTCCGTCAATCATGCAATTTCTTCCGAACGGGGTAGAGCTGCTTGTGGTGCTGGATTGTCGCCATACAGGAGGTCGCTGATGACTTGCAGCTGGAACGTCAGGAAATCCAACTTGCTGTGTGTGTTTCTTGTCTGGCTGGGTGTTGTTAGGTGGCACAAGGGTCTGGGCCAACACACCACCTCTCCCTCTCCCCCTCTGTGCAGCAGCTCCCCGTCCTCTACCTCTGGTCCCCCGTCCTCTGCCAACACCTGTTGACATAAAATAAAAGTCATGTTCACACACACACACACACACACACACACACACACACATACACACACACACACTCTCTCTCTCACACACACACACACACACACACACACACACACACCACACACACACACACACAAATAGCACATGCACCATTACTACTTCTCACTCAGTCTTGTTTCAATTATCTACTCAAAAACCATTTGATTGCACACACACACACACACACACACACACACACACACACACACACACACACAAACACACAGTGAAATCAGAAACACTCAGACAAAGTGCCACGCCCACACCACGCCCACCGTGTAAAGTCTTCTGTTTCCTGATAAATGCCATGTGATCAAAACCCATTCATCAGCACACTCGCAAAGACAATAACTATGAGTCGTACCTGTTCCCCTTCCAACGCCGGCTGCCTTTGTTGACGCGTGCTGGCTTGGCCACGAGCAAGCTGACCCGTTGTGTGTGTGTCAGCTGTAGCAGACGACGCTTCTGCTTCACTCACAGTACTACCCTCCTCTTCTCAGCTGTGATCACTTGACTGGCCTTCGCCCACTTCAAAATCTGGGTCAGTGACGTCGTCATACTCTGCCTCCAGCTATCTGCTCTCTCTGTTCATGTTCTCATGAGCTATTCTGGCAATGTTGACATCAACATCACCCCCACTCCTCTGAACAGCTGATTCGTCACCTTTGTCCTCATCCAGCGAGTCTTCTAACACACTGGAGTCATCATAGGCAACAAATTCTTCGTCCTCAATCAGTTGAAGAACTTTCTCAACATCAGTGGTAACAAACTCGCTGTAGTCTTTTTGGTGCACGCTTTCTTTTGACACCACTTGGTCCTACTCGTGGTTCTTCTTTGTGCCATGTTGAACTCGTGTGAAAATCTGGGGGGGTGGTATCGGTAACAGCCCAAATTGACCACTTGTCTGCCTCGTTGGATTCTTTCACTTATGAATGTTCATTGCAGACATATCGGACTTTATTATTGGTGTGAATTGGGAAACCCCAAACTAAAGATAAAGATAGGAAAATTCCTATGATGACGATCACAGATTTTTCCGTGAGTACGGCAGATTTTTGCACACGGAAGTGTCACTTAAAAATCCGTGACAGGGCGGCCAAGGGGTTAAGTGGATTTAAGTTTGTGTTTATGTGTGTGAGTGTATGTAACTAAGTGGGAATATAATGCTAGTAATAAAGTTTAATCACCAACACTACTGATTATCAGTGACTGTGACAGTAATGGTAACAGTAATAACTGTAATATTTTGTCTTTTACTCACTCACTCACACACAGACACAGACACATGCACACACACACACACACACAACACACACACACACACACACACACACACACACACATACACACACACATTTGCCCAGAAGAAACAGCAATTAAGCCTTGTTGGAGCATAATGCATCGTTAGGTGGCTGGTTTGTGTTTTTACAGGTCGAGACTACTGGCTTGAAGTGTATTTACCTCGACCGAATAAATGGTTTTGTAAGTATATGTACTGCGCCATTGTTTGTTTTGTCAAGTTCATATAAGGAGAAATGAGAATTTAGAAGAAATAGATTAATCCATTGTTAAAAAAGCAAATTTTGTTTTGAAGCAGGTTTTAATGTTAAGATTTTTTTCTTATTATAGGAATATTGACCTGTTCAAATCTGGAAAAACTTTTTTTTTTTTTTATCAGAAGTGTGTGTTATTTCTGACAAACATAGCATTCATTTGGTCTTCACTTCTTTTTTTATTTATTTATTTTTTTAACACAGAGGATTTCTACATCTAGTTCTTAAATTCAGGTGGTAAAATGTCTTGAGAGTCTCATGTATGTTTATGTAGTAGACTCAAATCATAGAACTGAATTGAATGCAGAGCCAGTGTGGTGTTTCTGTACCCATAATCATGTATTGAAGCTGGCATCAGTTGTTGTTAAGATGCAAGTTTTCCTTTCTTTGCTGGAATAACAAGGGTGAATTGATTACCTGCTGGTTTCTGTGATGTCTTGGTAAGCTGAAGGTGTGGTAAAATTTGGCGTGTGAACAAAGTGTAATTTTGTGTGAATGTTTGCATTTTCGGGTATGTGTATGGTTTGCGTTGATGACTTGAAATGTTAACCAGGTGTGGACTGCATCCGATGCGAGGTGGGCAAACCCTATGATACCAGTGCTGCAGCCTCACAGCCTCTTCTGTATGTCCTGGGCTTTGCCAGTGGTGAGTGAGGTGCAGTGTCTTGTTTGGACGGAAGAGACTTGGTAGTAGTACTTTCTTGTAAAAACCAACAGGATCCATCAGCAGGCACCACAATTACCAGGCTGTCAGTAGCTCTGTCATGTTAAGTGCACCTGCCAGATTTACCTAAAAATGAAATAAAAGGAAATTGGAAAGAACGACACATAAGCCACAATTGGTTGATTAGCCGCAAGAAAATAGCTGTGAAACCTGATCACAAAAATAGTGAACAGAATTTGAACAACCTGTGTCTTCTGAGACTATACTACCATGAATTGTCAAGCAAACAGGAAAGGGCAATAGATTCAATGAAGGATAAAAAAAAATCGGCTGTTCATGGTCATTTTTTTCATAGTCTTTTTCATTGCTGTTGTCAGCAGCTCTGAAACCGCTGAAAGACTCATATTCATTGTCACACATGAAAAGTTACAAAATCTCATCGTCGACATCAGCCAGATTGTGCGCCAATGAATCTCCATCTGACTTACTGACATTTCCACCTCTGTGCTTGTGCTAGCTGTGACTTCTGTGTCATCTGCTGTCAACACTATGCAAGCTTTCTTTTTTTTAACTGTCACTAGACATGAATTGCTTAGAATTTTTGCTGCAGGAAAAATTGCCACTCTGAATACAGCACCTTCAGACCAACACTCAGTGATACCAATTCATTATCTGCTGCACATATTGATAATGAAATCCATAGTGTAAGCCTGGCTTCTGACTTCAACGTGTTGGATTGATCATCATAGTGTTTTGCTGATGAATGACTGATTACGCAGAAATAACTTTCAGCTGTCATAAATGATGCATATATGTCATTTGCATGTTGCTCATAATAAAATCATTTTTTGCGAAAGTCATCAAATTGGATTTCTGCAAACACTGGTCCTGAGTTTGTTCGATCAAAATGCTATCAGAAGATAACCTATAGCAAGCTAAAATACGTCAGGAAAATTCATAGTTATACAGCTGTTAGTGTAGCACCCACATGGGTTAGAGTGTAAAAAAAAAATCATGATACTGCTCTAGTTTTGTATTTAGAATCAGGTTTCAGTTGTTTTTTTTAATGAATTTGCTAAGTGGTACTGTCAAATGCATTTGCTATCGTGAAGTAAAAATGATATATGAAATGTGCCTAAGATGGAGGTGGTAATTGTCTGGACTGTTTTTGTTCCTTGTGTCGGGCAGAAATGGTCTTCCCTTTTATTGGATTGCCACACTAGGTGGACATGAAGGCAATAGGATTCATGTTGATTGTTCTTACGACTGTAAGAAGGAGCAAAATGCATTTGTTTGTGATACACTTAATTTTGACCTTATTCTGTAGTATTCATGCCAGTACTAAATTTAGGGCTACCCAGAGTTATGACATTGAAGATAGAAAGTTATGTTATCTTTACCAACTAACTAACCAACCAACATGTCCGTTTTCAGATGTCTGTGACATAACTGAGAAAAAGACTATCTTGCTGTGATTTTGTTGAAAACGAGCATGGATGTAAACTTTTGATAGAGTGAAGGCACTCTGATACAGTGTATGCATCTTACTCTTTCTTTGTTTCATGGTTAGAACTCTGAGGTTCATTGTTGGTGAGATTTTTGTGTAGACGACGGTTTTCAATGCCAACAGTATGGTAGCCACATTCCGTCTTCGGGGATGATGTCTAAACATGATGCCAGTGTGCATGTGTTTTACTTTCGTGTCATCCATCCCACCAGCACACAATGGTCTATTCCCGGTCTATTCCCCTATGATTGGAATTGAACATGCAGTTAACCCTTTTTTCATGCATGCTTTCACACAGGGGACCTTCTTTTTAAAGTCTCATCCGTTGGACTGACAAGGGACTGGAGTCTGCACAAATGTTTAGAGCTTAATCTAGAGTACAATCCCCCGAAAATCTGTTCCTTCCCGCAATTATCGAGTCTTAACGCGGGCAGACTCCCGCACAGTTGCAGGACTGCCCGTCCTGTTCACTGATTGTTGCGGGTGCTCGTTTGTCATCTGCTTGAAAAACTGAAACTAGAACTGAGCAGGAGCGAATGATTTCTTGATATTTCATTGGTTGTTAGTGTAAATCAACCAATCGGCAGCGTTCATCTCCTCCATCTCGATCACCGACAAGAAGTTGTGAGAGTTTAAGGCGCCATATTGGATATTTTCCAAAATGAAGCGTGCACCCACCCTATTTGACTTCAACTTTCATGGAGGAAAAGTGAAAAGAAAAAAAAAAAAAAAGATTCTGTGCCATGTGAGGGTGGAGAAGATCATGAAGAAACCGCGACTACATCCAAAAGCTCGGAGAAGCAGCCTGAAAAGAGTGCCAGTGCAAGGGAACACCGGTTTTGAGACAATTGGCTGAAGAAGTGGCCTGGGGAGGGGGGGGGGGGGGGAATCCTAGATTAAGCTCTGAATGTTGATTCTGAATAGCAAGTCTCCTCTAATGTGGCTGTCTTGAATGGGAATCAAACTGCAGACCATGAAACTGGAAACTGACGTCTTATACTATGCCAACCATGACTGCTCATGGTCTTTCAGAATTGTCATTATTCAGCAGCGCCTGGGATATAGAATTGTCCACAGTTCATTTGAATGGACGATGACAATCACCTGTCACTGGTGAAATATTTTCAAGATTTCTAGACATCCAGTTGAAGTATTTTGCGTAAGGCAGCTGCTGCTTAAAAAAACTAATCTCAGAGTGTGTGTCTTAATGCTGAAAGATTCCCAAATAACCTGTTTGGGAATGAAATGGGAAGTCATTCTTGATTGGTGGTATGAGATGGAGAGTGAGTTACCTGATCAGAGTGTTACAGGGTAGAATGGTGGTTGACATGTTAAAAGAGTGGAATCACAACTGGTAGGGTATTGACTGTGAGGTTTTATGGTGTTTCATTCAGATTCGAAAAGAAAAACAGAAACTTGAATCTGTTTTGTGTAGATGGCAGTGTCAAAGACATCACAGCAAAGTATGCTCCGCAGTGGTTGTCGCATACCAGGAAACGGCGTGTGGATTCTGATTGGTGGAGAGAGACCTTAGACCCCTATGCTACCATGAACACATTTCTTGATGATCAGGAGAACAGAGACATTAAAGGTTTGTAATTGACTGTTGTTTTTCCTGTTGGTGTCTTACTCCCTCATGTATCCTGAAGTGCATGTTTTGTGTGTGCATGGGTGTGTATGTGTGTGCGTGTGAGTGTTTGTGGTCTGTGTGTTTGTGTGTGTGTGTGTGTGTGTGTGTGTGTGCATGTACTCTTTTACATGTTTGTAATTGTGTGTAAATGAACAGTTATACTAACACTGCTCTTCATGTCTTGTGATGACCACTATTTTCAGTTTGTCCTTCAAATCCGTGTCTAAGGTGAGTTTGTATGTCACCACTGGTCTTTACGTCTTTATCGACTGGTGAGCACTGCTGTTAGTTTCCCTTACACATCCATATATATATAGATATATAGTAAGCATGTATAATCAACACTGCTGTTCTTGTCTATCTCAAATGATGACCACTGCTTTCTATTCCCCACCACATTTCTACCTGTGGTGAGTTTGTGTCAGAGACTTCATTTTTGGTAAAATCATGAGAACCATTGTCAGATGGATATAGTAGCAACTGTTGGGAGGATGACGCTCACTCTCGAAGAGTCGGTGTCTAAGCAGTCAGTGTCATAAGTAGGGGCTTTGTAAGTGGTATCCCGTGTATCCTGTATCAGAACAAGCACCACTGAACACCACAGTGTGGTGCAACAGCAGTGCAAACTGATGGTCTACTTCATGACTCTGTAAAGCTTGATATTCATCAGTTCCGGTGGTCTGCTTGTGCTAAGGAGAATCATTCTGGGTGTGGCTGAGCGAGGAAGAGCCGGATGGGTAGTGTGTGAGAAATGCCCCTGAGAACGAACAAATGATGAAATGCCACTGAGCATGAACAAACGATGAAATGCCACTGAGAATGAACAAACAATGAAATGCCATTGAGAATGAACAAACGATGGAATGCCACTGAGAATGAACAAACGATGGAATGCCACTGAGCATGAACAAATGATGAAATGCCACTGAGAATGAACAAACGATGAAATGCCATTGAGAATGAACAAACGATGAAATGCCATTGAGTATGAACAAACGATGAAATGCCATTGAGAATGAACAAATGATGAAATGCCACTGAAAATGAACAAACGATGGAATGCCATTGAGAACAAACAAATGATGGAATGCCACTGAAATGAACAAACGATGAATGCCATTGAGAATGCCACTGAGAACAAACAAATGATGGAATGCCACTGAGAATGAACAAACGATGAAATGCTACTGAGAATAAACAAACGATGGAATGCCATTGAGAATGAACAACGATTGAATGCCATTGAGAATGCCACTGAGAACAAACAAACGATGAAATGCCACTGAACATGAACAAACGATGGAATGCCACTGAGAACAAACAACGATGAATGCCACTGAGATGAACAAACGATGAATGCCATGAGAATGCCACTGAGAATAAACAAACAATGGAATGCTGCTGAGAATGAGCAAATGATGAAATGCCACTGAGAATAAACAAACGATGGAATGCCACTGAGAATGAACAAACAATGAAATGGCAAAAAAAAAGAAAGAAAGAAATACTCTTTATGATGAACATTGCGAAAAATCCTGTCTCTAGCTGTGGTGCTATGTTTTGCAGATCATCTGGTGCAGCGCCCACTGCCGACAAACATTGGAGACTTTAAAAACCATCCACTGTAAGTGCTTTGGTGACACCTAGTACGTTCAGTTTCACTCCTGTTTGTTTGTGCTAAGGTGGCTTTTTTTAAATGCCAACATCATTCTGCTATCAGTCATTACGTTTGTGATTTTTGCATCCGCATTCGTTTCTGTTCCTACTTTTGTGTGCTATGACAGCTTTCTTACTTGTCCATTTTCAGTTTGAAGTGAAAACAAAAATCCTTGCTAGAACAGGCCAGCTGGCAAACCTTTCATTTTTATCAAAATATCTTATTATTTCTTTCTCAAGGATGAAAAAAAAAAAATTGCTGTACAGATATACGTGACTTAGATTGGCAACAAGAAAACCGAGGCTGCCTTCCAGTTCAAGATAAACCAAGATATATTGTGAGAAGAAAAGTGCTTTAAAGTTGTCATGGGTTACTTACTGGTAGATAAAAAGGTTGATTCTTGATGTCTTTATTGGCCACATTTGTTTGTGCGTTTATGTATAGAGGGATCCTGGAAAGGAGTTTAAAATATTTACTCTCTGTCGACCGTCTTGAATTAAGTGTCGACAGTGTGTCATGTATAGACTGCTCCACTGTGCTTTGAATGTCTGTATGTACAGCACTCTACACCATGAAGATGTACTCTTTGCAGCTATGCCCTTCGCCGTCACCTGTTAAAATATGAGGCCATCTACCCAGAAAATTCAATACCTGTGGGCTACATACGCTCTGAACCTGTCTATGCCAGGGAATGTGTGCATACGGTTGGTTATCTTTTTTCTCTCTCTGTCTAAGAGATTGGATTATTGTAAAAATAATGATCAGAAAAACGTAAGTTTTGATGTGATGATGTGTAACACATGGTAAGGACCATGTTTCAGACATTGCTGCTTTTTGTGCTGCGTTTCAGTCTTTTGTGTGGTATATTTTTGTGCATTTGTTAAAAAAAAAAGAAGAGAAATGGTCACAGTAGGTATTTGGATCTGTTGCAGGGCATCCAAGTTTTTTTTTACTGAAGAGCTAAAGTGATAAATGGGCATGGTCATTATCAGGCCTGTGTAGCCGTATGATTTTGACATTTTGTGCATGTTTGTTGAAAATATGATGAACTAAAAAAAAGAATTAAAAAGAAATTCTGAAGCCAGTATTCTTGAGCAGTAATTGCACTTGTTGAGTGTTACCATGACAGTGTTTGACCAAAGAACGACAACACTTAATGACTTCTGCATGTGAAATCAGGTCAGGCTGTGTTTGTTTCTTAGACAACATGCCCTGAAACACTGGAGGAAAAAAAAAAAACGTCTTGAGAGCTTGAGCTTGTGCCAAAGTATACTATATATTCAGAAAGAACCTGTTTTACCGTTCTTAATGCAAGATCAGGTTCCTCTGCAGGATGATGGCAGATGGAAACAAAATGAATGTCCCCCCACTCCCCCAACCTTCACCATTACTCCCACCGCATCTTCCCCTGTTTTTACAGAAATTTGGAATTTTGTGCACTCTCTTGGTACACGTACACTCATTTTTGTTTTTAGGTTGGACAGGTCCATATTGTTTGCTGTTGAGGTTTACCATTATTAATTATTAAAGTCCAGTTTCAGAAGTTCACATTCTAAGGACAGTTGCTAGTTGCCTGAGATAAAAGTCTGTGTCTGTGTTGTGCAGATTGTGTGAGTGAACTTGGATCAGTCTGTTTTGTTGTGTTATTGGAATTGTGAGACCTAAAATAGAGCATATTTGCCTCTCATTTGTAGATTGCCATATGGGATGTTTATCCCCCCCGCCCCCCACAAATCTTATTGAAACAGTGCTTTTTTTTGGATGGGAAGGTTAGAGTCAATGTTTGTCATAGGCGCTCTGTAGCAATGTCCACTGGGTTAGTTTTCATCCTCATGGATGGATTTGGAGTGAGCCATTTGTAGAAATGGGGAGACTGTGTCTGATCTGTATGCAGAGACTACTATATGTCACTGCAGAATTGTGACAGCGTTTTTATTAAGGTGGAACACACATACCCACAATTGTGTGTGCGTGTGGTTATGTGGGTCACGTTTCAAATGGTGTGAACTCCATGATGATCATTGTTCTTGGTTTTCTATGTTTGGTGTTATTTTTTTCTTTTTTTTTTCAGCTGCATTCTAGAGACAACTGGTTGAGAGAAGCCAGGCTGGTTAGGGTGAGTAACAGTTAAAGCAAACAGAGGAACACACACTTCCACATACACTCACACACTCTTGCTCATACACATGATCTATGGGATAAAAAAAATAAATGTGTACACATTCTTGCACACATAATATGTACACACATACATGCTTGAGGACACATGTATCCACAAACACATGTGTGCATGCACACACAGACACACATGCATGTGCACGCACTAACTTTCTCTCTCTCTACACACACACACACACACACACACACACACACACACACACACACACACACACACACTCTGTCTGTCTCTCTCTCTCTCTCAGAATATCCTCCCCCGCCCTCTCCCCTGAGATCCCCAACAAATATACTTACTGCTTTGTCAACTTTTTTGATACAGTTGGAGTTGAGATCTGTTGGTGAACTGGATGGTTGCCAAGCTGTTACTTTGCAGGTGTCATACATACATACACACACATATATATATTTGGTGTTATTTTTTTTCTTTTAAAGTCTTCTTTTTCTTTAAAGACCAAAGAGGTCGAAATATTGGAAAAAATTCAACGTGGTTGTTGTTTAGTTCTTTGTTTGGATGTTTATATATATGTAAATATATATATCTCTATATTTGCTTGTTTGTTAATGAATATGCATTTTAGATTGAGTACAAATCTTTCATCCAGGTAAGTTGTGAACGTTACAGAGCTTTGGAAAGAAAAACAGCTCTCAGGAAATCTTACTACAATGTGTGTAAGTAAACACAGTTGAGTTTGGAGTAGACTGAGAACAGTCATGTCACATGTATGACAAGATGCATGTGCTGCTTGTCTTTGATGCATGTGTATCTGCACTGTTCCAGCTTGGAGAAACGGCATACAAAATGGTCAAATCCAGAAAGAGATGGGTGAGTTATGTCAACCGGTTACCTCCCTCTCACCCCCCCCCCCCCCCCAATTACTGATACATTTACCTTAACTCAATGCAGACGTAACTTTCTGCCACAACCGTGACACGCTGAGACGCACTATTTTCGGTATTTTTACAAAAAATATACAGACAGAACCAAACCGAATACAACAATAAATATTATGTTTTTGAAAACTTCAAACCATGTTCTTTTAGAAAAAAAAAAACTACAGTCCTGTGCTCAGTACACACTTCAATTGCCACTGGTTTGAAAAGTGTAGGCAAACAGCTATCAGCAAAAACTTTTTCTCTACGTAAGTATGGATGAAAAATCAATATGATCGTAACTGTAGTCAACACAATTTGTAGCAAACACATAAAAACAATGTATCTTTCACACACACAGCTGTGTGCATGGTCTAAACCTCAAACAGAGAGCTGCTGTCACATATTTGGAGAAAAAATGCAAAAATTTCATCATCATTTGGTATGTGCAACTCACCATCGTCACTCATATCCTCTCTGTCCGATTCGGCAAGTTCGGAAAACAGTTCGGAAAAGTTCGACAAGTTCGGAAAACAGTTCCAGTTCTTCATTTGATCGTTCTTCCATTATTCTTTCAATTACTTCTTGAAATAAGATGTTTCTGTTCACTACCACTCGCTGACGCTTCAGTGCCGACAACATGATGAACACGGGCAGCCAGAGTTATCTCCAGCTATCCTATAATATGAGCAAAAAAGTAGAATCAAACGTGAGATAATACACCAAGGGAGAGTACCACCTAATAGAGGAGATCCTCAGCTTTCTGTAGATACCACGATTGTTTCCCTTAGACCGCACAGCTGCATGCGAAAATTCAAGTAGATCGTCGATCACCTGGCGGGCGACGTGTCTGTGCGAAGCACTCAACCTGTCGTCGGCCAGGTGATCGATGAGGCGCCAATGAGTTAACAGCCTTTCAAGCGTTACAGCATGGACACATTTTTCCCTTCCTGATAGGAAAGAGGAATGGAGAGACATTAATGAGTTAATGTGAGGGGACTGGGACGACAGGGATAGTTAAGAAGGAGGTGAGAGAAGGAGTGCGTTACCTAGGCTATGGGACATGAGTCAGGTAGTTTGAAAAATCAAGTTTAAATTCCCAACACTGAATTTCCTATTCAGCAAAAGTTGCTGCTGAAACATTGTCGCATGTTGCACATAGATATTTATGAAAGTCTGACGAATTGCTTGCGATTGAATTGCCTGTGATGGAAAAAAAAACCCAACAGTTCTCACAGCATACTGGCTGTACAAAGTCAGTGTCAGAAGTTCACCTTGTCTAGGGCATAGCATGATGGAAGGCAGAGTCCACCCCTTTACTGTCACTGAATCAGGTATCCATTTACTACCAGGTGGACACAGTTTTCAAGCCGAGAAACATTGCATCCAACATGTTCAAACTCAGGGCCATCAGCTTTGCAGGCAAACACTCAGACCATTTGTGACGGCCTCCCACGAAATGACAGATAAGTTGCGCAGGGCTGATCACCGCTGCGGGCAACAAAGAGTGGTGAGGGTCATTTTGGGGTAAAATGAGATTTTTGCACCAACACATAGGAAAACCATTAAAGCATATTATGTTTCACTGATTTTACCTAAATTAAGCTAGAAATGTGATTAAATGAATTTTTTTATCTCCATGTCATCGATTTTAAGCTATACCGATTGCGAAAAGTTGCTCATTTTCAACAGATAATTGAGTGCATATCCCTCGCAGAGCTCCTGGCATGTCGCACATCATTCGAAAGCTCAGTGTGTCTATTTTAAGAATCTGTACACAGTTTTCTAAAATAAACCAGTCAGAAGGCCTTTAGGAGGCATTCAGAGTTGTACACAAAACAAAGCCTTCCAACCAATCAGCAATCAAATACCGAAAAGGCCATAGTAACTCAGCTGTTAACAGCAGAGACGCTGCCTTTCATTGGCCACAGCTCAATGGAATCTATTGTGTTTTGCCTTTGTCGTCGCTTCACTCAAAAAATCATCATCATGGATCGACGTATTGTAACACTGTTAAATTCATCAAAATCTGGAAATATTTTTGATTATGAAGGCCAGGGAATTAGAGGCCTTATAAACGAATATTTCGCCACCAGCAATAGCAATGAAAAGGAATATTTTCATTTCGATTCCAACGAAGAAACTGACAGCAAAGCTGACGATGGGATTTCCCCTTCGACTTTGACCAGCGTGTGTCAGTCTCAGCCTGTTGGACTCGAAATCGAAGATGAAAAAGAAAATGAGGAGCCAGTTATACGAATTGAAGAAAGTGCAGATCTGTCAGGTATAATGCCGTCATGATAATGCCAAAAATTTGGTGACAGTGACGTATGCAACAGATGCAGGTATGAACTGCAATGGGCAGCCTCTGCCAGATCTACAAATGGCAGAACAGTTTTTCTGTAACTGCATGCAGATCAAAATGATCATTTAATGCATTCCAGCTGCTGATGGCCAACATATTATGTGTGTGTGCATGTTTGTGGAGAGGAGAGGGAGCACAGGTTTTGAACGTCGGGATATGTGTGTGTGTGTGTGTGTGTGTGTGTGTGTGTGTGTGTGTGTGTGTGTGCGCGTATGTGCGTGCTTGCGTACGTGTGTGTGTGTGTGTGTGGTGTGTGTGTGTGTGTGTGTGTGTGTGTGTGTGCGAGAGGACAAGAGAGATTCCACCCAGGTAACTGAAAAGGAAGAAGAAATAATAATGCACAAGCATTTGTTTCTGATAAGGTATGTTTGTTAATTATGAGTAGTACTATATGCTGTTTTTATCATAAGATGTCATGAATTGTGGGTCCGGTATGTGTTAACGCACAGTGCAAGAGAGCTACCTTTTTTCCCTCCAAGAACCCACTTTTTTTTAAACGCTGGGCAAAATGAAACTAGAAAATACATATTAATTCAATCAATTATGATTAGTGTATCTGTGCTAGGATAACATTAAAAACAAAAGTATCTATTAAATAAAAAAAAAATCAGATTTTTTCATTTTTCAGCGCCCTGAACAGCCATTAAATACATCAGTATATATCTGACTGGGGATAAAATTCAATTACTAAAGTGTTTGCAATGATTATTTTGATGGTTTCCCACATTTTCATAAGTTTACAGCAAAATTAAACCTTGGTTGCTAAGGAAAAATGGTTGGAGAAAGCAGGGAAACTTTAAAGCCATTTTTCTTAAAATGGCTACCGTGTTAATGGGACTGTTTGAAGGGTCATAACTTTTTCATTTTGTAACATACAGAAATTCATCATATATCATTGGAAAGGTCTTTTTCTCCTCTTTTTGTTGATATACATATCTTAATAAACTCAAAATTCGACTTATCTATCATTTTGTGGGAGTTGATCACATTTGACGACGGGCCAGTCTTACTCTCATGCTCAGTCCTGTTCTACTTCTCTAAAAAGAGTAGGCCGTTGTGTGCGGGTGAGATGGATGACACAAAAATGAAACCCATGTACATGGCCTCCATGTTTAGACATTGTCCCCAGCACTGAAATGAGGCTTCCTTGATGGTGCGATTAGAACAGTTTCCCCAGTGATTAACCATCTCAGTTCTAGGTGAGGAAGAAAGAAAGAGAGAAGCAAACATGAATGTCTAAAAGTGTGAGAAAACAAAAATCTACGGAGCGAGAAAAAGCGAGGATGGTTGTATGCAGAAAAAAGTGTTCCCCATTACAAGGTTAAGCAAGAATAGAGGTGTTTCATGTTTTTAAAACAATATATGCTGGGTCATGTGGTGATCATTTTACATTAAGTATTATGTTGAACTGTATTCATGTATCAATGCATACAGGGTTTGACTGTATTCATCACCTTTTTTCATGTAAAGAGGACTTATGAGGTCCTACTGAGAGAAGATCCTTGATGTGACACTGGACCCACAGAGCTGGGATAGAATAATTTTTAAGGAGAGCGTGATGCTTCAAGAGCGCATCACAGTTTTTTTGGTGTAATCTCCCAGGTCAGTACGCATGTGGACCTGACAGTACCTGTGCAGAATATCACATGGTTTGCATGGGAAAGGTGTTGTGATCCGTATTTTTTTCAGTTGATCACAGAAACCAAAAAATGCCCAATGTGTAGCTGGAAACTTGGAAGATGGGAACGGTTAAAGACTCGCTTTATTCCTTGAAGTGTTATCATTAGCACCACTCACTGATAGTAGTCTGTCTTTGCATCCATGAAACCTTTAGGTTATGGGATGGTAGTATATGGTACGGTTAGTGTCACACTCATCAGATATTATTTACCAGTGTCGGAAATGTAATGAGTAGACTGAATATTCATGTCGTGCAGAACCGTGCAAGGGAAAGGTCTGAAGAACTGGATTTGGAGCTGTTTGGTCGTTGGCAGACAGAAGATTACATCCCTCCTCCTGCCGTCAATGTGTGTACTGCTGCCACGTTTGTACAGTTTTGTATCTTGTCTTCTTTTCTCTCCCCCCCCCCCCCCCCCCCCTTTCTTTTTATCTTTTTTCTTTGTAATGGACATCTTGCATGTACATTAGGCAGTGCTGTGACATATACCCACTCGGTTGTCAAATTGTAATGGACAGTAGACATAAACTTGGGACCATGTGTCTTTTCCCAAAGGTATGTTTATCAGCTTTAAGCATTGATTATTCCCCTCTTAATTCTTTGGGTAAGGGTTTGGATAGAAATGTCAATTAGTCATTGTAGTTTAAACATAAATTACTTCTTTTCGTGATGATTGATGTGCTTGTCACTGGATTGTATTACTTTTTAAAATTGAATATTTTGTTCTGTTTTCAAGGCAGAGTTCCTTTTTAGGGGGCTGGAATACCTCAGTTGGTAGAATGCCGGACTCGTGATCCTGGGGTTGCGGGTTCGAATCTCCGCCGGGCCATTTTAGTACAGGGGGATTTTTCCCTCGGAGTTAACATTGGTTCTGACTACATTTCCCATACAGTCCTTCAAATGAGACTATAAATCGAGGTTCCGTGTGTGAATGCACGCATAACATCTTGCACACATGTAAAATCCCATCACCAACTTTCGGAAGAGAAGGCCAGTTTGGCCGTTGGTATGGATGACACGTTACACATAGCATGCACCCTGCGTAAGAAATGGAAAGAATGAAGGAAGTAAGGAAATAGAGTGAACGATATTGAATGAAATGGATTGGATGACACGGGAAATGACTGAATGAAGCGCCAGCTGGCAGCTCTTCAGTCGGCGCTACCCAGGTAGGCAGCCCGTTGTGTAAACGAGTGTGGATTGTAAAGCGCTTAGAGCTTGGTCTCTAGCTGAGAATAGGCACTATATAAGTATTCATTGTAATCTGATCTAACAATAGAACATCTTTTTCTGTTTTCAGGGCAAAGTTCGATTTTAGAATGAAATATTTCATTTTATTTTCAGGGCAAAGTTCCAAAGAACGAATATGGGAACGTGGAATTGTTTCAGCCATCCATGTTACCTGGCGGCACTGTTCATGTCCGAGGTGAGCTGCGTGCAAAGTATGTGTAAACTTCTGTTAAAGTGAGTGCAAGAATTCCAAACAGAAAGGACAAGCTTAACAGATCAACAAAATGACAGTCTTGTTCTGGCTTGCGTTTTCCATCTAGTAACCCCATGACAGTCTTGTTCTGCCTTGCCATTTCCATCTAGTAACCCCATGACAGTCTTGTTCTGCCTTGCCATTTCCTTCTAGTAACCCCATGACAGTCTTGTTCTGCCTTGCCATTTCCATCTAGTAACCCCATGACAGTCTTGTTCTGCCTTGCCTTTTCCATCTAGTAACCCTACGAAAGTCTTGTTCTGCCTTGCCTTTTCCATCTAGTAACCCTATGAAAGTCTTGTTCTGCCTTGCCTTTTCCATCTAGTAACCCTATGAAAGTCTTGTTCTGCCTTGCCTTTTCCATCTAGTAACCCTATGAAAGTCTTGTTCTGCCTTGCCTTTTCCATCTAGTAACCCTATGAAAGTCTTGTTCTGCCTTGCCATTTCCATCTGGTAACCCCAGGTAAGAGTTACTGAGGAACTGCTGAAGTTAAGCTGACGTTCTGCATCAATCTGTCGCTGTTCTCTCCAGCCCTCTGGGATCTGGCTGCAGACCTTTTGTGTTTGCCTCTTGTATAACATGAGTGAAGAGGACAAAGAAAGCTCACAGACACACACACACACATTCACACACACACACACACACACACACACACATTCACACACACACACACACACGCACACACATCCACACACGCACACACACATACACACACAGATTGGAGTGCCAGCCCAGTATGTTGTTTCCTTATCTGATGAACACTTGAATCCAAGATATTTCTGTTTATTACCAAAAAAAAAGGAATGAAAGTTGGTTTGATTATCCCAAATTCATGCATTCATACCCATTCAGAAAAGGCCCAGGCTGTCAATTTCTGTATCTTGACTCTGGTCAGGTAAGTGTATAATTTCAGTTGTTGGCCTTGATTTCTTCAAGGCTGATAGAAGGGCGTGTGGACCCTGGGCTTTTGCCATCAGCTGTGCATTCTGATAGAATATTGTGGTTATTGACGGAGCAAACCTGAGAGAAATCTGCTGACAATCCTTCTTCCTTTCCTGAATCCAGATAAAAAAAAAAACACACACAAAAAAAAGAATAGGTGTGAGAAAAGTGAATAGAGAAAAATAGTGATCTGTCTTGAAGGGAAGACAGGACTTTTCTGAATTAGGGGAGAAAGAGGGACCAAATCCTTTGCATGCCTCCCATTTATATATCATATGCACAGATAGAAGGAAAATAGAGAAAATGGTAGTCTATCTAGAAGGGAAGATAGTATTTTATCAGTTAAGGGAAGATAGGTGACGAAATCCATTCCATGCCTTTATGTTAAATATTTATCATACACTTACTTTTGTTCCTAAGCAAAGAGTATGATTACAGCTCACTTGATAAACATTCAGCGCATTTAGAAATGACAGGTCACATTTGGGAGTGAGCCGGAACTGTTGGCTGGCAAAAAGCTGTGTGATGGTCACCAGTCATGAATTGAAGTTTTGCAAGTGCCCGTCATTCCCTCCATCCTTTTCAACATTCTGGCTCTTATCTGGGCTGGTAATCATGAGAAAAATGACTTTTCCTGCTAAACCAATTCATTAGAAATACTTTCCTGGCCAGGTGCCAACATTCTCCTCTACCTTCCTGGTTTTGGGAAAGGTGCGTTGATAGGAGGAAAGGGTTCCCATTCAAAAATGGAAGTTAATCATAGGAGGCCACTGAGAGGGATTGAGGGGATGTTAAGGATACATAGAAAGGCTTTGGTGTAGCTCCCTTTGATTTTTCTGCTTTGGTACTTGATAGGAGCATGTTTATGCCAATGGGTTAATGTTACTTATTTGGACAGGCAAGTATTTCTGAAAACATATTTTTTTATCAGTGGTAAATTTATCTCCCAGTGCGGATTGCTTTAAAGAGCTGAGTCATAAAGATATCTGGAAATCATTATTGTATGTTCATGAATTAATACACATTTATCATGTTTTGCACAGTGCTTGTGTTGAAGGCAGCATCAGCATAATTTGATTTCACACCTGACATCGGCTGTGCAGTACCTGCGCTGAACCGAGTGGCCAGGAAACTGGGCATCGACATTGCTGCGGCCATGACGGGATGGGATCATCACTGTGGCTATTCTCACCCTGTGTGAGTCCTGGTTCATGTATGGCCTGTAGTTGTGTGGTTTCTGGTTACTGTGTGGTCTTCTGTTGTGTCAGTCCTGCTTTTCTGTGCGGTTCGCTTTTGTGTCAGTTACGCTTTGTGTGTAGTAGTTACTCAAGGTCTGAGCAGCGCGTTTGGCTAATGCATAGGTCAGACATCTACTAAGTCGTAGCCACGAGACCCTCATCTAAATCCTCTCATCATTGTCATTAATTCATTTATCCATCAGCTTTAAATCATGTGCAGTATGGTCTCAAAACTCAGCGGATGTGGTGTAGCGTATATGGACTAGTCCACACGCAGTGCGACACCTTGATGAAACTGGAACTGGTGTAGTTTCTTTTTGTGTCAGTCCTAGTTTTTTCTGTGTGTATGTTCCTGGTTTCTGTGTGATTTGTTGTGTCAGCCCTGGATTCTGTGTAGTTGGGGTTTTTTTGTTCAGGCCTTCCAGCATACCTTGACCTGACATGAGTTGTGAGAGTGCGCCTGTACCCAATGATGCTCACAGCCTTCTGCTGGGCAGTGCAAACCAAGTTAGGAATCCCTTTAGTTTGCTGGTGAACAGGGTGACTTCACTCCTTGTCTGGAACTTTCCACTCTCGGTTTCAAACCTTAGGGACAGATGTCTTCTGTTCACACTCACACGAGGAGACATGTGCAGACAAGACAGTTTGTGTTGTGTTAAAAGTGATTGTGAACAGTTACGTGCTGAGAAGTGGATATTGACACAGAACCATGGTTTTACCTTCAAGGGTCGTGTGTGTGTGTGTGTGTGTGTGTGTGTGTGTGTGTGTGTGTGCGCGCGCGCGCGTGTGTGTGTGTGTGTGTGAGTCAGTGTGTGTGTGTGTGTGTGTGTGTTTAAGTGTGTGTGTGTGTCAGTCAGTGTGTGTGTGTGTGTGTGTGTGTGTGTGTGTGTGTGTGTGTGTGTGTGTGTGATCTGTTTTGTTCTGTGAAGTCATGCATGCACGTCAGTTTCAATTCAGCTTCAGTCTCTCTCTCTCTCTCTCTCTTTATCTCTCTCTCTCTCTCTCTCTCCCCCTGCCCCACCTCAGTTTCATATGCCGTGTGCCGTGTGTATGTTTTGTGTGTGTGTGGGTGAGAGAGAAAGAGAGAGAGATTATCTGTTCAAAGTTATGAGTGCAAGCCAATGTCATGTGACACATTTTCTCACTGATCATGCTTTTATTGATTTGGTATGTACAAATCTATCTGTGCATGTCAATTTCTTCATGTATGTATTATTAATCAGTCCCCCCTCCCACCTCCCCTCTCCTCCTTCTCTCTCTCTGCATGCTTTTTGTACTCCCAGTTCTTATAGAACAGGGAGTACTTTAGAATGGGAACGAAGAAATGCTGTGTGTGTGTCTGTGTGTCCGTCTGTCCGTCCGTCCGTCCGTGGTCAGAATGTGTTCCACTCGCTCCAGACAAAACTATTGGGCCGATCTTTCTGAAAATTTGTAGGCATGTTCATTATGGGTCATGGATGATGCCTGATGTTTTAGTTTACCGCTATAGCCGTTACTAATGGCTGTAATGGCCTGTAACGTTTTTTCTTCTTTATGGAATATCTCAGAAAACCTGGCCGATCTTTCTGAAAATTTGTAGGTATGTACATTATGGGTCATGAATAATGCCCGATGTTTTAGTTTACCGTTATAGCTGTTACTAACGGCCTGTAACGGTTTTTCTTCTTTATGGAATATCTCAGAAATTACTTGGCCGATCTTTGTGACAATTAGCAGGTATGTTCATTATGGGTCACGGATGATGCCCAATGTTTTAGTTTACCCCGTTATGGCCGTTACTAACGGCCTGTAACGGTTTTGTTTTCTTTATGGAATATCTCAGAAAGTACTTGGCCGATCTTTCTGAAAATTTGTAGGTATGTTCATTATGGGTCACGAATAATGCCCTATGTTTTATTTTACCGTTATAGCTGTTACTAACGGCTGTAACGGCCTGTAACGGTTTTTCTTCTTCATGGAATATCTCAGAAAGTACTTGGCCAATCTTTGTGAAAATTAGCAGGTATGTTCATTATGTGTCATGGATGATGCCCAATGTTTTAGTTTACCGTTATAGCCGTTACAAACGGCTGTAACAGCCTGTAATGGTTTTTCTTCTTTATGGAATATCTCAGAAAGTACTTGGCCGATCTTTGTGAAAATTAGCAGGTATGTTCACTATGGGTTACGGATGATGCCCAATGTTTTAGTTTACCGTTATAGCCATTACTAATGGCTATAACGCCCCATAACGGTTTTTCTTCTTCATGGAATATCCAGAAAGTACTTGGCCGATCTTTCTTAAAATTTGTAGGTATGTTCATTATGGGCGACAGATGATGCCCGACGTTTTACTTTACTGTTATGGCTGTTACTAACGGCTATAATGACCCATAACGGTTTTTCTTTTTTATGGAATATGTCAGAAAGTACGTGGCCGATCTTTCTGAATATTTGTAGGTATGTTCATTATGGGTCACAGATGATGCCTGATGTTTTAGTTTACCGTTATAGCCATTACTAACAGCTATAACGGCCCCTAACGGTTTTTCGTCTTCATGGAATATCTGAGAAAGTATGTGGCCGATATTTCTGAAAATTTGTAGGTATGTTCATTATGGGTCATGGATGATGCCCGATGTTTAAGTTTACCCTTATAGCCATTACTAATGGCCCATAATGGTTTTCTTCTTGATGGAAAATCTCAGGAAGTTCTTAGCCGATCTTTCAGAAAATTTGTAAGTATGTTCATTATAGGTCACAGATGATGGCCGATGTTTACCAGAATAACCATTACTAATGGTTACGCCAGCCCAAGACAGTTTTTCCTCTTTATGGAATATATCACGCGTATTCAGGATAAACTGGGAGTACGTTTATATGCTTTGCATCTTGTATTGATTTTGTATGTACAAAGTTATCTGTGCATGTCTGTTTCTTTATGTAAGTATTCTCACTCAGTCATCCTCCCCACCCCCAATCTCTCCCTCCCTCTCACTCTACGCCAGACTTTCTCTCTCTCTCTCTCTCTCACACACACACACACACAGTTTTTGCATGCGCGCACCGGTGTACACTGTGCATGTTTTTTTTCCCCTATTGATTTTATAAGTGGTAAATTTGCGTGCAGTGTCTTGTGTAGTCATATTTACTCAATCATTCCTCTCTCTCTCTCTCTCTCTCTCTCTCTCTCTCTCTCTCTCTCTCTCTCTCTCTCTCTCTCTCTCTCACACACACACACACACACACACACACAAACAAACACACACTCGACTTAGGGTTGCAGCAGCTTTTCGTCAAGCGCTGGGTTTTTTTTTTTTTTTTTCATTAGTCAGGCTGTTAAAAGTTGATACCTAAACCCACATCTGTAATGTTAATAATCATAATGAGGGTATTGACGGTAAGTTTCTGCTTTTATGTACATATTGTGTGTGCACATGCAGGCGTGCATGCGTGTGCGCACGTGTGTGTGTGTGTGCACGCGCGCATGCGTGCGTGCGTGTGTGTGTGTGTGTGTGAGTGAGTGTGTGTCTGGGTGGTGTGTGTTTTTGTGTGCATGTGTTTGGGGGAGGGGGGGGGGGTCCTTTCTTCTTTTAAAATTTTTTTTTTTTTATGGTGTTCTGAGAGAGAGAGAGAGAGAGTTTTTTTTTTTTTCAGTACAGTTAAGATGTAATTTGTTTTATTGTTACAATTTCTGATTTTATCATTTCATTTATAAATGTTAAATGCTTCCCTGTTAATTTTCCTTTGTGATTTTTATGTCATTCAGATGTTTATTTGGATTGTTTTCATTTTCTCATTAATTTATTAAGATTTTTTAAAAATGTCAGTACAACACTATGTTAATCTGACAGTAAATGGTTTCAGTCAGTGTGTGTGTGAGAATTCAAGCGCTCTGAACAGACACTTGTTCCAGATAGCAAGCAAAGGACGGTGAATCTGTCTGGCACTTTACGATATTCCCACACTAACCTTAGCAGAAAATAGCTCGCAGGGTGCTGTGGACAGAGACGATTCCGCTTTTCTCGGTTAAGCTCTCCAAGTCAAGGAAACTCCTATGTGTAGTCGTTTTGTAGACATTGGTCAGCTTTAGGCGCGATACAGACAGCAAGGCAATGTGTGGTTTGCTGTTCTCCACGCTTACAGATACAAGACCGCTCACAGACCCGGTGTCGTGTGAAATCTGGGAACGTGATGTCTGGGAAGGCTTCGCAGATACCACATTTTTTTGGGAACGCGTTCCCAAAATGTACTGTGATATCTGGGAAGGCCCGTGATATCTGGGAACGTGGTCTTTCAGAGCTCAGAAGGGCAGAAAGAAGAGGAAAAAAGATTGGATTTTCGAGATAAGGTAGGAAGCAATTTATTTAGGTGCAATTGACATCTTTGGCCTTCTTGTCACTTTTTTCCCCCCATTAATTTCTTGGCATGATTTCACACCAGTTCTCAGATTTCATGATTGGAAGTTCAGGAAATCTGGGAACACGTTCCCAGATATCACGGTAAATCTGGGAACGCGTTCCCAGATATCACGGTTCCCAGATATTATACGACACCGGGCTTGTTAGCTGCGCGCAGTTTGTTTCTTCTGTTTTTCCGTCTCACGCTTTTGAAGACTTTGACTCAAGCGACAATGTAGCAGTAAGAACTGTGAAATGAATCAAGGGTATCATGAAGAAATAAATGACCAAAAATAAGCCGCAAGTGAAGTTATCCTTTTATTTTAGCCAGTTGCTGAAACCATAAAACATGAAGATTGTTCTTAGCTTTCTGTAAGAAGTGATTGTGTCAATGTAAGAAAGACCTTTCACTGTTTCAACGGTTCAGAAAGCCACAAAAATGAACTGGCTTGATTAATTGTTGCTCCCAAAATTGGTTTTAAACACTCAAAAGAGACTAAAGGAAAAAAAATTCTCCATTATTTTTGGTTGCTTATTACCCTTAGACTGGCTCTGAACATGATGTTTGCTTTATTTTTGTTTTGTTCGTTTTTCGTCTGCTTTATTTTTGTTTTGTTCGTTTTTCGTCTGTTCTCCGTTGAATGCATACATCTGTCACATATGTTTGCTGGAATGATGTTTTAAAAAAAAAGGTTGTACTACTAAGTAATGCATCGCCACGTTTTAGTTTCAGAGGCTGAAGTCCTTTCACTAGACAGGATTCTAGGAAGTGAACTAGTGTTGTAGTATGTGGACAATGCACATTGTAGACATCATGAGGAGCTCTGAAACCGGCCTGGTGCTGGGGCTTGAGCCCACGATCCCTGTGTAAAAAATGGCGCATTCTAACCACCGGACTGTCACACAGGTCACAAACTGCACAGATGTTGATCCCATGATTTTTGTATGAAGTATAGAGCATTCTAACCACCGGACTGTCACACAGGTCACAAACTGCACAGATGTTGATCCCATGATTTTTGTATGAAGTATAGAGCATTCTAACCACCGGACTGTCACACAGGTCACAAACTGCACAGATGTTGATCCCATGATTTTTGTATGAAGTATAGAGCATTCTAACCATTGAACTGTCACACAGGTCACAAACTGCTCAGAGGTTGAGCCCATAACCTTTGTACTAAGTATAGATCATTCTGAACATGAAATATCGAACAGGTCACAAACTGGACAGAAGTAGAGCCTATGATCTTTGTATTAGGTATACAGCATTCTAAACATTGAATCATGCAGGTCACAAATTGCATAGAGATTGAGCCCATGGCCTTTGTATTGAGTATAGAGCATTCTAAACATCAACGATCATACAGGTCACAAATTGCATAGAGGTTGAGCCCATGACCTTTGTATTAAGTGTAGAGCATTCTAAACACAACTATCACACAGGTCACAAATTGCAGAGATTGAGCCCATGACCTTTGTATTAAGTATAGATCATTTTAAACAAGAACTATCACGCAGGTCACTTAGCCCACGACCTTTGTATCAAGTATAGAACATTCTTAATAACTATCACACAGATCACAAATTGCATAGAGGTTGAACCCATGACCTTTTTATCAAGATTACAGCATTTTAACCATTTGGCTGTCACACAGGTTACAAACTGCATGGAGCTTATTAAAAGCAAACTATCTTTGTGTTTTCCTTTTTTTTGCTGTACCATCTTCTGTGGCACTATACCCATGCTGCAGTCTGTGGCCTGGCCTCACAGAGCCACACTCGCGCTCGTTCTGTGGCACTGGAAGGGCATGTCTGTCTGTGCAGGCTGGATGGCTGGGTGGTCTGTGAGGAACACAAGGACGCCCTGCTGGCGGCCTGGGAGGAGGACCAGGAGATCCAGAGACAGCGAGAGGAGGAGGTTTGTGTTGTTACCTTTGTTTTTGTGCGTTGTTTCATTGTCTTTTTTTTTTAATGTTTCCTACAGCTTTGTGTTTTGTGCTGAGCCGCTCTTGTGAAACTCCCCATACATGCATTTTGTGTGAGGTTATCCTGCTAAATTAAAAGTCTGTTGTCCCACTCAGTGGTTGAAGAAGACAGCTTAAACAACAAAAAGAAGAAAAAAACAACATACCCATCAGTTTTTATTATGAAATGGGTTGATTGTGTTAGCAAGCCTGAAGAGTTGAACTAGAATGAAATTTTCATCACTTGCTTTGGGATAATTGCACTCAATGCCTTGCTTGTGGACTGATTTATTGTTTGTAATTATATCAAAGTATGTAAAGCATAGCATCCGTAGTGTTTCCCCATTTATTTTACTCTACATCCATGTTTTGGTTTTATATTTTTCATGCACCAAATTAAATGATTTTCTGTTAACTTTTCGGAGATGGATCAAATGGATTTGACATCTGGTGAAAATTACTATGTCAGACTTTGAGATGGAGTTGATTGCTGATAAAATTTATGACATTAGACGTTCAGATGTAATTTGCAGCTAACCAGAACTACTTCATCAAAGTTTGATTTGGAATGGATAGCTGGTGAAAATTATAACTTCAGATTTTGATATGTAGCTGATAACTGATGAGAACTGCAAAAATGCCAGCTTCTGTAGATTCCCTGCTGTTTACTAATGAAAATATTACATGTTACAGGGTGACACAGTTGTCAAAACAACTATGGAAATAGAATTTCCATGTCTTACTTTCACTACACTGTGTCCATGCATTGCGAAGCATTCTACAATATTACGTTTCAAACGGATTGCTTGTGTTGCTGACCATGAAGAAAGAACATCTGGGTCACATAGACATCACACAGTAATTGATCATTAACCATTGGACAGAAACCAAAATCGCCAGTGGTATTATGTATAAAAGAAAAATGTTGGAAATGAATAGCAGCAATAAAAGTGAGAGGAACCCTTTTCAGTGAAACTGATGAACCAGCAGTTTCAAGTAGAGGTGGGTGAAGTAGGCTATCCATGCAGCATGGTCTCAGTGATTAGCAAGTTTCACATACAGTTCAAAGTTTACCTTAAGATTGTTCTGTGTTTGGGGGCTACTGAAAGATGTGATTGGACCACTGAGATAGCTTTGTGGATTCAGTACGGTGTAGGCTCATGCCAGAAAGGTCATAGTTTTTAAGACTGCTCCTACACTGAGAATTCATAATTTTTTGTCAGCATATTCACTGATAGAAATGTGATTCGAGCAAGAGCACTATTTTTTATCTGGTTTTATGGTAGAACATGACAGTTACTTGTCTGTTGCTGACCATGCTCTTGAAGTGTGTGTGTGCGTGTGTGTATGTTTGTACTTTTGATGTCATGGTACCACTGAAATTGTTCAGGAACTAGTACATATTTTGCTTGAGGTGATTTGGCTGCCCTGGAATTTTTAGAGTAGACTTTGAGATGGAGCTAAAAATTACAGCAGACTTTGGGATGGAATTTATTAAATTTTTGCTTCAGACTTTGAGATAAGAGTTGACAGCTAATGAAAATTATTACATTAGACTTTGATGTAGAGTTTTGACAGCTGATGAAAAATATTACATCGAACATTAGATAAGCTGATGGTTGATGAGAATTATTACAGTAGACTTCGCGATAAGAGTTTAAGGCTAAGAAACGCTACATCAGATGCTGGAGGACTATGATTTCTTGCTTGATTCACCTGGGGGTATCAAACTGACCCCTCAACATGTTGTTTATTCTTAAGTTTGTGCTGAGCAGTTGTTCTTATTTTTGATTCTGGTGGGAAACTGTGACATTTTCTGGAATAAGTTTGGACTGGGTTTCAGTGGACCTTTTCACCCTGTATTTCACTTTGGTGTCAACTGAATTCATTATTTTACTGCAGTTTGGGATGTGTTGCTCATTGTCTGATGTAACATGTGCAGAGACGTGAAAAACGGGTGCTGACCAACTGGACAACGCTGGTTCGTGGTCTGCTGATCAAGGATAAGCTGAAGAAAAAGTTTAACCTGGAGGTAAGAAGATAATCTGGAGAGATCTGTTGGAAAGTACCTGCACATGAGTTTATGGTGGAGCTGTAGGATAATGACTTCAAGAATCCTTAAAGGTCTACTTTAGAGATTTTCAATAATTTGTTAAAAACAGGTCTACATGTCATATAACTACAGTACGGTATTCGTTATTCTAAAAAAATCCGGGACCAGGCTGCTTCCAATTCAGTAGTGGGGCGACCATCCCCAACTCGGCGGGTCCCCGGGTGGCGGATAGGGGAATGGCCCTCAGATATGGGGGTTAGCTGCGATATAAGTCAGGCTTGCCTGACAGAATAAGCAGTCCCGGACCAACTGGCGATGTTCCTACCAGGATGGGGTGGGTCAACAGGCGGCACTGTTGTCCTCACTGAAATACCCCATGTGTCCTATGACGGGCTCATCATGCAGTCAAGAGGCGTGGTATAACCTCTAGCTCCGGGGTGGGATCCCGGAGAAACAATCCCCCCTGTGCTCACAGGGCAGGACACACGGGCCATGAGCTAAGGGTGAGGCACCCCGAAAGAAAACTCCAGCTGAAGACGGAGGTATCGGGCCACTGGCGCAGCTTAAACCACGATACCACGCATATACGCTTCCATGATGATTCTAAAAAAATCGCTGGAAGAATTTAATAGATAAAAAACGACTTTTGCACACCTGTTCAAACCCCGTGCGGAAGACCGAAAACCGTGACGTCACTTGATGGTGTGGCCGTCAGCCGCGACCTACACAACATGGCAACACCAAGTGAAATCAACATGAGTTGCGATCCCTCACAGCCTAAAAAGTCACGAGGGGGTGGCAGATATTCTGCTGTAGGCGAGTGCAGCAGCTCAGCAGGAGACGGATATTCTTTGCACACATTTCCATCTGATCCAGATACTTGATAGAAGTGGATTCGGTTCATGCAAACATGCCGGGCCGCTAAGTTCTTTTTACCACGTCAGTTCCACCTGGACCACAGAAACGAGCTATTCCGACAATTGCCGAGCCCGTTCGAGTGGATCAAAAACTTCATCTGCATTGTGCGCGTATACTTTGAAGGCGGAGTGGTAAGCTCGTACAGATGAGTATGATAGTCACACGTTTATTCTGTTCTTATCTATGGACAGATCACACTTGTTAAATTGAATGAACGCGTTAAGGCTTGAGGAAGGAGAATCTCCGCTCGCCGTCCATGCGTGATCGCATGAAGAAGTCAGTCGGTAGCCTCCCTCGAGACTTCGGTAAAGTCCGTACGCCTTCGGAATGATGTGTTCGGGCGTCCAGCTGGAACTGAATAGCACGTTTCCGTGGTCCAGCTGGAACTGACGTGGTAAAAAGAACTTAGTGTTCAAACTGATAAGGTAAAGGCCTTGCAGAAACATCCCCAGAGTCACATTGGCTGTCGCAATCATAGTCACTGCTTTTACATGATAAATTCCGAGCGAGATGTGCAAGAACCATCAGAATCGCTTTCTGTCGCCGTCGCTGACATTCATGTGACGTCATATCCAAGAGCAGTTAAACCATGCCAAGATTTAGTTGATTACCTCCCGTTTTCTTGATTACAGGTGAAAATGCCCACTTTCGCGGATTGATTTCATGTGAACGGGAGCGAATCAGATGTTTATTTTACCAATTTATCAAACACTTCATATTTCTGCATAAGCTGACCAGTTATCGAAAACCTCTAAAGTAGACCTTTAAGAAGTCTGAGTTGTGATGTCATCTGGCACACACTCTGAGAAAAATAGGACAGGAATAAGATGTCTTTTAAAGGAGAGAGTTTTATTTGAGGTGAGTCTTTACAGTCACTCTATTTGATCACATTCAGACTGGAACACTGGTAGATGCACATTATCTACCTTCCAACTGCCAAATTGTATTGAATAAGAAGTTCTCAGTTTACCTAGCAAAAGACCAAAGTCCTTAATTTACTAGACAAACTCAGATTTCATTTTTGTTTGACTGATGGGAAAAGAAACCTGTAGTAGTCTGAATTACACTAACCTTTGCTTGAAATTCTAGTGGTATCGCCGCACATTCACGCCAAATCACTGTCACCAAAGTCATCACTACCCAAGTTTGAATGATTTTCAGTCAGAATTCTATAGTGTAATCAAATGTTGGGCTATGGTTGTGGATGTAGCAGCATCTGGGCCATCAGGCTGTACATGATCGTGCTAAACATATTGTCACTGTCACTTAGTACCATTGTCAGTCACAGTCAGCACAAGGTGAAAAGAAATATGTGAATAGAAAAACTCAGTCTAGAGGCAATGCCATGGGCTGCAATAGGAGTTAAATCCAACCAGAAGAATGTAATGTCTTCACATTGTAGTCTTCTCAAGTAGTCAGTATGATAATGGAAAGCAGACAGACGGGCAGAACAAGGCAGACTGGACGTTGGCAAGCAGTGGTAGAAAGGGATGGATCAGTTAAACTGTTAACATGTAGAACACTGTGACAAGCTCAGTGTAAATGTATTTGTTATTGAGGTGTATTTTCACAGGATCTGCTTATTCCTGAAAGCAAGATAATAAAGTCTTTAAAAAAAAAAGGGAAATATTTCAGGCACACTTTTAAGTGAATAAATGAAACAGAATATTTTTTCTCCCTAGTTCTGTCCGTTCGCTGTTAGCATTACAGTGAATTACTCATGTGAATAAGAAAGACCAAACAATCATGTCTGGAAAAACCAAACAACCATGTCTGGTATAAATCAGGAAATAATGACTGGAAATAGAAATAATTTACAGAACAAAGTAATACAAAAACATTATGCATCCCCATTCCTTCAAAGACAAGACAGACGTGCAAGCACTTGCACGCATTTACATAAAACGATTGATACAATTTATTATCACTGGATTTGGAACATTTTGAAGGTTAAAAAAAAAAAAAAAGGAGCTTGCAGGATTCAGCGTAATAAGGAGAGAAGAAAATAAGCCAAGGGGGTGCTCTGTTTAGGGAGAAATATTGCATACTCTTAAGCATGCAAAATTTCACACATGCACACACATATTAATGAAAGCATGAGTATATGTATAGCATGCTTTTATGCATTTCTGTGACTGTAACTTTTCACAGGAGAAACCAGCAAAGGCAGAAGTGAAGAAGAAAACAAAGGCAAAAAAGGGAGAGAAGGCGACAGACGTTCAGCATGCCTGGCCTGCCAAGCAGCAGCAAAGACAGACAGACAACAAGAAGCAGGCCCCTGCACCTACTCACTATACTGTGGAAACCATGTGAACTCGGCCATCTCTGAATTGGACTGTCTGTGCAAAGCCCAAAACACTGTTTACTTTCTCTATTACAGTTTCCAAGCACTCCAGACAAGAAGAGAAGAAAGACCCTTGAGATCATACAAATTCCATTTTTCAACCAGTGCTTTGAATGGGACTGTGTGATTACAGTTCGATTTTGGCCCAGAGTCACAGAAGTGATTGGAACTGTTCCGAAGGCAGCAAGATGCTGAATGACCGTGAAACCCTTCCTCTAAATCTCAAGGTTGCCAGAACACAACAGGAAGACTGGTCATATCATTGCATCATGGAAATCATGTGAACTGTCTAAAAATTAGCCATTGTTGCGAATGGAACTGTAGATGCAAGGCAAGGTGATGGGGAATGATGTGTTTGCTCCCACCTTATTTCATTTGCAAGACGGGCAGAACTCTACAACGTTCATTTCAGTCTCGTACGTGCATGTTTAAGGTTTTCTCTCACCCCCACCCTTTTCCTTTTCATTTAAGGGAGATTGTGGGATCAAATGGCTGTCTGTCTCGAAGTCCAAGAGAAACGCATAGTTTTTTTCAAACCTCTTCCTCAGCCATTCATTCATGCTAGTGACATTGGCACTCAATTCTGCAAGCTGGCTTCTTCATGGAGAATTGTTCTCACCTGCTCTTCAGGCTGTTCTGTCCAGTTTTTGGTGGTAGAAAGTGTTTGTTTAACTGCTTAATGTTCAATCTGTCCTAACCACAAGACATGGAAGACATACAGAGCATACCTGGTTTCCTCCATATGCAAGAAAGACTATTATTAGCATTTCTTCCGAACGCCTCTTGAATCGGCAGGACAGACCCTCAGTAATCTTATCTGTCATTTTAGCCTTCCAAGACAGACACTGAACTCCTTACCTTGAGACAGACACTGGCCAACCTCTCTCTTTTGTATTCAGACAGAGACCCTCAGTAATGTTTTCTTTTGCTGTTTAACACAGAAAGTCTGTGATACTTTGTTCAGTCATCCCTTCCACAGAACAAACAGGACAAGTGCTCAGTTCAGTCATACTATGCATGGACTAGTTGCTGCCTCTTTCCCTTCACCTTCCTCCTGTCCGCCTCCCCAGTTTCCATCATCTCTCCCTGCTGTCTGTACTCTTCCCTCGATCCCTCTACATCCGTGATCTGGCCTGGTGGCCCTGCACTCCCTCTTTCCTTCAGTACTGGACAGACATGGAATGTCAGTCTGTGGCAGCTCCCATTCCAAGGTAGGCAATACACTTTTTCTGGGAATATTGTATTTCTGCTCATGCTAAGATGGAGAAGAATTGCTTATGATATAATTTCATGTTGATGGAGATGATTGTTTCTGGTGTAAGTTCATGTTTATGATGTAAATTCATGTTCTTCCTGCGCTCTGGATAAAGACTGAATAACACAAATACTATTCTCTTTTTCAACCCTGGAGAAGACAGATCTAAGTGACAGATGATATTTTCTTTCATTCCATCGCTGAGACTTAAGGCAAAATTTCTCAGGGAGATACATATTGTAATACAGGGCAAAAATGGATTGTTTCCAAATCCAGTGTACATGTACCAGGTAATGCAGTAGTAAGAATCATGTCGTATTGCGTGGCAAGAATCATGTTCTATTATGTGGTTAGAATCATGCTATACTATGATTTGTTTGTGAAGAAAAAGATACGTCTGTGGTTCTGCACACATGCATTGTTTTTTTTTTGTATGAATGATTGTAACATATCAGTTTTGTTTTTTCTGGCTTTTTTTTCTGGCAGAATACCAAGGGGTTGTGTTAAATCAGCATGGAACATTGTTCTTTCATGACTTTCATTTTCCCAATAGCCAGGTTGTGTAATCATGTATGATTTCATTGTGATGGATGTATGTATACCCAGACAAGCGACAGCCCTGATACGACCTACATGGTAGGCTGGGTCATAAACGGCATGAATTGTATCGAAACATAGACAAGCTGGTCACTGTTTTCAGACGCTTCTGTTTGTGGGTGTCTGTCTGTAGGTGTCTCTGTGGATAGTATCTATGCATGCGACTGCTTGCAAAAGTCAAAGAGAAAAAAAAAAGATTGGGCAAATCTTCATGATATTCTCGAAGATAGTTTTAAGTTCCACAGGTACAATTGAGTAAACATGGGGTTTCCACCAGTCTCTTATGGTGCACTGGCTAGCGTCCCACATTCTGGGGGCTCAAAAGTCATTGAATCAGTTCCCAGCAGTGACATGCATTAGCGGGATTTTCAACTCTGTCTGGTTCTTATCCAGAGTTGAATGTGTAGTGGCCTCAAATGGGAAAATAAGAACCGTTACTGGATGCGTTTCTGAGAGTGTTGATCAAATGTCATGACCAACATTGCCAGTGTCTGTATTTCTCAGGCCTGGTTGAGGTTTGGGTATGTTATGAAAGAAAGTGTAAAGGAACCCCTGTGGTATAATTTCTGACCATAGTAGAACTCTGTAGCATCATTGTCATCATCCATATTGAACAGGGTTAAAGTCTCAAATTATGCATGTCTAGTTTATCACATTGTTTTTGTAAATAAGAAAAGGAAAACAATAAACAGCATACATGAGCCTTGATGTTTATGTAAAAGCAAGTGTGTGTGTGTGTGTGTGTGTGTGTGTGTGTGTGTGTGCTCACGTGACATAATACTGAGTCATTTATGAATTGCATATACCAACTTCAAAGAGAGAAAAGAAATATCACTGCCCATTAACTCACTTGCCAATGTTCTCAAACTTTTGTATATATCATTTCCATCAAAGGCCTTATTGATATTAGCTGCTTTTTGAACAATGCATTAGAAATACCTGGTTAGATAAGTAAGGAAAAAACCTTTAATGAATGTTGATGATGTGCTGCGATACCTTACTGGTCGCATTACGAATCAAAAACACATAATTAATTCGAGAGTCGGAGAACAAGAGAAGCAAGTATACGGCAAGCAAATCAGTGATGGGGGCAGGTAAGTGCATGTAAGCAACTGCTCCATCATTTAGACGCTGACTTGGCAAAGATTTGTGAAAGAAGAGGAGGGGGGAAGGAGGGAGAGTGAAGTAAGGAAAAGTGAGAGTGAGAGAGAGTATGGGAACATTAAATCCCTCTCCAGCAGCATATGGGGACCGTTGCAGTCCGTTTTGAAAACGTTTATGTTGATATCAGATGTCCACATTTTCTTCCCGTATACTTCAATACAAACAGGTAGAAAAGAAAGGAAAAATAAGTTGCCTTCTTGGTCTAGAGGCCAGAAAGAAAATGTTTTGTGAAACATATCTGTTCCATCCCCATCCCGACTATGAACGGCAATGTTGTCTGACTCTTTTTTTTCTTTTCTTTTTTGTGAGACAGAATGATCCGACTCTTCTCTCTCGCTCTCAACTGCATGGTAGACTGACAAAGAGAAAGTTTCTAAAGCCACTTTATTTCGCCCCAAATTCATTCATTCATTTTTGTTCGTTTCTACTCCACTTAATCTTGAAAACATCTTTATGGGCTAGAAATTAATTTGTGAGTTAAGTGTTTACATTTCGAAGTGTTCCATTTATATACTTAAGCACTTGCACATTTATGCACATGCACTCTATCTTACTGTGTCACTCCACACACTGGCTTAGAGGTCTTGTCAGCCATGTCCTATGGAACTAAATATAAAATGGAGTCCCAGTTTGTGCCTCTGTCAGTCTCAGCCTCCAGGTCTAGTAGTAGTAGTGCTGCCAAAGTCGTCCTCAAATGCCATTGTAACCATCTATGGCTGTCCAGGTCTGGCGCAGCCCTAAGGCGAGTCTGCCTCTGTGAACTGGAGAACCATCCCATCCGATGAACTGAGATCTCAATAAGTCCGATGAACTGAGATCTCAATAAGTAGAGATGATTTAAGAAAAACAAGAAAAAAGAAAAGAAAGAAAGATGAAGAAATGACAACTGTACACCTCACTCTGATAAAAACTTGAAACGTCTGACCATCCACATGCACAGGTTCGAATCCCAGCAGCGCCAGCAACAGCTCGTTGCAGGAGGGCATCCAAGGATCATGACCTGGATGTGGCCTAGTTCTCCATTAAAGATTATTAGTCTGGCTGGGGCCGAAACAATCGTATCTTGGGAGCTGCTTTGTCAGCTTCCACTGTTCTGCTCTCCTGTGTACCACAACTTGTCCTCATGACCCTCATGTATATGTAAGCTGAATAAAAAAAAAAAAAGTAATATCTGGTTCATAGTTTTTCCGTTCGATTCCACTCCATCTTCAGTGCATCAAAGACAAATGTCTTCCAGGGCTTGAAAATTTACACAATACAAAAAAAGTCCCCATGTTGCATCATTTGGAGATTTTTGTGTGGATCCATACTTCCGCTGTGCGTGTGTGTGTGTGTGTGAGAGGAGAGAGTGTGTGCGTGCTTGTGTGTGTGTACATGCATGTGTGTGTGTGTGTGTGTTTGCTGGGCTAACCTATAAAATGGGTTTGCAAGCTAGTCAAAATTTTTTTTTTCATGATGCGCCATTTTGCATTTGCCCCAATGAAAAACATTTCTTGAGACAATCAAGAAATAAAAGGACCATTCATTTCATAACTTCTCCTGAAAGTAGAATAATTTTTTAACAGAAAGAAAGCGTTTTGAAGACAGATTAGGGTTTTTCTATTCAAGCAGACCGACAATGTAACCCTTCCCCCAAATATTCTTGAATCACAGCATCACAAAAAAATCGTTTTTGGTGATCTTTTCGGTTACAACACATCTAACGTGAGTGAGTAGCATTGTTCTGATCAAGCTAAAATCACAGCAGATTTTCTTTATTTTACTTTTTGAGCATTAGTATGTATAGGACATAATGCAACACATGAACAGTAGTATGGCTAACATAAGACATTAACATCACAAACTTGACAACCCATAAGCATTGTGAACATGAATTATTCCAAACAAGCCAATACAAAGTGTGAAGGTCCATCAAATACGTGATGTCCAAAACAGACTATCAAATGATATCTTCATCCATATATCTGTACATTAAATACATAATGAAATTCATTCATTCCTCCTCTAATGCGCACAAGTTCAAAATGACATCATCAGTAACTCAACGTTTGCACGTCGTCAATTAAACAATCCAAAGCGCCCAACTTTTATACAAATTACTGAGCAAATAGAGTTAAAAAAAAAAAAAAAGCTTGAGGTTGAAGCATTGAAAATCATATTGACTTTGGAAGCAGGTTATGGAACAAATGTGTGTCTAATCACACAGTCTGCATGTGGATTACGCGCTTCAAAGCAGAGAGGACTGAACTTGAAGAGACCGGTCACAGTTATGAACTAACAAAGTTTGCTTTTTATTAAAAGACTGGATGAAAAAAACGCTCGAGACCTGTACTGCCTCTTTTGGGCAAGAAGAGAAAGAGAGAGAGATTCTAAATATAGCCTTTAATCTTAAAAAGAAATAACCATAACAGAGATACCTAATTTGTTAACAGAGGATCAGAAGAACAAAATATATCCATAACATAGATATCTAATTTGTTAAAATAGAGGATCAGAAGAAAACAGCAATTCCAAAGTATTCTTAACAGGTGGGGCAGATAATCCCAAATGCTTTTGTATTGTATTCACAGGTTATGAAACTTGCATAATTTTATGATATCTGATGTGGATGCCTACTGACGTAGAGAGACTACATGCTCTTCAGTCAGGTTTTCAGAGTCGGAAGATAATTTTTCTACCCCCCCCCCCCCCCCCCCCTTTCTTTTCTTTTCTTGTTTTGTTTTGAATACTTGTTTCTCCTATTATCATTGATACTCTCCCTGAGAAGTCCACACTGGTTGCTCATTAATATGTATTAAATGCCTGAAGAGTTCCGTTGAAATAGGGCCTAACGGGGAAAAAAATTCAATGGAAATACGGCCAGTAAGTCTGAAACTGCGTTTCTTGAACCTGTCTACTTACCTAGCTGCTTGTTAGACTCTGTGTCAGTTGATTATTCTTCTTTTCAGGGCATACGAACTATGAATGGTGCATACTTCACTGAAACTTACATAGTGACTTTTACGGTTCATTTTGTAAGCTAGAGATCAGATGGATGGCATTTTGGTTTCTGTTTTAATTACGAGTACACTAAACTGGTTAAAAAAAAAAATAAAAAAAAACCTCGATGAAAATGGGAGTTGGCTGTTCGCTTTGAACTCTGCACATACCCGCTTCCGAGTAGGGGACCACTCAACAAACACTTATATCAGTATGCTGTCTACTTCTACAGACATGACACAACAGACTCTTACTTCAATGTGCTGTCACTTAACGTAATGAGGCAGATTTTAGTTGCCTCTGTTCAAAATTTATCGAAAAGCGTGTGTTACAACAAAGATCGGGTGCTCGCAATGTTGAGCATAGTCTTCAGCGCGCTACTGTTCAGCGGGTGGCCAGATGAGCAAAACTATCATTAGTATTAGCGCTTCTGCTTCTGGGCAAAGAGCAACCTAAGCTGGTATGCCATGCAACGAATTTGACTGAGCAACGAACGAATTTGACTGAGCAACGAATTTGACCGCGACACGGCAGCGTGTTGCCACTCCCTTCTTTCCAGCGGTCGAGCTTACACAAGTCGTTCAATTGACGTCACTTCCTATAACATCTAGCAGACGAGCTTGTGATGAAACTGACCTGACTGGGTAGGTGAAAATGTATTTTTTTCATTTTATTAGTGTTAATGTGGTATATTTGAGTTAGTTGTAACATCGTATTGATGCGATTACTGGCTTTTGGTGTGATTTTTCACCTTTTGTTGTTTTCAAGCGCAGTGTAATCGTGATGAGCATCCAGTTTCACATTGAAAATTTGGGTCAACCGGTACGGTCCGTAACCGATGTTGAATTCGACATCGTTTTCTTTGTGATGTAACGAGAAGACCAGAAATTTTGATAGCAAGACGGTGCGATCGTGGTACTAACATATTCATTCTATCAGTAACCGAGCTGCATAAATCTGGATTTACTGGCCGATTTAATGCCAAGCTTGGATCTTGCTTCTAGTCGAAAACTTGTTCTAAAACGCACAGATTATATATCCAGGCCTAATAAATAGTGTGTAACACTGTAACTTGTTAATGACTGCAAACCCTGAGTTAAGGGTGTCTGGTTCTGGTTCTGTTCAATAAATGCCACAACCAGTACTCTGATTACATATCATATGGCATAGACAATGAGCATGTTTAACACAACATAAAAGCAAAAGAAAAGAAGGAAAACGCAATTAAAAAAGAATTGGTGTAAAAAAAAAGTATCATTATTCGTAGTCAGACATCCAAGAAGAAAGTTATGATGTAAAATGATTTTAATTTTGCTTTTTAAAAAAAAAAGGTTAAAATGTGTTGAAAGGTGCGTGATTACAAAACGAGGTCAGGAGTCCCCATTACTGAGGTCACAGAAGGTGACTTGAGGTCATGCAGCTGAGACTGTCACGCCCCATTTACCTGCTACCTCATCACTGCAAGTGTTCTTGATTCGATTAAACTGTGACAGAATGAACTGAATTGCATGAAACTTTACAGACACACCCAAAAGTGCTATATCAATGACTTAAATATACTAAAAGGAACTGAATAAGTATCGTTTAAATATGGCCCACTGTTAAGGTGAATGTACGCTTTAACTTAAAAAAGTATTTTGGATTTTGAATATTTCCGACTGTTAAGATAAATGTGCACTTTGAACTAAAAAAAATATTTTTGCGGACCCAGACCAAACATCACATAAGAGATACACATTATCGTCAGCCAACTGCCTGGAACATCACTTTGCTGCATCATGCTACCATATGTGGCTGGGGATAAAAATTAATGAGGAATGACACACTGGCACTGCCCTCTGTGCACAACAACAGAGCCTACAAAAGCTGCTGGAAAAAAACAACCCGAAAATCCTATGAACACAACATACTGTGTGAGGGACAGCAGCTGCAAGATAGAAACATCTCTACATTTAGTGAAGCTAATTACTCGGTAATTTTTCTGACAGTGAGTTTCACTCCCTTATGTTCCTAGGATGGAAAGGTTGAAATTTGCTGTGTTGTCTGCTGTACTGGACTTCATTCTTTGGACACTCATTTGCCGTTTTATTTTTTTCCGACAAAGACCGGACAGAATTTGATTAGAAAAACACTCTGATTATTCTACAATGCAAGAACCTTCAGGACAAAACTTTAAACATTTATCTATTAAATGTTTATTCATTTTCTTGTTGATTTGATGAATTTGAAGATCACTTGCAAGAGACATTTATACATTTGCTACTAGAAACAAAAATCTATCATGTGGATTGTATAGGACATGTAATGGCCCAGGTAATTTATTGCCTGATGTTGTTGTTGTACACAGCCTGTAGTAAAAATACTGTACTGTATACTAAACTACTTAAAAATTGATAGCAATAAATGAAGCTGGGTTTTCTTAATGACTGTCTTAAAGTTAGCATAGTCTACATTCTAGCTCAGGACTCAGGAGCTCCTTCACTCAGGAACTCCTTCACTCCATGATCATACTAGATCATATTATTTAGAAAAATAGAAAGAAAAAAAACAGTATCGTTATACACTGAAACTGTAAATGTGATTGGTTGCACTTCCCAGAGAATGTCAATGACACAGTAGGGGGTCTGTCTTCATAATCTGACTTCAGTGAAAGGAGGGCTAGCTGATGGCACAGGAGAAAGAAAGGTGTAGATTTTTTAGTTTTACATCGGTAGCTTTGATTAGTTCAAGCACTATAGCTCTCCCATTTCCTGAATTTCCATACTTTTTTTTTATCAGGTAAAATTCATTCATTCAGCCTGTTGGCAACAGTCTTAAATTTTGCTTGTTGGAAGAGTGATACTTGCATGTGATTATCTATATGTTTGTTAAATTATCAAAATAAAATGTTATGATTTAAACAAAAAAATCAGAATGATAGTACAGAATTATTATTTTCTCAGGCCTGGTTGATGCTGTGGGTATGTTATGACAGTAAGCATCAAGTACAAAATACAAGAATACTTTATTATCTCAGTTCTGAGAAATTACAATCATGCTGCTGACTAACTATACATTAGTGACATAAATAAACATGAAAAACAATGAACAATAAACAAGTAGGGTAACTCAGCAACAATAAACATGTAGGGTAACTCAGCAACAACCCTCTTGTCTTATGCTGTCTCAGACCAGAGCAGAAATCTGTAGCAGTATCTTCATCACACTCATCCTCACAATCATTAACAAAAACAAAAACAAAAAGTCTCAAAATCTGTTGTCTTTCATACCCTGCTCTTATGATGGCCTTAAGTTCAATTTCCTCTCCACTGCTATGCCCTGTGTGGGTTTGACATGGTCACTTGTATTGGCAAATTCATGGGAACTGTTGTTGGGCAAACACAATGGTGCCCTCTGGAGTGAGAGCTTACTCTTACTTGCTCTATGACTAAGCAGTTATCATCATTAGAAGGAGGCTTAGTAGGTGATGTCCTGCAAACATTGGATTGGAACAGGCACCACTGAACACCACCAAAGTGACTTGATAGCAGTACAGTGTCTCCTCTTATGGGTTGCCTCATGATGACTTGACATCGACCGCTCCCTGTGGATTACTGGTGCCAGAGCTTTGGGGAAACAAGCTAGGATGTGACTGTGGACAGGGAGCTGGAATGAGCGGCAAGGGTACAATGCCGCTGAATGGCACAGAAGTTGGTTTTTTTGTTTATTTGTTTGTTTGTTTTTTTTTTTTTTTTGCGTACGCAGGCTGATACTCCTGTGGACACTCCTGTATAGACAGGCAAGGATTAATCCCATCTACCCAACAAAAGGAGTGGAGTTTTGTGTGTATGACTGTTTTTTATCCCACCATTAAGGCAGCCATACCCCATCTTCGGGGAAGGTGCATGCTATGTGTAACGTGTCATCCATACCAACGGCCAAACTGGCCTTCTCGTCCAAAAGTTGGTGATGGGCAAGATGTGCAAGATGTTATGCATGCGTTCACACACGGAAACTCGGTTTATAGTCTCATTCGAAGGACTGTATGGGAAATGGAGTCAGAACCAATGTTAACTCCAAGGGGAAAATCCCCCTGTACTGAAACAGCCCGTCAGAGATTCGAACTAGCAACCCCAAGATTACGAGTCCGGCGCTCTACCACTGGGCTATTCCGGCCCCCATGCACAGAAGATGATGAGACAGAAAAACTAACAAGCAAAAACCTTTGTGGTTGGAGTACTTGTGCACCTGAAAATCTTTGTGGAGTGCATGCACAGGTACTTAAATGTGCTGTTGGAGTATATGTGCACCTGAAACTTTGGTTGGAACACACAGGTTCACAAAGTGTACTGTTCGAGTATGTGTGCAACTGAATCTTTTAAGGGGATGTCTCTTCCAAGCAGAGAGTATTATCGAGAAAAGTAGTGCATTTTGTAGATTTCTTTGGTCTCAGCAATTTCTTTTGTGAAACATGATTTCCCACTGAAAGAAGTGTGGCATTTATTTAACGTAATCAGAATCAAGCTGCTTGGTGTATAACCTTTTCAATGATTCCAAGACAAACTTCAGTCTCCTGGTCTTATCTTCTAAACCACAGTGTCAACCATTCACATTCTCCCACATCACATCTGAAGAAAAAAAAATTGAATCTGTTGGGTTTCTATAATCTTCCTTTTTTTTTTTCACTAACATGTATGTCTTTGGTAACATAAAGGATGATAGTTTTTGTTTTTATTATTATTTTCTTAATTTTCTTGAGGAGAAGAATGGGGGCTTTTTGTGTTGAAAAATGGTTTGCAAAATATACTAAAAGCATATGAGTGGTGAGATCTGAGCGTGGTTTGAAGAGGTTTTGTCTTTCCTGCTTGCTGTTTCTAGGTTCTACACAGAAAAGGAGTAGGTAATGATAATGTGATTTAAGTGCTTCACCTCTTCTAGTTTGTTTCACTAGTGTAAGATAGACCTGGAGAGAGAGAGAGAGAGAGATCTGCATTACAAAGAAACAGATGTTGTAACCCCCCCCCCCCCCCCCCAAAAAAAAAAAAAAAAAAATCTATGCAGATAATTTTTTCTTGGCTTCATATTAATTGTAATACATTGTTCCATAAGAAAAAAGGATGAATGCTCAGACTTAATTGCAATATATCAGTTTTCTTTTTGAATGCAAGTATATGTGCTCTCTCTCTCTCTCTCTCTCTCTCTCTCTCTCTCTCTCTCTCTCTCTCATAATATGTAGTTGCAGCCGTTGTGTCTGACATGTGTCTTTGTGGTTGGCTGTTCGGCTATAAACAATATGACTTGATTCTCTGTCTCCTGTCTACCCTCCGTCTCCTTGCCTGTTCCTCGCCTCTATCCTCATTCTGTCTGTCTCTGTCTCCTCTTTCTTTCTGTATGGCTGTGTCTTTCTCATTTCCATTTTCTTTGACATGATTTATGTGATCCGCTACTTTATGCCTCTCCCGTCCCTCTCTGTTCCCAGTTTCTTTCCTTCCTCCTAACCAATCCTCCCTTTCTCTTTTTCTGATTTCTCCCTCCTCCCATCGCACGCACTCTCTCTCTCTCTCTCTCTCTCTCTCTCTCTCTCTCTCTGTCCATTCTCTGACTTGGTTGTTGATGATGCATGTTCCAAGCCATCTGTTTATACCTGAAAAAGAAGGAACTTAATCTTTTTTTGTTGTTGAAAAAGATGCAAGAAATGTGTGTGTGTGTGTGTGTGTGTGTGTGTGTGTGTCCAATAATACGAATATTTCTCCAGGCAACCTTTGTAACGCACACATGCTGAGAGAGAGAGAGAGAGAGAGAGAGAGAGAGAGAGAGAGAGAGAGAGAGAGAGATGCTGAATCGCCCATGCTTGAATAGATGAAGATTATGAACAGAATTTATTGCTATGATTTTGATGTCGACAGCTGAACGCACAGGTTGCAGGGATAGGAGAGGGGGCGAGAAAGGAAAAAGATTAAGGAAAAAAACCCAATAAACTCCGTCGCCTGGGTGAATCTTTGCGTGACGGACAGTGTGACAAGGGCTGCAACTCTTTTATTTCTTGAGTTTTGACTTTTAGAAGGAGTGGTTGGCCTTTTGGAGCAACTCAGGTAGCCGATAAAGGAAAGGGAAGCCAAAACAAACAAACAAACTGCAAAAACAACAACAACAACAAAAGTGAAACCCTAACCCAAAAATGTGGGTTGGAAGGAGGGATATGGGTGGATGGGAGAACAAGAGGGAGAACAATAGAAGAATTTGAAAATTTACCGGTGTAGAATTTCCACGTGCGGATGTTATGAAAAAATGCGATCTCGTGAAGGGGAAAATAGAGAAGGGGAAATTGGAAATATGGAAGGGGGGGGGGGGGGGGGGGGATGGGGTGGAGGCAGGTTGACAGGGGGGTGGAGAGGATGCAGTGACGGTAACATACAACACTCCTGCTAGCCGAGTTCATGGCCATCGTGCAGGCCCTAGTTACGTGAATAATTTGACAATAGAAGCCACGTGCTAACAGGACGTAAATCTTGCCATTCATTCGAGATGGGATGTGCCATGAGAGACGACTGCGGCCCCCCCCCCCCCCCTTTTTTTTTTTTTTGTTCCCCCCCCCCCCTCGCTCTCTCTCTCCCAGCCCACCCTGAAATAATTCCTTTCCCTTTGTGCTTCCTCATGTTGGGGTCCTGCGCTTGTGAGACTGCCCCTTGACTTAACGCCGCTCCCATGTCCATTTACAGCTACTGTCCTTAGTCCAGGCTCAGAGGGACGGAGACTGCCCTGTCAATCATCCATGCTATTCGGAGGATAAGTGGGCATGGGTGGTGGAAGAGCAGGGTGGGGGTTGGGGTGGTCTGACTTACAAGAAAATGAAAACGACAGGCCATCCAGCACATGAGCGGTGTGGGAAAGGGTGCCGAATTGGAGTCAAGTTTTGTCTTTTCCTTATGCGAGAATGGAATCGTCGTCCTGGCTTCACAGAGAACGAGTTAGTTATGACCACCACGCTTCTCGTCAGTACTATGCATCTTTTCGTGATATACGCCCCGAGTCTATCCGGCCCGGGAGAGACGGACACCTGCTGTTTTAGAGGGCAGGAATTTTTGTTCTTCTTGCGGCACTTCTATGGATAGTTGCGCGGTGCTACACACACACGCGCGCGCGCGCGGTCCCACTTATTTTTTTGTCTCCAGTTAGAGACCATAAAATGCTCAACTCGCGATACGAGGTATGGTCCAAAGTGATCAAATCGCTTTTAAAGGCGTCTTGGTTCACTGTCTATCTGTTCCAGGGATGAAGTCCTTAGACTGTCGCGTCAATTGACAAGGTGGTCAAAATCCGATACATATTAAATGTGCATCAGCATTGTGTCTTTCAACAAGCTCTGTAAAAAGTCTTCGCCTTTGCGGGACGGTAGCTCGGTGATGATACGATGAAAGTTGCACAGAGATAAAAGCTGCTTCACATTATATAATCCGACAATGGTAGCTGGAATTCAGAAGTGCGAAAAGGGGGAATAACTCTGGCAAGCCAACATGACTTCTCAAGGGAGCTGCAAATGAGTTATGTGGCTGCTGTGTCCGTAAGTACAAGGGTGTGTGTGTGTGTGTGTGTGTGTGTGTTTAATTTCTGGAGAATTCTTCGCAATGCGCTTCACCTTCGAATGCAAGCCACAACTGGAGCGGGAGGCGCATAAGCTCGCACAGGAATAGAAGTGACCAGTTCAGTCGTTTTGAGCCGAATAGACACTATTTTGCAGTCACCGGAGATGTGACATCGGTTCCCTTCAACTTTACCGCCAGAGAGCGTGAATGCCACTCGGGGTCAAAATGGGCAGTGGCACCAAAATGTGGAAGCAGGACTTTCGGAACAGGTTGTTCACTGTGTTTTTCAACACCAAGTTTCCGTTGCAGATGATGATGTTTTGCTTGTTCACAGCACTGTCACTAGCAGATGCTA
>CM065734.1:29673900-29675199 GCA_033310375.1 Conus canariensis | reverse complement strand
TTTCCCGGGTTGGATGAGGGGTTTTTTTTTTTTTTTTTTTTTTGGTGGCGCTGACGTGATTGGTGGGTTTTAAGGGGATGTGTGGGGGTTGGAGGGTGGCTGCATGGGAAGGTGGTAGATTTTTCTGTGGTGGTGGGGGTGGTGGTGCGGGTGTGCGTTTTGCCAGTGTCAGCGAGAGAAATAATTGGCAGTTTAATGTCGGTCATTGACACATCCCCTCCCGCCTTTTCTGTCCGTCTCCTCTCCCTGTACGCCAGTCGGTCTGTCTGTCGTCTGTCGTCGTCTGTCTGTCTCTCCTCTTCTCTCTCTCTCTCTCTCTCTCTCTCATCTCGTGTGTTTGTCTCTCTGTCTCTGTTTCTCTCTCAGTGTGTGTTCTGTCTTGTCTCTCTCGCTGTCTCTCTCTCTCGCAAAATGTGTTTATGTTGAACTCCCCCCCCCCTACCCTACCTCTCTATCCATGCATCACTGTTTACCCTTTTCGAATGCAATATGGCTACGTTGATTTTGCTTATTTATGTCGCTCATCCAATTGCTGGCGTAAGTATGTGGGTTTTATTATGCTCTCTGCGAGCGGGAAACCCCTAATGAACGAATTCTAGTTTCTATTGATTTTTACATTGATTGTGTCGGAGCTTCTAATTTACTTCTCCCCCCTTCCCCCCCCCCCCCCATCTTTTCCCTCGAATGCATTTTTTTTTTCGTTAGGACAAGAATTTGGTGTCGTTGTTATTGTTGTTGTTGTTGTCGTCGCTTTTGTCGACCCAGGCTAAAAGACTCCGGGATATTGAACAGCCGAAGTATTTCAACAATTGGTACAAATGCATCAGCGGGGGTGGAACATTACGGTGTGACCGTTTTGATTACCCCGCCACGTGGGCAGCCACACTCCGACTTCGGGGGAGAACTTGGTGTCAAAAGGCATAATTAATTTGTCTGCTGCCACCAGGAAACACTGACATGTCGTGTGGTTTCAAGCTTGAACTGATACTGAGTTTATGTGAAAAAACCGTTGATGTTTGATGAATGCGTAATGGAGAAAAAAACATACCGAAACAGATAAATTGTCGGGGGGTGGGGTGGGGTGGGGTGGGTGGGTGGGGGATCAATACTTATAATTCCCACACAAACACAGAGCTTTTTATCGTCCCCACACTATCAAACCAAGTTTACCTGAGCAAGGCTCGGTTTAATGAGGATCTGATCAGATTGGTTGGGAGGGGAAAAAAAAAGAAGAGAAAATGACGTGAGAGGCGGCCGCTGGCGTGTCATTTTCAGGTCGATTGGTTTCTTCGAACGAAA
>CM065734.1:29638900-29671400 GCA_033310375.1 Conus canariensis | reverse complement strand
CGGTACGTTTGTTTGTCTTTGAAGTACCAAAGTATAACCGCCACGATATCCTTGAAATCTTGAATTTGTCGAACAGCAGGTTTGGAGCCCGATTTTATTTGTCGAAAGACATCATCGCAAGATACCATCGTCGCATAGAAGTGCTGTGCAGCGCGTTCTGTGAGAGACAAACATGCAAACGGGTTAAAGGATATGCTTATTGTTGACACGCCAGAGTTATTAAGCAGCATGGGTAGAAACGTAGGAGAGGCGATGGCGAGGTTATGCTCCAGCTTGCCTGAGGCTGTTGAAGACGAGTTGTCCTCAAACCGGGGTCCGCGTGGTAGTCGTGAGGGTGAAAGGTGCACACGTCCTCATACAGGAGGATGTGCGAAACCAATTTAACTGGGGCGTGGGTGGTAGCGTCCCGTGTAGTTTTGTCATCCAGTAGGTTGCTTCGCTTCTTGTATTTCCTGGATTGGCAAGAAGACAGTGGACGAGGAAGGAGGAGGAGGAGGTGGGTGGTGGTGGGGGTGGGGCGTGGGGACAGGTTTTGCAGGGATGGGCAGTTCGGGGTTTTTCCCTTGTGTGACGTGGATCGTTGTGGTTTTTGCCGCGTGGCTGTGTTCCGGTTCTGTTTTAAACGAAGTGAATGGTGCACCGCTCATTGGTTTATTATGTGTATGAAGTGGGGAAAAAAAAAACTCTCTTCCGTGTCTTTTTGAATTCTCTAGTCACTCGTTGTTAATCTTTATGTTTAACGCATAGATATTCATCCGAATCCACGTTTATGATCCCTTTGTCATTGTTGTCATTGTGATTGCCGTTATGTTCTTTGTTGTAGTTACAACTGTGGTCTCGTTTTGTAGTACAGCAGAAAATCCAGTAGAATAAGGGTTATCGGAAAACCTGTATCCATGAGTAATAGGTTTTGAGGTTTTAACACACTCTCTCTCTCTCTCTCTCTCTCTCTCTCTCTCTCTCTCTCTCTCTCTCTCAGTGTGTGTGTGTGTGTGTGTGTGTGTGTGTGTGTGTGTGTGTGTGTGTGCTCTTGAATGACAGAAAGCCCTGACCAGCGGCATGAGTGGATGTATGTGTTACCAGGGATCAGTCTTGTCCATGGACAGTATCCACCTCGTTATTATCGCCTTTTATGGCATCTGTTTATTCATTAATAATGAGTAATTGTTACACTATGCGCGTGTGAGGCCTGGTGATGTAGTAGATACGATGAAGCATGTATGGATTAGCCCGTACACTCAGTGAGGCTTCCTTGGTAAGACTGGGTGAACGAAATTGTGATTCTGAAATGTTCTTGGTATGTATGGATGGACATTATTTTTCTCGCTTAAATGGATCCAGGGCTGGGCGGAAGATTGGTTCACCTGTGTCAGTTTTTAAGGGTGTTTATAATGCAGAGATTGAGCTGTTCAGGTTATAGTGATTTGAACATGGCAGCCTGTGTTTGACTTTAGGGTATGAAGTAAGCGCAGAAGGGGGTGGGAATAATTTTAAAACATGTTTGTTCCAAGCGTTGTTTCATTCGAGCTGATTGTCACAAGAAGGGCAGTTTGTCAGCGCTGGAGGTAAGACAAGACGGCGCGGCGGGAGACTGTTACTGGTTTTGTTTAGGCCACCCCTCCCTACCGTCCTCTCTCCCCCCTGTCTCTCTCTCCCCCCTATCTCCTTCTCTCTCTCTCTCTCTCTCTCTCTCTCTCTCTCTCTCTCTTTCTTTCTCTCTCTCTCTCTCTCTCCCTCCTCTGTCACTGTCTCCCGTTTCCCTTCCCCATCGCAACTGCTCAGTTTGTTGGCTGGCAGCGGTCGGTTAACTTTCTACTGTGCAAGTTTTACTCCAAATGAGCTAGACCTATGTGTTGTTCACTGGTTAGGTCATAGTCAATCTCACCAGCACCCTCACAAAAACAGGAGTTGCTCCTCGCATTCACGGGTTTGTAGGCCAGTGCCCCCCCCCCCCCCCCCCCATCCCCCGCAATCTCCCTCCCTCCCTCCTCTCCTATACCCCTGCCGACTCGCACGCAGTACGTGCGTTAGTTATTCCAGTGTGTTTATTCCGTTTCCTCTCCTGACAGCCTACATTTTTTAGGCATGTCATGCCTGGCTCAGTCGGGCGACGGATGCATCAGTCGTCACGTAAGATCCTCGGCTTGAATCTCTCTCTCTCTCTCTCTCTCTCTCTCTGTGTCTCTCTGTCTGTCTGTCTGTCGCTCTCTCTCTGTTCGTCTGTCTCTGTCTCTTAGTCACTCTGTTTCTGTCTGTCTCCATCTCTTCTCTCTTTGTCCCTGTGTCTGTCCGTCTGTCTGTCTGTCTGTCTGTCTGTCTCTCTCTCTCTCTCTCTCTCTCTCTCTCTCTCTCTCTCTCTTTCACTCGTAAGGAAGAAAATGGATTTGGTTCTGTCACCGGCTGGAACTTGAGACTCGGATAGGAGGTCAGACTAGAGCCCTCTTGATCGATGGTGATCTGTGCGAGTTCAGTCGAAAGTTCCCTCTACTCCAGAATTTGTTTACTTCCCTTGATCTATTTGCTACTATTGGCAGCATATCGTGTGAGATGTATGTGCGTGCATGCATTTATTTATGTAATTTTTGTCATGAATATTGTTGTCAATCTTTTGAAGCTAGCAGTGGGCCGTTTTTGTTTTTTTTTTATTGTGAGTTATCTTTTCCTAGCGGAGTTGTTTACGGTTGTCAAGGTTCCATTCAAAATCTTGTAAAACAGCTAAGGGAAGGGATATGGCAAAGAAAGAATATGTAAAAGTGTGCATACATGAGCACTCCCAACCCCCCCCCCCCCCCAATCCCCCCCTACCCCCCTTTCTCCCCAACGCGCCCCCCCCCCACCCCACCCCCACCCCATCCCCACTCCCGAAAAGAAAAAAAAGAAAAGAGCAGCACCTGAATGTTAGAACTGATCTAGAAGGACGAGTGTGAGAGGCATGGCGGTGACAGGTTTTTGTTAGGTTTTGATGCCCAGCTTTTCATGCTCCTGGCTTCTACATGGTTGGTTGCACCTTCCACGTTGGTGGCATATAATGCGTTCAAATGCATTCAGGATATGGCACATGCTCGTGCACAAACATAATCAGGTAGGTAGGGTAATCTTTGGCAGTTTTTGTGTGTTTTGTTGTTGTTTGTTTGTTTGTTTTTCAGTGTGAATCACATGAACTGGTTGTTGCTATGTTTTATTTTATTTTATTTTTTTTTGTCTTTTTTTTTATTTTCAAGTCACTGTGTTTCAATTGTTATGCTAGACTTGTGTATTCATGCGCATACACTCGCACACATACATGCACACACACACACACTTTGCATATATGCACACTCATGCACACACATGCACATATACACACTCACACACATTTATATATGCACACATATGTACACACACACACACACACACACACACACATACACACTTTGACTCACTTTGACACACAAGCCCTCCCGAAAATTCAAGCACATGCACAATTATGCACACATGCACACATATACACACATGTGTGCAAGCAGGCGTGCACATGCACGCGCACGCACACACACACACACACACACACACACACACACACACACAACACACACACACACACACACATGACACACAAGCCCCCAGTAAATTTCCTGTGGTGTTCACCGCCAATGCCCAAGATGATATCTCCCTCCACTTGTTCTTCAGCAGCACCAAAAGCACAGGAAACAGCATTCATCACAATCAACATGTTGCTTGAACTCACTTTGCATAGCCAGTTCTCTTCCATCATCTTCACTGTGATGAACTGATAGTAGGTATTGTATGTAGGTATCAATAAACACAGGCCACTCCCTACCTCCCTGTGTCCCCATCGAAAACAAATTGTTCATCATGACTTGGTGATCAGAGTTTTAAAACAAATTACGATTGAGTTTAGTAAGTTGGTGTGATAAGTCAAATTGTAATACTTTGATCTTTCTGGAGGTAGTTTAATTGTTTAGAGAGTAGCTATGAATTATGCAGCCAGCCAGTCACTTTACAAAATAGTTATGCTTGATGCAGAAGTGGGAATGTTTGGATGGAGAGAGTCAAGGTGTTACAGCATCATCGTCTTACTCACAGAGAGTTTGAAAAAAAAATTACAAAAAGGAAAGTGTTTTCCTTCTGTCACATCATCATCATCATCTTACTCACCGTGAGTTTGAAAAAAAAAAAGAAAAGAAAATGTTCTTCTTCTGTCATCAGATATCAAGATGAGTTCCATCGCCTGCCCCTTCCTCAACAAGTTCTCCATGAATGCCGTCCGCCAGTGTGCCCCGCAGCTGCTGAACATGGCCAAGCGCTGCCCCATCATGGCTCGCACCGACATCGCCGCCCACTCCAGCGCTGTCACCAACAACGGCTCCAACACCTCTGCCAGCAGCAGCAGCAGCAACAACAGTAGCAGTGCTGGTGGTTCCAGCTCCATGACTGTGGGTCCTTCTCGGGCTGTGTCAACAACTACCAGCTCTAGCGCAGTCACCCCAGCAGGACTGGCTGATGGTGAGGAGTGTGGGTGTGTGTGTGTGTGACTAGCTGTATGTTGCTCATGTGGGGGATCTCAGTATGTCTGGCTCCATGACAATGCGATTACTTTCATCAGTAGGGAGCTTCATAGGTGATGTCTTGCAAATATATCAGCAGCTGAGATGTGTCATGCACTGTCTTCTCTGAGGGGGGGTGCATGATGGCACTTGGTATTGATAGCCTGCCATGGACAGGACATGTCTGTGTTTGGCTGTACATACTAGGGTAGGTGAGTGAGCAGTGTAGATGTAGGGCAGGGGTGAAAGAGAGAGAGAGACAGAGAGGGATCATAATTGAAGCTGAAGAATACAGAGGAGATGAAGATTTTTTCAGAAATGCAGAGGGAGAAGAATGGGAAGAGGTCAGAGAGGAGGTGGGCAAAGAGGGACAAATACAGTAAAAACAAAGGGCTCTTGTGGGGCAGATTTATTTGTTTGCATGGAAGGCTTCTCTGCCACTTTGAATGAAGTTACTCTTCACTTGAGACATAAAGGGTGTTAATGATGTTGTTTCAGCTGCGTCCAAATGTCCGTTCCTGAACGACGAGATGACATCCATCCGCATGACCAGTGAGGAGCAGCAGGAGGACATGATCATGATGGAGGAGGATCCTGTGGACATTGAAGGTGAGTGAGGGCAGGTTTACAAGATGAAATGGTCATACACAGGGTGGGGGTGGTGAGGGCTGGTGATGACAGAGCTGTATTGGAGAAAATCTTTCTGTTCGAAGATTTCCAAGACAACTATCTATTTGGTCCATGAGATCTAACACAGTAATCCATTTAGTCTACAAAGTTCAAATTTATGAGTGGATATTGGTGTCACAAAGGGATGTGTATATCAGCTTGACCTCCCACCCCCCACCCAACCCGTCATTTTTGTGTCTTTTTTCCTCGGAAAATACAAATAATTGTGTTAACATTGATTTAGAAAAATACAATGCCAAAAGAAGTTGGAGTCATCATATGGTCATCCCTCCATACTTTGAATATTGCGCTTGGAATTTCTCACACTCAGAAGACTGACAAAGGGGTGCTTATTATGACACAGAGATGGCATTCAAGTACCAGGACTTCTTTGCTGAAGAGCTGGAGAAGAAGAAGCGGGACCACACGTACCGCACGTTCCGCAAGGTGTTGCGCATGGGGAGCGAGTTCCCATATGCTGAAGAGCACACTGAGGCGGTGAAGGACATCACTGTCTGGTGCAGCAATGACTACCATGGCATGAGCTGGCACCCTGCCGTCCTGCAAGCTGTCAGGTGAGGGAGTCCAAAGATTTGAGTTCCTTGACCCAACCGCTTCTTTCAGACCTTGCTGCTCTTGTCCCATTAATGATTTTCCTCTCTGCACATGTTTGGGGAGGGTTGTGTGTGTGTGTGTGTGTGCTTGTGTGTTTTTATTAAAGTATCATATGAAACATTTTGTTTTCAACTCTCTCCCCCAATGTGAGCTTCCTGAAGATACTTTTAATGGTGATAATTGACTGTGCAGGATACTGCTTTGCTCTCTTACAATTTGTATATATATATATATATATATATATTTAATGAATTTTCACCTCATTACAGACAATATCACATACACAATGATGTAAACAGGATGCAAACAAATTAAGTGACATACTGTGACTAACAAAATGATACACTGTCACAATGCATTCAGTCCACAGCAGACTCAGTTCCAACTCCTTACCATCATGATCGTCTCTTTTTGTTTCAAACTCACTCCAGAATTCAGCATCCTCTTCACCACATTCTTTGCTTCTTCTTTTTTTTTTCCCCAAACAACACAGATAAACAGTGGTAGTATCTTTTGTGCTAAAAACATGGGTAATATTTTGTAACTGACACGACATGTTAAGCAGCTAAAGGTAAATGCATATGCCATTCTACTACAAAGTTTGAGAGGGTTTCATTTCATAACCTGTTCAATTGTAAATAAAGTTGTCATTCACTTTTCTAAGATGGATTGTAATAAATTTGTTCAAAGAATGATTGTAGTAGAGATGCCTTGATTGTTGTGAAATGGATTGTAATTGTTGCAGGGAGGCCTTGGATAAGCATGGGGTGGGTGCCGGAGGGACGCGCAACATCTCTGGCAACTCTCCCCTGCATGAGGAGCTGGAAAACCTGGTGGCCAAGCTTCACCAGAAGGAGGCTGGACTGGTGTTCACATCCTGCTACGTGGCCAATGACACCACGCTGTACACCCTCGGCAAGGCTCTACCAGGTCAGGGCATGTACTATGGCATTGTAGAAAAAAAATCTTCTAAGTTCTTTGTTTCACTGAAGATTATTGTAAAGTTAGCTAGTTAAAATACCTGGAATATAACATTTGATTGGAAAAAAGTGCGCTCATGCTTACTCCCCCACCCCACCCCTGACACACACACAGAGACACACACACGCACGCACAAACAGGTGTGCATGCACACACACACACACACACACACACACACACGCACACACACACACACACACACACACACACACACACAGAGAATCATACGGAGATCAAGATCTTGAAAACTTAAGCGTATCCACCGTTTCGATTCTTTCAGGGATGCATTACTTCTCGGATGCTGGCAACCATGCCTCCATGATCCAAGGGATTCGGAACAGTGGTGCCAAGAAGCACATCTTCCGTCACAATGACCCGGACCACCTGGAGTCCCTGCTCAAGTCGGTGGACCCCAGCATCCCCAAGATTGTGGCCTTCGAGACCGTGCATTCCATGGATGGTAGGTGATGGATGTCATGTTGGAATCACTCTTTTCTCCTCTCTGGCATGCCTTGAACAGCAGATTCTAAATGTCTGTTAGAAATGCTCTGTTTTTGTTGTTGTTGTTCTTGTGATTCTGTGTTTGATAGGTAGTTGCTGCAAAACTTCTATTAGAATTTGTTTTTCTTTGCTCAACACTCTGGCCTTAGAAGAGGTGATGTTTCTTATTTTATTCTTTTTTCTGTCTTTTTGTCTTTGTAGTGTACTTACATACGTTTGTGCATTACTTGTATGGGTACTGGAGATTATAACTGTCTGCAAGACTAATTTATTGAGAGCACTCTGGCGTATATTGGATCATGCACAAGAAACATACACTGTTATTATTGTTATTATTGAAATCATTAAATAATGAGCATACAGACTGCAAGCATGTCATGGAAGAATTGTTGATTGATTCTAATGTGTATGTGTGCATTTCCTGTTCTTTCAGTGGTCAAACTTAGGCGATGTTTCCATATGGCAAAGTTGTAGTCACAGTGGACACTCTTCAAATAAAACATTGCCTTGACAGTCCTGTGTTTTATATCCAGTCGTAACTGCATGATTAATCCACTATTATGTAGTGCAAAGATATGTGGGCTAGAAGTTGATTTTTTGTTGTACTTTTTGAAAAAAAGAATGATATTGAATAATAGTGTGTCAATTGCAAGATGAAGAACAACTTAGCTGGACTGTGTCTAGAGCCTCCAACAGCAGTATGTTGATTTGCAGAATAATGTTATTGTTGACAAAAACAATGCAATCAAAGTTCATTGTGTCCCAGTGCTGCTGCTGGCAATACATGAGATAACCCAAGGTATGGAATCTGGATAACGTTTGCCAGGACATCTTACGTCTTCTATGGCAAAGTCAGTACAGAAAGATGTTGCAGTAAATAGGGCAAGCCGGCTGTGTGCAGGGTCCATTTGCCCGACCAATGAGCTGTGTGATGTGGCTCACAAGTACGGGGCCCTGACCTTTGTGGATGAGGTCCATGCCGTGGGGTTGTACGGGCACCATGGGGCAGGTGTCGGTGAGCAGGACAACTGCCTGCACAAGATGGACATCATTTCTGGCACCCTTGGTAAGTGTTCTTATCATCAAGACATTCAGTTCAAGATAAGGTAAGGTAATGCTGCTTATAGCCCGGCTGACCGCAAAGGGCCATATCAGGGCTGTCACCACGTTGAAGTCAACTCACAAGTCATAAGAAAAAAAAAATCATTCACTCAACCCTTTACAATACACCTTCTAAAAACGTACTGGAAACTTTGTTAAAAATCTTTTTTCAGTGATATCTTAGATCAGATGAAAAATGTTAATCTCTTTCAAAAATTCAAAGATCACATCAGGTGGGACATCTTTGAACAGGAACATGGTCAAGTTTGAATTAGGTGTGCAGATGAATTTTGGAATCTCTCTCCTCCCTGGCTTTTACTTTTTTTTTATGAAATCAAACATCTGTTGGATAGAATCCCTGAACCAGATCTTGGTTCATGATTATTTGAATTGAAGAATTTAAGAGATTTTTTTTTTAATAGATCATCTGTCATTTATGTCATCAGCTTCATTTTCAGCGGAAATGTTGATCCTTTTTTCTCTTGAATGATGATAAACTTTTTTCCACTTTTGTTTTCTTTCTGAAGTCCACTGTTGTTGAAAGATAGGTGACTCTCAACCCCACCCTCTTCCTCCACAAACCCTCCCTTTCCCCTCCTCTCTTTCTTCAAAACTTGTGCTTTTTATTTCACCCTTGAGATTTACTTCTTTGGTGTCCTGTCATTTAGTCCTGAAGAGTCCCACCCAACTCTTCGCAGGCTTTCCTGGCATTAAGTGCTGCTCTATGGGTACTATCTTGCTTTTCATCCATCCTTATGAATGACAAGTAAATCCACCTCTTGGATGCAGTAGTAGTCCAATGGTGAACAAGAAACGAAGTGAGCAGTAAAGAAGAACTTATACACACACACACACAGGTGGAGCAGATAGCTGCGCTGATAGGTCAAACGGAATAAAGAGCTGGCACCACTCCTGCATGATGCTGTCTTTCGACGGTCTCAGTGGATTTATTTCACCAGCACCATTCTTACATAGCACAGCGTTTTTGGTGGGTCCAGTGAAACAGCTGGTCAGCAACTATTGTACACTGTCTGTTGGCACAGAAGATGAAAGCAGCGGCTGTTGTACCTGACTTGGCGGTCGGTTCAATGGAACAATAAGTGTTAATAAGCTAATCAATGGGCCAGCTGTTTTCCTAATTGTGCTTGTCGAGATGTACAGCTGGGATGACAATACAAGTGCTCCTTTTGGTAGGCTGAGAGAGGAGGATTTAGTTGACTGTATCACCAGTGTATTAAGTGTGTTGACAGACCAGTGGTGGAGATGACCGTGTCACCTGCATATTTTATTTTGACAGAATTGGGTTATGACAGAAAAAAGGGGGACTGCAGGTATATTTTTTTTTAAAAGAGAGAGAAGAGAGACAGAAGGAAGTGCTAGCAAGTATGAATATAAAAGTGATGTACATTATACAATGTAACAAATGGTTTTACCTGTAAGAAAGAAAAATAATAGTTACAAGTTCTAACTAAACTCTGTAAAACAAAAAGTTCAGTTTCAGGCAGAATTAATAGTGGTGAATGAAAAGTCCACTCTGATCAGCTGGTGTATGTGTCATTGAAAGCTTTTGGCAGCAATGTGGAATTGTGCTTTTGAATATGTGATGAAAAACCCTTTGGAAAAAATTTGGGGTTGGGGGGGGGGGTGCTAGTTTGTAAAAACATAAAACATAAAATATTTTATTTGTCCTTTGTTAAAGGACAAGCATTTTTGGCGGCACAGATGAATAAAAGTTTGATAAACTAACTTTTTGATAATTCAGCTCACTTGCTTCCATACAGTCATACGTAAGCCAAACAACTCTTGCACATCATTAAGTTCCATTACGCATAAAATACACTTAAAATGCACAGACATGTCAATTACAAGCACACTGGACTGAAATATTTAGATTATTAAAACATACACACGCACACAGGCTCTCTCTGTCTCTTTGTCTTTGTCTTTGCCTGTGTCTTTGTCTCTCTCTCTCTCTCTCTCTCTCTCTCTCTCTCTCTCTCTCTCTCTCTCTCACTAACATCAACATTAAAACTTGTGACTAGAAACTCTGTAACAATGCCACAACTGATGTGAACACTGTGAAACCATGTCTGAAATTAGAATGAGCTCTGTCAAATGTGTATACCTGTAAACTATGAATGAAGACAATATCATAAAGTAATATTTCTTGATGTGAACGTGGTTAAAAAAAGAAAAAAAACACTTACAAAATTCCAGTTACAACTAGACATCATAGAGTGGAGCCATTGCTGTATAATGCATATATTGATTTACAAATAAATAGATAGATGACATAAATAAATAAATGAAATAAAATAAAAGATATGTGTGTGTATGTGTGCATGGAAACCTTTGGTAGTAAGAGGGGCTATACTGTGGAATTCAGTTTGTATGCTTGTGTATGGTAAATAGCCCTTGGCAATACTGTGTCCCTTGTTATGAAACTGGTGTGTGTGTGTTTGTCAGGGAAAGCCTTTGGCAACATGGGCGGCTACATTGTGGGCTCGTCCATGCTGGTGGACATGATACGAAGCTACGGGTCTGGCTTCATATTCACCACTTCCCTGCCCCCTACCATCCTGGCTGGCTGCCTGGCCTCCATCAAGGTCAGTCTGCAGTATCATGTTTTTTGTTCTTCTGTGGGTTTGTGTGTGAGATACAGCTTGCAACTGCAGAGACTTCCAGGTGCATGTTTTAATGAGAGAGTCGGTTGGTAACTTTGTAATGAAGGCCCAGCAGAAGGACTGCGAGTGAAAAGTCAGTCATAATTACAGGGACCAGAAACATCTTCTCTTCCAGGACTTTGTATTGGTTTACCATTTTCAAAAGAAAGTGACCTTGATAAGTGTGTGATGAGATTATATTTGTGTGAGGAGACTGTGTGTGTATGATGTTGGTGTATATGTGAGTGTGTGGGTGTGCGTGCGCGTGCACGCGCACGTGGGGTGTGAGTGCATCTGTCTTTATGTGTGTGTGTGCGTGTGTGTGTGTGCGTGTGTGTGTGTGGTTTCAAATGTTTCACTGTAAAAAAGTTTGTTCAATAGGGCTTTTTTAAAACTGTGTGTTTGTTTGTTTGTTTTCAGTTTGAATGAGGCAGTACCAGAATCATATTTAATTTGCCACTAAAATTTCAGCACATGTTAGTAGTAGAAATCAAAACACTGACAGAGTTGGGGATGCTGTAGTCATTCCACATTGTTGTGGCGTCTGCCGTGGTCACCCTCTTTCATCTGAGAAATCAGTCCTGTGGTGTAGGTGCTGGCCAGCGACGAGGGTCGGGAACTACGCCACCAGCAGCAGGCCAACGTGCGCTACATCCGTGAGAAACTGGTGGAGGCTGGGATACCTGCTGTGCACAGCCCCAGCCACATCATCCCCATACACGTCAGTGTCTGGCATTGGTTTTGACTGCCATTTGTTTTTAGAGCTGTATTACAGGAAGGAAGTAGTAACAGAAGTTGGATCCCTTGAATGTTGTATGTGTGTGACCATACATGTGTTTACGTATGTATATGAATTGCATTTTTGCATGCTCATGCCTCTGTGTTTGTATGCTTTATGCATATTCATGTGTGCACATATGTATGTGTGTGTGTGTCCTCTGTTCTGTTGGCATAAAGAATGAACAGTTTGAATATACTATGATTGTGAACGACGAATTGCAGAAAATAAATACATGTGATGAAGAAACAGATCTGGGAGTTACCTTTGATAAAGATCTATCCTTTGATCCTCACATCCAGCGAGTTGTAAATACTTTAGGCAAATCAGATGATGGGACTCATCAGGAGAACTTGTACCTTTCTAGAAAAGGAGACATTTATCAAGTTATTTAAAGCATTTGTTAGGCCCCATCTTGAATACGCTAATGTAATTTGGAGTCCCCATCTCAAGAGACAGTCAAAAATGATAGAAAATGTACAAAGGCGAGCTACTAAAATCCTGAAAGAGTGTAGTAATTTAAACTATAAAGAAAGATTACATTATCTCCAATTACACTCACTCAAATTATGATGATATTAATGTGCATGCGCTTTTCAAATTCTCAGAAGTTGATTGCACGAGAAATAATGAAGGCAAGATTGTTGTCAGACATTGCTATACTAACAAAAGAAAGTCTTGCTTTGCTTTCAGAATTGCTAATTATTGGAATGCGCTGCCTACTAACACTAAATATGCACCTGACATCAGCAGCTTTAAAAAAAACTCCTAGATGAAGACCCTAAATTGAAAGACCTTTTCTTTAGTGTGGATTGAATATAATGTTATTTTATAAGATAGGCATGCAACCAGACCTAAATGAAATTGAAAAATAATGAGGGGATGTAAATAGGCCATAAGGCCTAAGGCTAAAAAGCCAGTCCCTACTACTACTACTATACTACTATTACTGATGTTGCTTTTTGACATTGCAACAGATAGGGTTTTGTGCAAGTTATTTAGCTAGTCATTAATGAGGAAGAACATTTTTTCTGATACAGTATAGTGGTGTTTTAAGATGGGGAACTAAAGTTTACCTGTCATTTGTTTGTGCTAAGGTTGTGCTGTCACTTTAAATGGAGTAAAGTTTGCTGTCATTCACACATGTAGATGTGTGTGTGTGTGTGACAAAGTGTGAAGATTAATGAAAAAAATGAAAAAAGGAAGAAATTTAGACCATTGAAATTTGGAGTTTGTCCACAAGTCTGGTGGAATCAAAGTGGTTTTCTTTTATTTTGATTGATTTCAGTTCTTGTGAGTTCCATAGGACAGGAAGTCAATCCACTCCTATATGTTATTATGCATTTGTCAAGCTTATTGTGTATTTGCAATAATTCTAGATCCTGTTTTTCTGTTTTCTGCACTTGAAGTTGAAAGAAATGAGGTTGGTGCGGTTGGCCATATCTTTGCCAAATATGTGCCACTACCTTCCCATGAATCTACATGTTGGCAGGTGGGGGATGCAGCCATGTCCACTTCCCTGTCCAATGAGCTGATGAAGACCTACGGCATCTACGTGCAAGCCATCAACTACCCCACGGTGGCCCGCGGCTCGGAGCGCCTTCGCCTGGCTCCCACAGCCCACCACACCCAAGAGATGATGGACTACTTCGTAGACTCCATCAGCACCGCCTGGCGCTCCGCCGGCCTGCCCATGTTCCAGCACACCTACCCCAACACCTGCGAGAGCTGCAAGCAGGACCTGTCTCTGTCCCGCCTGTACAGCTCAGAGCCCATCTGTCAGCGCTCCAACTGCACCTATCAGAGCATGCAGTCGGCCCTCGCCTGATCCCCCCAGGGCTGTCCCCTGCCTCCTGCTCTCATTCTGGGCCATGCCTGGTCAATGAGACATATTGTGGCTCTTGTCCTTTGTGACTGAAACTGGACTGACTTGTCTTGTTTCAGCATGGCGTTGGGGTTCACTTGTTATGAACATTGGTTCTTGTTTAAAGCGTTAGCTGTTTTAACAGAGAGAGATTACTCGTTAGTGCAATTTGTTGTGGCTGTTTTACTTCTAGACCTAGTTTTGTCGTCTCTGACATAAGACACTGCCTTACTGCATAGTTCTTCTGAAATATGTACATTGACGACTTGCACATGGTTACCTTGCTTGCTTCTGCAATGTCAAACATGTTTCATTGAATTAGTTGAGCATTATTCGTGTGTATGCTGAGCATTTACTGTTATAAACTTGCATACTGTCTTATTAATTACTCTTCAGAAAATGATCGTTAAGAAGTTTGAAATTTTTTTTTAAGGAAATTTGGAAATAAAAAAGAGAGTGGAGATACAGAGTTTACTTGTGTTGATTGGGCATGCTCACAAAAGCATGTGTGACACAAATGCAACATCAGAAACTGTATCTGTGAAAGTGATGTTTTTTAAGTCAGTCAGTGGAAAATCAGTGTAGAGGATCATAACAAGTGAAAAGTAAAGGCCTACAAAGGGCAAATGCGCAACGACGATTGGCAATGACACAGGACTGCGATTTCCAGCAAACACGACCAGGGTCTGCTTCACAACAGTGGGCGCTCTTTTAGATTCACTTAGTCTGTTCACCTATTCTCTTCTCTCTCTCTTTTTTTCTTTTTGATCAGGACAGCATACCTTTTTTGTTTTGTTTTTCTTTTCCCCTGAGTTTCTCTTTTTTACTATACCCATCCAGCCTACTGTAGTTAATGAATATCTTGAAATCTATAGTTTGGTGTAAATCATCAAGTCGGCATCCGTGCTGCAACTAGGGTCCAAGTAGTGCGGGAACTGGTCATGACAAAATTGTTCTTGTTCATTTTAGAATGTGGTGCTATGTTTTTGAAATGTCTAAAACAGAAGTGAGGATCAAACTTTCCAGTGTCCTTTCTTTCATGAGCTGTAAAAAGTTCATCTGTTTTCTTTAACATGAAATAGGGACAAGGGGACATTGAGGGAGGGAGAGTGAAATAAGGAAAAAAAAAAAGACAAAGACCATTCAAATTACGTGAGCTGAATGGCTATGATATTTACGTGAGTTTTCCATGGCTGCATAGTGTTTAAGGACTGCGGGAGTCTGCTGATATTTTTCTTCTGGAACCACATTTTAATATGGGGAAAAGACATAACTAATGACTGAAAATCTAGAAATATAGGGAAGAAAAGTGGAAAGAGCAATGGACAAGAACTACTTTTATTTCAGTTTACATGCATGTAGACTGTCAAAAAGAAAACAAAGCTTCTGTCTGTGTAATCTGCATTTCCAACTTATGTTTTGGTTCTGTTGCTTGGTAGCATTTCCTTAATCATATTCCCGTACAAACTCCTAGTCCCTCTTGTGTGGATGTTTTCCATGCTGTCTGCCACTAGAGACTTTCACACCATAGCAGTTCTATTTTTTTTATGATTCTAGTTCTCCTTGATGAATCCTTTCAAATTCCTTTTCCCTCTTTTTATCGATTTTTGCGTTCTATTTTTTGTGCTGTTATGATTCCTGCGTTTAGAGACTGTTTTCCTGAAAGGGATTTTTAAAAAAAGATTACTTGTTTTACAGTGGCTTGTCTCTTTGACAATCTGTTTCAAATTTCTGTTGCTGTCCAGTGTCTGCGTTATTTGCCCTGATGCTTTCCATGTGGGTACAGTTCTTTTGCTTTTCTTTTCCTGCATATGAATTATTTATCTGGTGAAAAAGCTTTTGCCTGCCACTGCATTTTTTGACTTGCAGCCTCCTTCCAGTCCCACCCCTTCCGCTTTTGTGCAAGTAGTATATCACCACAGTGTATCTCTGCAGGTGCCTGTTGGTGTTAGGTCATGAAAGGTAACGAAAGTGTAATTAACATTCATCTTTCCTCCCCCCCCCCCCCTCCCTCCCCCAGCCCTCTCCTCTTCTTCCCTGACTCGACCCCATCCCTGATTAATCCCTTTTTCAGACCAAACCTAGTTCCCATGTCCCCTCTGTTTTTCCCAAAGGGACTATTTGATAAGGAATTATGCTGAGCAAATCAGTTCAGTCAAAAATTAGTATTCCATGGGCTTTAAAAAAAAAAAAAAAATTTTTTTTTTGTAATCAGAGTTTCTGTGGTGTTTTTTTTTGTGGCTGTTTTCTTTGTTGTTTGATTCAAATGGGTTATAACAAGAGGTGTTCAAGAGGAATTTTATGGTGGTTATTATTATCTGCAAGTGGTTCATGAAGGTTTTCACTGGTGAGGTTTCAGCATGAGATGTTTCCGTAGTATTTCGTGGTGGTTATTACGATCTGCAAGTAGTTCATAAGTGTTGTTAACTGGTGAGGTTTTCTGTTTCTGTATTCAGTCATGTGGGATTCTGTATTCATCGCTGGTACCCTGTTTACTTCAAGTGTTAATCAGCTTAAAAAAAAAAGAATTTTCTTTTATTTGCTCCTTTGCCTTTGTTCCTTTGCTTGCTGTTAATCAGTTTATTCAAATTGTTTTTATTCCTAGCTAGGTCAAGGAGTAGTCAGCCATTTTGTTTTTCATTGGGTTCATGTGGTGTCCTTAGGTAACTAGTAAATGTCCTCTCATTTTATGACTTGTAATTGAGGAGAACAAAACAATTTGTTTCGGTTTTTTTTTCTTGCCATTTCCCAGTTAGGTCAGTAGCTTTTTCATTTTCTCTGCAGATCTGTGTAGGTTTTTTTTTTTTCTCCCTTGCCATTCTCCAGTTAGGTCTTTAGTTTCTTCATTTTCTCAGCAGATTTGTAATTTTTTTTCCCATCGCTGTTTATGAATTAGGCCTTTCATTTCTTCGTTTTCTCCGCAGAAGGCAGTCTAAGCATCAAAGATGGCTGAATGTTTGACATGCTTTCTTTGTTCATATTGTTTTCTTTCTTTCTTGCATCCTTTTTTTTCGTTGCTTGAATTCAATGAAAGTTGTAGACTACAGAATGGATGAGGGCTATTTTGAGCATGCATGCTTTTAAGCATTGGGCCTGATTTGCTTGTACCGCTGAGCTTCCATTTCATGTAAAACTTGGTCACTTTCATTTTCTTCCGATGTAATCTCCCCAAGACTTTTCCCCAACAATGCATTCATGTCAAGCTCTGAGCTGTCACACAAATGTAGCACTGTGAAAGGGGTTCCTGGTCGTGTTCACTGGCAATGGTTGGTATTGGGTCTGGCATTCTGAATGGCACTTCCAGTTCATGCCTTCAAGAAGGATCTGGTTAATTGTGCAGTTTTCTTTCATGGTAACAGCAACAAGCATGATTGAAGAATGTGGAATGAGGAGGCTTTGTGGCAGAGGCATTTGTCAGGAAGAAAATGTTCTTCTGTTGTAACAGTTCTGGCAGTGGACTTAACAGATGGTGAGAATCGTTTAAACATCTCTGAAGAATATCATTTTTTTGTCCTTTATGAGTAAAGAGTAGGATTCAGAGTAAACAAAGAAAATGTTTCAGCCATTGCGTTTGTAACACATATGCTTGCATTGCAAATGTGAACACACACACACACACACACACACACACACACACACACACACACACACACACACACACAAACATTACATGAAATGTTGATATATTTCAGACTTTCATTTTATCATTTCAATATCTGACAAAATTGACTGTTATTTTAGCCATGTACACTCAAGCACACACACAAATGTGCATGTGCTGTGAACATACACAGAATAAAAGTAGCATGAAAGAAGAAATGTTGAGGAGGGGCAGGAGTACGGGAGCCCGGGGGGGGGGGGGGGGGGGGGGGGGGGGGGGGGGGGGGGGGGGGGGGGGGGGGGGGGGGGGGGGGGGGGGGGGGGATATAATGTAGGATGCAGGGAAGGGTAGTGTGTGTTGGGGATGGGTGGGGGGATGTCTGCACTTTTAAAGGAGATGGGTCTTCAGAGATGTTGAAATGGCCGTTGGAAGAGTATGCCTAATGGTGAGTGGGAAAGTGTTCCAGACAGTTAGACCTTGTAGGAGAGACAAGGCTGATCAAAGGATTTTGTTCTAATAGAAGAAATACGGAGTGTGCAACCATCTGATGAAGAATGGACATTTCAAGATAGAGTGTAGAGAGGAAGAATGTCAGATAGTCATGGCCAGTGCCAGTGACAGAACAGGAACAGATGAAAGAAAGCTTATATGAAATTCTGGATTGAACAGGTTGCCAGTGCAAGGATTTCAGGAGAGGCATAGTATATTAATGTTTGGGTGATTTCTGTATCGGCTGTCCATCGCTGTATTGAACCTTTTAGAGGTTTTGAAGCAGATACTTTGGGCACCAGGGAGTTGTGCATTTCTATTATAAAGCCAAGATGGAACAAAAGAGCAGGCTGGAATTTTATTTGGATTGTGGCAGATGCATCTTAGGTCTAAATATACTGTCCTGCAGACAATTGATGCTTGAGATTTGAAGGTGCCTGAGAGGTGATAACAAGACAGCAGACGTGAAGAGAGCTAATGTCAGTACTGTCAAACACAATTCTTTTAATTTAAAGCATGTTTGCAGTAGTGAAACATATATTTTCAAAGTTGAAGGGAAAAAACAAAGGATGCGCTAAAAGAATTCCAGTCAGCCAGCCATCAGTATATGAAGCACCCTGTGTAAGAAAAAAAGAAAAGGTCAAATGGAAAGCGACAGGTTCATTGTTTGACGTGTACAAGACTGAAGCGATTGACAAGAAAATTGTACCAGGAACTAGATGTAATGGATTGGGCTTTGGTAGAGGATGACATTGAAACCCTCATGAAATAAAGGTGGCATGGACCAGGATACAAAGGTGTTCAAACTTGGCCAGAAAGAAAAATCTTGATTTGGGGTCCATTTTTATTTATTTTTTGCTGTTAGTATTGTATGTTGTTTCTCCCTTCTTTCTTTTGCCTAACATACTTTTATCTTTGTTGGAATGTTTTGATATCATTTCAGTATGAAACAGATGCAGGACTAATGACAGCCTTTTTATGACACATTTTTTGCTTTCTTTTGCTGTTTGACTGCCCTTGTTTATTTTGATTCTCTGTTCAGAACTGGGAAGTTAAAAAAAAAAAAAAGATGCATTTGTGATACTTCTGTGCTGCCAGTGTCTTGAAAGATTGTGTCACCAAGTCTAGCCAGCCAACCGCTTTTAGCCAGACATACCGAATTGATCAAAGGACACTGAATTTTGCTGGCTGTGGCTGTCTGGATTCATGTGAACAGTTTTCTCCATTTTCCGTGGCGGGACTCCACATGAAAATGAACATACCCTTGTATATAACAGATCAGCAAATCCAACCAGAGGCGCATTTTTTTGACTGTGATAGGAAAGTCTTTCAGTTCTGTAACTGATGGATAATGTTTTCTTTTGGAAAGATAGGAGTCTTCTGCCGTTCTAATAGCACAGAACTTTGAAAGAATACAAATGCTGAATATCAAAATGACTTTCATTTGTGAGTCTTCTTTACGTACCCATCCTTTTACACTCATGTCACAAAGGAAAAAGCAGATGGTAGAAATATCAGGCAAAGGGATGGATTGAAGTCATTCATTGAATTCTTAACATGTTGATACTTTTTTTTTTCCTTGTTCACAACCCAGCACATGCGATGTGTCGAGGGTAGTTAAAAAAAAAGTCTTGTTTTTAGAATTATGAGTGAGAAGCACAAAGTTTAACATGCAATGCTCATTTAACACCCATACTTTATACTCTGGAAGAGGTATATTCGACAGGGTCAGTGGCTGATTTTATGTATTGGACCTTAATTCACCTCTGTACATTGTTCAATAACTGTTAATGTTAGACTTCATTGTCAGTTCACAGAACTTGTGGAATTGAATGTGATATGTTACACATAGTTGATGAAGCTCATACAATCAGTACATAACTAGTTGGTTGGTTTGTGAACTTAACATCTCCGTTGTCATGACATTTTACAGAATCTCGCCGGTATATCAACATGGGAACCATGATGGATGCAATATGCATGGAGTGGTGTTACTTTGATGGTGACCGGTACTGGTGGACATGCATGTCTCTCGGTGTTCCATTTGTAATTTGTAGAAATATAATACAAGCTGTAATTGTTGAAGAAAATAAACTGACCAAGATTTATCTGAAAACAGCGGAGTTTGTGTTGTGTTTGATTTGTGATGGAAGATTCGAATGTTGTAGATTTATGATGGAAGATCTACATGCTTTGGACATGCTGTGGTAGTGGCATTTGGTGGGGTTCTAATGAAGGATTGGCATGTAGTTGATTTGTGATGGAAAATTGGCATGAAATGGTTTGTGATGGAAGACTGGCACTTGTGGATTTATGGTGGAAGATTTACGTATGGTTAGTTTATTATGGAAGATTGGCTCATGGCATGAGGTAAGTTTGTGATGGGAGACGGGCATATGATGAGTTTTGTCGGAAGATTGGCATTTGCAGAGTTTGAAATGGAAAAACTAGCTTAAGGTGAGTTTGTTAGGGAAGATTAGCTGGTGGTTTGTTGAAAGATTAACGTGTGGTGAATTTGTGAAGAAAGATCAGGCAGTGATTAGTGAAGACTGAGCGTGATGGAAGATCGGCTCGTAGTGGCTTTGAGGTGGAAGAAGAGCATGTGGCAAGTTTGATGAGGAAGATTGGCATACGGATTTTGACTGAAGACCAGCGTGGGTTGACTTGTGATGATTGGCATTCTGTGAGGTTGTGGTGGAAGATTGGTGTGTGATAAGTTTGTAAAGAAAGATTGGTATGTGGTGAGTTTGATATGGAAGACGTGGTGGTTTAGTAATGGAAGATTTTGGTTTATTCTCAACACTAGACTGAAGATAAGTGCAATGTATGTCTGCTTGCACAGTATGTTTCAGGAGCTTGTTACACATAAAAAACCCAAAAACACAAAATACACGTAACTACATGCATCTTGCAAGACAATGTGCATGAATATGATTACACACACACACACACACACACACACATGCGTGTGCGCATATGCATATAGGGATGCCACATTTCAGACTCGGGCTGGAAATATGGTCTCTCGGGCCCAGCAAATTCGTTGCACACTGTCTGTGAGGTGGCATGGCAGGGAGTGCGGAGGGAACGGTGGAAGATTTCTCTCTAGGGACGTAAGAGGTTAGTGTCAGACCGCGCAGTCAACCTCATTTTACGAATTCTCAGAAGGGTGGAGACTGTAACAGCGATCGGGAGTGGTGTTTATATTATTTTTCAAATTCTTTGAGGGGTGTTATTTCGTCCTCCAAATTCCTGTGACAGGTAATGTGGGTGCACCGTAACATAATACGTCCACATTTTGGGACTGGGTAGAATCAGTAAAGTGATTGTTCCAGGAGAAACTAGAGTCACAATATCCACGGTTGAGATAGGACCCTACCAATAGAAATTACAATCTCGGCCTACTCTTGCAGACGCATGATGCATTTTGGGCTGTATCCTAATCTTGCAGCAGACCAGCGAGTAAGCTGTGCCACGATCTGTGCTGTAGCAGAACAGGTGGTGAGAACGCCTCTCGGCTGTTCAGCATCGCATGAGAATCAGGTCCAACTGGTGCCATCGTTTGGAACCGGTATGTCGGCTTCATACTCGGTGCTGCGGCCGGCGTCATCTGAAGGAAAGTGGTGGTAATACACAGCTCGCGGAGAGTGCGTAGCTCGAGTAGTCGTTGCCAATCTGTATCTGTATCTGTTAGCTGTACGTCGCTTAACATCCAGTGAACTGGCTTTGGCGCGACGGATGGGGGTGTGCAGCGGACGTTGTTAATGGCGCTTGGTGGTCAGCGCCCTCTTGAATGAATCAGTGGATGACGAGTGGACCACCGAATTGTCCAAGTGGTTCCACGCTATTATAGTGCGTGGGAAGAAGGACTGCCTATATTGGTCTGACTGACAACGTGGTACCAAGAAACACCGATCGTTGTTTCTAATGTAGTTCTCAACAGGGTTGTTGGTTACATAGTCTGCTGCGTTACGTCTGGGCCTGATCATGCGGCTAGCTCTTTGAGGTGTCAGGAACTGATGAGGAGGTATTGCCGGCACCAGCCCCTCAACCACCTTGTAGAAGAAGGTCAGACGGAGCTGTTCACGTCGTTCCTGGAGAGTCGGGAGGTTGTGTCGTGTCAGGAGGCCCGTAACAAAGCCAGGGGTGGTAGAGCGATAGTTGCTTGCGATGAAGCGTACTGCAGTGCGCTGAATGCGTACAATCTTATCGATATCCTTGTCTCTGATACGGGTCCCAGACCAACGCCCCGTACTCAAGGAGAGGACGGACTAGGGCCAGGTAGGCGTTACGTTTGCAGGTTGATGGGCAGTGGTGGAGGTTCCTCCGGAGGAATCCAAGGGTGCTATTCGCTTTTTTGGTGATGCCGCTGATGTGGTTGCTCCATTTGAGGTTGTCAGAGAATTGGATTCCTAGGTATAGGTTTGAGGATACTGATTTCAGGATAGTGTTATTGAGGGAGTACATGAATGTGGAAGGTGGCCAATTCTCGTTCATGCTACTGATTCCTAGTAGTCCCAGGCTACATGGCCAAGAAGCATGATCAGCAAGTTGCCAAGTAGAAACAGGCTTTCAGTGGATGTGATTTTACTGGATGACTGACTGTAGTTGGTCGTAGAACTTGTCTTGTGCCTCCTGGGTAGAGTGGAGAATAGGGGCATAGACGTTGATGTGGATGACAAGCCCATCAGTTGTGTACAGGTGTACGGTGAGGATCCTCTTCCTTCCTCACCAGGCTCTATCTTGTCCAGCAGCGAGTTCTTCACGATAAATCCGAAGCTATACTCTTTAGTTTCGTAAGCAGCTTTTGAAAGTAATCCATGCCAGAAGATAGTGAAATGTTTTTCTTGAAAGGAGCCAGTTTCAGCAAGGTGGGTCTCTTATAGTGCTGCGATATCCACTTAAATTCTCAGCAGTTCGTTATTGATCACTGCCGTCTTTCGTCCGTCGCTGATATCTTGTAGATCATTTGACAGATCGGTGGTCATAGTCTTTACGTTCTAGCATCCTACTTTTAGCGTTGGCTTGTTTGTTGTGTTAATTTTTCTCCTCTGGTGCTTGGGTTTTGCAGTCGGTTTGTCAGTCTTTTTGCAGCCCTAAGCCCCACACACCCAGTAAGGCAAGTGAACATTCGGGGTGGGGGTGGAGGGGGAGGGGGGGGGGGGACAGTACCTTATTGACAGGGGCTGCCCAGTTCAAAGCAGGCGGCAGCTGTCCTGTGAGGCACGATGACCTCTCCCTCAGTCAGAAGTGACCCCTGGCGCCTCACTTTATCACTGGTAACTGTCACTTCTCGTGTTGTGGCGTCGCTATGCAGCAGAGTTGGCGTGCTCTCTCCAGGGCGCAGGCCGGGGCAAGGGCGATATGAAAGACAAGCTTTTGCCCATGCAGCAGCCCCCCCCCCCCCCCCCTCTCTCTCTCTCTCTCTCTCTCTCTCTCTCTCTCTCTCTCTCTCTCTCCTTTCCACGTTATTGATGTCATCCCATTTAGTCTCCTGTCATTGGTGATCTTGTTGTATGAGGGGCCGCCAGAAATTCCTCCGGTCTTCTTGGGCATCAGTAACTATCCTGGCATTCAAGTCACTCGGAACATCATGAATGTCTTTCTTGTCAACCTTGTGGATGACTGAAGCTGAATATAGAATTCTTTAGTGTGATCATCGTCATAGTCTGATTTGGAACACTGTGTGATGTTGAATGATTTCGCTCTCAGGCAAAGAGGCAGTCACCGATATCCTAATTCCCATCTACAACAAAATCTGGCAGGCTGGTGAATGCCCTATATCAAGGACTACATCTCTAACGGTCACCTATGCCGAGAAAAGAAATTTCAAATATCGCCAGAACTACAGCTCTATCAAGTTGATCAGTCATGCCAGCTAAATAATGCTCAAAATCATTTTGAGTACATCACAGTCGCAAGCAAATGCTATTATTTCTGAAGAACAGTCTCGATTCAGTAAAGGCAGAAGTACCATCTGTCAGATCTTTAACCTTCATAACCTATGCGAAAAACACCCTCAGCACCGAAGAGAGTTCTCCCATATCTGCTTAGACCTCAATGAGGCGTCGGACATAGCCTGGCAGAGGTGTTATGAGTCACAATGAAAACCTTTAACATGGGGCAAAAGCTAATCAACGCCATCCAGGAACTATACTTTACAGTGACCAATGCGGTACTGGCACAGGATGTCATTGGAAAGTGGTTCCATGCTTCAGTTGGAGTTTTTCAGAGCTGCCATCCATAGTCCGCACTATTTAAACAAATTCCTGGAACGCATAACTGATGCACTTGAAGATCGTGTTAGAACAGTATACGCATTGCAGGAAGAATCATCACAAACCTTTGCTTCGCAGATGACATCGATGGCCTCGTAGGCAGTGAATAAGAACTCGTCAAGCTTCTTTTTAAAAAGCTAGATGAAATATCAACAAGATATGACATGGAAATCAGCGCCGAGAAGATCAAGACATTTAATGGAGAACACTTCTTCAGAACAGTGCCTCAATGACCTCAAGGTATTAAAGGAGAAGAGGGCTATGAGTGGAATAGATTGTCCCTTCACTTTTGGGGCTAGAAATCGTCCATTACACTGTAGAGGCATACTTTTCCCCTCTTCATTGTGTGGGCATAGATTTTCCTTTCGTCTGTAAGGGCATAGATTGCTACTTTCTGTCTGTGAGCTTGGATTGTTTCTGTCCTTGTGTTGGTATTGATCGTTGCCTTCCCTGCGCGAATATGGATTGTCCACCTCCCCTGTGTGGGCATGGATTGTCCTCTGTGTGGGCATAGATTGTCTCCTCCCCTGTGTGGGCGTGGATTGTCCCCTCCCCTGTATGGGCATGGATTGTCTTCTCTCTGTATGGGCATGGATTGTTCCCGTGTGTGGGCATGGATTGTCCCCTCCCGTGTATGGGCATGGATTGTTCCACTGTGTGGGCATGGATTGTCCCCTCCCCTGTATGGGCATGGATTGTCTCCTCCCCTGTATGGGCATGGATTGTCTCCTCCCCTGTGTGGGCATGGATTGTCCCCTCCCCTGTATGGGCATGGATTGTCTCCTCCCCTGTATGGGCATGGATTGTCTTCTCCCTGTATGGGCGTGGATTGTCCCCTCCCCTGTATGGGCATGGATTGCCTTCTCCCTGTGTGGGCGTGGATTGTCCCCTCCCCTATATGGGCATGTATTGACCCCTCCCCCATGTGGGCATGGATTGTCTCCTCCTCTGTGTGGGCGTGGATTGTCCCCTCCCCTGTATGGGCATGGATTGTCCCCTCCCCTATATGGGCATGGATTGTTTCCTCCCTGTGTGGGCGTGGATTGTCCCCTCCCCTGTATGGGCATGGATTGTCCCCTCCCCTATATGGGCATGGATTGTCTTCTCTCTGTATGGGTGGATGTCCCTGTGTGGATGATGTCCCCTCCCCTGTATGGGCATGGATTGTCCCTCCCCTATATGGGCATGGATTGTCTCCTCCCTGTGTGGCATTGGATTGTCCCCTCCCCTGTATGGGCATGGATTGTCTTCTCCATTGGGCATGATTGTTCCCCTATGTGCATGATTGCCCTCCCTGATGGGCATGGATTGTCCTCCGTGAGGATGGTTGTCCCCTCCCCTGTATGGGCATGGATTTTCTTCTCCCTATATGGGCATGGATTGTCCCCTCCCCTGTGTGAGCATGGATTGTCCCCTCCCCTGTGTGGGCATGGATTGTCTCCTCCCCTGTGTGGGCATGGATTATCCCCTCCCCTATATGGGCATGGATTTTCTTCTCCCTATATGGGCATGGATTGCCCCCTCCCCTGTGTGGGCATGGATTGTCCCCTATCCTGTGTGGGCATGGATTGTCCCCTCCCCTGTATGGGCATGGATTGTCTCCTCCCCTGTGTGGGCATGGATTGTCTCCTCCCCTGTGTTGGCATGGATTGTCCCCTCCCCTGTAGAGGCATGTATTGTCCCCTCCCCCATGTGGGCATGGATTACCCCCTTCCCTGTGTGGGCATGGATTGTCTCCTTCCCTGTGTGGGCATGGATTGTCCCCTCCCCATGTAGGCATGGATTGTCCCCTCCCCAGTGTGGGCATGGATTGTCCCCTCCCCTGTGTGGGCATGGATTGTCCCCTTCCCCTGTGTGGGCATGGATTGTCCCCTCCCCTGTGTGGGCATGGATTGTCCCCTCCCCTGTGTGAGCATGGATTGTCCCTTCCCCTGTGTGGGCATGGATTGTCTCCTCCCAAGTGTGGGCGTGGATTGTCCCCTTCCCCTGTGTGGGCATGGATTGTCCCCTCCCCTGTGTGGGCATGGATTATCCCCTCCCCTGTGTTGGCATGGACTGTCTCCTCCCCTGTGTGGGCATGGATTGTCCCCTTCCCCTGTGTGGGCATGGATTGTCTCCTTCCCTGTGTGGGTATGGATTGTCCCCTCCCCTGTGTGGGTATGGATTGTCCCCTCCCCTGTGTGGGCATGGATTGTCCCCTCCCCTGTGTGGGCATGGATTGTCTCCTCCCCTGTGTGGGTATGGATTGTCCCCTCCCCTGTGTGGGGCATGGATTGTCGCCTCCCCTGTGTGGGTATGGATTGTCCCCTCCCCTGTGTGGGCATGGATTGTCTCCTCCCCTGTGTGGGTATGGATTGTCCCCTCCCCTGTGTGGGCATGGATTGTCCCCTCCCCTGTATGGGCATGGATTGTCCCCTCCCCTGTGTGGGCATGGATTGTCTCCTTCCCTGTGTGGGCATGGATTTCCCTTCCCCTGTGTGGGAATGGATTGTCCCTTCCCCTGTGTGGGCATAGATTGTCTCCTTCCCTGTGTGGGCACGGATTTCCCTTCCCCTGTGTGAGCATGGATTTCCCTTCCCCTGTGTGGGCATGGATTGTCTCTTTCCTTGTGTGGGCACAGATTGTCCCCTTCCCCTGTGTGGGTATGGATTGTCTCTTTCCTTGTGTGGGCACGCATTGTTCCCTTCCCCTGTGTTGGCATGGATTTCCCTTCCCCTGTGTTGGCATGGATTGTCCCCTTCCCCTGTGTGGGCATGGATTGTCCCCTGTGTGGGGATGGATTGTCCCCTTGCCTGTGTGGGCGTGGATTGTCCCCTCCCCAGTTTGGGCATGGATTGTCCCTTTCCCTGTGTGGGCATAGATTGTCCCTTCCGCTGTGTGGACATGGATTTCCCTTCCCCTGTGTGGGCATGGATTGTCTCTTTCCTTGTGTGGGCACAGATTGTCCCCTTCCCCTGTGTGGGTATGGATTGTCTCTTTCCTTGTGTGGGCACGGATTGTCCCCTTCCCCTGTTTGGGCATGGATTTTCCTTCCCCTGTGTGGACATAGATTGTCCCCTTCCCCTTTGTGGGCATGGATTGTTCCCTGCGTGGGGATGGATTGTCCCCTTCCCTGTGTGGGCATAGATTGTCCCCTTCCCCTGTGTGGGCATGGATTGTCTCCTCCCGTATGTGGGCATGGATTGTCCCCTTCCCTGTGTGAGCATGGATTGTCTCCCTGTGTGGGCATGGATTGTCCCCTTCTCCTGTGTGGGCATGGATTGTCTCCTCCCGTATGTGGGCATGGATTGTCCCCTGTGTGGGCATGGATTGTCCCCTCCCCTGTGTGGGCATGGATTGTCCCCTCCCCTGTGTGGGCATAGATTGTCCCCTCCCCTGTGTGGGCATAGATTGTCCCTTCCCCCATGTGGGCATGGATTGTCCCCTTCCCCTTTGTGGGCATGGATTGTCCCCTTCCCATGTGTGGGCATGGATTGTCCCCTTCCCCAGTGTGGGCATGGATTATCCCCTCCCCTGTGTGGGCATGGATTGTCCCCTTCCCCTGTGTGGGCATGGATTGTCCCTTCCCCTTTGTGGGCATGGATTGTCCCTTCCCCTGTGTGGGCATGGATTGTCCCCTTCCCCTGTGTGGGCATGGATTGTCCCCTCACCCCGTGGGTCTCTATTAGGAAGAGTATGACAGATCATTTGAGTGTGCGGCGATGTGTGAACAGATGATTGTGAAGTCCCCCCACCCCCACCCCTTTCTCTCTCTCTCCCCCTCTCTCTCTCTCTCTTTCCTACATTTTCCTCATGTCTTCTTGTCATTGTCTCTCTCACTCTATTTTTGATTATCTGCCCCTTTCCCTCTTCTTCTCTGATACGTGCATGTGTGCAGCTTGCATGTATGTGTGCGTTTATGCCTGCATGCGTGTGTGTGTGTGTGTGTGTGTGTGTGTGTGTGTGCGCGCGCGCGCGCTTGTGTGCGTACGTGCGTGTGTGTGTGTGTGTGTGTGTGTGTGTGCGCGCGCGCTTGTGTGCGTACGTGCGTGTGTGTGTGGGAAGGGGGGGGGGGGGGGGGATGCGAGTGTGGGTAAGGGTGGTGGATGTGTGGTTGCATTAATTTGAGGGCGCGAGTGCATGCCGTTTGAACCCCAGAGTTTCAAATTTCATTTTTCTTTTTTGGAAAGGAGCACTTGTTTACCCTGGAATGCCCTCGGAAATGACTTAAATTACAGGGGCGTGGGTCACTGTGGCAAACAGATCTGGAATACTCGCACACACACACACACACACACACACACACACACACACACACACACACACACGCCCGCGCGCGCGCACACACACACACACGCACGCATGCACACGCATGCGCGCGCGCAAACACACACACACACACACACACACACACACACACACACACCACACCACACACACGCCCACATACACAGCGTTCGCGCATGCATGCACGAACGCACACACACACACACGAACACACGCGCGCGCGCGCGCACGCACGCACACACACATACACACACACACACATACACACGCGCGCGCGCGCGCGCGCACACACACACACACACACACACACCATTAGCGGTAAGGAAATATGATATGCTTGTTAAGATATCCATTGCACCGTTGTGCTGCAGTTTGTTGAATCAGATTTAAAGAATGAAGCCAAAGAATAAGGCTAAGTTACACACACACACACACACACACACACACACACACACACACACACACACACACACACACACACACATACACAGAGAGAGAGAGAGAGAGAGAAATTGCGTGCGCGCGCGTGTGTGTTTATCTGGTGGGCACTATCTGTTAAGACGATCAAACAATGATTTCTATTATGAGGATGTGGGACACCATAGTGTTTATGATAGAAAACATAGTTTACTAACTGGTACAAATTTGAAAATGTCTCAACTGGGTAGGCTGCTAAATTTGATGGGCGGAACAGGTCGCTCTCAATCAAGAAGTAGCCTACCCGTATGACACAGGTTTCCAGAGAGAATCATGTCCCATCTACCCCTCCCTTCACCATCTTTTGATCGTGATGTCGTCATCGCTGATGTGGTGATGATGTCTGACCAGCGAATCTGGAGATATTCTTGGCATCCTATGACGAACATTTACACTCTCTTGATAGTTTTCTTCGTGGTTCTCCATGTCTCTGCCCCATAGAGAAAGGTTGAATGCTGGAATTGAACAGCCTAACTGCCGGCTGCGTGTTTGGAGCACCAGATGTGTCTGAGCGGCAGGAATGCTGCTCTCGTCCTGCCGGTTTTTGCTTTATCATCTGCATTTGTGCTGCCCCGCTTGTCGAACACATCGCCCAGGATGATGACCGTTCCAACCTGGGCGCAAACGTTCATCAAAGGACACAACGTACGCTCGCATCCAATGTAACTGATGTCCAGATCAACGAGCACGGACGCCATGTTTTGACCTGAGCAGAGGCTTGACTCATTCATTTACTTAATCGGAAATGAAATGAGGCAGGGAACAGTAAATGATAAACAGTAAACAAGTGGGGTATTTTTTGCTCCCATAAGAAAACCTAACACAGAGTAACTTTGATTCAAGACTGGCACAGCCTTTTAATGCTTTGGGGTGCTATTGGATTCTTTTTTGCATCCTTGGTGGTGAGAACACCACAGTATTATGGACTGTGGTGTGTCTCTATTTGACTCCAGGAGTGCAGACACAACCAGCCGTGTCTCCCTGATGAGTCCGACCCAGCGGACGAAAGGCCTCGGAGCAGGCACTACAAATATATCTGCCTTCAAAAGGGATTGCGATGGTTCCCTTATGCAGCTAGTGAAGAGTTTTCATATCTGTAACATAGTTTCTTAAATTCATGTTCCCAGTTTCTCCATCTTCAAATCCCTCCCCCCTCCTTAAGTCCAAATCTTTGCCAAGTCATTACTATGAAGATAGTTCAGTTGTTGGCCTGCGCTTTTTTTTTCCCCCACTATTAGATTGTTCGTCTATGTATTTGTCTGACTTTATTCAGGTTTAAAAGGCTGTGCCAGTCTTGAATAAAAGTTACTCTGTGTTAGGTTTTCTTATGGGAGCAAAAAATGCCCCACTTGTTTACTGTTTATCATTCATTTACTTGTTGGATCGAGGGCCCGGATGTTGTAAGTGGGTCAAGGATGTGGGTTTCATACACAATCTGATTGTTTGCTTGTTTGTTTGTATTTCTCTCCCTTTCAGAGACCTGAATAGATGTGCTGGTGTGAATGCTAAGTCGTTCAGACGAAACTTTAAACCCTGGTCCTGCGTGCAACTTGTATTCAACACACGTCTAAAATCTCATGTCATCAAGCGAGATGTCCCTAGTAAAAATAAAAAAAAATAAAAAAGAGAGTAAAATCCACTATGATGGATCGATGTAGTAGAAAGAAACTCGTGGAGAGCGTGGCAGCAGTGAGTCCTCAGAAGAGAAGCCCCCTTCAAGCAAGTGTTTCGGCCCTTATCTCCTGACACTCTAGGGGGGTTGGGCCACACCCGGTTCATGACTCCGGATGTCCCTCTGCTGCCCCTTTTTTTTTTTTTTTTTTTCCCATCTTGGGACGAGCCATGGCTGGGATTCGAACCCATGACCCTCTGGACATGCTCATTTTCCACTTAATGACTCGCGCTTTAACCACTGAGCCACAGGGACACCTGATATTTGTAGGGAAATATATCCATGAGAAAAAAGTCGTTGATAAACTCTGGCAACATGAGTACGCGCTCTTTCCCGGGTAGAGCTAGAATATCGCACAGGGAAAGCGGTTGTCACAAAGTTCTTCAAATCAATCCATTTACCATATTGGCCTTTGAATGTCGATGTACATGCGTCTACGTTGATGTTGTATGCTTCACGCCTGCCATTTTATGTGATTCAAATTATCTATGTATGCTTAAAAGGATTGGCGTTGTACAAGGGTGTCTAAAGCTGGAAAAATCAAAGTCTGAAATATAGCATTTTGAAATCTTTGCTGGCTGGTCTCAAAAAAAAAGAGAAAAAAAGAAAAAAGAAACAACAACAACAACAACGTTATGTGGCTGAGTCACCGCTACAACGAAGCGAAATTTAAAACTTGTAGGGAACTATAGGCGATCGCCGACCTCCTTCCCCGCCCCTTCCCTCGCCACCTCCCCCTCCCTACACCCTGATTGTATAACCCTGTCCTGCTGACCTCTACCGAACTCGTGACTACAGAAGTAACCCCCCCCCCCTCCCCGTCACCGCACCCCCACCCCCACCCCCTTCCTTTATGCTTCCTCCGCTCCCCTCCTACTCCTCTTCCCCTCCCCTCCCCGTCCTTCTCGTGCGTACGTCTTTCACAAATCCTCAATGCCGTTGACTTTCCTCTCACTTGCAGTCAGTCGGGTACGAGTGTACTCTTATCTGTTTTCCAGCGAGGGGATTATAATTCCATTCAGCAATTTGGAATTCTTCTTTTGTGCTCCTCCCTCCTTCCTCTCCCGACCTCTCTTCACTGCTGCCCCCCCCCCCCCACCCTCCCCCCACCCCTCATCCCCACTTCCCCCCATCATCCGCTACCCCGTCTTCCACCCTATTCCCCTCCAACTTGAAGGCGTCCGATTACGCTCTCATTCTGTCACTCCCAAAATATTTACCTGGAATTAACCTGAAAAGTTTAAGTCCAGGTACACTCACAAGAAAACAAGAGACAGAGTAACGCTTATGAAATGCACATAACAAATCAGACAAGCGAATCTTCGACAAATATGTCTTCTTCGTTCAAAAACAAACAAACAAATAAACAACAAACAAACAAACAAACAAACAAAACAAAACTGAGTGTGAATAAAGTGAGAGATACATTTTAGTAAAAAGGGTGATTTACTCCTCTTCTTCTCATAGGTCGGATTTACTCTTCTGCTTGTTCTTGTAATTGTTTTACTGAGTTATTCTTCTTGTTATTGTTTATTTTCTTCTTTTTACTCTTCTTGTTGTTATTGTTGTTCGGATTTACCCTTCTTACAGTCATTTTTTTTTCATGCAATCTTCTTGTTGTTGTTGCTGCTGCAACTGTTGTAGTTGTTGCTATTGTTGTTGTCGTTGTTTTTACGCTTCTTCTTGTTGTCGTTGTTCGTTTTTCTGATTTACTTTTCTTGTTACGGTTTTTCTGATTTACTCGTCTTGTTGCTTTTTTTTTTCAGTTTACTCTTCTTCTTGTTATTCTTTTTCTGATTTAATCTTCTTCTTATTATTAGTGTTTTCTGATGTGCTCTTCTTCTTGATATTGTTTTCTGATGCACTCTTCTTCTTGATATTGTTTTCTGATGTACTCTTCTTTTTAATTTTGTTTTTCTGATTTGCTCTTCATGTTGTCATCTTTCGAAAACTTCACCCCTCTTTTTCTTATTGGTTTTCCCTAATTTACCCTTCTTC